>OY288242.1:70046561-71246561 GCA_958450325.1 Agrostemma githago | reverse complement strand
TGCCATTAACCTTAACAGAATACCAAGAGCCTTGAATGCATTCCATAATCCAACCTATGAACCTAGGAGGAAAAAGAAGCCCTTCAAGCATACCCTTAACGAAGGACCACTGAATTGAATCAAACGCTTTGCGTAGGTCAACCTTCATAAGGCATCTTGGAGAAAGGAGTTTCCTGCCATAACCTTTGATTAAAGCTTGAGATAAAGAGATATTATCTTGCATACTTCTATCCCTAATAAAAGCACCCTGCTCCAACCCGACCAGCTTACCTATAACAGTTTTAAGCCTATTTGTGAGCAACTTACTAATAGTCTTGTAGAGAATAGAACAACAGGAGATGGGCCTGAAATCTAGAACTGAGGCACAAGTCTTCTTCTTAGGAATCAAGGAAATAATTGTAGTATTAGCTTGTTTCACCATCTTACTTTTAGCGAAGAATTCCCAGACTGCCTTGGTAAAATCCTGTTTAATTATATTCCACGAAGCTTGGAAAAACCCAGCTGAGAAACCATCGGGACCAGGACTCCTAGCCACACCTATAGAGAAGAGAGTCTTCTTAATCTCTTCCTCTTGAGGAATACTCAAAAGAGCCTCCCAATCACATCTCTGAACTAACTCACCCTTACTCAATACCTCCTTATTCAAAGCCCGAACCTCCACAGAAGTACCAAGAAGGGATTGATAATAATGTACAAACCCTTGAGCAACGTCAGTAGCCCCTGTCCTGGTTCGTCCTTCATGATCCATTATAGCACCCACTACTTGCTGAAGCCTTCTTTCTTTCACCCTAGCATGAAAAAAAACAGTAGCACTATCATTCAAATCAATACTTTCCATTTTAGATCTCTGGTGTAAGATACTAATCTCAGCTCTCTTCATCTCCATAAGAGTGTCCTTTATTTGGCGCTCCTGTATTCCAAGCTCAGCAGAAAAAGGAGACCTCTGGAGCTTCATCTGACACTCCTCCAACTCCCCCTCCAAACTGAAATTCTCTTAGAAATACTAGAATAATTATTCCTATGCAACTCTTTTAAAGCCAATTTCACATTTTTTAATTTCTGGAAAAATTTGTAACCCTCTGTTCCAAAGACCTTCTTATTCCAAGCCAACTTCACTACATTATTATAGGATGGATGCCGTGTCCAACAATTGAGAAAGCTAAACCGTTTTCTTTGCAACTGATTCTTAGCTAAGGTAACCAAGACAGGAGAATGATCGGAAACTCCTGGAAGAAGAAACTGAACAGTAGAATCAGGAAAATTAGATGCCCAATTAATATTTACCAAAACCCTATCCAATTTAGTCCAGACTCGAGATAAAGGATCCTGTTTATTGCACCAAGTGAACTCACAACCCTGACCTATCAATTCTTGTAACCCACTATTTGTAATACAGTCATTAAATGCAGCCATATCTTCATCAACTGGTTCAATACCACCAATTTTTTCATCCTTATGACGAATAATGTTAAAATCCCCTAAAACAATCCAACTACTACCTGGTTTAGCTATCCGTACAAGGTCAGCCCACAGTGCCTCCCTACTTTGAGCATCATTCCTCCCATACACCATAGTCAAAGAAAATTTAATATTCAAGCCAAAATGGACCACCTCACAATGAATATACTGCTCTCCTCTTTCAAGAACTGTAACCTTAGTAGTGATCGGATTCCAAATTACCCAAATTCTTCCATTAGCATGAGAACAGTTGTAACAGCCCTAAATTTTCGCAACCAAAATAATAAACCAAAAACCGAAAACTCAAAACTGTTACTCCACACTTAGCTTACCGAGCCAAGTGCAAGGAAAAGGATAAATAATAAATGAATAAAAATAGAAATTTGATAGCTAATAAAAATAGAAACGTTGCAGCGGAAGTCTTAAGTCTTACAAAACCCAAAACGGTTTAAAACAGTAGCAACCCGACAAATCCAATAATAGTGTAACTAGTTTGTAGTCAAAGTTAAATTATAAAGAAAATCCTTCTCGCTCAGCATAGCCCGATACCAGAATGCACCCATGCAGCAAATCACGTGTACCTATCAGCTGTACCCAAAACACAAATAGGTACAGGTTCCAGCGGGGGAACAACCCAAAACAAAAGGACGTCAGCAAAGCTGAGTAAAAATATAATAATAAAATAAATCGTGAAATAATAATAATAACAATAATAACAATAATAATAATTATTATTATTATTATAATTTATAGTAAACTGAAATCGGAGTTAAAATCACCATTTAAATACCAAAATACCATAAAAGAGTAGTCAAAACCAAACCAACCAAAATATATATATTTTTCGCAACCTGTGTGCCAAGGTCCTACCCTTGCACGGTCTAGAGGTAACCACCTGTGCTTAGCTAGACTCATAATAGTGCGCACCTCTCACATTTGGACAGTCAGTAGGATGAAACTGCCAAAGGAGAAAGTCTAACTCCCTAGCAAGTGAGGGCCGGACAATCCTCACTCAAAAATAGTTTCGGGACAAAGTCCCAGGAACGTCTTAGACGCACCTTAAAACCGTCTAGACCAACAGAACTCCCAGAGTCTGTTATAAGTTACTAAAAATTTACCAAAATAGTACCAATATGTAAGTAGTGTCACAGGGTTCAATATCCAAACATTACGAGTATTATAAAAATATTTACGATTGACAAAATAATTTACGAAACCGTTATGAAAATATATTTTAGTCCGAACATGCTCTTTACTTAAAAGTGAAAAGGGTAAAACGTCCTTACCTCTCAAGACGGACAAACTCAGTTATTATTAGTCCAAGAATTCTTTCTCCTCGAACCCACAAGCTACAAATAATACAAACGGTTCAATAATCCACTCCAACCAATTCATATAGCTAATATCCAGACTTAAACGTAATGTCGGAAACATGAACTAATTACGTCCATTATGTGGCTCTATTCCATTGTTCTCTCACCACTCACACTAAATCCCCAAATAAATTACGTAGTAGCTGCCCCTTTTTTCTCAAACATATAATGCCTAATGTCCCCACCTAAAGCCTCACACAAAAATAAAACATCAAACAGACAGAGTACTATCTAACCCTTAATCCAATACAACTCCCACGACAACATTGAAGACCGCACGATCAAAATTTGCAATCCGGCACAGAAACCCAAATACGACCTCTCAAATTGACCATTAAATACAGTAGAGTCACTATGAGTTATTATTCAAACAATACCCGTAATTCGGTAACTTATAAAATTTACTTACAAGACTCGATTGATCGATTAAAGAGAAGAATGAATAAATATTTTCACTAATAAGAGAAATAAATAAATCAGAACTTACAATTTGATGAATGAAGATGTATAACGCGTTAGTGCAAGTAAGGGTCAAAACGGGTTTGCAAATTCCGAATAATTGAACAAACAGAAATCAGAGGAAGGAGAACTGGAGAAGAAGAGGTAAGCGGTAGAGTATGAAACAAGAAAGTGAGTGAATGAATGAATGATGGGGTGGGGGTACGTAGGGTTTTTAAATTGGTTTAGGTTGTTTTTTTTTTAATTAAATTGTGTTTGACTCGAAAGTCCAACCCGAAAACAAGTCGGTTTATAAAATAATGTTCCACTTTAAGAAAATCAAAACCGATTATTATAAGACGACCCAAAATACTTTAATTTTATAAAGACATTGAAAATACTTTTCCCGACTTAATAGTCCGATTTAAATAAAATAGACCAGTAACGCCTTATAATTGACTCGAAAAATAACGGGGTGTTACAGACTTCCCTCCTTAAAACAAAACTTCGTCCTCGAAGTTTAAACTCGTCCTCAAAACAAAGTCTCACACTCCTCGTATGTATCCAAAATAGCCCGTTACTCCATATATATATTCAAACTCCACCAAATCAACACACAACCCTTAAGATGACTCACATTTCTAAATTCTCCAAAAATCCAAAAGGATCTAATTACTCAAATCCAAGGTAACACAATTTCACCACTCCTAATTTCACAAGGTAAGATCACCTATTTCCACAAAATACTACTAGAGTTTGAATCCACAAAATTCTCACAATCCTCTAAGGTAAAAGTGTCACTTAGAAAGTAAGAGCATGCCGGTTAAATAATAATTAAATATTTTCAAAGTTTTGAAATTTTAGAAGTATTTTAAGAATTAAAGAAAAACCAATATCAAGCAATAACCAACAATAACCAATAGATTCACATTTGAAACTAATAAGCAATAATAACATGAAACCACACAAGAACAAGGTTAATCCAACAGAAGTAAAGTAGTAAATAAGGTAGTCATGCATAGTTTCTATCCCCCTTAAAATAAAGCTTCGTCCACGAAGCACGAAAATTTACCTTAGGCAAAAAGATGAGGGTATTTATCTTTCATGGCTGACTCAACTTCCCAAGTAGCCTCCTCCACATTGTTATTATTCCATAAAACTTTGACCATTCTTGTTTCAGTTCTACGGGTTTTACGCACCTTACTATCCAAAATCTGAACAGGAGTCTCCTCGTAAGTCATAGTCTCATCAAGCTCAATAGTCTCCGGGTCTAACACATGTGATGGATCACTGATGTATTTCCTTAGCTGAGAAACATGGAATACATTATGCACTCGTTCTAGATCAGCTGGTAAATCAAGTCGATAAGCCACCTCGCCAATACGCTCCAAAATTTCATATGGACCAATAAACTTCGGGCTCAATTTGCCCTTCTTACCGAACCGCATTACTCCTTTAGTAGGCGAGACACGCAAAAGAACTTTGTCACCAACCTCAAATTCCACATGCCTACGAGTCTTATCAGCATAGCTCTTCTGACGGTCTTGAGCTGCCTTCATCCTGTCCTGTATAATCCTGACACTCTCAACCATTTCAGTGATCATCTCAGGCCCTAGAATCACATGCTCACTAATATCACCCCAACATATCGGACTCCTACACTTGCGTCCGTACAATGCCTCAAATGGTGCCATCTGAATTGTAGCCTGATAACTGTTATTATAGGAGAACTCAATAAGATCTAACTTATCCTCCCAACCTCCCTGAAATTGTAAGATACAAGCTCGTAACATGTCCTCAAGTATTTGATTTGTTCTTTCAGTCTGACCATCGGTAGCTGGATGAAATGCTGTGCTCATATTAAGTTTGGTTCCCAAAGCTGTCTGAAGTTTCTCCCAAAATATTGAAACAAATCTGGCATCCCTATCTGACACAATATCCTTAGGAACTCCATGAAGTCTTACCACATGATGTATATAAGCATCAGCAAGCTGCTTCTTCTTCCAAGTATCTTTCATCGGAATAAAATGTGCACACTTAGTCAGCCTATCAATTATCACCCAAATCATATTATTACCTTTCTGTGACCTTGGCAAACCAGCTACAAAATCCATGGAGATTGAACTCCACTTCCACTCGGGAACTTCTAAAGGTTGCAACTTCCCTTGAGGTCTCCTGTGTTCACTCTTAACCTTCTGACATATCAAGCATCGAGACACAAAATCTGCAATATGTTTCTTCATACCGGACCACCAAAATGTTAATTTCAAGTCCGCATACATTTTATCACCTCCGGGGTGAACAGAATACGGTGTTGCATGTGCTTCAGTCATGATTCTTTCCTTTATCTCCCAGTTGTTAGGCACACAAACCCTATCATGAACCTTAATCAATCCACTCTCATCGCGTCTGAACAAAGTAGGCTCATTCACTAACTTATCCTGCAAATACTTATCACCAACCTGCAATTCTCTAATCTCCCCTATCAAATCGCTCTCAACAGATAACACATTAGATGGGGTTCCTGGCTTCACCATTTGGATCGCAAAGTTCACAAACTCTTCCCTCAGCTTATCACGGGTCATCACTAACTGTATTGTATGAAGAGATTTTCTACTCAAAGCATCGGCCACCACATTAGCCTTTCCTTCATGATACTGAATCTCGACTTCGTAGTCCTTAATCAACTCCAACCACCTCCTCTGTCTCATATTAAGCTCCTTTTGAGTGAATATATATTTTAAGCTTTTGTGATCAGAGAAAACCTTAAAGGGTACACCAAATAAGTAATGTCTCCAAATCTTCAAGGCAAAGACTACGGCTGCTAATTCTAAATCATGAGTGGGATAATTTTCTTCATAAGGTTTCAACTGCCTAGAAGCGTAGGCAATCACTTTCCTATTCTGCATAAGAACACAACCTAACCCATTCTTAGATGCATCAGTATAGACTTCATAAGCTTCATTCCCATCCGGTAAAGCTAACACCGGAGCAGTGGTCAACTTCTCCTTCAAAATCTGAAACGACTCCTCATATCCCTCATCCCAATGAAATTTTGTTGCTTTCCTCATCAGTGTGGTCATTGGTCTAGCTATTTTAGAAAAATCCTTCACAAATCTCCTATAGTAACCAGCTAAACCCAAAAAGCTACGAATTTCAGTCACAGATTTCGGTCTAGGCCACTCCTTAACAGCTTTAATCTTAGCAGGATCTACAGATACCCCATCCTTAGATATAATATGCCCCAGAAAAGCTACTTGATCCAACCAGAACTCACATTTCGAAAATTTGGCATACAACTGTTTTTCTCTCAAGATACCCAAAACAATGCGTAAATGTTCCTCATGCTCATCCTCACTCCTCGAATAAATCAGTATGTCATCAATGAACACCACAACAAATTTATCCAGGTAAGTCCTAAAAGTTCGGTTCATCAAGTCCATAAACACAGCAGGTGCATTAGTCAACCCAAAAGGCATCACAGTAAACTCATAATGGCCATATCTAGTGGAAAATGCAGTCTTAGGGACATCCTCAGGTGCTATCTTCAACTGATGGTACCCAGATCGCAAGTCTATTTTAGAGAAAACAGAAGCTCCCTTCAACTGATCAAACAAATCATCAATCCTAGGCAAAGGATATCTATTCTTGATAGTAACTTGGTTCAATTCCCGATAATCAATACACAGCCTCAAAGTTCCATCTTTCTTCTTCACAAATAAAACAGGGGCACCCCAAGGCGACACACTAGGCCTAATATACCCTTTCTCCATCAATTCATCTAATTGTTTCTTAAGTTCTTGCATTTCTAACGGTGCCATTCGATATGGTGATTTAGCAATTGGACCTGTTCCTGGCACTAGGTCGATTTTAAACTCAACTTCTCTAGCAGGAGGCATTCCTGGTATTTCCTCAGGAAACACATCAACAAACTCACTCACTACTGGAACTTCACTCAAGTCAGGATATTCCACCCTCAAATCTTTTACATGACACAAAATCAACTCAGCTCCCCTAGATAAATGCTTTTTCACTTTCATAGCAGAAATAAGTTTCACTCTAGGACCCTTTACATGACCCCTATAAGATACCCTCACATTTTTAGGCCCTCTCAAGGAAACTTTACTCTGAGCACAGTCAATATTAGCCCGGTGAGACCCAAGCCAATCCATCCCCAAAATCACATCAAAGTGAGGTAACGGAAATTCTATCAGGTTTGCCTTAAAATCATGATCACCAATAAACACAGACACATCCTTAAAAATTCGTTTACAGTTCACTAAGTCCCCATATGGCATAGCAAAATCATAATCCACAATTTCACTAGATTCAACATTCATTTTATCCACAAACTTAGTTGAAATAAAAGAGTGAGATGCACCAGAATCAAACAGAACATGAGCTGAAATAGAATTCACAAGAAAGTTACCCAAAACGATGTCTGTATTTTCTGCCTCTTCTCTATTCATGACATAGAGCTTCCCAGTGGGCTTCTTAGTACTCTGTGCCCCATTCACTTGTCCTGCGGGCTTACTAACTGCTGTAGTGTTGCCCTGTGTCGGAGCCGGGTTCTTATAAGTGTTGTTAGATGCAGACCCACCATAACTCTGTGTTCTTCCCTGACCCTGAAATCGGTTACCCTGATTCACACTCACACTAGCAGATGGTGCACTACGGGGTCTTCCCGCCTTCTTATTAGTACACTCAAACTCACGGTGTCCCAATTTTCCACACCAGTGGCATGTCACCCTATTTCCCTGACAGTCAACTCCTGGGTGATCTCCCTTGCATATCTTGCAGTAATAGTGTCTGGTAAAGACTTGGCCTGTCCCCTGACTCTTACCATTCCAGTTATTCCCTTCTTCTTTCACATTCCCGCCAAAAGATCGAGACTTATTCTGAGGGTTGTTGTTATTATGAAAATTTCCCCTCTTAGCTGCGGTGTCAGATTGACTCCCCTGATACTCCCTCTTTCTGGTCACACTAGATCCCAACTCAGCCTCCATTTTCTGATTACTCCTCTCAATGTTCACAGCTCTAGCATAAATATCCCTCAATGAAGTGAAGGTCTCCCCAGCAAACCTACCCTTAATCTTCCAATTTAACTTATCCTCAAACCTTGCCGCTTTAATTCGCTCAGTCGGCACCAACTCCGTAGCGAATCTGCTGAGTTCAATGAATTTGTTATAGAAATCCTTCACACTCATCTCATCTGTCTGCTTTAGATCCCCAAATTCAGCCAGTTTCTGGTTCTTCACATGGTCGGGGAAAAATTCTTCCTCAAGTAAATCTTTAAGGTCATCCCAGTCCTTATCCTAAAGTATAACGGTACCGTTAGCGTTTCTCACCCTCTTAGGTTTCATGAAATCATTCTTCACAGTCTGCCACCAGATATCTGCTTCCTCCTTCAAATAAAAGACAGCGATCCTAGCCTGGAATTCATGTGGGCACCCAACAACCAAGAATATTTTCTCTATCTCCCTAATCCAGTTATCTAGCTCAGTAGGATCCCCTTTCCCAGTAAAAGACGGCGGCCTCTTCTTCTGTACCGCTTCAGACATCCCAACAACAGTAGGTGTAGGATCGTTTTCATTCTCAACCCTCTCATTCATATTCCGCGCAACCGTAGTCATTTGTTGCACGGCTTCGACAAGAACTGTGTTTTGAGCTATAAGTTGCGTCACCATAGCAGCCATATCAGTATTGTTGTTTTCGTTTTCCCTTCGTGGAGGCATGGTTACTATAGATATAAACAAGGTTCTATTAAGTACAAGCATAAGACCGTTCTATCACAAATAATATCACAATTAATAACATAAGTAGCATTCACAGTTCAGGTAAGCGTAATAGCACAAAATATTATCATATATATACAAATATGAATATATAAATCATGCGTATGCAATGCACCCAAACCACCCAACACTCTGTTTTTATATATATATATATATATAAAGGTAAAGGTTTTTTTTTTTTTTTTTTTTTAAACCATTTCAAATTTTGCAAAACATTTTGGAAAACCTATTGCTCTGATACCAACTGTAACAGCCCTAAATTTTCGCAACCAAAATAATAAACCAAAAACCGAAAACTCAAAACTGTTACTCCACACTTAGCTTACCGAGCCAAGTGCAAGGAAAAGGATAAATAATAAATGAATAAAAATAGAAATTTGATAGCTAATAAAAATAGAAACGTTGCAGCGGAAGTCTTAAGTCTTACAAAACCCAAAACGGTTTAAAACAGTAGCAACCCGACAAATCCAATAATAGTGTAACTAGTTTGTAGTCAAAGTTAAATTATAAAGAAAATCCTTCTCGCTCAGCATAGCCCGATACCAGAATGCACCCATGCAGCAAATCACGTGTACCTATCAGCTGTACCCAAAACACAAATAGGTACAGGTTCCAGCGGGGGAACAACCCAAAACAAAAGGACGTCAGCAAAGCTGAGTAAAAATATAATAATAAAATAAATCGTGAAATAATAATAATAACAATAATAACAATAATAATAATTATTATTATTATTATAATTTATAGTAAACTGAAATCGGAGTTAAAATCACCATTTAAATACCAAAATACCATAAAAGAGTAGTCAAAACCAAACCAACCAAAATATATATATTTTTCGCAACCTGTGTGCCAAGGTCCTACCCTTGCACGGTCTAGAGGTAACCACCTGTGCTTAGCTAGACTCATAATAGTGCGCACCTCTCACATTTGGACAGTCAGTAGGATGAAACTGCCAAAGGAGAAAGTCTAACTCCCTAGCAAGTGAGGGCCGGACAATCCTCACTCAAAAATAGTTTCGGGACAAAGTCCCAGGAACGTCTTAGACGCACCTTAAAACCGTCTAGACCAACAGAACTCCCAGAGTCTGTTATAAGTTACTAAAAATTTACCAAAATAGTACCAATATGTAAGTAGTGTCACAGGGTTCAATATCCAAACATTACGAGTATTATAAAAATATTTACGATTGACAAAATAATTTACGAAACCGTTATGAAAATATATTTTAGTCCGAACATGCTCTTTACTTAAAAGTGAAAAGGGTAAAACGTCCTTACCTCTCAAGACGGACAAACTCAGTTATTATTAGTCCAAGAATTCTTTCTCCTCGAACCCACAAGCTACAAATAATACAAACGGTTCAATAATCCACTCCAACCAATTCATATAGCTAATATCCAGACTTAAACGTAATGTCGGAAACATGAACTAATTACGTCCATTATGTGGCTCTATTCCATTGTTCTCTCACCACTCACACTAAATCCCCAAATAAATTACGTAGTAGCTGCCCCTTTTTTCTCAAACATATAATGCCTAATGTCCCCACCTAAAGCCTCACACAAAAATAAAACATCAAACAGACAGAGTACTATCTAACCCTTAATCCAATACAACTCCCACGACAACATTGAAGACCGCACGATCAAAATTTGCAATCCGGCACAGAAACCCAAATATGACCTCTCAAATTGACCATTAAATACAGTAGAGTCACTATGAGTTATTATTCAAACAATACCCGTAATTCGGTAACTTATAAAATTTACTTACAAGACTCGATTGATCGATTAAAGAGAAGAATGAATAAATATTTTCACTAATAAGAGAAATAAATAAATCAGAACTTACAATTTGATGAATGAAGATGTATAACGCGTTAGTGCAAGTAAGGGTCAAAACGGGTTTGCAAATTCCAAATAATTGAACAAACAGAAATCAGAGGAAGGAGAACTGGAGAAGAAGAGGTAAGCGGTAGAGTATGAAACAAGAAAGTGAGTGAATGAATGAATGATGGGGTGGGGGTACGTAGGGTTTTTAAATTGGTTTAGGTTGTTTTTTTTTTAATTAAATTGTGTTTGACTCGAAAGTCCAACCCGAAAACAAGTCGGTTTATAAAATAATGTTCCACTTTAAGAAAATCAAAACCGATTATTATAAGACGACCCAAAATACTTTAATTTTATAAAGACATTGAAAATACTTTTCCCGACTTAATAGTCCGATTTAAATAAAATAGACCAGTAACGCCTTATAATTGACTCGAAAAATAACGGGGTGTTACAACAGTAGTTAGTAACTACATCATAATCCTTAAATTTAGAACCAATAACTTTCATTGCTTTTACCTTCTTAATTCTGGTTTCTAAGAGCCCCAACAAATCAATCCCCTTACCCTTAATAAGATGCAGAACCTCATTTTTCTTTAAGGGTTCATTCCCCCCCCCCCCCCCCCCTAATATTCCATGACGAGATAATCATGCAGACTTATCAGGAGGAACATTTTCCACTAATGGAGCAGACTCCATCTCAAACTCATCATGCTGCAAAATACTATACCTATTGGATAGTACAGTATCATGAGCCCCTAAATCTTCCTCATCATAGCAACTGTTGGAGCCTCTCACCTTAAGACCTAGCCCAGAGCATCCAGAGCGTCTGGCAACAGGAGTAAACCCAAGGTCAGAACCAGAAGACGCAGCCTGACCTAGCTCACCGCATCCTGAGTCAGAGTGTGCAATCATCTGGCCTACCAATGGGTCTCCCGTCCCTAGAACGCCTAGCTCCTGGGATCCTGAGTCAGTGGTCTGGCCTCCAACAGGCTCTTTCTCAGGGGATCCACAATGCCTTACAGTTGAGGAATCAACTGAGATACCACCTCCCCCCTGAGAGATAACCTTCTTAGGTGTATACCTTTGCACAGTAGGTTTGTTTGCTGCAGCTTGAGCAAGCTTCTTCTCTTTTTTGCAATACTGTTTTGTATGCCCAAGTTTTCCACACCCCTCACAATGATATGGTACCCATTCGTACTCAATACGCTGGGCCAATTGCCCAACATAGGAATGTTAATCACCATTGAATCGGGTAAAGGTTTAGACACATCAACTTCAATCAAAACCCTTGCAAATGACAACCTCTCCTTGAATGTAGTAGTTTTATCCGCAAATAATGGTGTACCCACCTTACTGGCCATCTTGCTCAACACAACATCAGTCCAGAGAAACGGATCTAAGTCTGGAAAGAGAACCCAGACCGGTACTACCGAAACCCTGTCCATCTCTTGAGAGAACAAAGGACTCCACTGCTTCAAGATAATGGTGTTGCTACCCATCATCCATGGCCCCCCCTCATTATCAGATCCATGTCCTGCTTGCTACTAAATCGGAAAGCGAATCAACCTTTCTTATAATATTGAACCACCGGAGCTCTCCCCTGATTCCAATTCTTTGAGATATAATCCATCATCTGCTTGATTGTAGGCTTAGCACCAATCACATTACCCATAAGCGTATTCGCCCAATAGCTCAGTTCAGTCTCAAAATCTGGAAAATCGATATCAACCTTAGTGGAATTTGCCGATTGCTTATCGAAGAACAATCCCATACCAATCTTATTCTCCTTTGCCTTATCACTCCAAGTGGCTCCAGAATTAGGAACAGTAGTTTCAGACACAGGAATCGCAGAATCAATGGTTTTATCACTCGATTCCCTATTCCCGCCATTAATGTCAATCGCCTCATCTGGCTTACCACCAACCGATTCCTCATTCAAACCTTGCTCCCCTACCATCTTACTAGTAGTCGCAGATTGAAGAGATTTCTTAGCTGATTGAAACGCAGAATTGATGAGATCATTAATAGAATACTTACTCTGTAAATCCGTGTGAACCTCACTTTGCTCTTCCATGGATGGAGGAGCTACTCGAACCTTAGGATCAATAGAACCCCCTTGATTAGACGGATTATTTGATAAATTTTTCCGCGACCTCCCCCGTCCTCTCCCCGTTGGCGCGACGCTCGTCATTTTCCGGCAAAACTTCGCGAGAGAACCTTCTCTAGAGAGAGAGAGGAGCGAGAAAGATTATTATTATTATTATTTTATTATTATTATTATTATTATTATTATTATTATGTTTGTACTTTAAAAATATTGATTCAATTTTTAAAATTATTTTTTATTAAATGATACAGTAAAAAAGGTTGTATTAAATTGAATATTTTGTAATTTAAGATACGTATTTATTTTTTAATTATAAATTCAAATATAATATTTAAATTTAAATATTTTATTAATTTAATAAATTCTCACTGACCAAACGGGTTGAATGGGATGGGTCAGGTTTCGACCCTAAATTAACAGGTCATATTGGGATCGGTCAAACGGGTTGTAGGTCAAAAAAATGGGTTCATGACCATAAAAAAGAGGGTTGATTACAAACATCAAAATTGTATCTAAATATTTTAACTGATTTAAATTATTAATCAGGTACGTATTCGATCCTATAAAGAGTTTATATGTCTAAAAACAATAGAGCAAAACCGATTGAAAGATATTTAAGGGTAAGATTAGTACCCGGACTATACTTTAATTCCGTTTAAGGGTCTGAACTCTGATCGGTAACTTTACGGTTACGGGTTGAAAACTAACATCATCAATTAAAGTTATTCAACCCCTCAAAAATAAAGCGAAAGCGTAATATGTATACCTATCAAATGGGTTCAGCGGGTCGGGTCCAAATATGGGTCATCTCAAATATAAGTCGGGTTATACGGGTCACAGTTCGGATTAGAGTCGAAAATAGTTTCGAACGCCTATATGTTTTATAAACTTTTTAAGTCCAACAAAAATATTTTTAATATTAATTTTTTTATTTTAATATTATTATTGTACTCTTTAATAATGTTTAAATTTAAAAAATAATAATTAATTCAACTTTTAAAATTATTTTACAATTAAATGATAAAAAAGTTGTATTTCATTTAATATTTATAATAAAAAAAACATTTATTTTTAATCATAAATCCAAATATAATATTTAGGTATGAATATTTTATTTAATTTTAATAAATTCTCACTAACCGAACAGGTCGGGTAAGGTATCGACCCTAAATTAACGAGTTATTTTGGGTTCAGTCAAGGAAGTTGTGGATCTAAAAAACGGTATTATGACCCTAAAAGGGGGAGGGGTAGATTTCTTTTTTCTTTTAACTAATTTTTGAGAGAGTATGACAATGTTCCTTTCAGTTTTTTTTAGTTTATCACACAATTTTTTTTAGTTAATCAGTGTGATAATGCACGTACATAGTACCATGAATACTTTTCTTCCACCCTGTAATACATATCTTATTTGATTTCATATATGATATATCTCATTCATCATTTTTTGTTTTAACTCTATATATATATATATATATATATATATATATATATATATATATATAAACATAGCTATAAACTGACCAGTGAATCTTCACGGGTGATAAAACTAGTTATTTATGATTCCATGCATACTTTCATCGCAGTTCGCACGTCAATGTAAGTTATTTTTCAAAATGACTTGAAAGCCAACCCTATCCTTAGACCCGTTAGTAACGTATCACCTAATCTAACGTATCATACTACAAATTATCAACCTATCATTTCCATTTCCCCCTCCCCATCCTCTCACCACCTTATTAAGTTTCTAGAGAGAGAATTGTACAACTCAATTGCATCAATAGGCTTCTTTGAAAATTGCACAATTCAAGTACAAATTAAGGTCATAAATTTCAAATTCAAGATTCTTCGAAAAAGTCTTCATTTGCGATGATACCAGTAGAAACTGAGGTTAGGAAATTCAAATCAATTGCACCAATGAGAGTTCTTTGGAAAAGTTTTAATTTGCGATAAATTTGAAATCAATTACACCAATAAGGATTCTTCATAAAAGTAATAGTTTGCGATGAATTTTAAATCAATTGCACCAATTAGGGTTTTTTCGAAGAAAAAAAATCTTCATTTGCGATTATACAAGAACCTTAAATAATTAATTAACAATAATCTACTAAGTGAAGAATTTTGATGAAAAAATTAATTTAGAATAGAATAAAAACAATGGAATTTCTTTATAATAAAGAAAGGGTAATATTGAATTTTTTTTGAAAATTTTAAAGATGAGGAGTAATATTGAATTACTTCGTTCGTTCCAATCAATTTCATATATCTGTTTTATCGCGTACACGTCTTCTTTTGTCCATATCTTTAGTTACATAATTCTAAAAATTATAAAAATTGATATTTATCGTGCATTCGATTAGACAAATTAAATCAATCTCCCGTGACTATATTTTACTATCAATAGTGTAAAAAACACCAAATACATGAAATTAATTGGAACGGAGAGGGTATGAAAAAGTAATTCCGTAAAAAAAACAAATACTACTTCTATATGAAAATGAATGGAAATTTGGAACGCATGGAGCATTTGATAATTGTGAGCTCATCCCGAATCACCTGAAATCAAACTTAGATCCGCTCATTTACGCCCGCATTTGAGAGCACAACCCGATTCAACCTAATCTCGTATTCGTATTCATTCACCCAATTTATCTTCTTCTTCTTCTTCTCCGATAATGGCGATGCTCTCAGGTAATGTTCTTCGGCTTTTCCGCTTTCAATCTCAACTTCGTTTTGTTGCCATTCATTGCTCTTCTCGTGATATTGATGTGATTGATGATCCCCGACCGTTCATGGATTCCGTTAGAAAACAATGTCGATTAGGGTTTTCTACAACTGAAATCCCCCTTTCCATCTTTCATCGATTGAACTCTCTACGCCCCCTCCCTTCCATTATTCTCTTCACTCAGCTGCTTAATGCCATGTCTAAGATCAAACCCCATCCCCCTCTTTCCCTTATTATTACTCTCTATAATCAGCTTGAGCTCTCGGGTCTTCGCCACACTGGTCATTCCCTTGGTGTACTTGCCAAGTGTTACTGCGGTTTGGCCCGTCTTGATTTCGCCTTTTCTCTCATGGGTAAGCGCATTAAGCTTGGCTATCCTCCTGACATTGTCATCACCACCACCTTAATCAACGGCCTCATAGTTTCCGATAAATTGAAACAAGCCGTTCAGTTGTTGGATAAAACCGTCAAGCTTGGTATACAACCCACCCTTGTCACCTACGGTGCAATGTTTAAAGGTCTTTGTCGCTCTGGCGACAATACCGGGGCTCTCCGCTTACTTCGAAATATGGAGTCAAATGCCCCTCTTAAGCCCGATGTCATCATTTATAACACTATGGTTGACAGTCTTTGTAAAGATCGGTTGTTACCTCAAGCCCTTGGCCTCTTCAAGGAGATGAAAGCCAAGAGCATTTTGCCCAATGTAGTAACATATAATACCTTAACAAGAGGACTTTGTAGTCTAGGGCATTGGGACGACGCAAAGGATTTATTAAAGGAGATGTTAGCCAACAACATTTCTCCGACCATTGAAACCTACAGCACTTTAGTTGACATGTACTGTAAAGAAGGAAATGTCGGTGAAGCCAGGGCTATTTTGGAGTCCATGACAAAGAGAGGTGTGCACGCTAACATTATCACCTACTCTGCTTTGCTGGATGGGTACTGTTTACGCGGAGATATGGAGGAAGCCGAAAAGCTCTTGGATGTTATGATGAAAGATGATGTCATGCCTAATCTTGTGACATTCAATACCTTAATTAATGGATATTGCAAGTCTAAACAGGTCGACAAAGCTTTGGAGATGTTCTATGACATGCGTGTTAAAGGAACACGTGTAACCCCAGATGTGATCACCTATAACACTATGATAGATGCCTTGTGCAAGGATGAAAAACTCCATCGTGCACTCCCTCTTTTTGAATATATGAAAAATCGAGGCGTAGAACCTAACGTGGTCACTTACAATTCATTGCTTAACAGCCTTTTGAGAAATAAAGAGATTGATACGGCGATCTCCCTTCGTAAAGAGATGGAGAATAGTAGAGTGGCCCCTACTATTGTTACATATAATACCATCATTAATGGCCTTTGTGAAGCCGAAAAACTAGTTGAAGCTAACGAGGTGTTCTCCTTTCTCGTAGCCAAGGGGTTGCGGCCAAATGTAACTACCTATACCATAAAAATTAAAGTTTTATGTAGACAAGGGTTGTTGGGTGAAGCAACCGAAATTTTTAAAGAGATGGTGGACAATAAGTGTCGCCCAAATGAACGCACCTACAATACAATAATTAAGGGATTTCTAAGTGTTCATGATGTTGCTAAGGCGTTGGATCATCTTCACAATATGAGGATAGAAGGATTTGCAGCTGATGACAAAACTGTGACTTTATTTTTTGACTTACTCTCTGATCCTAATGTTAGTGCTACAGACAAAGCCTTGCTTCAGAAGTATTTTCATGGAGAATAATGGTATGTTTGATCTTTGTATTTTGCTATCAATGGGTTCAAAATGGACTATGGAGGGGGTTGATACTTCATACTTCTAAAAAAAATCTGATTATATTGTTAATGATATGCCCTTTCTTTTAGTTCTAAGCTTTATAATTTTTTCAGTTGGTCCTGGGATAGGGAAATTCTTTTTTGCTTCATATTTTTTGTTCTCCAGATTTTTTTCTACCTTTGTTATCTATAGATTTTAGCAAGTTGCTTGTATGAGATTTGGTTTCCCAAGTAACAACTTCTTATTCTAGGCATAGCAAGCTCTACGTGTTCCCTTTGGTGTTACAATAAGGTTCACACTTTTCTTTTTGGTCGTCTTACAATATGATGCACAATTTGCTTGGTTTCTGTTTTGTTATGTTAGTTGTTGTTCTTTTGTGATCTCACATATTTCTCAGCTTGCATTGTCCTCCACTGCTTTTAGTCAATAACTCGGTAATTTGCATGCCATGGTGGAGTGGACCTTATTTAGAGACGGAGGGACTAGGGAGCTGTCATGTCTCATGTTTGAACCTTGTCATAGCTCAATGAACAGCTCGAGAATTCTGTTACAAATCAGTTGGATTTATAGTCAGCATCTGGTTAATTTGTTGCAGTCTGTTATAGTTTGTTACTTTGTGCTATGTATATAAATAAATCCTTGGTACTTATCATCCTTAAACTTAATGAGGATAACTCAATTCTATTTGGAATGTCTTTCTCTCTCATTTAAATTCTTTTTTCATCTTGTTTTTCATCATTTCGGATCAGTTTTCTGGTTTTTTCTTACGTTGCACTCAAATTTGATCAGTTTTCATCATTTTTGCATTGTTTTTATTGAAGTATTTGGTAATTCACTCATTCACTGTACATATGCGATCAATTTGACTATTCTTCAGTGGTACTGGTACACTTGTACCTGCTTCATCTGGTTCTGGTTACAAAGATCCGTAAATTTGACGATTTCTTCATTGTTGTTTTTTTGTTGATTTTTCTAATGTCAATTTGAGACTGTTGAAGCATTCTTACACTCTTGTCGTGATTTTCTTAAGCTTGAAGTGAAGGAGCGGTGAGCTAGTAATATTCATAAGTGAGAAGAATCTTTAAGATTTTGTTTCATTCGTCTTCATAAGTACATTAAGATTATCGATTTTTTTATTTATAATTTTTACCCAATGCAAATAAAAGATATTGACGGTGTATAATGTGCTTCTGTATATGTGCAGAAAACCCACCAAGACCACTTTTGCGACTCCTTCCACTATGCCGGCAACCCCTCCTCATCTTCACCTAATCCTGTGCGTATTAGTCGTTTCACTTGTAATGGGTATTGCTTGATTTCTATGCATAGGCTTTGTACACAGTTCAGATCCAAGTCCGCATAACTCACAGTTTTAGATGCACGTACCCTGTCCTAATGAGGAAATGTGCCTACGTATGTATTTGAAATGTTGTTCAAAGTGATTCAGAACGATATATGAGAAATAAAGCTTAAATTATCAATCACACCGTACCACCAAATGTTACGTACTCTACTCCTGTACATTTGTCTTCTTGTGGGTTTTCCTTTTTTTAATCGTGCCAGGAATGGACTGAAGCCACAACCTAACCTCATTGGCGGAGAGTTGAGGTGTCTCAGTCTCTTACATGGAATTCTTATATATCCGTCTGTTCTATTATGTGAACTGCATGCAGTTAACGTGGTGAATCGGATGATGATGATGATGAGTTTGACAACAGGAACAGAAGGACTTGTTGCACCCTTGCAGGATCTATGAAGCATGCAGGAAATTTTAGGATTATACTCCATGTGTTATGGGACGTACTTGTGGCTGTGAGATAGAGTGATAATGGGGGCCGGGTGTCAACGTCGCCAGTAGGTGCCACTGCTAGGTCGTGGGTGATAGCTGTGAAGGTGGCCGATATATATTTTAAGGGTGGTAATCGCCTAGTGTATACAAAAGGTGTTAGTTTTGTAAAAACTAATTTCATTTTCAGATTTTGATATGGCGAAGCAAATCACAGACAAGAACTTTCTAGTAACTCAAGGCTAATAGGGTCAAAACAGTCCTAGGTGAAGTGAGTTCATCGTAATTTGATTGGGTGTTATATATTTATGCACGGTTCATCATCATCGTCATTCTCTAGTTCCGTTTTTCCAACAGTGGTGCTGATGCAGACAAAAGGACGGAGTTGCGGTGATTCTAGATCGGTTGATTTTCCTCCTTTTTCGAATTTGCCGATACGACTTGGGTTTGAGACAACAGGGCAACCTCGTCTTCCTTGGACTCGAAATCGAGTGCCTCAAGACGACATCGTTCAAACGCCCGTTAATCTCCTTAACTAACTTATCCACCGCCAATGCATCGTTCAAATACCCGTTAATCTCCCTGACAAACTTATCCATTGCCGAAGCAGGCAAGTACATGGGCACCAAAATCCCCTTCTCCCCCTTACTATTTTTAGCCGCCAAGTAAAAACTCCCATACCCTGGCGTGAGCCCGCCCAACCACGCTCTTGCGGGCCCACCTTGCACCGGCGGTCCCCACCCAAAATCAAATAGGTCAAGGTTAAGCCGGCTGACGTCCGAGACCGAGAACGTGTGGGCCCGTGTGTACCTCGGCCTCCCGTTGAGAACCATGAAGTCGGCCAAGGACCTCATGTACTCCTCGTTCACATTGTTTTTGACGGACTTGATGAGGTCCAACGCGTAGTCAAGGCCGTCACTGGCAGTGAGGTTGCCGGCGGTGCAGATGGCCTGCGGGGTGGCGATGACGTTGCCGTAGTATCCCAAAGGCAGTGGGGGGTTCTTGAATTTGTGGCGGCTGTTCACGTAGATTCGAAGTCGCACCTCGTCGCTTGGGTGGATTCCTAAGGCGATGGTGCGGCTTCGCCATATCACAGCGCTGACCACTTCAAATGTTGACGAGGATTTGAGGTGCTCTGGGAGGAAACGTCTTACAGCATTCATCTCAGTTGGACCTGTAATATCATATATATATATATACAAGAACAAGAGTTAGCTCAACTACTAACACCTACTGTACTGTCGTAAATGAATCGTATAAAGAGTAGCTAGGGATCAGTTAGTTGCTTGAATAAATCTACTTACCAAAGATAAATGGTTTGTGAAGTATATCATCACCGAGTGGGATATCAGGGATTTGTTCATACTCTCGGTGGACACAGGTAACGCGGGGTGGATTCCGAGCACTAACAAGTTCACGTTTCCATACTGGATAGATCGATAAGAACTGAGCTCCACGGGCTAGCTCGCCGACTGCATTCAAGAATTGTGCTAGCCCCGTTCCATCTGCTATCGCATGATTTATTCTATGTGCCAATATGAAGCCCCCACATTTTAGCCTCGTTACCTAATTAACAACAAAAAATTAATTACCAAATCCAGTTAGATATGTATATATGTGTGTCATCCATAATTTTATACCGTATATATTAAACGAGAAACCATTATATATACCTGAAGTAGAAGCAAAGGGGAGTTGAGAATCCCTTGATGGGGCGGGTGGTTAAAAAGAAGGTCATCCATGCAAGGAACGGGTGGGTGAAGTTGGTCGTCACTAAATTCATCAAGGCTAACATCGGCGTCAGCCTGGGTGAAGACGACTCCTTCCCCGCCACACTCCACCACCAACTTCTTCCCGGCCTTCTCCCTTAGCCGTCCTGCCAGCGGGTAGAAAGGCACCAGGGCTCTACTGACCGCCTCTTTGATCACCTTAGCGGGGTCCATCCCCATCATACTTGGGAGGGACCTGTAGAATTGGATCCCTGGTACGTGGACCCGTAACCCCTCCTGGTCGTCAATGTCTGACAACTCCTTGACCTCGTACGGGGTAGGCTCAGCCGGAGTTATCAACTCCGGCTGTTGCCTAATTACTTTGAATACTACTACTAACGGACCACTTTGGTTGCCTAAGACATTTGTCATTGTGATTAATTTTGTAACACGTGCGTATGTGCTTACAATTGATTGATCAAGTGCTAGTGTTGTATGTGTGAATTAATGATGGTAACACCCTTTAATTTGGGAGGTGCTTATATAGTTAGTTATATGTAGACTTGGGTAGAAGAAACAGTCAGTGAGGTATGTATGCATGGGATCCACTATGGGTCCGTCCAGGAATATAATACTGTAGAGATAGAAGCTCCCTGTCGCTATTGGACATCATACATCTGCCTGGTGTTGGTGTTAAGAGCAAGCTGTAAATTGGCGCATCCATCATACATCTATGCTACATATCTCTGTATCGTATCGAATATTGTCTAGATTGATATCCAACGGAATTGACTCGATCAGTCCATCCACAAAACTGCCATTTACTATATTTCATTCCGGCTGCCTCAATAAATAAATTACTTCACTGTGTCTCTGTGTCAGTATTTGATCGATACTCCACACGTACGGTTTGTCCACATCGAGAAAATGCCCAACACACCGCACCAAGCTCATCAAACCCGGCCCCACTTACCCCCATAGGACGGAACCGACGCCTTTTCTTCTCAATCTCGTCACACACGCTTCTTGATACCCGGGCAGTCGGCATAGCATACTGCATACATATGCATTGGAATGGTCGTTAGGAGTTTTCAATAATTAACCATTCTCAATATGCTTACTGCCTACATGGTGAAAAGTTTTAAGTTTTAAAACAGAGGCATTTTATCATTGTTAAAAAATCCCTCATGGGATAATACGTTCATTGCTAGCAAATCGGATCATAAATTCATTACTCATAAACGACGTTTAGTGGCATCCTTCAAAAGCTACCTACACTCATAGACGCCACCTGCTGCAATGTGCATGCTGTAAACAGTCTAGCTGCTGCACTGCTCGGGTCTTAGCTCTCGACTTTTCTTTCTTGCCGGCAAAAAAAAACATAGAACACTTAATTTTGTGCTAAAACCACCACGTTATTTGACATATAGAAACATTTCCTGACAATAGCATGATGAGCAACACTTTAAACTGAATTACTAGTAGTATTCTTGCCTAAAACATTTCATATCCTACACATCCACGAGTCCAGCTTATCTGCTGACAAGGATGTATAAAATCAAGCGATCTTCATTAAACTGATGCCAAGGAGACACAGATTCCAAATGAACGATTTTATTCTGCAGGAAGTTCTCTACTCACAGGCAGAATAGAAACAAATTTCTTCTGAGGAATCGCTACCTGCAGTTTGTTTTTGAAAACGCAACACAAACCAGATACAACACCCGTGTGATAGAGTTGAATGTAGTACAAGTTAATCCATATCAATAATTAGGTTGATACAAATTCGTCTGAATAACTCTGTTACATAACTCAGGAGCATATTGTGATGGACGGCTCATGGCTGTTCTTATCCGTTGTATCAGATCTATATAGTCTCATCAGTCTCTTAGTACACTATTCTACATCTCCCAACTTGTTGCATTCTGTATTACTCCTAGACTTCTATATCCTATATACACCACCAAATTAAAGAATGGACAATAGAATCTACAGCTGTGAGTAGGAGGAGCTGTTGATATCGATACTCTCAGACGAAAACTCATTCACGTTGAAGCTCAACTTATCCTCCTCCCACTTCACAATCTCTCTTGCATATTTCAGAGCCCCGTCCACAGTATCCGCCTCCAGACCAGTCACTCTACTCACATACAACTTCCTTCCGGTTACCCCTTCGAAAAGCTTCTTGAACTTCACTGCTATGTGATGGAATGCTGAGTGAGCTATAGTGCTGCCACTGCGCTTTCTGTTCTGCTGCCGGCTGTATAACGGGTTGAAATCCGAGAGCCATTCGCAGCGAGTTAAGGGTGATTCCTCAATCATTTCTTCCAGCAAGTCGTACTTGTTTAGGATCAAAAGGAAATTTGTGTCCTTGAATCTCGGGTGACTAATAACGCTTTCGAAAAGCTTCTTGCTCTGCAACATTCTGTTTTGAAGATCTCCGTTGCA
Organism: Agrostemma githago; assembly: GCA_958450325.1. Classification (NCBI taxonomy): domain Eukaryota; kingdom Viridiplantae; phylum Streptophyta; class Magnoliopsida; order Caryophyllales; family Caryophyllaceae; genus Agrostemma; species Agrostemma githago. Next base: position 71,223,107 of record OY288242.1, on the reverse strand, counting down.
GTCAAACTCGTACTCGTCATATTCGGTCAGGGATACGCAGAAGAGGACTACTGTAGTATCTTCAAACATCTCCAACCACTTGCATTTATCCCCAATGCATTTTTGATCTACTCTCACTAGTTGGCACCTGCATCCATTAGAAATGTACTGGATTTTAGGGGGAGGGGAAATAAAGATAAGAGAGCAGCTGCAGCAATTGGACAAGACAAGTCTGAAGCTTTACCGTGTGACAGGATCTGGCTGCAAGTCAGGGTTCCGGCAGGTATCGTCTGTGGTTTGATGAAACTCAAACTCCATTGACTTGAGACCATTGGAAGAAGTTACGCCCTCGGCATACAAGATGTCAGTATCAGACGGCTCGTAATCAACTTTGGCGATTTCAGTGGCCTGAAATCAAAAAACTGTGTAAGCAAACATAGATGTTTCTTCGTCTCCACAACATACATTAAATGTCAGAAGAGCGAAGAAATATGGGTGGTTTACCCTATCCAAAAAATAAGTGGCAGCTCTGGGTAGACTGAACTCATCTCTTCTGCTGTATGTAGCTTGAATGGATGCATCTTTCCACAAATCTTCCACATATTGAGCATACTCTCGAGTTGCTGCTGGGAATATTATATCCAGATTACCTGCCACGATCACATCGATGAGCCAGTCTGAGAATTTCTTCAACCTTGGCCCTAGGCTGTACTCATTTTTACCCTTCATTTTGCAATCTGCCACATTTTAAAAATCACACTTCAACACTAAATTTATAGTTCCATATCTAAACACCAAACTAGAGATTTGAAATCGGTTCCAAAAAATATTCCAAGAAGCAGAAAATAACTCTACCACCAATCCACTCGTGTGGAAGAAACTCAAATGAAAAATGATCAAGAAATACAAACTAGGTATGAAGAGAGAAATTATAGAAGTTACTGGTTTTGAATTGTTGATTTACGGTGGCAAAGAAAAGAGAGGTGTGAGTAGTGATGGATGATGGATGATACCTGAAGGACCAACTTGTTCGATACACTTTCCCTTCCTCTGTATGCACAAACTTTCTTCCTCAAACTCCTCGCGCTGCTCCAGTATTATCCCAAGATATCTATACAAATTACTCTGAATCATTGACTTGATATCTTGACGCTCTTCATCGGAGTAGGGAGCATCATACAGAACCCTCGCCTGAAAATTATTGGTTAAAAGATGTGAATACCTACTGGAAGTGTTCATGTTTAAACTTACAGTTGGACAAACAGAACTATGAAGGGTACAGCAAAGTCCAAAATTACAGAATCCCCAGGCAAAGTAGGATATAATAACCAAATAACAGAATTTTTGGAAGTAGAGAACAAAGTTTTGACACACTATACCAGGCCCCTAAACGTAACTGGCAGCTCCTAATATAGGATTTCCTCGAAAGAGCATATAAAGCATGTTTAGATTTTTTACCTGCTTATACATGGTACTTGTTCCAGATCTGTCATTGCCAACTAGAAGCACTTTAAAGACGGCTTCATGTTCGAGGTATGAAGGAGATCCTCTATCTCCGAAATGTTTTGATCGACTTCTAGGATTTGGAGATTCAAGAGTGGGCAAGGACAGTAGAGTACACAACACCTTTGTCCGTTTCTACAAGATCAGCAAGAATTTAGTTTGCATTAAGCATATAGTACCAGGGAGCTGAAGACATATACAAGTATACGACATAAATTTGTACCTTCCCCCATAATTGCCCCTTTACTCGATCCATTCCCTCTTCCTGATAGGTTCCATCTGCGTCCACCCAAAAACTAAGATGACCAGCAGACTGAACACCAGATGACTGCAAGAATTCAATGGAAGGGCTTTAGATGTTTACAAGAATAAAGTAGTTTTCCGTCCGTTCCAGTATGTTGTTTAAACTTTTGAAATTTCCCCTCGCACGTTTACAGGAAGTGTAAACAACCTACTGGAACGGATTAGTTTTGTAGCGTATGATAGGATGTCAAACCTTGAGCACCCATAGCTCTGGTTTAGTAATCTCCCGGTTATTAAATAGCACATTGGTGTTTCCACTGCTAGCATCTCGCTTCATCTGTGAGTTCCCGACATTAAGCTTTGGAGTGATAATTTGGCAAGGCTTCTGCCCCACCTGTTTCATTGAGCCAGAACCTGAAGTTTAATAGGGAGTACTAGAACATGCTACATTGTCGGAAATTCAGTAATGCGCAAGAGATGGATTAGATTTAAATACCTGTCCCCAGAAACCAGAAACTCTATCATACCAATAGTGTCCTGGTTTTAGATTCGTTGGTGGATTGGAACAACTTCGCAACTCCATCAGCTCCTCCATGCTCAGAGGGATTCCATTCACAGAAATACAGTCCGGTGGCAGCTGATTCGCAGGACACGAGATCTCATTATTCATAATTTGCCTGGCTTCTTCCTGTTTTAGCAGTCCCTTGAGAAGACGAGAGCATCTTCCAATGATCTGCCTTTTGGAGTCGTCGACAGAAAAACCAGTACAATCAATGCATTTTCTTCCTTCAGGCATCGACCCCATTGCTTTAAGGATGCAATCCCTACAATACTTGGCATCACAGACAAGACAAGCCTCCTTGTCGGTGAAACGATTGCCTTTATGGCAGCGATAACACGTGCCACTTTTGGGCGGTCTTTGAGGCACCGGCCTCTCCCTATAAACACCCTCATCAACAGACAATGTTTCTTCCTCCTGATCAAACATGGTATCAGAATCCTGATCACAGAAAGTAACAGGATGTTTCTTTTTCTTTTTCTTCCTCCTACACTCAAGAGGTTCCTCATCAGATTCCTCCTCCTCTTCTTCATAACAAACCACCCCTGACAAACCCCGAGCTGTCGATTCGTGCTGAACAGCAGCTGAGTTGGAGTCACCCAAGCTCATACTTCTGTCAGTACAGTCTATTGGGGTTTCCAGCGTGTCTGAACTCTCAGAAAACTCATGTGAATGATCCCTTGTGCTGTTAGAAAACATAAGTGAACCTGAACTCTCAATCCCATAACCACACTTGGCCAAACCCTCCTCCTCTTCCTCATCATCATCATCATCATCCAACTTTCCACCATTTTTACCATCAAAATTCTCCAAATTTCCATTCTTATCTTTATGAGTAGCAGCATGACTAAGACAATGGTCTGCAGAGATGGTCTTATGTTTCGAGAGGGCGGTCCAGTGACCTGATTTAAGGTCTCTGACAATGCTACAATTCTTATAGTTAACGGGTTCGACAACAGGCAGTGACAAATGATTGAACAAAGCCAAAGAAAGAGCAGGCTTAGCAGTGGGAATGCGGTGGACGTCGAGTGGGAAAACCTTGGGGATTTGGGTATGATTAACAGGGGAGCCTGTATATTCTAATGCAATAGAAATATCAGGATCAAAATCATAATCATAGTCATAATCATCAGCAGACATTGATTTTGATTTTGATGCGGGAAACATCCTCTTAAAAACGCCTGTCATCAGAAATTGAACTACTTAAGCTGCAAAACCCAACAAAAAAAAAGATGGTAACTTTTGTCACAGCATTTGAATTCAGAAGGTGGGTTGGGTTAGTGAAGTTTGAGTGTGAAAAGAGAAGCAAAAAAAGGAAGGAATGGAGTTAGGTAGTAAGAGAAAATTGAAGGGAGTAAAAAACTGAGAGATGAGGAACGCGTTTAATTGAGATTTGAAGGTGCTTGGAAAATCTTGAGGGACGACTTGAGGACTCACCATTTCCACATTTTGGATGTGAAGTCTTGCACCTTGACAAAAACAGTCTCCCACGCCATCTCTACTTTCAACGTCAACCCCTCTCTTTCTCTTTCAGAGTTAAAATGAACTAGAAAATAGTGAAAAGTGTGATGATATTAAACGAAAATATAGAAAATGAGGCTAATATAGTCTATCTTGGGGGAAAATGTTACTCTTATCTCCCCTAAGTAATGCATTACTTGAATGGGATAATTGTTCCTTCCTTCTATCTACTTTGCACCATTAAATGTCACAATCAACCACCACTTGGCCTCATACTCATTCCGTCATATATTTCTTAGGGCTAAGATAGGTTGAAGTGATAAAATGAATCGATTGGACTGAAATGAATTTGTAATATCCTATATTGATCCTTAGATATGCTATATCAAAGTTTTAGCTTGTATTCATAAATGTGATTGGGAAGTAGGGTGCATAGGATATGTACAAAGATGATTACTTTGACCATTAATGTTAATGAATCTCACAAGGGTTAGTTACATTAATGAAAATACAATGCGTCCCTTCTAACCTAGTGCTTAACTTGTCGTTGTCCAAAAATATCGAATATATTTATACATTTACACCAAGCTTATTCCCCGTTCCCACTAAAATGTAAAGGATATAACAATCAAACGTGACAGGAAAAATCTCCTTACAATAACGGGAGTAGTCTATATTTTAGTGAAATGGAGTCCTTACATTAGAAAATATCAAAAATAGAGAAGCATGATAGGGGAATTATGGATGTATGTATATGTGGGTTGGAGGGTTGAAGAGGTCTAAGAGGGAAGGGTACAAATGTACAAGTAAAGGAGTAGTTGGAATATGTCAAAGAGTGAAACAAGTCCGTAGATTTTATGTACATTGAGGTTGACGGGTTCAGTAGTCAGTAGTCAGATGGAGATATGGAATAGCAAGTGAGTGAGTAGTACGGCAGAACATGTGGGTGGATTTGAGTCACCACACAATTATACAAACCTATTTCGAAGCATCTACTCTTGAAAGCTAGTTTACTACCCATATTGCAATCATCAATGCAGAATATGATGAGGTGGTAAATTAACCTTTTTTTTTCAAAATGATGCTAACGCGATCTGAGTAATCAATCCGCCCGCCCCGACAGCTGAATCATATGCCCGAGTTTGACCCGTAATCCAAATTACTCGGTCTTATCAAGAACTGGCAAAAATGTTACTATAGAAAACGAGTCGACATTCCTACAAAGAAAGTTGAAAATAACAAACCCAAAAATGACCCGAACTCGAAATGACTCGGTCCGTCCCGAAGACAACCCGATTTTTCAGACCCAAAAGGCCCTACTAGAAACTGACCCAACTCGAACCCGACCGAGCTAATCCGTTTGTCGTTCTACATGTAATAAATCTAAATTCAACTTTGACTTAGTGTAGACACCCACATTTGACCGCCAGGTGTCTATAGTAATTCCCGACAAACACCCGATGATGATCGGACGCAAACGTGCTTTAACGTACTCGGAAATGGGCTCGAAATCATGGATATTTGGCTTGGACTTTTTACTGAGTACAAATTTCACAAAACCAACCTCAAATTCAGGCCCAGTGGGTCGTTTCGAGTCAAATGAGACTAATTTGGGTCGAAACCGACACCGGGGGTAAAACCGTCTTTTATCGACCGAGTCAAACCCGGTCAAAGATATTTTCTCGAAACTTACGAGTCAGCCGTGTCACCTCACGTGACCGACTCAAGCCCAAACTCCACAAAAAATCAGCTACACCAATATTAAACAATTCCGTTAAAGGTAGAATTCGATCTCAAGTAGGAATTCTATCCGAAAATCTAATCGAGCATTCGACCGAGCGTAGGACACTCGGCCGAGTGGCCTGTTTCAGCCGGGTTCCCCTTCCCAAAACCGGGACTCCCTTTCTTCTTTGCCAAGTAACGGAATTCTCGTTCGTCTCAACTTCTTACATTTCCTATCCCGATGGGTGTTTCTTGTCGTACAAGCAAGACATCTCTCTCAACCCTTTTTTCCTATAAATAGGACCCTCTAGCATCAAGCATAGGGAGGAATTATTAACAACAATCGATAACACACACGGTCAACCACCCAATATTATACACACCCGTTCCATACATCGACACGTACAATTCCCGACATTCCGCGTCACCAACCGAAGGAACCGACCTATACCCGTCCCCCCTTTACACGACCGAAACCACCACCAACTCACCAACGTTAACCCGACGCTCCCGTGCCTTAGCCACATTCCGACGAGCCCCGATCCGAGTTAACAAGAGCATGTAGGTTGAGGGTGTAATCAAACCCGATTTCCCTCTTTCTCTCTCCCTCGTCTTTCCTCGTTTTTTTTCTTCTTTTTTTCGTCGATCGATTTTTATTATGGGTCGTTCGTCGCATCTTTATCGATATTACTATAAACTATTTTCATATAACGAATATTCTTAAAAATATGATACCGATTCCCTAATCGAATATCGTATCAAAAGAATTATATTAATCTCGTTGATGCTAAAAATCGTTACTTTTTCTACAAAATACAACGATTCTAACGCGGAGAGAACTAACATTCTTTTCTTTTCATTCAAATTCTTTTCAAAACAACCTTATAAAACTTTTTCTAAAATCATTCTGAATATTCGATATCAATTTCATAATTGAATATCGAATACGACGAATATCGAGAGTATAGATCGAGTATAAATAAATTCATATTTATACGCGATCTAGCAAAATTAACAATTTCTCGAAAAACCGAACCGGGACAGCCATCCGCGCGAGCCGCGCCACTCCCAGGCGACTCGCACGGAGGCCTGATCCGCGGCCCTCTTTTCTTCGCCTTCTCAATTTTTCTTAAACATCGTTTTTTCTACAAAACAATTTATTAAAACCTTTTCACCTTTTCCGAATATTCGATATCGATTTCATAATCGAATATCGAATACGACGAACGTCGAGAATATTAAATTGGGTACAAATTGTGCAATATTTGTACGCGATTTAATAAAATCATCGCTTTTTCAAAAAAATCAATTTCGAAAAACAGACCGGGACGCGAGTCACGCGCGTCCCGGGCGGGTCGCCTACTCGGGCGAGTCGCCCGGCAAGCTGGAACGCGTCCTCTCTTTTTTTTCTTTTTTTTCTTCGAACATCGTTTTTTGGACAAAACAACGTCTTTTTAGCGATATTTCAGATCTCGACATATTTTTCGGCATTATTCATCGCATTCATATTTTCATTCGATTTACTCATTCGTTACTAACACGTTTGTTTGTCTTTTTAGCAACTCTTTTCATCTTTTGTTTTATTATATTAAAACGAACCTCGCATGCTAAAATACAACTTTGACGTTAATTTTCATGCATTAAACGACTTAGCAACCCATTCAATTATTCACATGCTTAGGGAAAATAATCTTTGCATATCATTTTCCCATTCAACTAACGCGCGTATTAAAAAATCAAACGATATCCTAGTAGAGGTCGCTAATGTGCGGGCGGGGTTGGGTGTCTTTCGTGGGCTTCCCAACACGTACCCTCACCCCTTACTCAGAACCTCGGTTTCCGGATGTCCGAAACCATTGGCAACGAGAGTCATTCAATACATGATATCCGATCAAGTTGGTATCGGTATCAAATGCTAAGGGACGAACCCAATAAACTCTTACATCGGAAATGGGCCGTATTTTGTACACGGCTCACTACGACATAGAGTGGGTTCGAACGGACCCGAACTCCCACAAAGTTCGGTGGCGACTCCAACTTCGATTTAAATTTCAATTCGATCCATTCTCATATGGAGATTCATTCGCCTCCCCAAACCCGCGCGTGGCCGCGTCGGGGTGGACCTATGTCATGTCCACAATTTGGCGACTCCGCTGGGGATTAACTGATGCGTGACTTACCATCGGCATCCTCAGGGTGAGACTCGAATAGAAATCGTTTGACTAGTACAATACGCGTTTTAGTTTTACGGTTCATGCATACCCCCATCTTTCCCGGGCCGGTACTGGTGACCGACGTCCCACTATACCATTGATGTAGTCCAAATTGGATATGTCAAAAGGTGTGCATAGCAGATTCGTATGGGTTTTACGGCATGTTCTAAGTTCAATTCGACTTAGGAAGTTCGCCCCGATTCTCGAATAGGCTATGTACACTGGTATAGACCCTTATAGACTGACCGAGACTTAGCTTAAGAGCATACATGGTGTCATTATACTGTTTCCATGACTACATGCTACTTGATCCACATCTTTTTCAAAAACCGTCATTTTCAAAAATTTGAGTCCTTTTCAAAATATCCAATTTTAAAACCCCGAACATATACCGAATTTAGGACTTATGATTTTACTCAAAATAGCCTTTTTCTAGCCGGTATTATGCCCAATTTAAAACTCGAAATTATTTTCGAAATTTTCAAACCGTCGCCCGGCTCACCTTTTCCGTTTTTTCTCGAAAAAAGGGCCGGATCTCCCCGAATTTTTCGAGCTTTTCAAAAAAAATCATATTTCAAAACTTCCTCTTCTTAGACTTCCCGTATTTAGCAGTGTCGGGTCGTGTCATAAGTCGATGAAGTCTCTAGCGTCAAAACTCCGTCGATCTTATATCGCGGGTTTTCCCCCTATCCCAGTCCGCCTTATTTTACTAAGGCAAGGTCCACCTACGTAGGACATACTCCTACGAAGGTTGGCCCAGTTTACACAATCGAGTCTAAAGTCTGGGAATGTCTCACGTGAACCTTCCTTCGAACAGGGCCCAACCCACATAGTTGGATCCTGAGGAAGGCCCACCTTTTCACAATCAAGTCACCCGTCTAGGTGTCTTTTCCGAGTCATTTCCGTCTTAGTCTTCTTCCTTTTCCCTTGCTCGGGATGTACTTTTTTTAGGATTTGGGTTAAGTTGCTGATTACGCGGTGTTCTTACAGACAGGCCACCCTTCACTCGAACCATGACGAAAGAAGCCATTGATGAGTTGACAGCTTCGTTGACCAAAATCCAAGACCAATTGAGACAAATGAGGGAAGACCAGATTGTCATCGTCACTCGGGTTAGTGCCGTGTGATGCGTGCTATTTATATATGATTATTTCGTCTTTTACGCACGCATTTTCATGCATATTGAGTAGCATTGTCTACTATTTTCCCCCGAATTTGATACTTTGTGGTCATGTTGCATCTTATGCAGGTTTGAACCCGTTGATGCATAAGCAAGGCAAAACTCGTGCTTAAAGATCTGATGCGAAATAAGAAAAGAGAATGATCGTTTCCAAACAGGTCTACTTAAAACGTGAATATCTTGAGTTATACAACTCCAATTGAGCTGATTCCAGTTGCGTTGGAAAGCTATTTCTCTTAGCTTTCCAACGGTATATTACAAGCCTGATTTGAAGAAGTAACGAAGAAATGGCAAGCGTTTGAAGTTGAGCGCGCAGTGCTGAGAACGGAAACAGGGCACAGATAGTCGAACGATTATCCTAATAGTCGACCGACTATCCAAATAGTCGACCGACTATTTAAAATCCTCGACCGACTATTCTCGAGACTGGACGAAGACCGAGACTTTCCTAATTTGATGTTTAGGGTTAATAAGACTCTTGAGCTTTTGTTTTAGCTTAGTATTTAAGAAACTATTAAATTAGAATTCTACAACCTCTTCTTGTATGCTTCTAATTCTCTTTAGACTTTTATTTAGACTATTCTCTTTAAATTTCTCTCTACCCTAAACTTTTAGATCTAGATTTATGAATTCTTTTCTACTCTTCCATTAAACTCGGTAATCTAATTCTTTCTTTGTTCCTTCTTATTCTCTTTGTTCTTAATTCTTTCTCTCTTAATCTTATTAATTCTTTTATTCTTAATTTCTCTTTAGATCTATTCACTATGCTTAATTTATTTATCATCTTTATTATTGTTGTCGTAAATTTCTCCATGAGTAGCTAAGTTCCCTTGCTAGGATTTAGGGGATCCATGAATTGAATATGATTGCTAATTAGTTTATAGATCTGTCTACGATATTGCGTCTGAGTTGTTAATTGCAGCATTTAATTGAGATTAATTAATTAAGTCGACGTAATTGATTAATTGAATTGGTGAACTCGAACCTAAGATCGGAAGCCTGGTAAGAGTTAGACCTGCTACAACACATTAGTTTGCCCTAATAAGATCGGAAGCCGTTAGAAGCATTCTAGGGTGAATAGCGGACCGGAAGGACCTTTTCACTACCCCTTAGACCAATATCTGCGACAGACTTGTGACCTAGACCGTGACCGTAGGAAATTCATGGTGAACCGACGATCCTAGTTTTCTCTCTATATTTATTCATCTTATTTATTTTAGTAATTTCTTCTCCTTTAATTCTCTTTTCTTCACTAATTTAGTTTAGTTAACCCAATTACAAACCCCCGATTTGGTTACTTAGATAGACTTTAATTGCGAGTAGAATTTATTTGTCTCCTTGTGGATACGATCCTGACTTCCCTAGCTATATTTTTAGTTAGACCTAAGTTGGTTATCTTTGATAGGTATACGACTAGCTTATCACCGTGGAACAAGGAACCCCCAATGCTTCGATCGAAGATGACGGACCTTTGGCCGCATTGACCGACGCGGTCCAAAAGTTGCAAGAACAGGTCCACTCGACCACCAGAAACACTATTCTCACAGAAAATGCCCGTACCTATTCGCCCTTAACTGATGAACTGCCCGCTAACCTCAACTTAACGGGCTTGTCAATGTTTGACGGAACTGAAGACCCGGTACTCCATATTCGGGCTTTCAAGGACTTCATGGCTGTTAAAGGGGTCAAATCGACCATGTTCAAGCATCTCTTTGCTTCCTCTCTGGAAAAGCACCCGAAAGCCTGGTACTACAGGCTTGATCCCAAGAAATACAAAACCTGGGACGATGTTGCAATGGAATTCGCGTGAAACTACGCGGATAATGCTGAAATCCAGACTACCATGCGTACTCTGGAAGTTATGGCCCAAGAGCCTAAGGAGGGTTTCACCAAATACCTTCAAAGGTGGAGGACCGAAAGTGTTAAGCTGGTGGACAAGCCCAGCGAAAAAGTGCTAGTGGAGGCCTTTGTCAAAAACCTCCTCCCCGCTTACCGAGTCCATCTCCGGTACGCCATCATACCCGACTTCGCTACTTTGACCGAAATGGGTACAAGAATTGAAGACGATCTAAGGCTAGAGAACCTTACTAAGGCCTCTACCAAGGGGTATCAAGGAGCCAGTTCATCCTCTAGCAAGCCCGCAACTACAACGGCGGCTCGAAGCATCTTCGACGAGGTTAACTCATTGGACACCTCGACCAAAAAGAATACTCCAAATCGGGTATTCACCGACATAGGGACAACCTACACTAATGCCTTACAAAGGTTGTCTTCGAAAGACCTAATCCAACCGATAGGCCCAATTCCGGAAGTTCCCGTGGAAAAGCGATCTAAGAGCTACAACATTCAAGCCTATTGCCATTATCACCAAGGCAACGGGCACGACACGGAGAAGTGCTGGAAGTTGAAGCATCTTATTCAAGATCTGATCGAAAGTGGGAAGATACCACTACCCAGCGATAAGCCAAGTAACAAAATTAATCCTCTTGCTACTCACGCCATTTTTACTGGAGAGGTAGTCGACTGCTCTCATCTCATTTCCCCTTTCCTTCCCCAAATCAATGGGATATGGAATGACGATGAAGATGATGTTTATCTGGCCAAGGGGGAAGCTGTCCCCGTCACCATCGAAGAAATCCAGAAAGCTAAAGCCAGAGCCCTGGCCGACGCACATACCATCACAGCCGGTCTCGCCACTCCGGAAACCGTCACTGAACCTTCCAGGACGGAACTCACTCCCGAAGAGCCAAACGCTGACACGGCCCTAGTCAGACAACTAAAGAGGGTCCGAACTGATATTACTATATGGCAGCTTTTGGTTAGTTCTCAGGAGCATCGGGCAGCACTTACTAGGGCTCTCGATGAAATCAAGGTTGACTCATCGGTTACCCCCACCGAAATGGTAGCCACTATCTTACCACACCTCAAGGGCAAGTCTAAAGGAGAAGGCCCACTTATCACTTTCTCCGAGTCCGACCTTCCACCGTTCGGGGCCACCCATAACTTGGCCCTATATATCACGGTGATCTGCCGAAATAAATACCTCTCAATGACCCTGATTGATGACGGGTCCGCAGTAAACGTCCTTCCTTTGAGGACAGCTAAAGCCCTCGGCATTACCGAGGCCGACTACCTTCCGACTGCACAAACTATCCAGGCTTTTGATGGGAGCCCAAAATCAGTTGCTGGGGCCGTTAAGCTAACAATCATAACGGGCCCAATCGAGAAGGAGTTAGAATTTCAAGTGATCGATGTCACTTCATCTTTCAATCTGCTACTTGGAAGACCATGGATTCACGCGGTCAAGGCCGTGTCTTCCACCCTTCACGGGAAAGTCAAGTTACCTTTACAAGATGGGATCGTCACTCTCGAAGCTACTCTCATAACCGTGTCAAGCTGCAACACGACAGGCTCAACTGACCCGCGAGGCTTCAACTTCGTGGGAATGATCGAGGAAGAATATCTTTTCCGGCAATACTTCACTTCTAGTATCGATACGATGCTACAAAATCTAGGCTAACTACCAGGAGTTACTTCAAGGCCCTATCTTCCGGCCGGGAAGATTGTCGAGGCCCTAGACAACGAGCAATCTCGCCTCGGTCTAGGTTACACTATGACGACAGGATGTACGGACCAAACCAAGGCAGTCACGTTCGTCACTTCAGTATTTGGAGTTGTTCAAGTGGGCCTCTATCAGCCCACCATCTCATATCCCGAGACCAAACTAGCTCGGGAATGCAATTTCATCCCGGATGATATCTTTGCCCTTATCCAGGCCGAGTCAAAGGAGGGCACGAGCAATACCGAGCCCGTCCTAGGACTACTATTCGGGGAAGACAAGGTCGTCCCGACCCCTAAACAGGAGTTAGTCAGCCTGATTCTCCGCAGCAGCAGGTTCGATCCAACCAAGCTGATCTCCGAAGTGGGTGCCGACACTGGGAAGAGAGCTTGGAGGAAGACAACTAAGTGGACCGACAGTCAGGGTCGAGTCTACAAGCTAACTACTGGTGAAGGAGATATGCATGGCGCCGAATCCGAGTCTGAGTCCGAGTCAGAGTCAGAGTCGGAGTCTGAGTCGAAGTCTAGGTGGACGACATGATCGTCAAATCAAAAGACCGAAACGGGCACATCGCGGCCCTAAGGAAGTTCTTCACCCGACTACGCAAGTACAACATGAGGTTAAACCCTCAAAAATGCAGTTTCGGGGTAACGTCGGGCAAGCTATTGGGCCACATTTTCAGCCAACGTGGCATCGAAGTTGACCCAGCAAAGATCAAAGCCATTACCGAGATGCAACCGCCTAAGACCGAAAAGGAGATAAGGGGGTTTCTCGGGAAAGTCCAATATATCAGCTGGTTTATTTCAAAGCTAACCATGGTATGTGAGCCCATTTTCAAGAAACTGAAGATAGGAGAACGAACACTATGGGACGATAAATGTTAAATGGCCTTCGATAAGATCAAGGAGATTATATCCTCTCCACCAGTGCTAATGCCACCTCAGCATGGTTTGCCTCTATCGCTATACCTAACAACGACCGAGACGGCCATGGGCGCTATGCTAGCCCAGACGGTCGATTCTGAAGAACGGGCTATTTACTACATCAGTAAAAAGTTCTTGGAATACGAATGCAAGTACACAATGCTCGAGAAGACGTGCCTAGCTCTGGTTTGGGCCACTAAAAAGCTCTGACACTACATGCTTAGTCACGAGGTACACGTGCTATCCAAAATGGATCCAATCAAGTATCTATTCGAGAAGCTCATCCTCAACGGCCGCATATCCAGATGGACTTTAATGTTAGCTGAGTTCGACCTCAAGTTCGTACCTTTAAAAGCCATCAAAGGTCGGGTAGTCGCGGAATTCCTCGCCGATAGTCCGGTATTCGAGGAAGAACACACCGATACTTGGGCCTTCCCAGATGATGATATATTCCATACTGACACCGAAACATGGGATTTATATTTTGATGGGGCGTCCAACTTTCGAGGGTTTGGTGTCGGGATTTTGCTAATCTCACCACCAGGGGAACACACCCCGTTATCCATCAAGCTAGATTTTGACGTAACTAACAACGCAGCCGAGTATGAAGCATGCATTCACGGGCTGCAAGCCGCCGCTGATTTAGGAGTAACAAACCTCCGGGTCCATGGTGACTCATCTTTAGTCATAAATCAAGCCCTACAAAAATGGAAGACTCGGAACGCAAATCTCGTGGCTTACCAAGCACGAGTAAGAGTTCTCGAAAAACAATTCCAAAAAGTGGAGTATATCTATCTACCTCGGGAAGAAAACCAGTTTGCAGATGCTCTCTCAAAATTAGCATCTTTACTGAATATCCCAACACATCTAACCAGCATGCCCATTTGCGTCGAAAGACGGTCCGAGCCGGCATACATCCACGCTATCCAAGATATTGAGATAACTGATCCAGAACCTTGGTATCAGGCTATTCTAACCTACTTAACGTCAGGGGAATATCCTCCGGGAGCTGAAAACCGGGCCAAGAAATCCCTACGAAGATGGGCAACCCAGTTCATCCGCACAGACGATGGGCAGTTATATAAGAAGACAGCACAGGGGGCTTTACTCCTATGCATTGACAAAACTTGAGCCGAAAGGGTCATGGCTGAAGTACATGATGGTGAAAAAGGTCCGCATATGAACGCTCATATGTTGGCCCGAAAAATCACAAGACTCGGCTATTATTGGAATAGCATGGAAACTGACTGTCAGTTATATGTCAAACACTGCCATAACTGTCAGATTTTCGCCAATGTACAGCATATGCCTTCATCCCTATTATATACAATGACATCACCAGGGCCATTCTCAACATGGGGAATTGATATAATCGGGAAAGTGAACCCTTCCGGGACAGGAGGTCACTACTTCATCCTAGTGGCTATCGACTATTTCACTAAATGGGTCGAAGCCGAGTCATACCGGATCTTGAATGCCAAACATGTGGCTAAGTTCATCTAGAACAAAATTATACGTCGATACGGGATTTCGCACGAGTTCATCAGTGATCACGGGACCCATTTTCAAGCTGAAACGACCACTTTGCTGGAAAAATACAAGATCCAAAGGCATACATCGTCGCCTTACCGTCCCCAAACCAATGGAGCGGTGGAGGCAGCCAATAAGACAATTGTCACCATACTTAAAAAGATGGCTGAGAATTACCGGGACTGGCCCGACAAGATACCCTTCGCCTTATGGGGATATCGGACATCAATTCGAACTGCAACCGGAGCAACTCCATACTATCTGACATATGGAATGGAAGCAGTCCAGCCAGTCGAGCTAAAAGTACCATCCCTTAGGATTCTGCTCGAGAGCCAGGTACCTGAAGCAGATTGGGTCCAAGCCCGATATGACTCACTAGTCCTCTTAGACGAACGGCGATCTCAGGCTCTAAATAATATTCAGATATATCATAAAAGGATCCAACGGGCTTTTAACAAGAGGGTTAGGCCCAGGAATATCAAAGAGGGCGATCTAGTCCTAAAGTTTGTTCGGGCTTTACTACCAGTTGACCCAAGGGGAAAATTCAAACCCAATTGGGCTGGGCCATATCTAGTAAAGAAAATCCTTTCAGGAGGAGCGGTAATGCTAACAGACTTGGACGGAAACGAGTTCGTCAATCCAACCAACTTGGACCAGTTAAAGCATTACTACCCTTAAACCTTACCTCAATGTCATTTGCAAAAATTTATAAAACTTTTCTTTTTATGAATTTTCAAAAATTTTAAGCAAGTTAATAAGTTAGGATTACTTATCCTACCGTTGCACATCTCGAATTAATAATCTTGATGTATTTCGAAAAATTGCAGAAAAAAAATGTTTCTGAACTACGGAAGGTTTGATTCCATTAATTTTGGATACGTAGGCAACCCCTCAAAAGGGTACAACCACTGCAATAACGAAAAGACGGGAACGGTATTCACTAATATGTCTTTTTATTATATAAGAAAAACCGATAAACTCGGGAATTTCAAAAAAATACATCACAAAAAAAAAAAAACAAAATCACACCACAAAAATAGTAGAATACTTAAATAATAAATTTAGGAGACTACTCGTACATTTTTCCTTTCCCCTTATCTTTCGAGTCACGTGGAGCCCGAGGCCGACGAGGCGGGGGCGAACGTTCCCTAATCACAAGGGGAACTTCTTTTGCTCGAACCCGCTTCTTCGATTTTGGGTCTTCTGCTGCTTGCACAGGTCCAAGCCGAGCCCTGACGGGCTCGGGAAGTCTGTCTCGAGGACCAAGTCGGTCCTTGACTGCCAGCTTGGGCCCTAGTCTCCTTTCTAAATCCGTCTGGGGTCTCACCTTCCCCCGTGCACCCTTAGTACTGGACCCTTCAGGCTGAGTCCTAGATTTCCCTTTCTGACCTGCCGGAGTAGTGTCTTCGTCAAAGAAGCTTCTATTATCTTTAGCATGTTCCCGACGTAACAGGTCGAAGGCCTCGTCAGTCTTCAAGGCAGCTCGGGTTTTAGCTGAGTCAGCTCTTGTCCATCTCACATAAGAATCAGATACCCAGATCGAATGAGGATTTTTGGGAACGGGCCAAGTAGCTCGTGTATACCACCTTTGCATCCAGGTGTCACACATTATATCCGTCAACTGAGTAGATTCACTCACGACTGCCCGATTTCTGGGATTCTTTGCGCCCGACCATATTGCCTAAGTATGCGATCGGGAAAGAGATGAATTGTCTGTCTAAAAGATAGGATTACTTGATATCGGGCCCTATCTCGAGACTCTAAGCCGGTCCGGACATAAATGGGCCACCATGGGACGGTTCAGCGGATCAAGGGGCCTTCATGGAAGGATAGCACTTCATCCCAGTATTTTTGGGTGTTGAAGCGAGAAAAGGCAATGGTTCGTCTCCTCATCATCACTTTCTTGGGTTGATACCGGCTCACGTCTAGGGGAGGATCCAAGATCGATAGCCTCTCGAACAGCCACAGCTGAAAAACCCTCAAAAAATCAAAATCGCGAAAAAGTGTCAAAATCACGTCAAAAAAAAACGCGAAAACTGAGAAAACCGCAGAAACCGGGAAAATCGGGAAAAAACCGCAGAAACCGAAAAATTGGAAAAACCGGAAAAATTAGGAAAAACCGGAAAAAATCAAAAAAAATGGCCTACCTGTAAAAGATGGGTACTCCCAGTCAACCGGACTGACGGATCCCTTTTGCGATTATCCAAACCCTGGATAATCTCTCCTGAAATCAACCAAGCCGGGCTGTGCTCCGTTTCCATCAGGTCAGCCACAGTAAAAAGTCTGACATGGCCCATGCAAGATAATAAATCCATATGGCCTTCGAAGGCATAGACATGGAGCATACAAAAGGTAAAGGCCCTACGGCTGTGGACCGGCCTGACTCGGACATCATCTGGGTTCATAAATTTTTCAGCTAGATCGATCAAAGAAACGGTATCTCCTTCTAGCATACGGGATACCTCCATGTGAGAAAGTCCTAAAAATTCCCGTAACTTCCTCCTCGGGTCAGGAACTGAAAAAGGGATAGCAGGACGAAGTATGGGATTCCATCCTCCTACAGCAGCAATTTCCTCAGGGATAGGACAAATTTCGCCTCGAGGAAAACCAAATACATGATAAGTATCGTCCCAATAGGACAGGCAAGCATCCAAGAAGTGACGATCTACTTGCATCTGACGGATCACGAACAATTGGGTAACGCCATTCTGGTTTAGGATGACCTTATCTGCATCTCTGAAGTATTTGGAACACTCTTGCAGCATTCCAATTAAACGGTCGATTCCCATAATTGGATTTCTAAAAGAATGAATAAATTTCTCAGGGTTTGTTTTTCTTTAAGAAAGAGAGAGAATTGTGGGAATTGTGAGAATTTATGAAGCAAGGAGGGAGTATTTATAGCATAAAACCAAGTTCTCCTCCTCACCTTAGGATTCCCAATCCTAGAGTATTTAGCATACAATCCTTATCCTGAGGTTTAGCTAAGTCATCCCGAGCATTCCTATTCCTTTTCAGAGTCAAAAATTCTCTAATTTTCAAAGACTCCTACAAACTCAAAAATTCAAAACCTTTCTCAAAATTTTTATTTCCCAGCGCGAGTCATTTTTCCTACAAATGTTACATGCAAAACTTTGCAACTTTGCATAAACATGTACAGGATCGTGCAATTCACGTGACTCCCCAGCGGCATTTAACAAGATGGGCCCATATATGGGCACATTTAAGTCTTATACGACGAGTTCAATCCCCCACGGAGTTATCATCAGCTCAGGTACATTTCTAGTCTATGGCCGGCGGGCCCTTTACGCAGGTCTATTGGACTTTAAACGACCCGATCGGAAGTCTGCCAGGTTTTAATCTTTGATTGGCCTGGTAGCTACTCTGAATTTTGCCCTGTCCAAGCCTCAGTCAGAGTGGGGGCTCTGTAGACACCCACATTTGACCGCCAGGTGTCTATAGTAATTCCCGACAAACACCCGATGATGATCGGACGCAAACGTGCTTTAACGTACTCGGAAATGGGCTCGAAATCATGGATATTTGGCTTGGGCTTTTTACGGAGTACAAATTTCACAAAACCAACCTCAAATTCAGGCCCAGTGGGTCGTTTCGAGTCAAATGAGACTAATTTGGGTCGAAACCGACACCGGGGGTAAAACCGTCTTTTATCGACCGAGTCAAACCCGGTCAAAGATATTTTCTCAAAAATTACGAGTCAGCCGTGTCACCTCACGTGACCGACTCAAGCCCAAACTCCACAAAAAATCAGCTACACCAATATTAAACAATTCCGTTAAAGGTAGAATTCGATCTCAAGTAGAAATTCTTTCCGAAAACCGAATCGAGCATTCGACCGAGCGTAGAACACTCGGCCGAGTGGCCTGTTTCATCCGGGTTCCCCTTCCCAAAACCGGGACTCCCTTTCTTCTTTGCCAAGTAACGGAATTCTCGTTCGTCTCAACTTCTTACATTTCCTATCCCGATGGGTGTTTCTTGTCGTACAAGCAAGACATCTCTCTCAACCCTTTTTTCCTATAAATAGGACCCTCTAGCATCAAGCATAGGGAGGAATTATTAACAACAATCGATAACACACACGGTCAACCACCCAATATTATACACACCCGTTCCATACCTCGACACGTACAATTCCCGACATTCCGCGTCACCAACCGAAGGAACCGGCCTATACCCGTCCCCCCTTTACACGACCGAAACCACCACCAACTCACCGACGTTAACCCGACGCTCCCGTGCCTTAGCCACATTCCGACGAGCCCCGATCCGAGTTAACAAGAGCATGTAGGTTGAGGGTGTAATCAAACCCGATTTCCCTCTTTCTCTCTCCCTCGTCTTTCCTCGTTTTTTTTCTTCTTTTTTTCGTCGGTCGATTTTTATTATGGGTCGTTTGTCGCATCTTTATCGATATTACTATAAACTATTTTCATATAACGAATATTCTTAAAAATATGATACCGATTCCCTAATCGAATATCGTATCAAAAGAATTATATTAATCTCGTTGATGCTAAATATCGTTACTTTTTCTACAAAATACAACGATTCTAACGCGGAGAGAACTAACATTCTTTTCTTTTCATTCAAATTCTTTTCAAAACAACCTTATAAAACTTTTTCTAAAATCATTCCGAATATTCGAAATCAATTTCATAATTGAATATCGAATACGACGAATATCGAGAGTATAGATCGAGTATAAATAAATTCATATTTATACGCGATCTAGCAAAATTAACAATTTCTCGAAAAACCGAACCGGGACAGCCATCCGCGCGAGCCGCGCCACTCCCAGGCGACTCGCACGGAGGCCTGATCCGCGGCCCTCTTTTCTTCGCCTTCTCGATTTTTCTTAAACATCGTTTTTTCTACAAAACAATTTATTAAAACCTTTTCACCTTTTCCGAATATTCGATATCGATTTCATAATCGAATATCGAATACGACGAACGTCGAGAATATTAAATTGGGTACAAATTGTGCAATATTTGTACGCGATTTAATAAAATCATCGCTTTTTCAAAAAAATCAATTTCGAAAAATAGACCGGGACGCGAGTCACGCGCGTCCCGGGCGGGTCGCCTACTCGGGCGAGTCGCACCTGACTCGCGCGAGTCGCCCGACAGGCTGGAACGCGTCTTCTCTTATTTTTCTTTTTTTTCTTCGAACAACGTTTTTTGGACAAAACAACGTCTTTTTAGCGATATTTTAGATCTCGACATATTTTTCGGCATTATTCATCGCATTCATATTTTCATTCGATTTACTCATTCGTTACTAACACGTTTGTTTGTCTTTTTAGCAACTCTTTTCATCTTTTGTTTTATTATACTAAAACGAACCTCGCATGCTAAAATACAACTTTGACGTTATTTTTCATGCATTAAACGACTTAGCAACCCATTCAATTATTCACATGCTTAGGGAAAATAATCTTTGCATATCATTTTCCCGTTCAACTAACGCGCGTATTAAAAAATCAAACGATATCCTAGTAGAGGCCGCTAATGTGCGGGCGGGGTTGGGTGTCTTTCGTGGGCTTCCCAACACGTACCCTCACCCCTTACTCAGAACCTCGGTTTCCGGATGTCTGAAACCATTGGCAAGGAGAGTCATTCAATACATGATATCCGATCAAGTCGGTATCGGTATCAAATGCTAAGGGACGAACCCAATAAACTCTGACATCGGAAATGGGCCGTATTTTGTACACGGCCCACTACGACATAGAGTGGGTTCGAACGGGCCCGAACTCCCACAAAGTTCGGTGGCGACTCCAACTTCGATTTAAATTTCAATTCGATTCATTCTCATGTGGAGATTCATTTGCCTCCCCAAACCCGCGCGTGGCCGCGTCGGGGTGGACCTATGTCATGTCCACACTTAGTATTTGCTTACACATAATGAACTGACTTAGTCATAATCGCATGATAAGTTTAAAAGTTAAAACAATTGGTTGTTAGTTTATTTTTGCCATATCATTTATATCGACATTACACCCAAACATTGATTGATCAGTAGAGGTCGCTATGAACGAGCGAGATTGCGTGTGGTTATTCATAATATCAACTTCTTAAACCTATCCTCTCCTCACCACTTACTCGGATCTCTGGATAGTGGATTACTTAATTCTTAAAATGGGAGTCATCTAGAGATGAAATGCTTAAAGGTACAAGGGTTTATCCTTAGGCTTTATGTCATTTGGCCTTGACCCTTTCAACTAAGGATCAAAATTGACTCAAATCCGAAAACACCTCACAATTGTTTGGTAGCGACTCCAACATCACATTAACAATTTCGGATCACTAAATGAATCGTCGAAATGATGCGTGCCGTTCTTAATTATATGATTTTTCACCTTCTTTGGCACGCATTTCCGTGTCATTTTACAATTTGAGGTGTCAGTTTGTGTCATTTTCTCTCATTTGTGCTACTCGGGTATGCGTCTCATATTTTGCAGGATTTTAAACCGAGTAATCAAAAGAGTTTAAAATACGTAAAAGTCAAACCAAAAGTCAGGCTAGAACGATTTACATGAGAAATTTTGATGAAGGACGAAAACTAATCAATAAACGAGACCAATCAGCCTAATGTAACGGCCAAACAATGATATGAAGCAATCCACTATGGCAAATGACAACTAATTCATCCCACACCAAAGCATTAGGCAATCAGGCTTAAGAGCAAAATAGGCCCAATTGGCTAAAGAGATCCAATTCCATATTGAAATTGAATGGCAGCCATTCAGCCCACTCGACTCATCAGGTCGAGGCAAGCATCCACAGTCAAGTCGACCGACTAGGAGCAAGTCGATCACATTTTTCTCAACGAATACCCCACATTCTCGGTCCTTGGACTTCACGCTTTCTTTACTCACTTACGCTTAATCATTTAATGGGGATCAGAGGTGAGAGTGGTTAGTGGATCGTAGTGATCCGACAACTTTTGTATTTTTCCTGATTTTATTAAGGGTCGTGCTTTTTCCTAACGAGCTTTTACTCAATCCTAACGACATTTTACCTATTTGCCCCCGTCATTTCCCAACGCTCTCAAAAGTGAGGTTCATTTTCTCTCTAAAAAAAATCTCAAATTTGACCTAATCGAATCCGACCACCCAACCTGCCGGCCATCACCACCGTGACCACCACCACCACCGCCCTCTAATTCGTTCCCTAAACCCTAATTTACCTCACCAATTTACAATTAAACAATAATTAGAGAAAAAAATGTAACTAAACCCTAATTTAATCTTTCAATTTCAATTAAATTTTGATTCGACAAAATAATTAATGTAACCATACAATTGATTTAGGGTAAACGACAATTAGTTTATCATTAATTGAATCAGGGCTGATGATCGATCCTTAATTTCCTCCACCAATTTCAATTAAACAATAATTAGAAGAAGAAAAAAGTAACAAAACCCTAATTTAATCTTTCAATTCAACTAAAGAGTAATTAGAAAAAGTAATTACCGTAATCAAACAAGTAATTCAGGAAAAATGGTGATTAATTCATCACTAATTGAATTAGTACTCATAATCGATTTGTAATTGTGGTTTGAATAGTTGTATGCATGATTTGAATAGTTGGTATGCAAATGAGAGAAAAATTGTTCTTGGTTGGGAGAACTGTGAATTATGAGAAGGGTAAATTTGGAAATACTAAAAAAAATACGTTAGGATTGAGTAAAGTTGCGTTAGGAAAAAATAATTTCGTTTATTAATTCCATTTTTTTACGAAATTACTTTTTCCTAACGCAGCTTTACTCAATCCTAACGTATTTTTCTTAATAATTCCAAATTTACCCTTTCCATAATTCACTGTTCTCCCAAAGAACAACTTTTCTCTTATTTGCATACAACTATTCAAACCACGATTTCAAATCGATTACGAGTACTAATTCAGTTAGTGACGAAGTAATCACCGTTTTTCCTAAATTACTTGTTTGATTACGGTAATTACCTTTTCTAATCTCTTTAATTGAAATTGAAAGATTAAATTAGGTTTTTATTACTTTTTTTTTCTTATAATTATCGTTTAGTTGAAATTGGTGGAGTAATTACGGGATCGATCATTAGCCCTAATTCAATTAATGATAAACTAATTGCCGTTTTTCCTGAATCAATTGTTTGGTTACATTAATTATTTTGTCTATTCAAAATTTAATTGATATTGAAAAATTAAATTAGGGTTTAGTTACATTTTTTTCCTAATTATTGTTTAATTGTAATTGGTGGAGTAGATTAGGGTTTAGGGAACGAATTAGAGGATGGTGGTGGTGGTCACGGTGGTGGTTGTGGTGATGGCCGACGAGTTGGGTAGTCGGATTTGATTAGGTTAATTTTGGGATTTTTTTAGAGAGAAAATGAGTATCACTCTTGAGAGTGTTGAGAAATGAAGGGGGCAAATAGGTAAAATGTCGTTAGGATTGAGTAAACGTTCGTTAGGAAAAAGCACGACCCTTTTTTTATTTTCTTAAATATTTTCTTTAGGTCTATTAGACCGTCATTTACTTCAACCCAATTATAATCGTGACCTGATAAATTAACGGAGTTACTCTTCGCAGTACCAATTTTACTCGACGCAGTACTTTTTGCACATGTTTTTCCATTATATGCCCTCCACTAAAAAACAGAAGTGTTTCTATTACTCTCAATCCTCTCTATTGTACTCTAATTATCATCGGTTCATTTCAATTCTAATTTCTAACCATATGACCTCATTCAATTTAGCAAATTGACAAGATTATGGATACAAGTTTGATCGAAAAATAGGTATGAATTATAATTTATCCCCAATTATTGAAATTAGGGTTCTAGAAATCGTCCAATTTTTTTCAATTATCATCAATTCCCTTCAATCCCTAATTATTCAAATTAGGGTACTTAAAATCGTCAAATTGTTTTCAATTATCATCAATTCCCTTCAATCCCTAGTTATTGAAATTAGGGTTCTAAAAGTCGTCCAATTTTTTTCAATTATCATCGATTCTCTTCAATCCCTAATTATTGAAATTAGGATTCTAAAAATTGTCCACTTTTTTTCAATTATCATCGATTTCCTCCAATTCTAAATATACATATCATTCAGTTTATCAATTCATTAGATTATGGATACGTGTTAGATTGAAGAACTATTATAAACTTGATTATAGATTTTTTTTTCTTGTTTCATTTTCTTTCCGACCTTATTTTTTACTTACGTAGTACTGTTGGAATTATAAAAAAAACGTGTTATGTCAACAAATTGAAAAATGTTCTCGATCAAAGTTAAAATATATATGTATTGCGTCAAAGTTGAGAAAAAAATGTACCGCAGTTACAAAAAAAAAGTATGAACTGCTTAAAATTTTAAAAATAATGTACTGCGTAAAATTAAAAAATAATGTACTGCGTAAAAGTAAAAAAAAATAATGTACTGCGTTAATCAAATAGATAAGAGGGAAGAGGAGGAGAAAGGGAAAAAAGATGGGAAAAGAAAAGATGGAACTTGAGGTGTTGGGGAAATGAAAGGGTCAAAATTAGAAACATAGTACTGCGTCAAGTAAAACGCGTACTCACCTACTGCTAGCTGCGTGTTAGTAGTAATCTAGGTTTAATTTGATATCAGTGATGCGACTTATCCATATCACGAACTAAAAGCTTCGGCCTTTAAAACATTTACAACCATATATACCAACGAAATGTAAATATGTTTGTATATTCACAAAGTACGATGGATCCGAAACTTACCTAGAACGCTGATCGGAACATGGGTGGGTGACAATGTCCACACCACCCGGTCTAAATCAACGACAACAACCATCCCATTATTATTGTTACCGTTATTGTTTTTTTTAATAAAACGGACTTTTTTATTAAGATCAAAACAAATCATAGGAAGTTAGTGGTGGCTGAGATACAAGCTGGGTCTACTCTTTTCTCAACAGCTGCACACACCCAACATCGTGCGACATAGTAAATTTTCGAATTTGTTGGAGTAGGGCGACAACATCCATATATATCTAGCTGTTCACGGAGAGAAGGAGAAAGGTAAAAATCATATCCAATCGACGCACAAAGACTTGATACTTGACACACTTTCCTCGAGAAACCATATTATGATTATTATTATCTTAATCTTTTAAAGCGGAAACATTTTCTGCTTCCACATTCACCCACCTCATCCTTCCACGTGGCGGTGACTTGGCGCATACATGGTTGATCCAACGTGGCAAAAAAACTGTTTAAAACCGTCTCATATTGATAGTAACCGTCTTTCATTAAAAGTTTAAAACTGTAGCGGTTACTACATTGTGCCAGTTATTATCCACTCCCAACTCCCAAGTCCCACCACTTTCCCATTCTTAACACCAAAAATCTCACTTATCAGTTATCCCTAACACAAAAAAAATCGCTCTATTCGTTCTCCAGTTTCGCGTTGCTTTTGCTTCTGCTTCTTCTTCATCTTCTTTAATTATTGACTCTTTTTCTCCCATTTTTGCACTGCTCCTGCTATAATGTCGATTCATTTCTGAATTCGGTTTTTTTTGGTTGGGTTGGATGAATTGTTTATAAAGTTGTGATTTAGCAGGATATTAATTAAAATTAGGTTTTGTTAGAATTAGTTGTTGATTGAGTTTGGGGTTTTTTATGCAGGTGATCAATTAAATATGAGAGTGTTATTTATGAATTTGATCCATATTTCAACTATTGTATTACTCAGGTTGATCCATCTTTTAGTCTTTTGTTTACGCGATTTTAGTTGTTACCGGTAATTTGTAATTTTCAAAATATGAGTGTTATTCATGATTTTGATTTATATTCCAACTATCGGGTTACTTAGGTTTAATTTATGCATCTTTTACTCTTCTCAAACTTTCCAGTATCTCCTCCAAAATCATCTACAAAGAATGACGAAGCACACGACCGACGACGACGACAAACCAAGATACCGACGAGCCGCCACGAGAAATCATCAAGTCCGCGGCACCTTGACGAACCAAACTTCACCTCTTTCGATGAACCACCAAGTATCAATGTATTGGCACATCTAAGATTATTATGGATTTCAATTTTCACATATCTTCGCAATGTATTCATCGTTTAGATTGCCAAATAAATTATTTCAAATTCTAATTTCTGATTTTGGTTGCTTTTGTTTCTAATTTCTAATTACCAAATATTTTTTATTTTGGTTGACATTTGCTATTGATTCATATATAATACTCCGTATATGCATTTATATATAGTTAGCCTGTCAAACATTATCCAGAAGTGAAACATAGAATGAATGGATTAGGTATACAGTAGTATTTTGATATCTAGGTTTCTTAGCCTTAATCATGTCATTGTTCTTCTTCGATGAGCTCAATATGTTTCTTCTTTATTTATTTTGTTAGTTTTGCTTCAAAGTTCTTTGCTTTTTGGTGTTCATAGTTGTTTGATCTTCTATTTAGTTGGTTTGATGTTATTATATGGCTTGAAAGTTGCTTAGTTTCATTCAAGCCATGATAATGGCATAATATTTGAAGAATTCGAGGATTGAGTTTGTCTAATTTCTAACAAACCACTCCGAATTAGCTATAACTTTGTGTTTCATGTGTGATGTACGAGGTGGATAGTATGTAGTTTAGTTCTTTCTTGAGACGCGAAATTTAGTAAGAGTTGGGATTAGTTTAGTAATCCCCGAGAGGTGAGATTGATCTATAAATTGGGCATGTCATGTGTTTGACGTATAAGAGTTGGGAGTAGTTTAGTTCTAGCAATTTAAGAATCCTTCAAAAGGTGAAATTATTATGGATTGGGGTATATATGTCATGTATTTGATGTAAGAGTTGGTAATAGTTTAGTTATAGCAAAATTGAACTATAAATTTGGTGTCTCATGTGCTTGATGTAAGAGTTGAGAACTTATAGCTACTTGGTAATCCTCTAAATGCAAAATCGAGCTACGAATTGGGTATGTAAGTTGTTTGATGTAATTTGTATCATGGTGCACTCCAATTTCAGTACCAACTACACCTCATTGGAGCTCCGTTTGCCATTCCTGGCCTTGCACCCGGTGGATGAGACGGGCCGGAACCCGATAATGATGGCATTGCAACTCCTTATTGACATTAATTATATTAGTATAGTAGAGCTTAATTAATCAATATGCATGATTAGCCGGATTAATTAGTTTCTTCATTGTTTGTCTTATTTGATTTGATTTTAGTGACCTTATCTTTCGTTTTCTTATAAATGTTTTGAAGTATGAAAAAGGATGCAAGGGACCAAGCAAGAAGAGTGTAAGAGATATTGGTCTACTAGATGATCCGTGATCACCGAAGACGAACTCATTCACAAAATCATTACATGCCATTTAAAATTGACGATAAAGGTATGTGCTTTCTTCATTTTTTTTCTTCCAATAGAAACACGTTCATGAAACTGTGATCATTATGTCTAATATTTGTAACGCGTCAATGGGTACAATTGTACAAAAGCCAAAGATGCCCAAAACTCAGGGTGAGCAGCAACCTCAACCTCCAGAAAGGAATTCACGGAGTAGAAATGGTTTCCGTTGATAGTTCTGCAAGTCTTTCTTATTATTGTAGTTTTACTATAAGTCGTTCTTATTATTTCAATTGTACTATTTACCCAAGCGGTTTGGGAGCAAAGTTAAGGACTATTCAAGGCCGCTGCCGTCAACGACAGAGTTTAAGGAGGATAATAAGTGTCTTTTGTTGGTGAAACAGATTAAAAACCCGGTAATTTCTATCATAATTGGTGGTAGTTTGAGACCAAAGGGACTTACGGGTAAGGGAATGCGGTGTGGCCTAAGGACGGGTACGGGTTTGGATAATCAAAGCGAAAATTGTTATGGTGTGGCCTCAATTGTTACACCAACATACCAAAAATTTACAAAAATGATTGATTACCCATTTTATAAAATAAACGTACCACAAAAATGAGACCCAAATTTACAAAAATATATTTTGAGCAAAGTGAATCATTTATCTCATTTGTGTTTATTTCACGCGATGCTTTGTCTTAGCCCACAGGTTGCGGTTTCTGCCATTATTTTTAGTCCTTACAGGTTCTTCTAAATTTTCTACTTTAATTACATTGTTTTTTAATTTTAATTTTGTATATCGCGGTTAATGTTAAGTATAGTTATGATTTTATTTAGTAGAACATGCTCTATGTTTACTTAGTTGATTATTTGTGCAGTTGCTTTGTAATGCTTGGTACTTCGGTGACATACTTACATTTAATTATTTCAAATGTTAAGGGTTGTCTATGTTCTCCCGTGACAGTTTCTTCATTGTATTCCTCGGGGAAAAAAATTGAAAATGTGTGTTTTGTTTGTCGAATGATAGTTAAAACTCAAGGTCATTGTAGAATGAGGATATTGTTTGAGGAAGAAAGGCCGGAAGACATTATCGGATTATTATGGATTTCAATTTTCACATATCTTCGCAATGTATTCATCGTTTAGATTGCCAAATAAATTATTTCAAATTCTAATTTCTGATTTTGGTTGCTTTTGTTTCTAATTTCTAATTACCAAATATTTTTTATTTTGGTTGACATTTGCTATTGATTCATATATAATACTCCGTATATGCATTTATATATAGTTAGCCTGTCAAACATTATCCAGAAGTGAAACATAGAATGAATGGATTAGGTATACAGTAGTATTTTGATATCTAGGTTTCTTAGCCTTAATCATGTCATTGTTCTTCTTCGATGAGCTCAATATGTTTCTTCTTTATTTATTTTGTTAGTTTTGCTTCAAAGTTCTTTGCTTTTTGGTGTTCATAGTTGTTTGATCTTCTATTTAGTTGGTTTGATGTTATTATATGGCTTGAAAGTTGCTTAGTTTCATTCAAGCCATGATAATGGCATAATATTTGAAGAATTCGAGGATTGAGTTTGTCTAATTTCTAACAAACCACTCCGAATTAGCTATAACTTTGTGTTTCATGTGTGATGTACGAGGTGGATAGTATGTAGTTTAGTTCTTTCTTGAGACGCGAAATTTAGTAAGAGTTGGGATTAGTTTAGTAATCCCCGAGAGGTGAGATTGATCTATAAATTGGGCATGTCATGTGTTTGACGTATAAGAGTTGGGAGTAGTTTAGTTCTAGCAATTTAAGAATCCTTCAAAAGGTGAAATTATTATGGATTGGGGTATATATGTCATGTATTTGATGTAAGAGTTGGTAATAGTTTAGTTATAGCAAAATTGAACTATAAATTTGGTGTCTCATGTGCTTGATGTAAGAGTTGAGAACTTATAGCTACTTGGTAATCCTCTAAATGCAAAATCGAGCTACGAATTGGGTATGTAAGTTGTTTGATGTAATTTGTATCATGGTGCACTCCAATTTCAGTACCAACTACACCTCATTGGAGCTCCGTTTGCCATTCCTGGCCTTGCACCCGGTGGATGAGACGGGCCGGAACCCGATAATGATGGCATTGCAACTCCTTATTGACATTAATTATATTAGTATAGTAGAGCTTAATTAATCAATATGCATGATTAGCCGGATTAATTAGTTTCTTCATTGTTTGTCTTATTTGATTTGATTTTAGTGACCTTATCTTTCGTTTTCTTATAAATGTTTTGAAGTATGAAAAAGGATGCAAGGGACCAAGCAAGAAGAGTGTAAGAGATATTGGTCTACTAGATGATCCGTGATCACCGAAGACGAACTCATTCACAAAATCATTACATGCCATTTAAAATTGACGATAAAGGTATGTGCTTTCTTCATTTTTTTTCTTCCAATAGAAACACGTTCATGAAACTGTGATCATTATGTCTAATATTTGTAACGCGTCAATGGGTACAATTGTACAAAAGCCAAAGATGCCCAAAACTCAGGGTGAGCAGCAACCTCAACCTCCAGAAAGGAATTCACGGAGTAGAAATGGTTTCCGTTGATAGTTCTGCAAGTCTTTCTTATTATTGTAGTTTTACTATAAGTCGTTCTTATTATTTCAATTGTACTATTTACCCAAGCGGTTTGGGAGCAAAGTTAAGGACTATTCAAGGCCGCTGCCGTCAACGACAGAGTTTAAGGAGGATAATAAGTGTCTTTTGTTGGTGAAACAGATTAAAAACCCGGTAATTTCTATCATAATTGGTGGTAGTTTGAGACCAAAGGGACTTACGGGTAAGGGAATGCGGTGTGGCCTAAGGACGGGTACGGGTTTGGATAATCAAAGCGAAAATTGTTATGGTGTGGCCTCAATTGTTACACCAACATACCAAAAATTTACAAAAATGATTGATTACCCATTTTATAAAATAAACGTACCACAAAAATGAGACCCAAATTTACAAAAATATATTTTGAGCAAAGTGAATCATTTATCTCATTTGTGTTTATTTCACGCGATGCTTTGTCTTAGCCCACAGGTTGCGGTTTCTGCCATTATTTTTAGTCCTTACAGGTTCTTCTAAATTTTCTACTTTAATTACATTGTTTTTTAATTTTAATTTTGTATATCGCGGTTAATGTTAAGTATAGTTATGATTTTATTTAGTAGAACATGCTCTATGTTTACTTAGTTGATTATTTGTGCAGTTGCTTTGTAATGCTTGGTACTTCGGTGACATACTTACATTTAATTATTTCAAATGTTAAGGGTTGTCTATGTTCTCCCGTGACAGTTTCTTCATTGTATTCCTCGGGGAAAAAAATTGAAAATGTGTGTTTTGTTTGTCGAATGATAGTTAAAACTCAAGGTCATTGTAGAATGAGGATATTGTTTGAGGAAGAAAGGCCGGAAGACATTATCGGATTATTATGGATTTCAATTTTCACATATCTTCGCAATGTATTCATCGTTTAGATTGCCAAATAAATTATTTCAAATTCTAATTTCTGATTTTGGTTGCTTTTGTTTCTAATTTCTAATTACCAAATATTTTTTATTTTGGTTGACATTTGCTATTGATTCATATATAATACTCCGTATATGCATTTATATATAGTTAGCCTGTCAAACATTATCCAGAAGTGAAACATAGAATGAATGGATTAGGTATACAGTAGTATTTTGATATCTAGGTTTCTTAGCCTTAATCATGTCATTGTTCTTCTTCGATGAGCTCAATATGTTTCTTCTTTATTTATTTTGTTAGTTTTGCTTCAAAGTTCTTTGCTTTTTGGTGTTCATAGTTGTTTGATCTTCTATTTAGTTGGTTTGATGTTATTATATGGCTTGAAAGTTGCTTAGTTTCATTCAAGCCATGATAATGGCATAATATTTGAAGAATTCGAGGATTGAGTTTGTCTAATTTCTAACAAACCACTCCGAATTAGCTATAACTTTGTGTTTCATGTGTGATGTACGAGGTGGATAGTATGTAGTTTAGTTCTTTCTTGAGACGCGAAATTTAGTAAGAGTTGGGATTAGTTTAGTAATCCCCGAGAGGTGAGATTGATCTATAAATTGGGCATGTCATGTGTTTGACGTATAAGAGTTGGGAGTAGTTTAGTTCTAGCAATTTAAGAATCCTTCAAAAGGTGAAATTATTATGGATTGGGGTATATATGTCATGTATTTGATGTAAGAGTTGGTAATAGTTTAGTTATAGCAAAATTGAACTATAAATTTGGTGTCTCATGTGCTTGATGTAAGAGTTGAGAACTTATAGCTACTTGGTAATCCTCTAAATGCAAAATCGAGCTACGAATTGGGTATGTAAGTTGTTTGATGTAATTTGTATCATGGTGCACTCCAATTTCAGTACCAACTACACCTCATTGGAGCTCCGTTTGCCATTCCTGGCCTTGCACCCGGTGGATGAGACGGGCCGGAACCCGATAATGATGGCATTGCAACTCCTTATTGACATTAATTATATTAGTATAGTAGAGCTTAATTAATCAATATGCATGATTAGCCGGATTAATTAGTTTCTTCATTGTTTGTCTTATTTGATTTGATTTTAGTGACCTTATCTTTCGTTTTCTTATAAATGTTTTGAAGTATGAAAAAGGATGCAAGGGACCAAGCAAGAAGAGTGTAAGAGATATTGGTCTACTAGATGATCCGTGATCACCGAAGACGAACTCATTCACAAAATCATTACATGCCATTTAAAATTGACGATAAAGGTATGTGCTTTCTTCATTTTTTTTCTTCCAATAGAAACACGTTCATGAAACTGTGATCATTATGTCTAATATTTGTAACGCGTCAATGGGTACAATTGTACAAAAGCCAAAGATGCCCAAAACTCAGGGTGAGCAGCAACCTCAACCTCCAGAAAGGAATTCACGGAGTAGAAATGGTTTCCGTTGATAGTTCTGCAAGTCTTTCTTATTATTGTAGTTTTACTATAAGTCGTTCTTATTATTTCAATTGTACTATTTACCCAAGCGGTTTGGGAGCAAAGTTAAGGACTATTCAAGGCCGCTGCCGTCAACGACAGAGTTTAAGGAGGATAATAAGTGTCTTTTGTTGGTGAAACAGATTAAAAACCCGGTAATTTCTATCATAATTGGTGGTAGTTTGAGACCAAAGGGACTTACGGGTAAGGGAATGCGGTGTGGCCTAAGGACGGGTACGGGTTTGGATAATCAAAGCGAAAATTGTTATGGTGTGGCCTCAATTGTTACACCAACATACCAAAAATTTACAAAAATGATTGATTACCCATTTTATAAAATAAACGTACCACAAAAATGAGACCCAAATTTACAAAAATATATTTTGAGCAAAGTGAATCATTTATCTCATTTGTGTTTATTTCACGCGATGCTTTGTCTTAGCCCACAGGTTGCGGTTTCTGCCATTATTTTTAGTCCTTACAGGTTCTTCTAAATTTTCTACTTTAATTACATTGTTTTTTAATTTTAATTTTGTATATCGCGGTTAATGTTAAGTATAGTTATGATTTTATTTAGTAGAACATGCTCTATGTTTACTTAGTTGATTATTTGTGCAGTTGCTTTGTAATGCTTGGTACTTCGGTGACATACTTACATTTAATTATTTCAAATGTTAAGGGTTGTCTATGTTCTCCCGTGACAGTTTCTTCATTGTATTCCTCGGGGAAAAAAATTGAAAATGTGTGTTTTGTTTGTCGAATGATAGTTAAAACTCAAGGTCATTGTAGAATGAGGATATTGTTTGAGGAAGAAAGGCCGGAAGACATTATCGGATTATTATGGATTTCAATTTTCACATATCTTCGCAATGTATTCATCGTTTAGATTGCCAAATAAATTATTTCAAATTCTAATTTCTGATTTTGGTTGCTTTTGTTTCTAATTTCTAATTACCAAATATTTTTTATTTTGGTTGACATTTGCTATTGATTCATATATAATACTCCGTATATGCATTTATATATAGTTAGCCTGTCAAACATTATCCAGAAGTGAAACATAGAATGAATGGATTAGGTATACAGTAGTATTTTGATATCTAGGTTTCTTAGCCTTAATCATGTCATTGTTCTTCTTCGATGAGCTCAATATGTTTCTTCTTTATTTATTTTGTTAGTTTTGCTTCAAAGTTCTTTGCTTTTTGGTGTTCATAGTTGTTTGATCTTCTATTTAGTTGGTTTGATGTTATTATATGGCTTGAAAGTTGCTTAGTTTCATTCAAGCCATGATAATGGCATAATATTTGAAGAATTCGAGGATTGAGTTTGTCTAATTTCTAACAAACCACTCCGAATTAGCTATAACTTTGTGTTTCATGTGTGATGTACGAGGTGGATAGTATGTAGTTTAGTTCTTTCTTGAGACGCGAAATTTAGTAAGAGTTGGGATTAGTTTAGTAATCCCCGAGAGGTGAGATTGATCTATAAATTGGGCATGTCATGTGTTTGACGTATAAGAGTTGGGAGTAGTTTAGTTCTAGCAATTTAAGAATCCTTCAAAAGGTGAAATTATTATGGATTGGGGTATATATGTCATGTATTTGATGTAAGAGTTGGTAATAGTTTAGTTATAGCAAAATTGAACTATAAATTTGGTGTCTCATGTGCTTGATGTAAGAGTTGAGAACTTATAGCTACTTGGTAATCCTCTAAATGCAAAATCGAGCTACGAATTGGGTATGTAAGTTGTTTGATGTAATTTGTATCATGGTGCACTCCAATTTCAGTACCAACTACACCTCATTGGAGCTCCGTTTGCCATTCCTGGCCTTGCACCCGGTGGATGAGACGGGCCGGAACCCGATAATGATGGCATTGCAACTCCTTATTGACATTAATTATATTAGTATAGTAGAGCTTAATTAATCAATATGCATGATTAGCCGGATTAATTAGTTTCTTCATTGTTTGTCTTATTTGATTTGATTTTAGTGACCTTATCTTTCGTTTTCTTATAAATGTTTTGAAGTATGAAAAAGGATGCAAGGGACCAAGCAAGAAGAGTGTAAGAGATATTGGTCTACTAGATGATCCGTGATCACCGAAGACGAACTCATTCACAAAATCATTACATGCCATTTAAAATTGACGATAAAGGTATGTGCTTTCTTCATTTTTTTTCTTCCAATAGAAACACGTTCATGAAACTGTGATCATTATGTCTAATATTTGTAACGCGTCAATGGGTACAATTGTACAAAAGCCAAAGATGCCCAAAACTCAGGGTGAGCAGCAACCTCAACCTCCAGAAAGGAATTCACGGAGTAGAAATGGTTTCCGTTGATAGTTCTGCAAGTCTTTCTTATTATTGTAGTTTTACTATAAGTCGTTCTTATTATTTCAATTGTACTATTTACCCAAGCGGTTTGGGAGCAAAGTTAAGGACTATTCAAGGCCGCTGCCGTCAACGACAGAGTTTAAGGAGGATAATAAGTGTCTTTTGTTGGTGAAACAGATTAAAAACCCGGTAATTTCTATCATAATTGGTGGTAGTTTGAGACCAAAGGGACTTACGGGTAAGGGAATGCGGTGTGGCCTAAGGACGGGTACGGGTTTGGATAATCAAAGCGAAAATTGTTATGGTGTGGCCTCAATTGTTACACCAACATACCAAAAATTTACAAAAATGATTGATTACCCATTTTATAAAATAAACGTACCACAAAAATGAGACCCAAATTTACAAAAATATATTTTGAGCAAAGTGAATCATTTATCTCATTTGTGTTTATTTCACGCGATGCTTTGTCTTAGCCCACAGGTTGCGGTTTCTGCCATTATTTTTAGTCCTTACAGGTTCTTCTAAATTTTCTACTTTAATTACATTGTTTTTTAATTTTAATTTTGTATATCGCGGTTAATGTTAAGTATAGTTATGATTTTATTTAGTAGAACATGCTCTATGTTTACTTAGTTGATTATTTGTGCAGTTGCTTTGTAATGCTTGGTACTTCGGTGACATACTTACATTTAATTATTTCAAATGTTAAGGGTTGTCTATGTTCTCCCGTGACAGTTTCTTCATTGTATTCCTCGGGGAAAAAAATTGAAAATGTGTGTTTTGTTTGTCGAATGATAGTTAAAACTCAAGGTCATTGTAGAATGAGGATATTGTTTGAGGAAGAAAGGCCGGAAGACATTATCGGATTATTATGGATTTCAATTTTCACATATCTTCGCAATGTATTCATCGTTTAGATTGCCAAATAAATTATTTCAAATTCTAATTTCTGATTTTGGTTGCTTTTGTTTCTAATTTCTAATTACCAAATATTTTTTATTTTGGTTGACATTTGCTATTGATTCATATATAATACTCCGTATATGCATTTATATATAGTTAGCCTGTCAAACATTATCCAGAAGTGAAACATAGAATGAATGGATTAGGTATACAGTAGTATTTTGATATCTAGGTTTCTTAGCCTTAATCATGTCATTGTTCTTCTTCGATGAGCTCAATATGTTTCTTCTTTATTTATTTTGTTAGTTTTGCTTCAAAGTTCTTTGCTTTTTGGTGTTCATAGTTGTTTGATCTTCTATTTAGTTGGTTTGATGTTATTATATGGCTTGAAAGTTGCTTAGTTTCATTCAAGCCATGATAATGGCATAATATTTGAAGAATTCGAGGATTGAGTTTGTCTAATTTCTAACAAACCACTCCGAATTAGCTATAACTTTGTGTTTCATGTGTGATGTACGAGGTGGATAGTATGTAGTTTAGTTCTTTCTTGAGACGCGAAATTTAGTAAGAGTTGGGATTAGTTTAGTAATCCCCGAGAGGTGAGATTGATCTATAAATTGGGCATGTCATGTGTTTGACGTATAAGAGTTGGGAGTAGTTTAGTTCTAGCAATTTAAGAATCCTTCAAAAGGTGAAATTATTATGGATTGGGGTATATATGTCATGTATTTGATGTAAGAGTTGGTAATAGTTTAGTTATAGCAAAATTGAACTATAAATTTGGTGTCTCATGTGCTTGATGTAAGAGTTGAGAACTTATAGCTACTTGGTAATCCTCTAAATGCAAAATCGAGCTACGAATTGGGTATGTAAGTTGTTTGATGTAATTTGTATCATGGTGCACTCCAATTTCAGTACCAACTACACCTCATTGGAGCTCCGTTTGCCATTCCTGGCCTTGCACCCGGTGGATGAGACGGGCCGGAACCCGATAATGATGGCATTGCAACTCCTTATTGACATTAATTATATTAGTATAGTAGAGCTTAATTAATCAATATGCATGATTAGCCGGATTAATTAGTTTCTTCATTGTTTGTCTTATTTGATTTGATTTTAGTGACCTTATCTTTCGTTTTCTTATAAATGTTTTGAAGTATGAAAAAGGATGCAAGGGACCAAGCAAGAAGAGTGTAAGAGATATTGGTCTACTAGATGATCCGTGATCACCGAAGACGAACTCATTCACAAAATCATTACATGCCATTTAAAATTGACGATAAAGGTATGTGCTTTCTTCATTTTTTTTCTTCCAATAGAAACACGTTCATGAAACTGTGATCATTATGTCTAATATTTGTAACGCGTCAATGGGTACAATTGTACAAAAGCCAAAGATGCCCAAAACTCAGGGTGAGCAGCAACCTCAACCTCCAGAAAGGAATTCACGGAGTAGAAATGGTTTCCGTTGATAGTTCTGCAAGTCTTTCTTATTATTGTAGTTTTACTATAAGTCGTTCTTATTATTTCAATTGTACTATTTACCCAAGCGGTTTGGGAGCAAAGTTAAGGACTATTCAAGGCCGCTGCCGTCAACGACAGAGTTTAAGGAGGATAATAAGTGTCTTTTGTTGGTGAAACAGATTAAAAACCCGGTAATTTCTATCATAATTGGTGGTAGTTTGAGACCAAAGGGACTTACGGGTAAGGGAATGCGGTGTGGCCTAAGGACGGGTACGGGTTTGGATAATCAAAGCGAAAATTGTTATGGTGTGGCCTCAATTGTTACACCAACATACCAAAAATTTACAAAAATGATTGATTACCCATTTTATAAAATAAACGTACCACAAAAATGAGACCCAAATTTACAAAAATATATTTTGAGCAAAGTGAATCATTTATCTCATTTGTGTTTATTTCACGCGATGCTTTGTCTTAGCCCACAGGTTGCGGTTTCTGCCATTATTTTTAGTCCTTACAGGTTCTTCTAAATTTTCTACTTTAATTACATTGTTTTTTAATTTTAATTTTGTATATCGCGGTTAATGTTAAGTATAGTTATGATTTTATTTAGTAGAACATGCTCTATGTTTACTTAGTTGATTATTTGTGCAGTTGCTTTGTAATGCTTGGTACTTCGGTGACATACTTACATTTAATTATTTCAAATGTTAAGGGTTGTCTATGTTCTCCCGTGACAGTTTCTTCATTGTATTCCTCGGGGAAAAAAATTGAAAATGTGTGTTTTGTTTGTCGAATGATAGTTAAAACTCAAGGTCATTGTAGAATGAGGATATTGTTTGAGGAAGAAAGGCCGGAAGACATTATCGGATTATTATGGATTTCAATTTTCACATATCTTCGCAATGTATTCATCGTTTAGATTGCCAAATAAATTATTTCAAATTCTAATTTCTGATTTTGGTTGCTTTTGTTTCTAATTTCTAATTACCAAATATTTTTTATTTTGGTTGACATTTGCTATTGATTCATATATAATACTCCGTATATGCATTTATATATAGTTAGCCTGTCAAACATTATCCAGAAGTGAAACATAGAATGAATGGATTAGGTATACAGTAGTATTTTGATATCTAGGTTTCTTAGCCTTAATCATGTCATTGTTCTTCTTCGATGAGCTCAATATGTTTCTTCTTTATTTATTTTGTTAGTTTTGCTTCAAAGTTCTTTGCTTTTTGGTGTTCATAGTTGTTTGATCTTCTATTTAGTTGGTTTGATGTTATTATATGGCTTGAAAGTTGCTTAGTTTCATTCAAGCCATGATAATGGCATAATATTTGAAGAATTCGAGGATTGAGTTTGTCTAATTTCTAACAAACCACTCCGAATTAGCTATAACTTTGTGTTTCATGTGTGATGTACGAGGTGGATAGTATGTAGTTTAGTTCTTTCTTGAGACGCGAAATTTAGTAAGAGTTGGGATTAGTTTAGTAATCCCCGAGAGGTGAGATTGATCTATAAATTGGGCATGTCATGTGTTTGACGTATAAGAGTTGGGAGTAGTTTAGTTCTAGC
Source organism: Agrostemma githago (assembly GCA_958450325.1). Taxonomy (NCBI): domain Eukaryota; kingdom Viridiplantae; phylum Streptophyta; class Magnoliopsida; order Caryophyllales; family Caryophyllaceae; genus Agrostemma; species Agrostemma githago. The sequence goes on along the minus strand of OY288242.1, from coordinate 71,184,610 downwards.
AATTTAAGAATCCTTCAAAAGGTGAAATTATTATGGATTGGGGTATATATGTCATGTATTTGATGTAAGAGTTGGTAATAGTTTAGTTATAGCAAAATTGAACTATAAATTTGGTGTCTCATGTGCTTGATGTAAGAGTTGAGAACTTATAGCTACTTGGTAATCCTCTAAATGCAAAATCGAGCTACGAATTGGGTATGTAAGTTGTTTGATGTAATTTGTATCATGGTGCACTCCAATTTCAGTACCAACTACACCTCATTGGAGCTCCGTTTGCCATTCCTGGCCTTGCACCCGGTGGATGAGACGGGCCGGAACCCGATAATGATGGCATTGCAACTCCTTATTGACATTAATTATATTAGTATAGTAGAGCTTAATTAATCAATATGCATGATTAGCCGGATTAATTAGTTTCTTCATTGTTTGTCTTATTTGATTTGATTTTAGTGACCTTATCTTTCGTTTTCTTATAAATGTTTTGAAGTATGAAAAAGGATGCAAGGGACCAAGCAAGAAGAGTGTAAGAGATATTGGTCTACTAGATGATCCGTGATCACCGAAGACGAACTCATTCACAAAATCATTACATGCCATTTAAAATTGACGATAAAGGTATGTGCTTTCTTCATTTTTTTTCTTCCAATAGAAACACGTTCATGAAACTGTGATCATTATGTCTAATATTTGTAACGCGTCAATGGGTACAATTGTACAAAAGCCAAAGATGCCCAAAACTCAGGGTGAGCAGCAACCTCAACCTCCAGAAAGGAATTCACGGAGTAGAAATGGTTTCCGTTGATAGTTCTGCAAGTCTTTCTTATTATTGTAGTTTTACTATAAGTCGTTCTTATTATTTCAATTGTACTATTTACCCAAGCGGTTTGGGAGCAAAGTTAAGGACTATTCAAGGCCGCTGCCGTCAACGACAGAGTTTAAGGAGGATAATAAGTGTCTTTTGTTGGTGAAACAGATTAAAAACCCGGTAATTTCTATCATAATTGGTGGTAGTTTGAGACCAAAGGGACTTACGGGTAAGGGAATGCGGTGTGGCCTAAGGACGGGTACGGGTTTGGATAATCAAAGCGAAAATTGTTATGGTGTGGCCTCAATTGTTACACCAACATACCAAAAATTTACAAAAATGATTGATTACCCATTTTATAAAATAAACGTACCACAAAAATGAGACCCAAATTTACAAAAATATATTTTGAGCAAAGTGAATCATTTATCTCATTTGTGTTTATTTCACGCGATGCTTTGTCTTAGCCCACAGGTTGCGGTTTCTGCCATTATTTTTAGTCCTTACAGGTTCTTCTAAATTTTCTACTTTAATTACATTGTTTTTTAATTTTAATTTTGTATATCGCGGTTAATGTTAAGTATAGTTATGATTTTATTTAGTAGAACATGCTCTATGTTTACTTAGTTGATTATTTGTGCAGTTGCTTTGTAATGCTTGGTACTTCGGTGACATACTTACATTTAATTATTTCAAATGTTAAGGGTTGTCTATGTTCTCCCGTGACAGTTTCTTCATTGTATTCCTCGGGGAAAAAAATTGAAAATGTGTGTTTTGTTTGTCGAATGATAGTTAAAACTCAAGGTCATTGTAGAATGAGGATATTGTTTGAGGAAGAAAGGCCGGAAGACATTATCGGCCATGCGAGAAAAAAAGGACAATAACGCAGAATTATACGTACGTAACAACCGATGACAAATGTGTATTCAACTTACTGAAGGTTGTTGGTATATTGCATCGATTTAGAAGAGATGAAATCAAGAATTTCAATAAAATAACCAGTCTCATTTGAATTAGTTCATAATAAATCTAATCAAATGTAATATGTTGTGTTTAATGACTGATGAATAAGAAGCTATAACAAATGAAACAATTGAAAAGGAGAAAGCTACCGCGACTAAAATCAATGTCGAAGGTCGTGGTATGGTGAAGGACCTTGAAAAGTCCTCTGTAATGTTTTTTCATCTTCTTTCAAACTCGACAAATCATAGTCTTTCCTTTTTCGACAAACCTTCTAATGAATGTTTGAAAGCAAAATTAGGTAATATTTTCTCGAAATGTTAAATCTATTTGACTTTTTGGCTTATGCAGAGATATCGAGGATGGTTGACCGCATTTGTTAATATTTTGTTTCGGGACATTGTTTTTTTCATTATTAATTCAACACAAGAGTTTTTAATCCAGGATATGGATTTTGCCGAAATGAATGAATAAAGATAGGATGTTATAATTTCGTACAAAAAATCAATAAATAAAGAGGATTGGTTGGATTTTGGCTTTTGGCTTTTGACTTTTGAGTTTACAAAATGCTCATTTATATGAGACGAGTTTGTACAAATCTTTTAGGTCGGGCTAAGGTTAAATATCCTTCATTTAACGCTCTTTTAATAGTTGCTTATTGATCACTCATTATTTTTCTGTTAGTGTGGGTTGTTTTCTATTTTTATATAGATAATTATTCCAGAATTTTAATTTCATTTATTTTACAGCTACTTGAATTATATTTGGAGTATTTGTTATTGATCACTTTGTAAACAATTATTTAATTGTGATTTCGGAAAATTGTGTTCTTCGTAGTTAACCATGGTTAGAGAATCATGTCACTATCTAGCTTCGTTTTCGTAAAATATGTGTTTGGACTTAAGATTAAAATGGGTCAAATACACTCAATTAAGGTAAGTAGGATTGTAGAAACAAGGATGTCGCCAATGCGAGATAGAAATAATCTAAATGTGTATTTAAATAAAATGTAAAATTTATTAGTTACTTTTACATGATTTTTCGAGAAAATATTGTGTATTTCTTCAAAATCAATTATATTTCTTTTAAATTTTTTTGGAAAGACTTTATCTATCAGTTAAATTTAGTTAGCATTTTCACGAAGTAATAGAGAGTATTAAAAACTGTAGAAACTAATATCATAAATATATGTAATTAAACTCTCGACTTTCAAAACAATGAATAGGTTGATTAGAAACCATGGATCATGTTATACATAAAGGGTTCTTGGCAAAATATATCTAAACTCCGATGAGGAATGCAAGAATGAAATAGTTTCAGGCCAACCTCATATGCATTCCACTGAATTCCTGAATAACATTAAAGTGGGTGCTATGGTTATGCTTGTCCAGAATATTAATCAATTTCTGGGTGTTCCGGGGTTCCTAATCAATTAATTCCGGTGTATTGTGCTAACGGGTAGCCATAAAGGTGATAAAATTTATATATCGCGTTTTCTCTTTCATTCTCCATCTGACTCAAGCACTTGAGCTTATCCCTTCTTCTCACCAACAAAGTGTATTGAAAATTCTTATTTATGATAGCAATAAACGCACTTCTAACGCTACTACTAACGTGGTGTATCAAGAAATTTTTCAATATCTATACTTTCATATTTGTATATTCGTGTAGGTACTTTCTTATTGTCATTTATTACTATAGTTTTACATTCTCATGTACATGTCATTCTTATCAATTAAGAAAATCTGTCGTTTTTTTGAATTACTTATTTTCAGTCCGACGCTTTCGATTTGGATTGATGTAAATTTTTCGTTATTTTATCATTGACTTTGTCATACAGTTTTTAATGTCACCGTGCAATTTGCACGGGTTTTAACCTAGTTATTATTATTACTATTACTCATTATCATTATTATCAAACAAAAAACTAAATGTTACTCCCTCCATTCAAATCCAAACTACAAATTTCTTTTTTTGACACTATTCATAACTAAAGAGAATTTTCGATATTCTCGACAATCTATAAGACAAAATATAGACATGATTCATCTTTATGAGTAGGTCAAGAATATCAAATTTTTACTTCATATTTTTTGTTATCGTAAAATGAAAGATATCGATGGTGCAAAACGCGCATCGACAAATGTGCAAAAGAGAAATGTGTAGTTTGGATTTGAATGGAGGGAGTAGTAGTAATTAATCAAGGCAATGGTTAAGATTAGGAGCAAGCAAATCTTCATTGAGACGGGTCAAATAATACCTAGTTGCATAGATAAGACACTACCTTTGAACCTTTCCTCTTCCTAAACTTTTTGAAAAAAAAAAGTAAAGGGTAAAGTTGAAAAATTTGTATGTAATGGAGTAAATGTTACTCCGTATGTTACTCAAGTAAATGGGTAAAGTGGTAGATGAAAGGAGCAATAGGTGAAAGTGGTAATCGTGGATCCATCCATCGTGAGTATACGTTTTCTGATGTTATTGTTGATTGATGGTTTGTTTGAGGAAATTTAGGGGAGTCTGAGTGAAAAGGAGGAGGACCAATGAATAATATGGTTGAAGGGGCGCGTGGCATCCAAGTGGAGTAGTGTATTAGATAGATAAACAATGGATCCATTTGCATTTGCAGCTGCTGAGTGCTGATTGATTAGGAGTTGGGACAAGACCAGATGATACACACACACAGCGCACCCAAGTCACCCAACCCAATTAATTAATTAATTAATTTGAACAAGAAAGAACTAATACTAGTCTACTACGAGTAGTAATTTAATATTCCAAGTAAGGCACCCAATAACAATAACAATAACAATAACAATAACAATAACAATTCAGGATTAATAGTAGTAGTAAGGTGAAGGAGAAGAAGTAAAAGGCCGGTGAGGTGATCAAAGAAAGAAAGAAAGAGGGGATCATCATCATCAATGAATCAATCAATGAAGAGCGGAGAATACCTGAAGATGGCTACAGAGGATGCTAATTTTAAACAAGAGATAATCAAGAGTGACACGAAGGATGCATTCTCCAAGTTGGCTTCTGATGCCGTCAAGCTTGGTGCTTTGGGTTTTGGCACTGTCTTCTTTCAATGGCTCTCCTCCTTTGCTGCCATGTACGGACCACTTTCTTTCTTTTTATATTTCTATTCATCGGCTGGGTTTTGCTTCATTCCTCCCATCCCATTTTATCTACTCAAATTATCAGCAACTAACAGCTTCCGTCAACCCATATAATTAGTTTCCACAGTTGCTCTTTCTAGAAGCTAAGGTCAACTGCTTTTATGATGGAAACCTTATTTATTTGAGCTTCTCAACTGGGTTTTGTCTCCCCCTCCTCGTGTGTGCCCAGATCAGATCGCATTCTAATACATGCAAAGTATCCAACAACTATATCATCTCAACATTTTTAACTTGCTCATACACAAAGTTTCACTCTCTGTCAACATCTGCTTGCTTGCAAATTAGTAGTTTATTCACCCGCTCCCATGTATCATGTATGTTGCAGCTATTTGTTGATATTGGATAGCACAAATTGGAAGACCAATATGCTCACCGGATTGTTAGTGCCTTACATCTTTTTTAGTCTCCCATTGCTGGTCTTTGCCTTCTTCCGGTAAGGGTTATGCCTATGCCGCGTTGTACTCATCACAAACCGCCTACATTCTTCATCACTAACCTCTCTCATCCTATGCTATTTTGCTTTCTTATGCAGGGGACAATTTGGAATGTGGGTTGCTTTCGTAACTCTCATTCTTCGCCTTTTCTTCCCTCGTCAATTCCCTGGTATGCATCTTCCCCTCCATATTCTTAGTCATATTAGGCTACACTAACTCAACTGACTCAACTGAAATGTCAAACTTAATGGGGCTGAATATAAGCTGTAAAGAGCAAGGCCTTTTGAGTGCGAGTTTTCTCTACAAGGATGAAATGATATGTTGGGTATGCCTGAGACTTGTGTGGTTATACTGCAGATTGGCTAGAACTTCCAGGTGCAATAATTCTGATAATAGTGGTGGCACCTGACTGGATTGCGGACATTATCCGGGATGACGTGGTTGGGGCAGCAGTGTGTTTGCTGATTGGGTGTTACTTGTTACAAGAGCACATTCGAGCATCAGGTGGATTCAGAGAGTCATTCAGAAGGGCAAACGGCATATCAAACTCATGCGGCATTGTTCTTTTGCTGCTTTATCCCGTCTGGTATCTCATAGTCCACTTCCTCTAGATCCCACCATTACTGGGGTCATATATATATATATATATATATATATATATATATATATATATATATATATATATATATATATATATATATATATATATATATATATATATATATATATATATATATGTCATGCCTTCTCTTGTGTGACAACTTCATCTTGGCATCATTTTCAATATTGGTGGGATTTATTTGTTTATATTAATTGACAACATTTGTTCCGAATCACCTTGTTTGTTTTGAACCGTGAATGTGAAATTAGTATACTGGGTTTGTTGAGCGTGCAATGTTCTAGTTTCGATCTATTTCCTATTAATAATAGGACGACTCAAATCCCACGTTACATCCATCATTGTTAAGATATGCTTGATGAGCGTAGCTAGTAAACTGGAAACATCAGTTCATACTGATACTGTTATTAATCGGGCTGATACAAGCAGCGACAATCACACAATACCTACTACTGATAGTGTTACTAGTTGCCTTATTTTTTATGTTCCTAATCTAATACATCTTCAAAGAGATGATATTAAGAGATGAGTACAATGTTGCAGTCAACTGCACCGTAAAACTACTTGTGAGCTTATGCTAGAGGCTTCATCTGTTCCTTGATAGCAGCAGTCAACTGATCATAAGCTTCTTTCCAAGCTTCCTTCATTTCATCCGACCACATTTCCGGCACTGCATCTCTTATCGTCTCCAGTAACGCAAACCTCACAACCTTCAATATTACATTACCCATTGTTTTTGTTAATCTACTAATGCAATTGTTAATGACATTCAATAATTTGATTAACTTTCATTTGGTGGAATCCATTACCTCAAAATGCTCATCCACCACTCCATATTTGAAGTGCAGCTCTCCCAACTCCTTCAAGTTGGAGTCTTTCACTGTCACCTTACCTGATTTCCTCAGATTAACAGCTGACTCACATGTCTGAATTCAGGAGATTACGAGGTCAAGATATGCAATTTAGTCACGATGATGACTAATTCAATTCCAATGAACGTATCTCAAAATGATATGACTCGAAAATCACCATAACAAAAACAGTCAATGCATGAGCTTTGAGCTTGGGATTAGTTTCCAGAGGGGCGGCATCATCAGAGTCCCTTAAGAAAGAGAAGAGTTTCTTTGCTGCTGGTGCAATCTCAAAAACCCTGAAAATTAAAAACCATTGGCATCAATAATCTGAAATCAAAGTAGTAAGTTGAGTTAAATTTGTAAGTTTTGGTGAATGTGATGATTAAACCTTAAGAAGAAGGTAAGGGCAAGATGAGAAGAGTTGTTTTTCATGAGATTCCAGGATTTGACAACCAGAGCTTCTTGCTCTTCTGTAAATGAGTTTACTACAGTTGATCCAGCATTACTCCTCCCTTTGCTGACACCTAAAGCAGTCAGTCACCAGAACTTGATTAATGAATAATGAATGTGTACAACATCAGTCCGAAAAGATGTGGGGTTGGCTAACATGAATCAATATATGAGGTCGTCGATGAAAATAAAAAGGAAGGCGAAATGAAATAGAATAATAATAAAATGATGGGAAAGAGGGAATTAGATTACATGTACTCACTGGTAATAGATAGAGGGAGAGGGAGAGGGATGCGGCAAAAGAGTGGTTGGATGCTTTCCCTTTTGATGCATGAAAAGGGAGTGAAGTTGGAGTTGGAGCGTAATAAGCAGGAAGGGTTGAGGGAAGCAATGTTGGATGATGCAGTGACTAGTGCATTGGAAAGACAGGTTGCTGCAGAAAACACAGACAGAAGAAAGAAGTCATCACTTGCAGCTACTTGATGTTTATATACAGTATGTATATTGATTGATTCATACAGAAAAGTAAGGGAAGGGGAAGGGACTAAATACGTACCCTTGGAATTGGATGTAGGAGGAAGAGTCCTGGAGCTGATAAAATTCATAGCAGCACCAGCAAATAGATAGATAGATAGTTTGATTAAGCAGACAAATGAAGTGTAAGATCGAGTAGAGACTAGAGAGCAGGTATATATTGAGGTGAGGGTGAGGGTGAGGGTGAGGGTGAGGTAGCTGAGTTAGTGTTGAAGTTTGTTTAGTATGTTTAGAAAAGGACAAAGGTAAAGGTAGGGAGAAATGAATAAAAGTAACCTTTGAGTTGAATGAAAGGGAGAGGCGGCCATCTCTTGGAATTTAGAGTATAATACTCCCGGAATGGTACATGACTGTAGTACCATACCACGCAGACTATGGCTATATTTTATGTAATTATGTAATTAATTGATAAGCAAAAGTAGAGGTTATTACTTGTAGTATAAGGCAAGTTGATGCATATGCATGTGCATGTGCATGTGGCTGCATACTGTGCTCCATGCTGATCTCTATGATCACCTCAACCTCCAGGGAAGAAACGGCTGAGAGCGTGAACATCAATGAGAAATACCCAATTCTCATTTCACTTTTTTACTTTTTCTCTGTCCTACTCAACATCCACCTCACCTTTTCACTACCTCTTAAATTTTTTTCAAAAATATCCCACGTCAACAAGAATTCATTTCTCACTTTTTCTCTTACTTTTTTATACCCCACAATATCCACCTCAATAATTTATCCATTTACATTTAATTAAAAAATAATTATTGTTAACTTTTAATTAATAATTATTATTAACTTTTAATTTTTGCTTCGGTATCGAGTTTACAAATGTATATTGGACTTTTGAAATTATTTCCACTTTTAAAATTATTAAATACTTTTCAGTTTTTATGTAAAAGTAAATAGATTTTTTTTTAAAAAAAAAAGTCTTTGAATCACTTCATTTCTCGCCAATTATTTATCATTGTTTGCTTTAATTATTTGTACTATGTCAAATATATAAAGTTATATATACTAAATCACTCTCATTTATGTTTGAGATGGAAAATTGTCCGTTCTTTAATTTTATTGTGTCGCGTTCAAATCGGGTTGGGTTGAGGTTCAGTTCTTCAGTCATCGGGGTCTATCGGGTAGCAGGTAACATGCAACTCAGGTTGGGTCGGTTTTGTGTGACTGTATTTTCGAGTTAGTCAAACGTGTCTACTGATAACCCGTAAATAACTAAAATAATACTCCGTGAATGTATATTTGTATTGACCTTAGTTAATTAAATACATTTACTTAATCGAAGATTAACCATACTAATTACGTATATAATAATAAACGATGTTTAGCAATTAAATACATACACATTTTTTGTTTTATATGAAATGATTATTTTAATATAAAAACAGTGAAAAAGGCTCCAATTTCACTATTGAAACCTGCAATTTTGCAGGCTGAGCAATTCTCGCATAGGCGAAAATCTTGTTTACTGTTTGCCATAATCTCTCTCATTCCTTTCATTTTTTAATATTAAATCTTCACTTTTTCACTTTTCACCCTCGCACCAAGTCTTCAATGTAGATGCTTTAAGCCAAATACTCCGCGTTGCCTATTTGCTCCTTATAACTCACAACAACACCACCCTTACCACCGAATCGGTTACACTGGATTAACAACACAAACAATATTTTAACAATAATTTTGATTTTCTTCAAACTAAACCAATATAGAACCAGGAAAAAGGGTTGAAAACCAAAATCCTTCAAAATCAAATATAGACTCATTTTTCTTTTTATCTGTAAAGGAACATACAAAGAATGTCAAGAAGAAGACAAAGCAATACTTGAAGGGACCACTTCAGATCCTACCACTATGAGTTGTGCATAGCACAACAAGATTGGTGGAGCTGTTATCACAGCCTTAACTGTCATAGGTGCTAGTAAAAGACAAACTAAGAATGTACCTAGTGGCATCTAGGTTTCAAAGACTGATTGTATAAATAGAGGAGGCATGTAATGGTGCAAACATCAAAAATATTCACAAAAATATATGCAAACTTTCTCCAAATAATTGTAGGTCATGTCACAGTTTAAAGGTCATTACAATCATCATGGTATCAGAGCCCTTTAAACTCATGATACTACCTGCAACATTCCTTTCTTAAAAATACTTTACAGTCTGACGTCTTTCTTCCTTTTCCATAAAAATCAAATCTTACTAAACTGGATTAACAACACAAACCGTAGTTTTGATTTTCCTTAAACTAAATCAATACAGAACCCGAAAAAGGGTTGAAAACCAAAATCCTTCAAAATCATACGGACTCATTTTTCTTTTTATCAATTTGTCATCTTGATTTCACTTTTTTTTACCAATTTGATCATTTGCCTAATTCACATGTAAATTGACATAGTTACGACACCGTCACATTATAGAATTGCATCTTGGAGAATTGAGATGGACATAGTTGTCCTCCCTCCTAATCCTAGGGAAGACAAAATAAAATGGATATACCAATAACATCAATCAATCGGGAGCAATCTGCAATTGAGTATAAACTTGAAACTTGGTTCCATCAAGGTATTGGTTGACCATCCATCCATCCACATCAACTCTACAGAATGCAACCCCCCTCCTCCTCCTCCTCCTCCTCCTCCGATGTGGCCCCGCCGTCGAAACCACCGCCTCAAAACAGAGACCTCCTCCTCCACATAGAAGCCTACCTCTCTAAACGTGACGGAGTGGACAAACTCCTCAAAATCTGCCGCTACACCTCGAAGCTCCTGCTCTCGTCCACCCTCCTCCCGACCTCCCACCCCCTCTCCCCCCGCCTCAAGTCCTTCGAATCCTCCGTCGGCCTCAGCCGCAAGGCCTTCCGCCTCGGCAAGTTCATCCAGGACCTCAACGCCCTCCGCGCCACCCCCCTCCACTCCCCCTGTTCCCACCTCCTCCTCGCCCTCCTCGCCTACGGCGGCGAGGGAGTCTACTACTTCCTCGAGCAGATCGTCTGGATTTCCAAGTCCGGCCTCATCGACCCCCGCCACGCCCGCAATCTCCAGAAATTTAGCGCCTGGGCGGAGTTCGTCGGCTATGTTGGGAGTATTACCTTGAAGGTTCAGGATTTGAGGGATTTGAATCGCCGCTTTCAGTGTTTGAGTTCTACTGTTGAGATTGGGGCGGTGAGAGGGGAGGGGTGTGAGGAGGAGGCGGGGAAGTTGCGGGTTTTGAAGGATAAGATTTTGTTGAAGAAGATGTCTGTTGTTCAGGATGTGGCCGATGCTTTCATGGCCTTGGCTGATATTCGGGATGGTAAAGGCAAGTTGTTGTCGTCCCCATTGTTGTTGTCGTCTGCCGGTTTGCTGTCTGCGCTTATCAGTACCCATAAAAATTGGGCGTCTTGCTGATAAAAACTAAACAGGAAGATGCCCAATTTTTTTAAAGCCTCTGATTTACACAATTCTGCTTAGTTATATTCAATTCAATGATGCAAATAAGTGTAAGCTGAAAAGATTGTACGCCCATGTTTTACAGACTTGAATAATAATAATGTCAACTTCATAGTATTTGATTCATGGATTCCGCTGTTTCTTGTTTCCAGTCGCGTGTTACTGAATGCTTTAATCTTTTAAAGATCACAAGGGAACGGACTGAAACTTCTATTATTCAGAATAACTCTTTCGTAAAACATCAAAACAGCTATGCCAATCTTTGAACATGATCTGCTCTCCATGCTCGTAGGGTTGCACGTCACTTTGTACGAGCTACGCTTCTAGGGTAAAATCCTGGCATCTAGCTTACGAGTTGGGTGGAGCTTGCTTCTGATGGAGGACAGCCTAACGGCCACATCTGCCATGTCTAACCGTTGTCGTGGTTCTTCAGCACTGCAGGAGATGCCTATTTGGAGTATGGAGATGACAGCTTCCAGTTTACAACTGTTTATCTCTGGAAGAAGAGCCTCATCTAGGATGTGAGTCACCTCGTCTGCCTGCAAAGCTTCTTTAACTAACTCCCCGACACTTTGCCCTTCTTTTCCAGTCTCACTACTTGGTCTTTTTCCGGTGAACAGTTCTTGAATTAAGACCCCAAAACTGTAGACATCGCCATAGGTAGACACCCCATTCCCCATCCCATACTCTGCATGTTTCATTGGCTTTAAAAGTTAGTGTGTATGCTGCTGTGAGTATTATACAGTATAAAAAATAGTCACATATGAGGCAGGGAAAAAGTACCTGGAGGAGTGTAGCCCACCGTTCCTCTAACTCCAACAGAGTTCGAATGATTTATGCTTTCTGACAGGAACTTTGCCAGTCCGAAGTCACTCACATGTGCCACCATATCGCCATCTAGAAGAACATTGCTCGGTTTGAGGTCACAGTGAACAAGCGGCTCATCACATTGATGGTGTAGATATTCCAGGGCAAAAGCAACATCTACTGCAATATCTAGTCTTTGGTTGAAGTTTAACATCTTTTGCCCAGCTGGATCATGCAATCACTCTTCCAAACTCCCATTCGCCATGTAATCATAAACCAGAGCCTTAAAGTCATTGCCTTGATAATCAGCACTTGAACAAGCAGTGATCACCTTAACGAGATGCCGATGTCTGATGTTGCGAAGCACACCGCATTCAGCCATAAAACTCTTAGAAGCACCGCGATGGTCAAGCTTGAAAACCTTGATGGCGACCAATCTTGAATCTGGAAAAAGTGTGCCCTTGTATACGACCCCAAATGCTCCGTTGCCTATTCTATTATCAGCTGAGAAACCGTTTGTGGCTTCCAGGAGGGTTTTGTACGACAAGTTTAGAAATTTATCCGAATCACTCAAAGCAGCACGGGGTGCCTTCTTATTTGTACACCAATGAACATAAGATAATGCAAGTGAACCCAGTACGATAACTCCTAGAAAAGCAAGCAGAATGGCGACTATCAGCCTCTTTCTGAGCACTGTTTTTCTTCTTGCTGTCTCCAAATGACATTTGGGCAACATCAGTGCAGGTTGGCCGCCGCAGAGTTTACTGTTACCAACAACTAAAGCAGATGTTGCATTGTTGAACACTCCCCCTGTGGGCACCCTGCCTTCAAGGCGATTGTAAGATAGATTCAACATCTGCAATTTGAGGCGTGTCAGATATCCAGGTATGTTTCCAGATAACTGATTCCGAGACAAGTCTAATGCAATGAGACCCTTCAAAGCCTCTAAAGCATCAGGTATCTTGCCTTTGAAAAGGTTTCCCTCAAGGTACAGCATCTCCATAGACACACAAGCACCAAGTGTGCTTGGTAACTCACCTAAGAGCATGTTATGAGACACATCAAGCATCCCCAGACTAGACAATTGTCCGACTTGTGCAGGGAGAGATCCATTTAGCTGGTTATGAGATAAATCAAGCGCTATGGATAATAGGGGGAGACCAAAGAGTTGAGCGGGGATTTCCCCGCTAAGACTGTTCTGAGATAGATCCAATCTTTGTAGGTTTCCACAGTTTCCTAGATCTGAGGGTATGCTCACTTGGAGATTGTTCTCAGACAAATTAAGAATCGACAATTGCGTTAAGTTGCTTATAGAGGATGGGATGCTCCCTGATAAATGGTTACCGCCTAAATCTAATCTGTTTAGATATAGAAGGTTACCTATGCTTTGAGGAATGATCCCAGAAAGATTGTTTAGATCAGCATAAAACACCTCCAGATTGACTATATTGCCTACACAAGACGGGATCTCTCCGTCTATGTTATTACTTTCGAAACTTAAATAGTACAGCATGGTGAAGTTGCAAATGGCTCTAGGGATGTTTCCTTTGAAGTAATTTAAAGTCGCGTCAATCATTTGTAAGTTGGTGGCGTTGGCTAAGGAGGAAACAAAATCAAGATCAGTACCCTGAATACCGTTCACAAGGGAGTTATTAGCAAGGAGAAGAACCTCGAGCTTTTCTAACTTCCACAGAGAAGGAACTTTTCCATGAAGGTTGTTATCATTAAGTTGAAGGTATTCAAGTTTGGAGAGATTGGATATCGAGGCAGGGATTACTCCTGAAAAATTATTTTGGCTGATGGAAAAAAAGTCTAGATTAGAGAATTTGAACCCCAGGTCCCAGGGAAGGCTTCCCTGGAAGCTATTCATTCCCAAATCTAAAGTTTCGAGGAAGGATAGATTGAATATGGAAGCGGGGACAACTCCAGATAGCTTGTTCTGGGATACCGAGAGGAAGGTTAAATTTTTCAGTTTGCCGAGGCTGTCTGGAATCGTGCCCACCAAATTGTTGGTGGTTAAGGCGAGTTTTGTGAGAGAGGATAAGTTTCCCAGACTCGGAGGGATTGTTCCGGATAGCAAGTTGAATGGCAGTGACAATCCCTCGAGATATGACAGAGAACCAATCTCAGAAGGAATGTTGCCTACCAGTTTGTTAAATTCTAATCTCATCTCGACCAGGTTTGAACAACCAGCAATCTGTGATGGGATCACTCCATTAATGGAATTATTATTGAGTACGAGATGTTCCAATGTGTGCAAACGGCCCACTTGAGACGGGATGGTGCCCCTCAAAGTGTTATTTTGAAGGTTAAGAACCCTTAAGAGGCTCAAATTCCCTACATAGGGAGAGATGGTTCCTGTGAGCTTAGACGACTGAAGGTCTAGTTTGATCACCCTTTGGCGGGGAGTGTCACAGTGAACACCATACCAGCTACAAAAATGGAGGGTGTCATTCCAGGAGCTCAGTACCTCCAAAGGGTCGGAACTTATTTTGGCTTTAATTTCCAGCAATGCTTGCTTGTCTGGTTCATTGCTCCTGGCTATGCAGGACTGAATACAAGACAGCAAAACAGCTGCGGAAATGAACAAGGACAGTGAGATACGACGTGACATGTTTTATGGTGGATATTGTACTGTATGTGGGTAATGGATGATGCTGATGAAAAACATTATAGAGCATTGCCATCTATTTATAGTTGCAGAGGGTGGTGTAAACAGATAGAATGGTAGAGAGTAGAATAATACATACAAGCAATAACACTGTAACCCAGAAGACTGGAGAAATACTTGAGTTGAATATCTCAAATTGAAGAGTGAGGCCAAAGATGATGAAGGCAAGAGGTTGGTTTAGTCCATGCAATGTATGAATACGAGTATCCAGGAAAGGACTAGTCTACCTTTTTTGTTTCTTGTTTTTTTTCTTTTTGTTTGGGTCCAACGAAGTGCGCATTTAGTCACATTAATGTAGATATCGAACCTGATAGCTATTGCCTATTGTACATGGTACCTCCGTCTTAACCACTAAACTAAGAATACGGTTCTTTTTTCCCCCTTTGAAACAAAAGAGCTTGACTCATTGACCCACCAAAGATGGCTCAAGAGCTTTGACAAGCACTGAGCAGTGTGGAAGGTCTCCAGTGTATGAATGCAACAATAAACAATTGTTAAAGAAAAAACACTTATCAATTTTGAAACGTGTGATTACTGTGATCCTTAGACATCATTAGTGGTTGAAGTTTGGACTTCAATTTGGATGTAATGATGTATAGGAGGAAACTTGAGGAGCTAAAACTCTAAAAGGCATATGGGTTGAATACTTGAACGTCAAATTTAACTATGGAAGGTGTCGTATGAATGTGGCGATATCAATGGATAACTATGGAACAATTAAGGGTGTCTGTATCACCCAGTGCCGGCGTCTTGAGTGGTAGAGACCTGCTAGCTTGAAACACTGGTAGATGGCTATATTGGACTATAAAAGTCCCCCCGGTGACTCTGAGCTGATGTTAACAGTTCAAAATTATAACATGGTAGGGAATGTCTTTCTAGGAAAGGTGTTCGAATCAAATCAGTCGGGCTGTATGGATTTTTGTTTTGACACAATCATGCTAGAGGCACAAAATGTCCAGATATCATTAGACTGCTAAACTCGGTGCAAATGTTGCACCAAAGCCTTGCCGCGTTGTTCATGAGTCGGTGATGTCAACCTCAACCCAATTTAGATCAGGGATCTCATACAGGTCTAAATGCTTGAATTTAACATCTTGTAATTATTTGAAAATGACTCGTATTTCATGCATATCTTGAAACACATGCAATTCCAAAGACTAGGGGAGAGTAAGAAAAATGCGTGGATGCAAATTAAATGGCCGAGATTCTGCGAATGAATGCTGAACAGGAGTCAGGAGAAATGCAGAGAAACTGGAAGAACTTGAAATTGCAATAAAAAGGTGTACATAATCAGTATGGAGTATATTGCCAAAACTCATCAGCAGCTGCTCGCAGTCGCAGCTATTCATTTTGGAAACAATGAATGGGATGGGATGTAACTTCAAGTTGATAACTCGGAAAAAATCACACTGAGTGTTGTAATTAGAGTTTCTTTGGTGATGGCATCGGACTACATGGTGGCTTCATGTCTTCGTACCTGTTCAAAAACCACGTTAAATTGTACGGAGTAGAATTTACATTCCTAATTAATTATGAGCAGATTTAACAGTAACATGTCTGTACATAGGTAACTGAGCTTACATGGCATACGGGGAGAGAGGCCTCGGTTTTGGACTTTCTGGAGTCTGCTCGTCCTCAGGTTCGATTCCATCCACGGTTGAGATGCTCGGCTCAACTCCATTATCTGCTGACAAGCTAGTAGTTTCAGTTTCACTGTCTGCAGCCGTCTCACTTTTGACAAATGAATTTGGAGCAGTTGGAGTCGGGGAAGTAGGAGGTCTCAAGTCATCATATCTGCAACAAAAACACACTTACCTTAGCTTCAAATAAAAGCTGGTTAGTTAATGCAAGAGTTTGAATCTTTTGATCCACGCACAATCATATATACTTACACGGGAAATGGGGAGTGGTAAAATGTAAATTCCCTTGGATCATTTTCCGGCACAGATCCATCAATGATATTTGGTACCCCATCCACCACTATTGGAGCTTTCAAAGATTCATCAATGGATTTACCAGGGGTAGATGGGCACGGGGAAGTCGGAGGCTTCAGATCTTCATAGCTATACAAAGATAAGAGGGGGGAAAAAGCTTCATCAGAGTTGTACAAATGCAAGCGACACGAAATAGGATTTAGATGACTTACGCAGTATAAGGGGAAAGAGGCTGCGGTTTCTGCAATGGAACTTCATTCAACTCGGGGGTGTCAGCTAATACCTCAGTGTCAGGGACAGTGGTAGGAATAGGGCTATCTGGTGTATCAGACTTTATTTCAGCAGTATCAGCTTTCTTTATCTGACTAATAGGAGCAGTCGGAGTTGGTGATGAAGGTGGCTTTAAATCATCGTAGCTGAAACATAACAATGCTTGGTGTAAATTAATTGACGGAATTAAAAGAGGAATAATGATAGTTTTATTAATCCAGGAACTCAAACTGGCTTCGCTATCATGCTAAATTCAAAAACAAAATCTGCTTACGCGGTGTATGGAGACAAAGGAGTAGGTTTAGCCACTACATTTCCAACTTGGACAGTTTCCTCTTCAGCCACATCAGCTGCATCCTATGCTTGCAGCAAAATGAAAATTATATTATTTGACTCTTTAGTTTGTTTGGACGAAACAAAGTGCATCCTCAAAACTTCACCCTGGGACTTGTTTTCTTACCCACGCAGATAGTGAAAGGCAGTGTTTACCTCTGGTTTAGACATGTCTTTTCTTTTAGATGGGATCTTCTTGAGAAGATCCTCCATAGGAATTAATGGAGCAGTTGTTTCAGCAACGACTTCTACAATTTTGCAGTACGAGAGATCACGGTTTTGTGCCATTACACTCAAGAGCTCCGCCACCTATTATGAACTGATAAATGTTACTGATAAGTGTATTTTAGGCACAAATACACTTGAAGTTTGAAGTTGTATTTGTGTTAATACATGGGCCAGATCAAATGGAAAAGATAATGCAAATTGTACCTGCAGGTTCGACACTTGTCCCCCAAACAAAGTGTCTTCCTCAGAAAGGGTGATGTTATGAGTTTCCTTATAGCTGTCGGTAGGCCTCTCCATGCCTCCTGGTCTCACTATCTGGAAAAGGCGTAACAAATTTCAGCAAAAAATGTATCAAGGAAGATATGCTTTCACGGGGAAACAAACTCTCACAGTGTAGGGAAGACCACTGGCTATAAGAGCTTCTTCTGCTTTTCTCTTCCAAACAAGCACTCCCCAAAACAAACTACACCATGAATGATCAAGTAAGAGTTCTAAGGCCAGTGTGCAGTATACTTATTCTGTCACAAAAAGCGACAACAATTTATGTTCTTACTTAAGGATAGCTGCAGGGAATCCAATCTTGTTTGTACCCAGTGAAGTAAGCAGTATGAAATGCTGAACCTTTGCATCTCTTGCTGCAGTAGTTATCAGGAACAGATAAATAAGTAGTTAGCTAACGTGCGCAGTAAATCACTGGAACTACCATTACTAGATGCATTCACTGATAGACTCCAATTGCTGGATGAAATTTTATCTCGTTTACATTGTATGTGTTCCCGTTATCTCCTAATATGTACAGAGTAGTACTAAAATCATCAGTTTTAAGTTTAGTCTTGTTGAAAAATGTATCAGACATCTTTTTCAGTAAACCAGTCCAGCAGCCAGATAAGTATGTAAATAAAAAAGTAAATAAAATGGCTTGCCTGCCTCAACTAGGTTTTTAGTAGCCTGATAATCGATGCGAAAAGGTCCAGTGACGTCAAAAATTTCCTTCTCGCTTGCGCCAATACAGCATATAACTACTGAAGCACCACCAATAGCTGGAACTATTCGATCAAGTTTCTCAAGGTCGCATTCCACGATTTCAAGCTTCTCTATAGCTGGACTAAACACCAAAACAAATCTGTTACAACTGCCAATTAAGTTTATGTAGCTGGAATAAAGCAGTAGTGTGTAGGTTTAGGAGAAGGCAAATCTCAATAATTATCGCTCCACTCCACTTACGTTTACCTCCACTGGTGTCCTCAGTGTTAAGCTTCATTTCTTTAACACTCTGTCATATGCATAAAACCAAATATTGAATGACTTTTACTTCACGATGAGAAACATCTCCTTGCAATCAGAAAAGCTGATATACTTTGTAGGAAAGAAAAACATACTTGAATCAGACTTTCTGCTCTTTGTGCACTCCGCACTCCAGCTCTAACTCGGAATCCCTTTTTCAAAAGCTCCCTGGAGAAAATAATCAACTCTTCATCAATTCATCAGTGGTAGAAAATTTGCATTTTTCCATATACGTCATTGACATTGACATTTACGATTAAGAGTTTCAACCTTACAGTTCGTGAGCCGACTTTACCAGTAGCACCAGCTACAAATACAGTCTCTTTAACTTCGGCGTCAACATTCTCCTGAGTAGTCTCAGCTGTTGTAGAGCTGGATCTTGCAACAACTTGTGAATATCCATGGAAATAATTTCATTATTCATCACAAGAACCTTTATAATATCCATTTAGGCATCAACACATACATAATTGACCATAAGAAATTCCCAGACAAAAGTCGGGCTGGACAATGCTTAATGCTAGATAACCATTTCACAAAAAAGAACAGACTTTGATTGGTTCAGTGACTAAGACTTTGTCGTCATTGTCAATGCCGATACAAGTATGAATGACACAGGTGCTCCTGACATAAATCATACAACATTCTCGGACACTTTCCATGGAATGGAATCCTGATCACATGTTATTAACTCATTCATTGTTCCTACTTTCTCTCTTTTCCCCATTTTTCAAACTTTTCTATTCACAGTCAACCCATTTAAGCAATTACAGTAACCCACTAAAGTGAAAACATTAAGCAAGACCCACAACTAACTGAGATTATATCACAACTTTGACCCAATTCTATTGGAGTTAAACTCACCACAGTTTAGTTGAGCTTTTCACAATTTCGACCGAAAAGAACAAGGGCATTGTCAATCAAATCAAATCAAATAATCAATAGTGCACCACACAAAACAATCATAGAAGAACCCAAGTTGAAATTAAGGAGATAATACCAGAGGATGAGGATGATGATGATGATGAATGAGGTGGAATGCAAGAAAGAGTGAGGTTTGTAGGAAGAGGGTATAACATGGGTTTGAAGAAGTTGTTAAAGGGGCCCAAAAGATGGCATCTTTTTGACAAATTGTTTGTGAGTAATGTGGTTTGAGGAAAGGAAGATGAAAATGAAGATGAAGATGGTTTCAGAGAAGAAAGCTCCATGTTGCAGCTGCAGGTTGTTGGTGTTGCAAGAAGATTATGCATTGTTTTGTTTTGTTTTTGGTGCCACCCAACCTGAGTCAGTCAGTGTGCTGTGTGTCAGGGACTCCTCCTAGTAGTAACTGTAGTAATCTACAGTTTGATCATATCATTGCAGATTTTGCAGTTTTATTTGTAGAACACAAACGTCAAATACAGGGATTTTCATCACCTCATTATGGATATGATTTTGGTCCTACATCCCCAGCTTTCTGATTGTGGCTCTCATTTTGTCTAATATAGTTTCCCAAAATCGTGTTTGCGAGCTATATATTCGTCTTAAATTTGTGACGGGTTAGATATATAGGATAAAACAAACTTCTAATGTCTAAATTGGGGCAAAATGTGTCCTATAGGAGTATATAATAGTGAGGACACATATTTGACTAGTTTTATTATTAAGATGGATATGTCTGTCACAAAGAAGACCAACCGATATACTTATGAGTTCAACTACTTTTGAAGGTTAACCACGTTTTCTAGCACAAATTATCCAAGAAAATCGGCCACATAGTGTGAAAGTTAGTATTTTTAGATGGACACATGAGATATTAGATACTCCCTCCGATCCACAATGATTTTTCCACTTTGTTTGGGCACATTGGTTAAGAAAACATATTAAGAAAATGAAATTAAAGGTTGAAAATCACATTAAATATGGGTATTATGGATGATGATACAACGTCACCGGGTGGCACCCAAGCTCATGAAATTTACAAGTTTTAGCCGGTCAGAGTTTAGGCAACCAATGGCAGGTTTTGTAAATTGAGTTAATTTTTGTCAGCTCGGCTATGACCAAAAACAGGCAACAAATTCGGCCAATCACTTCCGTGCAACATTCAGTAGCTAGTTTGGCCCAACAAAATGCATTATCAGGAAAAGTAAGGCAGAGATAGTATTATCAAAACAATTGCACTGCAACATCAGAAACAGCGTGCATTACTATTGATCACGATAACACAGTGATTGATCCATTATTTTCCGAAACAGATCCTGACCCAACCCTACATCCATCATAAAATGGAAACAGTCAAAAAGCAGAGAGCTAATATCGAATTCTGGCTCACTACTGGGGGAAAAAAATTGTTAAAATTGCCGGGCCAGAAGTTCAATGTCCGCAGCAACTTCAGCAAGCTTTGTTTCTTTGGAGACTTTTGCTGCTTTTGCAATGCTCTCAACTTCAAAATCCAACGCTATTTTCTTGACAGCTCCATCTAACATCTGCATTCACGCGTTGGATAACAATGATAACAGACAGACATTAATGTTCGTTGGTGTGGGTCTGTGACAACTGACAAGCCACACCATATTTATAAACAAAACCACGAAATGACTCAAAATGTGATCATCATTGCCCATAGAAAGCAAGACTGCTACATGATAGTCAAGTATATCCACAACCTTTTACGTCCTAATATCCACCATTGTAAATAGCACACTGCATACTGATGCAAAAGGCCATAGGATGTACTCTGACAGTTTGACATGGCAAGAAATACAAGACACTGGACCACAGAATGTCATATATAGATAACATCCTCCACCCCTGGATATTAAAAGGCAAACACAAACCCAAAGAAAAAGAAACAGGGCATACCAGTGAGCCAATAGCAACAAAGGCCCGAAACTTGGACTCCACATCCGCATTCTCAGACTCAGAAATCTGCAATAAAGAATGAATGAGCACGCAGCTGAATCAACAAAAATTTATCCAACACTTGTCCAACAGTCCAAGGCATCGCTTTGCATGATACAATTCTATACAAACAGGCAAACAGCATACATTCACTTGCAATTGCGTTACTACATTATAAGTTATAGCCATGGTTACCGGATTCCCTCGGGTACCCAGTGAATTGCAAATCTATAAAAGTGAAATCTGTCGTGTTCTTTACTAAAAAGATACACATAGCAAGTACTCTATAAGGGAGTATCGCTAAGAGCAAAGTCAGTCAATTTGGTAACCATGATTACGACAGTCCCACCAAATAAATAGGATTCCTAAACATGCTGCTATGGCTAAAATACGCAGTACATGAAAATTGATAACACAAATGCCTACAAGCTCAATGATACGGAAATATAAGTATGCAGAAGAACCTCAAGAGCGGCCGATAAAACTTGTGACTGCCCTTCTTCATCTTTCTTTTCAATCAACAAGACTGCGTAGCTGTAAGGAGACGATTAATAGACATCAATTAAAAAGATCAGCATACTTCCAATTATAATACTCAATACCCCCTCCCTCGCTCCCTTAATGCCTACTGTGAGAGAAGTCAAAATGAAACATCAATCCTAACCCTATCTGATTTGGTATAACGGCACACATCCATCTCTAGTTCTCTACCTCTAGCCAACACAACAGTCATTCCATTAGATCAACCCTATGCTCAGTCGAATCTCCCAGGAATCGAAATTGTTTTAACAGAAGCACCCATTTACTTTTACACACGAACTTAACCATTTCAAATTTCTTCAAATGATACCCTGATCTATGTATACCTTGAAGAAAAACATAAAATGGTCCAACACCAACGAACAACAGAGATGACAAGATAACTATGGTAGACGAGTACTAACTATTAAGGATATTGCAACTATGAGATACTCACTTGAGAATCAATGTAGAATAAGCCAATTGCACGGGCTTACTAGATGATGTGTAGAAATCAGAAAATGCATCAAGTATCTGCAATTAAAAGAAAACAAACCAACAATACAACAATCTTACCCATTATTATCATTCAAATGAGCAAGGTGAAACATTACATAAAAACGTTAACAACAAAATAAGTAAAAGAAAAGCACAAACTCCAGGCTTAGGGAAGGAATGGTCCTCAGGATCAACTAGCTACATACATCACTCACTCCACGGATTTCCATAGAGATGTCATAAAAGAAAGAATAAGGTGTTGGGAAAAAAAACTTATAAAATTAAGGTTTTTTTTTCAAAACTTGCCACCACCAAAACCATTTATATTCTAAAATTGACACCATATAGTTTTTCCGGCAAAAGAAAGAGACAACGACCAGATTACCCTTCCTCATATACCACCCAACCCTTCTCTACCAGTCCCATAAAACAACCAGCACTATTACCACCCAACAAATCCCCACAAATTATCACCACTTCATCTCAGCCCCACTCACCCACCCCCGCACCACAAGCCCACTTCCCACTCTACCTACCACCACCACCACAGCCCTACACACCTCCGCATCACCACGGCCCAACACCCACCTCGCACCTCACCCAAAAAACCAGATCAACTCCTTCACACAAATCCCACCATAACCCAACTCCTGCTCAACCCCCTTTCGCTGTGGTTGCTGGCTGTTTAGAGTGATAGAGACTCGGAGGTGGAGGTGCAGAAGCGGACAAAAGAAGACGGTGTCGCACTGTGGAGGCGGTCAAGGCACAAATTAGGTAGTGGAGGAGCTGTGAAGGAGGTGCAAAAGAAGGGGAGAATGCACGACGGAGATGGAGGAGACGCATTGGAGGTGAGGTGGTGATAAGGTGGTGGTGGGTATTGTGGAGTGAGATTGTGGTTACTCTAACAAAGTGACAAACCCGTGGTGTTTGAATAGATGCTCTGATACCATGTTGAATTCAGAGAATAAGAAAAGAGAGAAGAGATGGAAGGAAAGAATAAAACAGAGAGTTGTATTGAATGACTGAATGGGTTACTTTATTACAAAGCTATGACATGAGTATAACTATATATAGGTAGTTAACTAACCCTAACTAACTAGGTTAACTAACTCCTAACTAACCTTCATATCATATACTCTAACAATAGTAGTGAGGGTTGCGGTGTAAAGCTGGCTTGAACTTGGTGGTGGTGTGCGAGTGGTGCTGGGTATGGATGGTGCCATGGTGGTGAGTTAGGGTAGTAGTTGGTTGAGCTAATAAGGGGCAAATTGGGAACATGGATATAAATTTGAAAGGAGTATTCCATGATGAGGAAAAATTCCTTTTTTGCCGGTAAACCACTCAAGGTATCAATTCAAGAAGAAAATTTGTTTTGGTGGTAGTAAGTTTTTAAAAAATATTTATGCGGTAATAATTTTCAAAAACTTGATTTTATAAGGGGGTTTTTAACTTCCTAACAGAAATGATAAAAACTCTTGCTCCGTATTAACAAAGGAATTGTCTGGATGAATCCATTGACAGATCAAGTCAAACTTTCACATTATTTACAAGTCAAGTGACCAATACATATACAAGATACAACGCACGCAAATAATGACCTACATGCAAGAAACAAGTCATTGACCTCTGGTGACTCAGAATAAGAACATTCGAGCGTTTTATTATGAATTCCTCTAACTGCGGCACTTCAAATTGCACTGGCTAGCAGGAATTACAAGTGACTAAGAAATGGATATCTACCAACGAACAAGTTGGTGAATGAGAAGGACAAACCTCGCTACGGTGATTATGAAGCCATGAGTGAAAACAAGAGCTTTTGAAGAGATTGGTTACAGCACGAAGCCCAGTTAGAATATTGGCAGGAGTCCCTGGCTTCGCCGTAGCTTTCTTAATTACTCCCAAAAGTGCATCTGACAAGATAGCCACAGAAAGCATTTAAGTTTTAGTTCTTCAGATAAAAAATGTATATAGGGAACAAACCAGTGGAGAAACGTAACATAGTATAAGAGACAAAAATGATAACTCGGTGCTGTGCATACCATCAGACCCATTAATGAGCTTCAGGAGTTTAGCAGTCCCATCAGGGTGCAAAATTGTCATGCGCAATATGTCAATTACTGCACTCAATAATAGACATGAATGTCATTTCCATAATCAGAAGATTACACCGAATTAGATAATCAAACGATTACACTAATAAGAAGAAAAATGAACTTTGACTAAAATGAGTTTAACCCATGCCTGGAAAAATCATGGACAGAGGCCATGCATTAAGCAATCTGAACAACAAACCAATGTCAACATCAGCAAAACTGGTACTATGATAATGAGACGTATCTTTCAGAATCTTCACAACAGCATTAAGTCTAGAAGATTCCAGTTCTGTCAGGGATAGCTGCCTCTGATCCTTCGCAATTGAAAAAGACAAGGAAAGTCAGACAGGAAAACACTAGATGCAAAACAAATTGAGCCCTCATGCAGAAAAGTAAACAAATGATGACGGTATACAAGGTGAACCAATGCTACAGTTTCAGAAATTAGTATCTGACACTCTTTATACAGTGCAAGTTTGCATAGTTATAGTCACTTCCACAACCATTCGTCAAAAAAAGTATGTATTCACTACATAAAAAAACAAGCGACAGGTGATGATCAATTCATACTAAAGAAGAAAGTTAAAGGTCAAACCATCAAAACTTCAAACATCTCTTAAAGTTTATATCCAGAACACAAATCATAAATCAAAGCATCTACCTGATCGGAGAGGAGTGTACTGTTAAATTCAGAAACTTTTTTCAGAATTCCGTCAAATTGAGCCGTATCAAATATGAGGAATCCTTTCTGCAAAAAAAAAAGAAAAAAGAAAAACAATAATTAGAGATAATTTCATCAGCGGGGCCCTGACTAGAGATGACCTATCTAGGCTCTGACCAATCTTCACTCATCTATGTCAAACCCACATATATGGATTCATTTTCATCAATAATTAGCCGTTATATAAAGAAGGATCTGAAAGGCATGGCCTCAGGTGCCTTCACTAGTTTAAGATTGAAATGCATATACAAATAACATAAATGTAGTAGTGAAGCATAATCTAATGTGTATACCTTTGGAATATGCTTGAAGGCCGGCTTACTAGAATTACCTGTCAATTATAAGATTGAGATCTGTTAGGAGACATGGACCAACTTGGTTGAAACAGTAAGCAATGCCTAGAAAGCTAGAACTCAATGAACAATTTTACTAGGTTGAAAAGAGAAGATGAAACTTGATCCAACAGTACATACTGTTTTGGTAAGATGTCCCTCCAGGTACATAAGCATTGGCTGTGATGTCGAAAAACAAAAAAAAAACTTGAGGTAAATACAAAAAAGTGACAAAATTTTAAGCTCGTGTGTCATTTAACTACAGCTTACCCCCAGTGTAAGGGTCACGAAAAGATGGATCAAAAGCAGCGGTCTTCTGGCCAGTGTTTTCAAGAATAAAATCCACAATTTGCTGCCGGTACGCCAAAGGAAGATTCTCCGTCAGAAGCCACTTATCAGCTGTATCATATGGATTATCTAGAACAAGATTAACCCAGGTCAATGTAACACACTATCAGAGAAGATTCATATAATTAAATTGCATTATTGCTACTCGAGAGAAAAATAACAAGTCCCAAAATAGTATTGACTACAATTATGATTGCTTTAATTGAAAGGCAACAGAGATGAAAGGATGTCAACCAAGAATCAAACAAACACCTGATCGATTGTAGGGTAGTTTACGCGTAGGCTCTCCATCTCCGATATCAACATCAAAAACTGACCAATGACATTATGAAGAGTGAGAGATTATAATAGAAAGTGCAAAAAAGACTAAGAGCTGCAAGCAACACAACTAAGTAAGCCAACTCTGCAAACACTTACGGTCAGGTCTTGACGGCATAAATTCTGAGTAATGACCGCCGTGCTTATCTATCTAAAGTCTAAACTCTTCTATGTATAACAAATCGAAAGAATGAATACATTTGCCCTTCAAATAAGCAATAAGTCTCACTTAACTGAAATGGGCAGAAAGGTATCTATCAGAGCCCAACTGGTAAAAGTACGACTAAAAATGACACATTATATCTAGACAGCTCACCATAATCATATTCCCTTCCATCATGTACAGAACGCTTTATTCCATCACCCGGTTCGTCAACAACTTCACCAATCTGAAGGGAGAGCAGCTCTATTAAGTCAGCAGCAAATAAAGTGGAGAACATCAGAAATGAGCATAATGAATAGATGTTCTTCAACACATCAACAGCCAGCTTGACAGCTGGAGAAAGAAATTTAAGCCCAAAATGGCAACACAGGTAACCATAAATCAAATTTATTGACTTAATTATTCCTAAAAATTGTAACCATTGCTCCCAATGAAAGATTAAATTCAGTAGATTGTACAACTAATCTTTGATCAAGTAGATTGCATGATAGTGAGTAAAGTGGTGCTGTTATCAGAACAAAGAGTAAAGCTTATAGTACTTTTTCCCACTTGTATTCTTTCGCATCCCATGAATATGCTACACCATTGTCGCCTTCTCTAATAACTTTGGTTTGACCATTACTTGTACCTAGGAAGCAGGCACACAGGGAGTACGAATTATGATGGAATTGACGGTAGAGTTTCAAACAATATAAAGAGGCCCAACCAGAAAAAATAATACGGAGTATATAAAAAAGAATACCTGGAACTTGCAAGGCATCCAATCCAGGCAACTCCTCCAGTTTTAAGCCTCCGACTCTCTTTCTATTATAAACAAGCACAAAGCAAGATCATAAATTCAATATGGAGTACATCACAACATCACGTAGATTGGTAATAACTGATCTCATACGCAAATGGGAAAACCATGAAATGACTATCAAGGTTTAATACATAAGAACATGCATTACACTACCCTAGTACCCTTAAGTGGAGGGCAACTATATTAATTGTTACGAAAGCACTATTAGCTTCAGTATGGGACTAATAGCCTAATACGGAGTATTACCATAAATTATCAAGTACTTTCACAATACCTGCTGATCTTGTATTCAGAAAGCTGTGATAAATATGATTCTCGGTCACTGGGTTCTGCAGCTCTATCTTGCTGAGTTGTCCAGATACGAACCACTCCATCAGAACAAGCAGTTATTAAATCCCCGTTTTCCATGAACTTGACATCCCAAACACAACCGGGATGCTCTATACTCTGAACACAAACACCATCTGCAAGAAGCAATTTCACCATCCCAAATAAATCAGATTGTCTTGAACACTTTTCAGTAAGAAGAGCAAGATGTATGCAGAAACCAGAACATGCATCGAAAGTATACAATTCTGTTAATGACTATGTCACTTTCAATCCGAGTTCCCATAAATTAATATGTACAAAAAAATTCTGGAGGATGCCAAAAGTGTGTTCTATGTATTAGCTCTTCCCATGCAGGACACTCAAGCAAAGCAAAAGGCATGTTCTCTGAAATATCTGAAGGCTGATTTACAGTTATAGAACAGCATGTATAAGACAAACAACCTTTCCATATTTTTGCCGAGCAATCTTCGCTACCACTGGCTATAAGACCCGAGATATGTGAATCAACCGAGTAAACAATTGACGTATGTCCAACCATTTCCATTAGAACTTCACCCGTTAGAGCCCACAGTCTCAAAGAACTAGACACAAAAACAAGAGTAAACAATGGTTAGAACTTGGTCATTATTGTAACATTTCAACAGTTTTTCTCAATTCTTGTGCAACATCCTAAAATGACTTATAAAACGTAACAGAGGGAGTATAAAACAAGAGAGCAGTAGTCAAAATAAGTCTTTTCAATATGTTTCAAATTTACAACCGGTCTCATATTTAAAGAACTTATTGTCAGCTCTTTGCTTCTTCAGTTTGATAATGTTCCCTCACGTCAAAACACTGGGTCAAAAAAATAAACCACTAACTATCAGAATTAATGATCTGTGACATACTACTATACTAGTTACTAACAAAAGGGTGAATTGTTGAAATATAAATTTTCCCTCATTAAATTACATAAATCATAACCAACACCCATCCACAGAAATGTTGATGGCATACACCAAATCACAGTCCATCACATCATAATAGGAAGAACCATGATGAAACAGGGATCTTCTTACCCATCATGAGAAGCCGAAAGAATTCCTAAATCAGACATGATGGCCAAGCCCCGAACAGTATCTGAAGAGTCCACAGCAGATTAAAACAGAAGAAGAATAAGGGCATAAAATTGAGATATTTTGTAGTGATGGGATTCTCAAAAATGAAAGCCACAAACAGGGGCAGAAAACCGAGAAATGCACAAAAAAAAGAGGGGACAAACCAGTATGCCCAACGAACGTGCGAACACAAGTTTTCCCCTTCCAAAGCTTGATAGTTGAGTCACTAGATCCTAAATTTTCATTGAATAATAGAGATAAGAGACTGATTACTTGACGCACTATAGAGACCATAAGCTGTTTCTGACTATTAAAAAGGGTATTGCACTTTAGGAAATGCCAGAAGGAGCATACAGATAGAAATGGAACTCAGGGGATCAGTCAAGGTCTAAACAAAATTAAGTGACCAGAATTCACCAACTATTCGGACTTTAGCCATCCGGCTACTTTGAAAGTACAATATGTCCATAAAATACATACTTCCTCCATCCGAGGGAATTTTTTATCTATTCCATTTTACACAAGCACCTAGGAAAGAGGGAAATATGTGAAATACATTAATAGACCAATAAAAATAAAGTACGTCCACTTGCACACACTAACCCCTGTCCAATACTTACCTAAAATAGAAATAGATAACAATTGTGAAATATATCTAAAAATGAAAATAGCATCAGGACAGAGGGAGCATCACACAATGTTTAACCTATGTCAATATTGTAGTTGACTATGCAGATGTGCACGGTGATCAAATCTACCATTGCACTCTTTAACACAATAACCAAACACATAAATGGAAACTATACCTGTAGCAAGCTCGCCTGATGGTAGCTTAATAACAGCTTGTATTGCAGTATTATGAGCATCCCATGAGTCCACAACTTTGCCGTTTCTCCATCGTTTGAGAGTGCTACAAAAGAAGAGCCAAAATTATTTGTGAGATTGTAAGAATCTTGACATCAAAGAATGATGCTAAAGAGTTGGACGTTAAAATTGTGAAAAACAAGATTTGTTTCATTTCTAAGGATCGTAGATCAAAGTCCGTCAGGTCATTCTCAATACAGCATTCCTTTTTTAAGTAGCATCAACTTCCTCCTACAAAGTACGTAGCAATTGATAGAAACTAGCCTCGTGCATATAGTATGAAGAATAAACCACATAATACGCTTTTTATTTCCATTAGAGCCCTAAAAATTGTGCCTCAGATGTACTTCATCCCAAAACTTGATGAGTCACCTGTCACAACGCTTCGATGCGTACTAAGAGCATCTTGTGCAATTAGTGAGGCGCATTAATATGCAATTTCCATGTTATTTTCTTCTAGCTCTTATGGTATGCCACTATGCCCTTCTCTTCAAGCAGATCCGGAGATAGAGTTGGACAAACCTGTGATGCTTGAACTTCTCACTTCACCCCGCCCTACCCGTGTCAACACGACCCGGTGAATATATACATACAGGTTGGACGCAGCAGTTGCAAAATGAACTTTTCAGTGAAACAGAAGGTGAAGAAATGCATAGAAGCCATGGATAGAGTATCGCGGGAAAGCCAAGATCTTACGTTTGTGATGCATGCAAGTCATGTATTTGCCGGAGCTGAAATTTGGGATTGAGCTTTACAAGAATTCGGAAGACATGTTTTGAGTTTTGAAGAAACACTGACCTAGTTAAAAAAATTGAAAAGGCAAGTTATACTATTACTACTTACTAGGCATAAGTTATCTTTGGTTCGCCCTTCTCGTTTATCATACAATCAAAGCTGAGTGGAATTTCTAGCAGATGACTATGCAAAGTAAACTGAATGTTGCTACCTATTAAATCGCGGGGTAACAGGAGTCGGGTGTACACAACCTTATCCATGCATTATCCACACTAAGACGAAGTTTCCAAATAAGCCACATTACCTCAATTCTCAACAATGGCAGCATTAGTCAACAGTTCAATACCAAGTTCCTAAAGGGCTCTTGCAAATGGCGGGCAAGATCTGAAGTACGCGAGCTTATCAATATACACATAGGTGGTTTCTGAACTATCCTAAAACAAAAATACTTATCCCAACATCCATCAATCTTCAAAAAACGATTAATCACCCCAATTGCACTTATCCAATCAACATTGAACAAAACATAGTAATTATGAATCAATGAAAATAGAGAGCAAATGGAAATAAAGAAAATACCAATCGATGGCGGAGGATATGATATCGCCATCATCCAAGGCAATGCCAGAGACCTGCATGGTATGACCTCTCAAAACCTGAACTCTATCACCAGTCTTCAGGTCCCAAACACAGAGCAAAGTATCCATCCCACCCGACACGATGCCGCCTTCTGGAAACTCCTGGTTGGGCGGAATCCAAGCCAGCGGGCCCACAAAGCTAGTGTGACCCACCATCAGCTTCGACTCAACACATTGGTTCTTGTTACTGGGATCAATCCCCCAAAACCTCACCGTCTTATCCCTTGACGACGTGGCTATCCCCGCATTGTCGCAAACACATATCCGCCTAACCTAATATCAATCGGATAATTCGCAAGCAAATTGAACAATTAATTAACTAATTGATGGGAAACACACATCCGCCTAACCTAACTGCATCAAGATAATCCAATTATTGTGTTTCTCAAGCAAATTCATGATAATTGTAATAAAAATGAAAGTGCATTGGTAAATATGTGAGCAGGGAAATTATGAGAAATAAATAAAAGTGGAAAGAAGAGCGAGCGAGGGAGCGAGCATACATACATCGTCTTGGTGACCATGGAGTTGAGAGCTAAGTTGATAGTCCTGGGAATCGATCTCCATGGATTGCATATTTTTCCTTTCACCTTTCTTTGACTACAAGTTCCTTCCTAGTTCCTACTACTGAGTTAGAGTTGTACTTTGTGACTACATTTATACCTACTACTCTATTGAGTAGAGTATCCGTATTTCTTTTTGTATTTTGGCCATTCTGCTCATTTTTAACTTAACAGACCGGTTAGGTTCGATCTGTCTGACCCATGTAGGGCTAGGATACAAAGGCCCTGTTCTCCTGGACTTATATTCAGACAGTTTCAGTTCAGTTTAGACACTTTCAGTTCAGTTTAGACACTTTCAATTCAGTTCAGTTCAGACACATTCAGTTCAGTTCAGTTCAGACACATTCAGTTCAAACACGTTAATAATAATATTATTATTACTATTAAGTATAATAATAGTTATATAATAATAATATTATTATTAATACTTACTCGGTAATATAATAATATTAATATTATTAATTATTATTATTATTAATTAATATTAATATTAATTAATTAATTAATTATATTATTATTATAATTATTAATAATATTATTATTAATAAATAATAATAATAATTTCTATTATTTATTAATTTTATTAATTTTATTTATTATTAATTTTATTATTATTATTATTAATTATAATCATTATTATTAAATAATATTAATTTTAATTTTAATATTAAAATAATATTAATTTATTATTATTATTAGTAGTAGTAGTATTATAATTAATAATAATATTATTAACATTAATAATACTTCATATTTATAATATTATTATTATTATTAATTAATTAATATTAATATTAATTAATTAATTAATTATATTATTATTATAATTATTTTATAAATAATAATATTATTATTGTTAAATAATAATAAATATTTATAATTACTTAATATTTATAAATAATAATAATATTTCTATTATTTATTACTTTTATTAATTATTTTATTATTATTATTATTATTACTATTATTATTTGTCATTAATAATAATATTTAGTATAATAATAATAATAATAATAATAACAACAACAATTATTGTAAATTATTATTATTATTATTATTATTATTATTATTATTATTATTATTATTTATTTTAATTAAGTTAAGTTCAGTTCAGTTCAGTTCAGACCCATTCAGTTCAGTTCAGACCCATTCAGTTCAGTTCAATTCACTTCAGTTCAGACACTTTCAGTTCAGTTCAGTCATTTTAAGTCCAGGAGAACAGGGCCAAAGTCCTAACCCACCCCAACGGAGCCCTTAAAAAATGGTTTTTAGAAAGAAAAAAAAAATCACGGAGTATATAGTAGTATTTGGGTTGAGTTGGGTTAGTCAAGAGAAAGTTGAGCCCGGCCTGGCTCCTCCTTAGTGCTGAGGCTAGGCCTAATTTATTTGCACCGACTCACTCAAGCCTGACCTACTAACCAAGTCAATTAATTTTGCAATGCCTCCAAATACGAGTACTTTTTTCCTGTTTCTCACATCCTCCCAAATTATTTTATCTTTAGTTTATGTCTTTTTCACAAAACTTCTAATTCAATTATTTGTCCACTTTTAATTAAAATATTTCTAACAAATATTCCTTCCATTTTTTTTCATTTAGTCCCATTTGACCAAATTTTCCATCACAAAAAGAGTCAAATGGGGTTAATTGAAAACAATAAAAGGAGTAATATAAAAGTAAGTAAAAAAAACAGAGATGGAAAGAAAAATAATTGGAAAATGAGATAAATTTTTTTGTTTGGATTAGTGTTTGTCATGCATGTCTTCGTTTTGATGTTGGTATGTAATGATGGTAATGTTTCAATCTAAAGATTGTAACTGGCCGTATATAACACCATACCTAAATTGATCTAAATTTAAAATGAGCATACTCAAATTGCCTAGAACGACGATAAGCTACATACAATACAGGTAGCTTAACTCGTTATGTCACAAATTTCAAGTTACATGACTTGATAGTCATATGCTTCTACAATGGTGAACTAACAAGTCATATGCTTCTACAATGGTGAACTAACATAGCTTGCATGATACCACAATACCACCATCATCCGATAAAAATTGACCTTCTTTTAAGTTATTAGCTTGTAGTTTGATACATTAGATAAATTGTAAGCAAGTCCTTATTTTCAACATTGGACTTGCTCTTAATAATGGAGTATACGAATGAATCCAGCTTGATTAATCAGTTTTTCATTTGTTGGTTAAACAAGTTGTAGTTTGAAGTTTGAACTATATCTTCTTAAATCTTAAGAGGACTAATAAACTTTTTTCATAGATGATTGAATATAAGAATACTTAGCTTGAGCATCAATTCAGCTAACTCTCTTCGTCCTAATCATTAATGAAACCGGAGGAAGGGGGAATATATGAATGGTTGATGTGTTGCATCGTAGATTAATTAGGAAGAGGTAGCTTTTTTGAATGGTTGATCATGTCATCATGCTATATACTCGTATGTGATGTCATATACTTTAATTAAGAGTAAAATTAGCCTGACCCAATTGTAAATGAGGTCAATTGGTGATTTTATAGGTGTTTTTTATTTGATTGGTTGAGTACAAAAATAATTAAAATAATTCAAAAGTGATAAATAATGGGATTGGTGACCTAGGCTATAACTTTCTGGATGAGAGTGCGTAAGGAGGTGAAACTAAATAAGGTGGATTAAAAGAAAAAAAATGGGTGGTGACCAATTAACTTGTCATTTGCTTAGGTTGCACATACACTGACACGGACATAGACAAGGAGACGTATCGGACAGGGGGACACGGTGTTCGAAAATTTCTAGGACACGGATACGGGAGAAAAAAAAAATCAGTACACATATTTAAACAAAGAAAATTTGAAGATTTCTATACCTAAATAAAATAAGGTTTGGTTACTTAAACCATCACAATTATCGTAAAATAACAAAACAAAAATTAAAGTTTTATAAACTCAAAATTAAAATCAAATCTTAAAAAGTTCAAACAGTTATATTAATGTAAACGTTTATAGTATCAAGTAACCCCTATAAACATATAACATCCGTAAATCAAACCCGAGTACGCTAAAATGAACCGATATTTACATGGCTACATACAAATCATAGATGAACGAACTTGCCTAGCTAGCTTCTTCGTCTGAGAACCAAATTCGATCCACATATACTCTATGTTAGAATGATGAGAAAGATAATATTGCGGAGAATTGCATAATTAACATTGACGAATAAGGGTTCTATTTATAATTTTATAGATTACAATGGGAGTACATATATAAGTATAATATCATTAGTATATTCTAAGAGATACAAATTACCTAAACTAAAGATTCTAAAAAATATAAGGGATTTTCTACGTGGTACCCCTTTATTTTTCACTTTTCTACGTGGTACCCCTACCCTTTCTATGTTTATACATGGTACCCTTGAAGTTTATTATTAATTTAACTATCGCCCCGAATTTTTTTTTCCATCAAGTTTTGTCGTTAGATTATGTTTTTAGCTTAGGATTAAGACTTCAATATCATTTAACTTAGATAATTATCAAGTTATTGAGCTTAATTCAAGTGTTATCATTTGATTTGACAATATAACGTCAAAAATGTAATGCGTTTAGATTCGGAGTATAACTGCAAACACGTACAAAATTGTTAGTTTAAGTTCAATTATCGGTTAATTAGCTATGTCAAATGACGTTTAACTTTTATTCTTGAACATAAAAAGGTAATTTGTTGCCAAACTTGACGGGAAAAAAAGTTTATGGGTACCAATAAAGATAATAATAAAGTTTAGGGAGGTACAAGGTAGAAAAGTAAAAAGTTCAGTGGTACCACGTAGAAAATCCCAAAATATAATTAACTAAACTAAACTATATCAAAATCAATAATACTCCGTATGATACAATAATTATTCTAGATATATTAGATACTTATTAGATTAATATCTCTAATACTCTACGAGTATTACTCACTTTGTACAATTGTACCTATATTTTGATTGAATATGACATCGTTCGTTCTTTATTAAGATACTCTATACATACACTTCAAAAAAAAAAATGAAGATACTCTATACATATAGGATAACGATACATATCAAACTAATTAAAAATGTAGATATTAGAGGTTGAGTGTTGGAACTATCGTATAAAAGTTGTATTGAAAATAAGTACGATCGAACTAATCCGCATTAGAGCAATATTATCGTATGCCGAGTTATAGAGACAAAATAGGATGATAGATAAATAATTACGAATAAGTCAATATAAAATAAGGAGTAATAAAATAGTTTATCTGGATAAATGGATGGTTGTGGCGTGACAAGTCACTGTCCTAAAGTCGAATTTGCCCCGTACTCTACACACGGTTTTCCATGACAATCGACCCCCAGGAGTACACAACCTTTGTAGCTTCGGTGTAGACAAAACTACAAATTGAACCCCGCCAAGAACGTTGTCAAGTAACTCTCGAACGCAATAGAGATATAGAGTGAAAATGTAGATAGAAGAAGATAGAGATGTGGGTTGTTGTGTATCTTAGAGTTTTGGGGTATTGGTTTATATAGTGGTGAATTAAGCATAGTAAATCACGATTTCAACATAGAAATGATGTATGTGGGAGACTACACAATCAAATTACGGGAGACCACACGAGTCAAGAATGAAAAGCGCACAATTAGTTTGGAACTACGTTCCAAGACTAATCCTATTATTTTCTTCTTTTGAAGCATCAAGTCCAACAATCCCCCACATGATTCAAAAGAAGAATTTTGGAAGAGAAGATAGTTGGCAACGGGGGTTTAGCGTTAAGATGTTAATGTCTTTCGGACTTGAATTAACACCCAGTGAATACAATTTCCCTCAAACCGTCATCTTAGGTGGAATCTTTCACCTTGAACCATAGATGAAGTTGGTGAGAGGTCGTTGCTCACTTACTTAACCCCAAATCAAGGCAAGTGTTCGCGACTACGCTCATTTCTCTATGAACGCAAATAGGTTATTATCTTTTTACTTGGACTTGTCCAAGTGCCCTCACATTTTCCTGGTACTTCATGAGTGCTCTAGAGGTCCTAAGCCAAAGGCCCCTCATAGAGGGGTGGGCAAAGCCCCCCACACTCACATAGGCAAGTTCATCAAGTTTGACTGTCACTCAAACCACCCACAAATGGACTATGAACTTGTTAAGAGCCATAGGCTCAACCTTACACGTGTGACAGTAAACAATCAATCGATGCTACGACAAACAACATTTTACTAACAGGAATGGTTCGTAGCACTATACTTCGAGATCCATGTGACTTCGTTTGACCGCATTGAACTTAGCGGTACTAAGTTGGGTATCCATCACACTTCACTCTTTAACTGGCTTTTTAAACCCATTCCTGATGCTGTCACCAGCACAACTCAAACAATGGCCATTGACGAGAGGATCTCAATATCCTCTCGATTTAACATGTTCTCGAGAAACCATATACTCTTGTGGTATGGTATCATACACATTGATGATCACCATTTCACAATGCCTCAACATTTGGCAATTCGCTACCTCAATGTAGCCTTTGATAAGTATGATGGAGTTTGTATCTCCCCCACAATGAAAATTTACTGAACGACATCCTCGCCATTCAGCTCATTCACCTGACAATTTAAGCAATTTCAAGCTTAGATATCATTATACTTTGATATACAAATATGATGTAGCAATTAATAGCAACCCAATCTTGGCACTATATTAATACTACACTTTATATTAACTCAATACCCAATTTCCATGCAAATCTTAAGCA
The DNA here is from genome assembly GCA_958450325.1 of Agrostemma githago. Classification (NCBI taxonomy): domain Eukaryota; kingdom Viridiplantae; phylum Streptophyta; class Magnoliopsida; order Caryophyllales; family Caryophyllaceae; genus Agrostemma; species Agrostemma githago. The sequence goes on along the minus strand of OY288242.1, from coordinate 71,147,155 downwards.
AATCATGGGATCTCAATCATAAGAACGTAACTACATCTGAATCCATCTCATGATTCAAGATAGTTGCACACAGGCAAAGAACCGTATTCAATTAACTTGCTTAAGTAAATTGAAGAAACTTCATCATCTTGATCACATCACGTCTCTCAATTTAATGATAGACATAAATTTGTCACAATCAACCTTCACTTCTTTACAATTGACCATTATCCATAAACATTGATCAATAACCAACAAATATTATCAACATGCATATGATATATTAGCGCAATTGTAATTAGTGATTTCAAGAGACACTTGTGAAACTCTTTAAAAGACACATTCATGAATGCCAAAAAACAAGCTCTACCCAAATTTTAGTAGTCATTTATCATACTTCTATTTGAGTAAGGGCCGTATATTTATATCATACTTTAAATTGCTAATGATAAATATCAATGCAAACTTATTAGACATATATATACCAAATATCACATGATCATGAATACCAAAAACAATGACATAAACTACGCATGAAACAAGTGCTATCAAATGTTCCATGCTCAAAACTAACTCATCTGACGAATATCATTCTCATAATTCTTATTAGACTCATGTCCATAAAAGAAAAGATAATCAACAAATAACTCATACACATACTTGACTTTCTCAAATATGAACTCACACAATCACTGTAAATTGTGTTTTATAAATCATCACATAATTCTTTGGACAGAAACTTATGTACTTATTCAACGATTTTATCACTTCCCCCACATGTTGTCACGTCATACACAAGTGACAACAAAACAACAAAAATTAATCCATCAATCATATCATTTTACTGCAAATAACAAAAAATTAATACAGTAAAAAACTCATGTGAGAATTATTATGTACTCACACGATTTCAACATAGAAATGATGTATGTGGGAGACTACACAATCAAATTACGGGAGACCACACGAGTCAAGAATGAAAAGCGCACAATTAGTTTGGAACTACGTTCCAAGACTAATCCTATTATTTTCTTCTTTTGAAGCATCAAGTCCAACATTGAGAAGCTAACAATTCTAGGACGTTCAATCAACTACCTAATACGAGTACTACTTGTATGATGCAATGATGCTGCTATCTACCTTACGAGTTTCCTCAAACGTACAGTTTTAAGACAATAATGTAAAGCCCTTCTTTGTCAGCTTAACAATAATTATATAAACACACAAATTACAAACATCATACGCATTAGACTTTTATATTAGGCAACAATTATACTATTATTAGGTCATGACTCATGACTCGTTAGTTAGTTCATCCTAAGATTTTTATGAACAACAAATAAAATAAAATAAAATAAAATATGATAAACTACAAATCATCTCTTCTCGTGTACGTGTACGTGTACGTAAAGAGGGTCCGATGATAAAATTCAATGTTGAAGAGATTCGAACCTATGTCATGACTCATGAGTGATTTTACTAGCTAACTAGACGACATCTGCACGACCAATGCAACTAGAAATCATACAGAGTAGAGTATATGTTATAGTAGTAATATCAATCAATGATTATTCAAAGTCTCAATCAAAGCAAATACTTGAGTGAACGTATGACTGTATGAGTGAGTAATCAATTATGAGTTGGTGGGATGTTTAATGATTCTTTGAAGAACAACAGTTCTAGCCCTTCTGATATCTCTACTGCAAATGTCAGCTTGAGTTCCCAAATCCTCTACATTCTTGGTAAACAAAGCCATCATCTTTCTTATCTCCTCGATCCCAACCTTAACCGCTTCTTCCGAGATTATTGCAAAATCAGCATTCTTCAGCAGCGCCTCCACCTCCATCTCCAGCCTCTCAATCAACACTCGTATGTTTTCCAAATCCTTAACTGCGATGTAAGTCCCCACCTGCATCGTGCTTATCACCTCCTTCTGACCCTTCAACGCATTCTCGAAATTCTTCCACAGGGAATCGATCCACTTCCCCATGGACCCCACGGGGATGGCTGTGGCCGCAGCCAGGGCCGCTGCCACCGGTGGTGCGGCCACTGCGGCCGTCACCACTGAGCAGATCAGCACCGCCGCAAAAGTGGCCAAAAATATGACGTTCGACACTTTCCTCCAGGCGTGAATGTATTTCAGCTTTTTATCCAGCTTCATTTTCTGGACCTGCAATTTCTCCAGCATTGAAGACTGTTGCCTGTAAACAGACCGGAATATGTGAAAGAATTCGTCAGTGAAAGGATCTCCAGCTTGCTTGAAGTTCTTAAGCTCCTGCAATGTTTTCAAGTACTTGGTTTCCCCTGCACTGTCCTCGCTTTCAAACTGCTGCAGCGCGACTATGATAAGCAGTTGGCTGTCTCGAACCCGTTTGAGGCATTTCTCCAAGGCAGCACAGAAATCGAGTGTTTGTAAGCTGTTCTCAAAGTATTCTTCAACAAGCTCGAATAATTCAGGAGTCTTCCAAATGTCGTGCTTGCACTCTAGGATGACTTTTACGACTTCCTGGTTCATGTCTAACAAACATTCAGTCACTTCCTTTAAGGAGTCGAAGGACAGGGAGCGCACCTCGACTCCCACTGCTAACGAGTTGATCACGTGATTCGTGCGAGTGTGGAACGACATGTCGAAGGTTTGCAGAGCTGCATCACTTCTGCAAGCTGCTGTATACGATGTTAGGCCTGTCATGTACTGCAAACTACTGTTGCTTTCTGACGAACTTTTAGATGATTTCTTGCTCATGTGCCCTCCCATACCTTCAGATTTTACTTGAATTCTATATATATATATATGCTGCAATAAAAAATACAAAAAGTTTAAGGGTAAATTAAACCATGAATATGATCAGTTTATTTTATTTTTCGGAAGAAAGATGGAAACCCAGATGAGGAAATGAAGAGAAGAACAGAACCCAGATGGTGAAATCCAAGGATTTTCAGAAAGTAGACATCTTTTGAGCTTAAAGCCAAAGAGATGAAGATAATGAACCAAAATGTCAGAGTTTTTTTTGTTTGTAAAGATGACTCAATGCAATAATAGGAGGCGAAGGGTGAAGAGAAAGTAAAGCAAATAAAACAAGATAAACGAGGGAAATAAATTAAATGGGAAAGAAGTGAAGAGAAGAGTTAAAGAGAGAGATGAAGAAAATGGCTTGCACGCATCAGGAACAAAAATGTGGCTACTCAACAATCGATGGAAACGCGGGAAGCTTTGTGTATACGATTGAGGAGGAGTAACAAATATCGTCATACTCGAACCGTCGTACGTATGTAGTACTCCCAAACATTCAGTTTTTCTTTTTTTTTTAACGAAAACTTGGCATAGACGATCTCTCAATAATATTATCGAGAGACTCTAACATGATGCGTAGAGTTACTTAAATTTCATTTTTCATGTCATGTCTTCCACTAATTTAGTAAGAGTTCGATTTTTTTATGGATCAACTTGCTACTTTTTTGTTTTGGGTTTGATAAAACGTGCATTTTTAGTCACCCCGTAATATTCATAAGAGTAAAAAATATACTCTCCATGTCTCCATATCATAAGTTTTTATGATAACACCGGATCCTAAGAGCAAGGTTAGCAATGGATTTGGACTCAATCCATAGGGTGGATGGATTGAAAATGATGATACATCAATGGATCCTCAATCCTTGGGGGAGGATTGAGAAAAATTATCCACTTTGACGGATTGAACAAAAGAGGAAAGATTAAGCAATTAGTGATTAAGTTGCCTTAAATGTATTATGTGTAATAATTGAGTTCAACGCCTATTTCTTACAATTGTGTTATAAATACATTTCTTCTACCAATTTTTATTTATTCATCCCATTTATTTATTCATCCCATCTTAATAAAATTAAACTTGTACCATTAAACTTCTATTATTCATTCATATTTTCTAATTTATAAAACTCTTCTCGTTTTTTAGTTTCGAATTATATTCGAAATCTATATAACGCCGCTAATTGTTTGTTAGTTAAAATGTATTAAATTAGATTTATAAAAAAATAAAAAGATATTTAAAGTACGAAAAAAAAACGTCAAATACACGTTTTATAAATTGTCGCTTTTATTGAAAAAAATGATCAAAACTTGTGGATTATAATATAATCGTAATTTATAAAATGAAATATAAAAAAAATGAGTAAAAATTAAATGGATAAGGCATGATAAATGTTGTGAGATGAGTGGACCCCCTATGGAGAGAAAAATGAATCCATTGATATAGAAGTATTTTATAAGAGAGAGAAAATGAGGTAGAAAAAGTGAGGTGGAAGAAGTGGGGTCCTCTGTGGAGAGAAATTGCATCCATTGATAACCATGGTCTAAGTTTTACAATGAGATCACATCCCATATTGATCCGTATCTTTTATGAGACAATTGGAGTTGATCGTGTTATCCTAAAAAGGCATATTGTTGCGTAGGATAGTCTTATAAGATACTTGTACTCCTTAATTAGTAAGAGGAGACCATTATCTAAAACTCTGACTAATCAACTTAATGACCTCATTTTTTTAATGATAGCCAACACTTTTAGGGACCGTTTGATTTGAGGTAATCAGAAAAGGGTAAGAGAATCAAAGACAATGATTTCTTTTGTTTAAGTTTGTTTTGTCAATTCAATCATTCCCTTGATCCCTTCCTTTCTCCCAAACTCTTCTACCTTCTTACCCCTAGGGAATCGATTCCCTTTCCCCGCTAATCAACCGGGTCACCACCATCACTACCAGCACCAATGTCCACCAACCACTACGACTACCACCACCACCAAGGTCCACTTACCACCACTGGGACCAACCCCAAACTTTCGGATCAGGTCAAATATGAGTCGGATTCGAGTCAAAATAATTTTTTATGCCTTAATTTATCAATTAAAAAGAAAAAAAAATCATTTTTTAAAAAAATTTATCTTGTAAAAATTATTATAATTACCGTATTTATAACTAAAAATTGTAAAAATAAAATAATATTTCTCAAGTATTTTATTATTAAAAGATATAAAAGTTACGTAAAATTAATTTTTTATTATTTTATAATTTAAAATTAATTTTTTTATATTTCAAATATATTGTACAAATATTACGATGATACACCGCTAATGTTAAGGTTTGGGTGGAGGTTGGTTGTAATTAGGGCTGTTCAAAAACCGGTCCAGACCGACCAACCGGACCGAACCGGACCGGCCGGTCCAGACCGAACCGGCCGGTCCAGACCGAACCGGACCTACCCACAACCGGTCCGGTCCCCGGTCCCTCCTCCATGGACTTTCCGGTTTCCGGTCCGGTCTAAAACCCGGAAAAAACCGGTCCGGACCGGTAGACCGATGAACACCCCTTCTCAAGTAATCAAGTTCCCAATATTGTGTGACTTCTGTCAAATTCAAATGAATCAAATCCTATAATCCTATTTCCTATAATACTCAAATTCCCAATATTACCAAATCATAACTTCCCATAATTCTTATTTCCTATATAATCTTATTAATTCTTATATACTCAAATCATACTCTTTTACATGTTTACGTAAATTACATTCAAAATTTCAAATATTCAAATTCACATGTCTCGTCAATCGTCATTATTAAAATTTAAGAATACATTATTATTTTCGTATTTTATTTTTACCTTGGACTTTGTTATTTAGTTCTCAATTCTTTATGAGTTATGACTACGTTATTTACGTATTCATTTATAAACAATGTACGTTGGAACGTTTCATCTTAACCAAATTCCTACAAGTTACAAATTTACAATTAGCCGTACGTAACCACGCGCCATCCGGGTCGACCGGTCCGGTCCGGGTTAAGACCGGTCTGACCGGTCCGGTCCCGGTCCGGTCTAACGCATAACCGGTCCGGGTTTCGATTCTGGCTCGAGCATCTGACCGGTCTTCGGTCCAACCGGGTCCGGTCCGGTCCGGTCCGGTTCCGGACCGGTGAACATATGCCTTAATTTATCAATTAAAAAGAAAAAAAAAATCATTTTTTAAAAAAATTTATCTTGTAAAAATTATTATAATTACCGTATTTATAACTAAAAATTGTAAAAATAAAATAATATTTCTCAAGTATTTTATTATTAAAAGATATAAAAGTTACGTAAAATTAATTTTTTATTATTTTATAATTTAAAATTAATTTTTTTATATTTCAAATATATTGTACAAATATTACGATGATACACCGCTAATGTTAAGGTTTGGGTGAAGGTTGGTTGTAATGCATTTCTATCATTGAAACCAAACGACAACCTAAATCTGGGGTAATCCCATTTCTTTCCTTCTGTTTCCCTTTGTTGATTTCATTCTCTTTTCCTTTAATGAACCAAACGCCCCCTTAATATGAGTCATTCTTATGTTATAGGACGATCTTAGACCATCTCCAAGCAAGGATCACGCTAATTGGATCACCACCCATTTTTAATCTTAATCCCACATTCCCACCTTACTTTGACGGTTTGACCCATTTACACACTCACATCCAGAAGGTCACCACCTTGCTAGGTCATCAATCCATCATTTTTCACTCTATAACCTTTCAATCATCCCCCACATTTTGTACTCATCAAAATATTTTTCTACCTTTTCAATTACTATAAATAAGTTAAATTTTAATTCCATAATTTTCTAAATATTTTACTTACAAAATCATAAAAATCTTATATAACATGCAAATATTTTAATTTTATTTCGGATATTATAAAATAATTAATTTTGAATGTTAATATTAAAATTCTAAAAGATGTAAGACGAGTAATAACTAAATTATGCTACAACAGAATATTTTTAAATTAAAAACACGGTTCAACATTTTAAAAAAACAAATGCATGCGACTATAAATATAAATATCATAAAGTTAATTATTATGTCATAAAATATTATGTAGTGGAGTAATATAATCCATTGTAGACTAAAATTAACATGTAAAACTAGTGAGTAAAACATAAAGCAAAAGGTAAAAAAAATCAAATGGAAAAAATAATACTATAATTTCGTAAGGAAAATGTACTGAAAGAATTTGTAAAACTAAATAGGTATACAAATACATAGTTGCTTTATTCTATCTTTTCTTTTTTTCGTATCTATTTTTGGTCTAACCAATTATAATTGGACACATAAGAGGTCATTGAGAAGGTCGTGGAGAAACAAAAGAGATCATGGAGTGACCTCTCCTACACAAAGGTCATGTTAATTTTCTCTTAATCTATGTTGAGGGTGACTGATAAATTCTATTGTTTGTGAGAAGTAATAATTATCTGATTTTCTCATTAAACTGAATCACAATACATCAACCTTATATAATACTCCGTAATTACATATGTTACAATCTCTCCGTATCTTCTATCCTAAGTAATTATATCATATCCTATACAATAATATCTCACAATTAGAGTAACAAAATAAAGAATATTCCTGATATATTCTTTCACTCCCCCTCAAGTTGGCGCACTTGGTAAATCTAGTCCCAACTTGAACTGTAGATGATCAAATTGTTCACCTCTGAGCACCTTGGTGAACAAATCTGCTATCTGCTCACTCCGGACATGTGATAAATTAATTGTCTTCTCATTTAAATGTTGACGAACAAAATGGCAATCAATCTCGATGTGTTTTGTTCTGTCATGAAATACTGGATTTCTTGGTATTGTGAATCGCGGCTTGATTATCGCAATACAAATCCATCGGCTCTGTGTGAAAAATCCCTAAAGATGCAAGGAATGCTTTTAACCATATCAATTCACTTGTTGCAAATCCTATAGCTCTGTATTCCGCTTCAGCAGATGATCTCGACACTGTTACTTGCTTCTTCGCTCTCCAAGATATAGGCAAGTTGCCTATAGAAACAAAATATCCGCTCAACGATCTCCTAGTTATCGGACATCTAACATGATCTGAATCACAATACCCCCGTAACTGTAAATCTCCATTTCTCTTAAAGGTTATCCCTTTATTCGAATTCTGTTTGAGATAACGCACCACTCTCAAAGCGGCTTCCCAATGCTCTTTTCGTGGTTCATTCACAAATTGAGATAATATATGAACCGCATAGACTAAGTCCGGCCTCGTGATTGTCAAATACACTAGCCGTCCTACCAGTCTCCGATATTTCATCACATCTTTGAGCATATACCCGCTTGCTAAGGCCAACTTATGCTCCGCTTGTATTGGCGTATAAGCCGGACGAGCTCATTTCATCTCCGTTTCCTCAATGATGCCCACAACATACTTCCTTTAGGGCTCGCTTGGAATGGGGGTAATTATTCCATGAGTAATAGAGCAAAAATGAACTAAAAATGAATGAGATTGTTGCTTGGTTGTGACATTTTATGGTGTAAAGGCATACGAGGGGGGAATAATTACCCCCATTGGGGGGTAATGCATTACTTGGGGGGAGAGGGGGGTAATAATTCCCCCCAAATAAGCTAGATTTCCTTAATTTTCTCCATTTCCGCTTAGTATCATCACTACTTTCCGTCATTTTCTAGTTCATTTTTGCTCTATTACCCCCGGAATAATTACCCCCATTCCAAGCGAGCCCTTAGTTTAAAAATAATCCACTCGCATTGTGTGCTACTTCTATTCCTTGGAAATATTTAAGTCTTCCCAAATCTTTAGTTCCAAAGCTTTTATCTAAGAAACTCTTAAAATTCTCACATGCTTTATTATTATTGATAACCACGATCATATCATCAACATAAACGAATACTCCAATAAAAATTTTGTCGCGATTAAACGTGAATAGCGAATAATCTGCTAGTGACTGAATAAAACCATACTTCTTCATTGAAACGATCAATTTTGAAAACCAATTCCTGGACGCCTGCTTTAATCCATAAATAGACTTAAGCAATTTACATACCTTTCCGTCTCGGCCTTTATCGAAACCTTGTGGGACTTTCATATATACTTCTTCATCGAGATCTCCATGCAAGAAGGCGTTGTTTACGTCTAATTGCTCAGTTAACCATCCCTTTTGTACTGCCACGGCTAACATGCATCTCACACTTGTCATTTTTGCCACGGGCGCATATGTTTCATGGTAATCTATCCTTTCCACTTGGGTGAATCCTTGTGCCATGAGTCTTGCTTTGTATCGTTCCACCGTTCCCTCGGCTCAATACTTGATTTTATATACCCATTTGCATCCGATTGGTTTCTTACCTTTAGGTAAGCTCACCACCTTCCACGTTTCGTTTTTCTCCAACGCATCGATTTCCTTCTTCATGGCTAATCTCCATCTTTCATCTTTGACCGCATCACGGTAATAACTCGGTTCGTGACGCTCATCAATTCGTGCCATGAAAGCCCTGTGGGAAGGTGAGAAACAATTGGTGCTAACATAGTTCATTAAAGGACAACGAGTACCTGACTACGAAGAATGATCATGGATGTGGCAAGTAGTCAATTCGGGGTTTATTACTCTTATCGATTTGCAATAATAGTCTTTCTTCCAAGTGAGCTCAAATTTATTTTGAGCCCCTCTCCCCATTGTGGGCTCAATGACTTCAGTAGCTGGCCTAGGCTCATCATTATTCACCAAGTCAGTAGCTGGCCTGGGCTCATCATTATTCACCAAGCTCAGTCCTTCTTCTTCTCCATTCTGGGCCGTCTTCAGGCCCACTTCTATTTCCTCCTCATGTTGGGCTGGGTGTTCTCTGCCTCTCTCAACTCTCTCAATGTCCACTTCTTTTAATTGGAATTGGGCCGTGTCCACTGCACTCCCCCTCACATCAAGGAGTCCATCTTCCGTGTCTACGTATGGACTAGTGTCGATGGCTGGCGTGGTATTGGGCCCTTGATGTGAGACACGGTCATCATGGGTTGTCGAAAAAGGAAAAGTGTGCTCATAAAATTGAACATCTCGTGACACAAACACCCGTTTTTCCTTCAAATCATAAACTTTCCACCCCTTTTTGCTATGTGGATAACCAATAAAAATACATCTTTTCCCTCTTTCTCCAAATTTGTCCCGAGGTTTGTCTTTATTGTGAGCATATCATAGGCTACCCAAAACCCTCAAGTGATTAAGGTTTGGTGGTTTTCGATATAAAATTTCGTACAGAGTCTTTCCATTCAACAAAGGAGTAGGTGTTCGATTTATCAAATAAGCGCCCGTCAAAACACATTCCCCCCAAAATTGTACTGGTAATTCCCTTTCAAAACGCAAGGCACGAGCCTTTTCTAAGATGTGATGGTGTTTTCTTTCTACCTGCCCATTCTGTTGGGGTGTGTCAACGTTGCTAGTTTGGAACAAAATTCCATTTTCCGCATAATAATCCCGCATATCTCGAGCTAATAATTCTGTGCCATTGTCACTCTGGATAATTTTGACTCCTTTTTCAAATTGTGTTTTAGTCATTTGACAAAAAGTCTTAAGAAAGGTTCCCGCTTCACTCTTTTCTTTCATGAGATACACCCATACCCCTCAACTATGCTCATCAACAATGGTAAAAAAATAGTGTGCAGGGGTTAGACTAGCCACTCAGTATGGACCTCATATATCACAATGAATGATGCCAAACAAAATATCACACCTTTTATTATTGGGATGAAAAACATTACGAGTTTGTTTAGCTCTACAACAAGAGTCACAAGCTTCTTCCGACACCCAATTTAAATTGCATCCAACCAAAGTATTAAAACGAGAAAGAGTACTTTTAGACGGATGCCCAAGTCGTTTATGCCAAAAACGACATTCTTCCGAGACAGTCACACGTCCCACTATATCACCTTTCTCTGACTTGAAATAATAAACCCCTTCACGATGCTCACCCCGTCCAATCTGCATCCTCATAATCTGATCCTGCATTATACAATAATCAGAATAAAACGTTATCACACAATTGTTCTCAAGTATTAATTGCTGAACGGAAATCAAATCACAAGTAAGATTAGGCACGTAAAGAACGTCGCGCAGAACGAAATTCTCGGCCAAGGTTACTTCGCCGTGGATCGACGCTTCAATTTGTCTCCCATCCGGTAATCCCACCGTGGATATTTTGTCAACCCGAGGATTATTCTCCAATATTTGACGTTTTCTCGTCATATGATGTGAGACTCCACTATCAATCAACCACTCAATATTCATAATAAATTTCATACTTTACAGTTTATTATTGCCTTCGGGACTAGGGCCCAGTAGACTTCGGAGTCGATTAATTTGCTCATCGGTGAAGGACACGTTCTTGGGTGTTGTGTTTCTTGTCACCGCATGGGCTGAATATGGAATGGTCTTTGGACCGCTTACTTTTGGCTTGTCTGCTCCGCCTATCATGACGAGATTGCTCGTTTTTTTCCTTCCTTAGAATTGCTCTGATACCATGATAAATTCTATTGTTTGTGAGAAGTAATAATTCTCTGATTTTCTCATTAAACTGAATCACAATACATCAACCTTATATAATACTTCGTAATTACATATGTTACAATCTCCCCGTATCTTCTAAGTAATTATATCATATCCTATACAATAATATCTCACAATTAGAGTAACAAAATAAAGAATATTCCTGATATATTCTTTCAGTGACCCAATGGGGTCATAACCTCTCCCCCCACCTTGCTTGGGAGTAGAGCTGGCAAACCGGGTTAGGCCCATCTTGGTGGTCCGGTCCTGCACAAAAATAAGCACGATCCGACTCGGCACGGTGACGACGTGGTGAAAAGCACAGGCACGACACAACCGGTTCCAAGTCGAGCCACGACGCCTATTTGAAGAAAAGTCCATGCCTAGGCACGGCCCGGCACGAGGCACGGTTGGGCCGACACAACTTTAAATCCCAAAAAAATGAAAGATCCTGAAATTTTGGTCGGGCACGACGGCCCGACACGACTTAGGCGTGACCGGGCCCGAGCTAGGAACCGTGCCTCGGCGCATGTTCTCACAGTCAGGCACGGCCCGACACGGCACGGTGGGCCTGCCAGGCACGACTGAGTCGGGCTGGACAGGCACGAAGCACGGCAGGGCCGGTACGAAGCACGACCCGACACGTCCGATTTGCCAGCTCCACGTGGGAGTGGTCTTATAAAAAAGTCATTTTTCTAAAATATTTCAATTCGTAAGTTCAATTATTTTTGTCATACTTATCTGTATACATTGTAGAGTTGGCAAGTCCGAATCCGACCCGAAACCCGAATAAATGATCTAATTCAACGTGACCCCACCCTAAAATATTGCAACCCTAAACCAATGTGACACAACCCGATGTGAATTAATATTATCAGTTACTCTGCGTTAACTCAAAATCAACCGTAAATCTTTGTGTGACGGTTAGTTTCATGATAATTTTAGTGTGAGACCTTGATAGGTGTTTACATACTAATTTAATAACCACTTCCTAATTCCTATGCACAAGTTTTAATTATATGCATGGTTTGTTAAATATGCGAGTATTTAAGATCACACGGAGTAGATGATTAGATATGGATGTCTTATATAGATAGGCAAGATAGCCTTATATATAGTTTTGTCCTTGTTTAGTACGAGTATTTTTTTCCTTGAGTGATTAAGCGGGCGGGTGTTAAATTCGCTGATGATAATAACACAAATAAATTAAAGAAGTAGAGAATAGATACAACTAACGCCATACTGTTCCATGATTTTAGCATATGTATGTTTGGATTAATGGATTACGAGCGAGGCAGGGAGACATCTTCGCTCACTTACTACATACATACTCCGTACTTGGTAGTCATCATCTTAGGTAGTTTGATTAGCAAATCGAAAAGGAAAGAAAGTAGATCTAAGAATGAAAATAGATACTAAAAAAAGAAAAAGAAAAAAAAAAGAGAATCAAAATTAAATAATAAGGATGGAGTCGAAAATTAAATGAAGAAAGCAGACCTGAATAGCGTAACTGATACTATTGGGTTCAAGTTTGTAGAAAAATGCAGTACGTTATTATGTATGTTTGCGGGGGGCATGCAGTGCAAAGTTAGCTAGGAGCGAGGCATTGCAGGCAATATGAATATGAATCATGTTCATGGATGTTGTCCTTTTTATAGTTTACTAGTTGCGGGGCCGCGCGCTATGCGCGCGGTGTCCGGGGTGGTAGTGGCGAAGTAGGTGGCTGTGGGGGACTGCCGGGCAGCCTTATGGGTATAGCTGGAGGAATTTTGTGGTGTACTGAAACGTGTCCGCGCAGGCGGAGCGGCAGACGCACGCGTGGGGTATAGGAGCCGCAACACTGTTCCAGCAACGCCCATGTGGTGAGAGTTGAGACGCCACATCTGGTGGGGCACATATTTCAGGAATATCATCTGGGCAGAGAGTACTGGAAATAGCTACGAAAGCACGCTCAACATGGGAGACAGATAACCAGGGACAATCACCTTTTTAGATAACTTGACACTTAGTTGTTACAAGCAGTCACTGAGTAGACTTTTTTCGGATGAAAGGTAAGTCCAGATCAAAATTCTAAAGCGGCTGACATTAACCAAACCGAGAGATATGAGGTGCTGCAAAGCTTTCATAAAGTTGACATACATCGCACAAGGGGAGTCAAAATGCCAGAAATCCTTAAAATAGTACTAAATACCTAAGTTCAAATAAAAAAAGTTCAGTGAATCAGATGAAGAGTAATTAGTGGTTGTCTTTTTCTCCACATCTGATAGGACTGTGCTGACAGCACACCCACTGTTGTTCTTGTTGTTCTCACGTTTCTCTAACGTCCCAGAAATATAGTTTCTGGGTATAAGTTAAGGAGTTCAGTGTGCACAACATCGAAGTCCATCATGTCATAGGCACGTGGTGCAGCTTCTGCGCTCGCCTTCAGTGCAGCTGGCACGAATCGATACTGCACATTCTCTGGCAAATATGCGCTGTCTTCACGGGTTGCGGCCCACAGAGGTATGTACCTGAACGTTGCTGTATCGTCGCTCACATGTCTCTTTCCGTAGCCCGCTTCTTTGAAAAGGTGTTACAGCCTAATGACAGGCCAATATTTGTCCATACCCTCCTCAAACTCCAGCACTATAGCTTTTGTGAAAGCGAAGTCCGGTTGTCTGGCTACTGGTTCGAAGCTCGCAATTGGGTACCCCAAGTTTCTTAGCGTGTCCTTGAAATACATATGACGCCGCGCTGCTGTCCGACTGGCCCGTATGCGATAAGGCAAGTCATCAACTATCTAGCGAGCAGGTACGCGTATTCACATACAAAACCTTCAATGGCATTCGCGTCTTCCATACCTGCGTTCTGTGCTGGTGTTCTGTTGGACTTCAGTTCCAGTCGTCCCACTGCTTCCCGGGCAACGACGATCAACCTGCAAAGAAGCGTAGCACCGGAGCGAACACAAACCTCATAAGCAAACATTGAATCTCAGCAGTTTGAGGGATGTGCAAGTAATGACCTACTGAAGTGAGCAACTAACTCAAAACATAGGAACACAAGTACAGTAATTAAAAAACCAAGAATTACACTATATAACACCCTACTATTGCTAAGATTTACTCATATCATTCTCCATAAGTCCATAGTAAGTAACACCTTGCCTAAAGATCAACATTTTTTTTAACTGTATTAAGCAATGATCAAACACCATTATCAAGCCAAGCAACTCAACTAGTTGATCTATGAGCCCTAAGCATCAAAACCCAGGTAAATTGCTTTTCATTTTTAACCCTATCTTTATCCGTTGGCCTAAAGGTTGAATCTGGTGACTCTATCTCTAGCAGTGAATAGTCTGGATTCTCCATTTTTACTATCACTGGACACTGGTGTTCCTCCCTTTCTTACTTCCTTTGTCCACCATTTAGTCATATAATTCCCAGGGGGCCATTGCTATTTTTTTTACTGGGTAGCTAATATTACAGTTACGAACCAAACTTTATGTCAAAAAAATGAAATCCCAGTTCCCAAAATTGATGAATTTTGCAAAAGTTTGAAAGCTTTTCAGGAAAAAAAGTTGAATGAGAGTGAGTCCAGTTCAGTCAAGGCGGAGTCTAGAAATCTTTGAGTGCTCACAGCAAGCGCAGGAGCATAGTGCAGCACATAAAACATGGAAACAGTAAAACACACAGAGGCACAATGACCGATACAGCAGTTCGTGGGTGAGGTGTGCGGCCCTTTTGTGACCATTTGCTGCTAAAGCACTAAACCAGCGGGAAGCAAGGATGAAGGTTTGTGGGCGATTCTTGCAGTGGTTCAAATCCGTCACAGAGAAATGTGCGGGTGATTCATGGCGGGTCTTTGTCGCCGCATGTATCTAAAACAGCAGGTGCATTGGAGGTGAAGTATGTGAGAATCGCCTACGGGGACACGCGGCCTATGGTTCGGGTACTAAGCAGCCGAAAGTAGAGAGTAAGGTAAGCACGGAAGCGAGTGGGAAGATATACCGGATGCGGTGTGAAGAAACTTCTGGCCTCACTGTTCCTGAATTCCGACACCATTGCCTGGCCTATCGTGTTGCATTGGAGGTCAAAATTTCTGCTGCGAAGTAGAGTGTGTGAGGGAGGGACGGTGGAGTTAAAGACTTGTTTAGTGTGGGGTTTGGTGGGTAGGTATACTTTAAATTTGGGGATTAGTTGGTTGGTGGGGCAATTAGTAGTCCATACACCGAGGGTGCGGCAATGGTCAATGTTTTTTCAACTCTTTTTTTGAATTTTCTTTTAGTTGGGTGTTTCAGTGTAGTGCGACAGAATTGAGTGGTACAATACTTTTTTTTTGAATATTGAGTATTGAGTGGTGCAACGGTACAGAGCGGTGGGTTTTTTTTTTTACATCGGCCAATTTTTTTTTTGGGCCTGAGTATCAGATTCTATTTATTTCGGTCCTTAAAAGGAGCCAGAGTCGACCCAAGGTTCGTGTCTTGTATCCCAACCAAAGACGATCAAGAAGTCTAATATAATCAAAGTCCTGACTTTGGAGACATACTGAAACTCAAACCCCCATAACAGCAGTTTCGGAGATAGCAGATAAGGGGAGCCGAAATCTAGAAATTTGTAAAACTGAACTCGCAAGTTAGCGACAACATCACAGCTTAAGAGAACAGAGAAATGGTTCTACAGGAAATTATATTAGCTTAAATTCTTCAGAAAAACCTTAGGTCTAAATAAATTGTCTGAGAAATCAGATGATGAGTAATTGGCACTCGTCTCTGTCTCCGTGTCTGAACAGACTGTGCTAGTAGCACACCTGCTGTCGCGCATGCCGTCGTCACTCTTCCCGAACGTCCCACATATATAATTCTGGGTATAAGTTGAGGAGTTCTATGTGTATATCACCGAGTTTCATCACGTCATCTTCACGTGCCATAGTTTTTGAGCTCAGCTTCAGTTCTGCCGGCACAAACCGGTATTGCACATCCTCTGGAAAATATGCACTATCTTCACGGGTTGAAGCCAACAGACGAACGCCCCCGAACGTGCCGGCTTGTTCGGCGACACGTCCCTTTCCACAGCCCGATTTCTCGGAAAAGCGCGACAGCCTAATGACAGGCCAGTAGTTGTTCATGTCGTCCTCAAACTCCAATATCATAGCTCTCTTGAAAGCGGAGCCCGACTGTGTGGATACCGCTTCGATCCTGGCAACTGGGTAGCCTAGGCTTCTTAGCGTGTCCCTGAAAGCTGCGTGACACCGCGCTGCTGATCGGGTACTTCGTATGTGGTAAGGCATGTCGTCAACTATCAAGCGAGCGGGGTACGCGTATTCGCATACGAGACGTTCGATGTCATGCGCGGCATCCATAATTCTGTTCAGTGTCCTCCTTCTTAGGCAGTGGCGATTACAGCACGACCTGTGGTTCGAATCTACATGATGAGAAAAAAATTTGCACGGCAGCGTAGTGGCAAAGCGAAACCAGGAAGTTTAATTAAAACAGAAACAGAGAAACCCTAGAGTGGTCAGAGCAAGCACAAGAGGACAATGCAGCACAGAAAACATGCCAACAGCAAACACACAGAGGCACAGCGCCCGACATAGAGGAACACCTACCGCTGAAGGTCTGTTTTACCGCATGCTCCCAAAACACCAGGCGCACTGGCGGTAAAGTGTGCCAGCATCACTTGTGGGAACAAGAGGAAAGACGAAAGGAAATGTCTAGAGGGCTGGCGCATTACTTCTGCTGTGGAACAGAGAGAGAAGCACAGACGAGAAGCAGAGAGAGACAGGAAAATGTAGGAAGCGGATTGTGGTAACAGTACAGCCACTGCTGCTCTTGCTGCTGTTACGGTTCGGGTACTAAGAAGCGAAAAGTAGAGAGTCACTAAAAAAAGTAGTCAAACTAATCGATTACAAAACCTGAAATTTATCGATACGGAATCGTAAACAGAGGGAGTTCATCAACATCAATAATCCCACCATCAAAATCTAACTAATTAGATGATTAGATGATACAAATCAAAAGACCTGAACAAAAAAAAAAACTAAATAGAGTTCCCCGTATAACTTCTTCATTGTGATGTGAGTGGGAAGACATACCGGATACGGTGCTAAGAAACTTCTGGGACCACTGTTCTTGATTTCCGGCACCACTGGCTGGCCTACCGTGTCGCACTGGAGGCCAAAAATTCTGCTGCGAAGTAGAGTGTGTGAGGGAGGGACGGGGGAAGTGTGCGCATGTGACTGTGACAATTGTTTGGTGTGGGTTTTGGTGGGTAGGTATGCTTTAAATGAGGGGATTAGTTGGTTGGTGGCGCAATTAGTAGCCCATACACTGGGAACGGTCTATATTTTTTTTGGATTTTATTTTAGCCTGACATTTCGGTGTGGCGGAACGTTATTGAGTGGTACGATCCATTTGTATTAGTGTAGGTGCATTTTTTTTAGGTGCCACGCGATGTGTGGGACGCCGAAGTTGATTTCCATTAAGCTAGTACGGGTTCATGTTCGTTTGGGTACGATGAACACAAAACGAGAAAGGGTGGGAAGTTCAAGGGGATGAATGAGACACCAAACAAGAGCGTTGGGGAAACGTTTTTCTTGACTCCGGGTCTAGTTCCTGACATCGGCCAAACTTCTTCGTGGGCCTGAATATTAGATTCCTGTTTAGCGGGAAAAGTGCTGAGCAGTCGACAGTGAATCATTGGAAGAGAGGAAAAATTATGGCAAGGCAAGCGGCGAAAAGAGGAGTCTCTATGTTTTTTTTGGGGGGCGGACCATTTTTTTTACGACGTGGGACGTCGATACGCTGCTGTACCGCCCAGAACGCGATCTGTCAGAGATCCCGCACGTTTCGCACACGTAGCTTACAGGTGTTTTGAAAACGACATGTTTTAGGAAATCCACTGTCTGCAGGATTCTCTGAAAAAGCAGGGTGCCCTACCAGAGTGCAGTCACCTCAACACTGTGCAGCAGGTTTTTTTTTTGGACTGGAGCACTTGGAACAAAATCTTCACTGCTGGCACCGTCCTGAGTGCTCTAAAAATGCAAAGCGCAAGCAGAGCAGTGCAGAGGGCTGGCGCATTACTTCGCTCTAAAATGTTCAGCATTGAAGACAAAATGTCTAGCAATGGCCGCGTACTCCAGACGGTACAGCGGAAACTGGATGCGATTGCATCTGACACACCAAAGCTCTATCAGCGACTGAGCATTTTCATGACACCTGATTCATTCCGGGGAATGCTAGATCATCAGTATCCTACGCTGCCAAGACTTAGACTTCTCATGTCAGGGGATACCAGTCAGATGATCCACAATCACAGTGAACGCTGCGGCCTGTGCTGGATTTAGCAGGTCCCGATTGGAGATGTACTCAGGCGGGATTGGCGCATCCAGCGCGTCGATTATGTCCTTGGTGCGGCGTATAGCATCGTCTTCATGATCAAGCAAAGATTGTAGGTCAAAGGCTCCGAGAGATTTGCCCATAGCTTCGAGATACTTTTCCACGGACTTTGCAGCCAAATGGGCTGCTTTTGTCATCTGACTGGGGCTGCTGCAGCAAAAAATCTGCACACAGGGATGGGAGGTACTTTTCCCATAGTGCCAGAGGGTCATTCGGCTGGCAGAATATTAGGGTTGTAGCAAATAGGCGTCGGAGACTTGGCGGCATCTGTACGACACACGCCTCATCCGAGCACAGTTCAATCGTATTATCCTGTTCAAACAAGCACAGGCGCAGAGCAGCGTCCTGAAACGAACTGCACCTTTCCCCATCCATTGTCAGCAGATCATCAAATGACTATGGGCCAGCAACATGGAGGAGGAGCAGACGCAGGAAATATCGCTCTCCCTCTGAAGGCGTGACGAACACAATTCTTCCAACAAAAGTAACCTTTATCTTTCTCTTAAACCATTTCCTTGCAGAGTAGTCCCACCTGTATGTTTCTGTGAATCCACCATAGAGGTATCTGGACGTGGGGTTCTCAGCGTTGTAGGTGAAGAATCAGTCAGCGGTGTTTTTGCCCGCTTTTCGTTTGCAAGTACGTCGGACAACTGTTCGTGAGGTCTCATTCGGATAGTCTGCATGTTGGGCAGATGAACAGGCAACACCATCACAGCTGGGTGTATCTCGAATAAATCGAAGGAGAAGATTCTCCACATCGCCTCACACGGCGACACCCATCTCCCCGACTGGAACTGTTCTATTTCATCAACTGCCTTAGCTTCCCCACTCTCGACAACGTTATATGAGACCTTGTCATGGCCCTTGTAGACATATTTGTAGAGGTATTTGACAGCCTGTATCGTCGAGTAGACTTCAACGTTGAGGTGGCAATCAAACAGAGCAAGTAAGTACGGGTTGTACGGGATCACCCACCGATTGTCGAGCATTTGTTTACGAACAACAGCTGATTCACCAGAACAAGAGCGACGGTATACTGGGTAGCAGTCCTTGTTGGTCGTCGTGTCTGCCGCAAATGGTTTTGGATAGCCATACTTGCAACTTCCCATTGTTTTCTTGTGCTTCATACATGCACAGTCAGGGTTGAGTGGACCACTGGGCCCGTGCATCATGTGCTTCAGGACAGATGCGCGCAGGTTGGGGCTTGAAGAAGGCGGTATCTCCGCAGACACGAAACGGTCGAAATCTTCAGGGCCTCGGAGCTTATGGCCTGGCGCCAATATTATCAGGAGATGGGCGTTTGGCAGGCCTCTTTTCTGGAATTCTACGACGTATATAAACCCAGCAACCTTCCCGAACACATTGTTCACCATGATCTGTTTTTTTAGAGCGAGCAGCTTTGCTCTGAAGACTCGTGCCACCAAATCCGGTCTGTTCTGAGGTTCTTCACCCACATGCAGGGCACTCTTAATCTTAGGCCAGTTTGGGTTGCAAGTCATCGTGATAAATAAATCAGGCTTCCCATAGCGCTGCACAAGGGCCATTGAGTTTAGGTATCTCTTTTTCATATCCCTAGGGCCTCCAATATAGCTGGGTGGAAGAATGACCCGTCGCCCGACATTTGCTGCACTGTTTTCGCCAGACCCAACTGTATCCAGGAGACCCTGATACAGGTCAGCTCTTATCGTGTCCTGGTGTTGTGTGTCAAATTTGGACCGTTTTTCCTCCCATTTAAGCCCATTTTTCCTTCATTTTGCGAGAATAAAGTGCGATTATCGCCGTATTTTGAGTAATTCTCGCATTAGAGTCTCTCTTTTGCATTTTACGTGTTTTTGGTAGTTTTCTGTCTATTTAGATAGGATTTTCGACCAAAAACGTGTCCGAGCTTCTATGAGCATGAGAGAGAGGGAAACCCTCCGAAAAGCAAAGCACACAACTTAAAATCCAAAGTCCAAACCCAAGAGGTGAAACCTTGAGTGAAAAGGAAAAACTTTAAGTCCATTGTGCATCTTCACCGGAGAGGTCGAACTTCAAATGGACATATCTAGAGTTCTAGACCTCGGATCGAAGCGATTCTAGTTGGAGGTGAAAGCTTATCTTCTTATATTTCCAACGACATATCACACGCCCCAATCAGGGTTCAAACGAGAGAGTTATGGCCCTCTGAAGTCACAGGGCGAAATTTCACCCGATGAGAATTTGACCGGGCGAAATTTTGCCCGACGTTGTTCCTCCCCAGATTACCATTTTGGACAAAAAGTTCATAGGGTGAAATTTCACCCTATGAGATGACCGGGCGAAACGACCGGGTGAAATTTCGCCCGATGGAGAAAACGCCAAAAATGAGGATTCGAGAAGAAAATCTCACCGGGTGAAATTTCACCCGGTGGTGCTAATGTCCTCAACCGCAGGGTGAAGTTTTACCCCATGAAGATACAAAGGGTGAAGGTCTAGCTTAATGAAGAAGGATTGGATTATAGGCCTTAAGCTTGTGTGACCCATTAAGAAGCATTATGTATACTTATCCTAGGGTTTTGTGCCTCATATGGAGAGTTAGTTTAGTGCCTCCTTAGGTTAGTGTTGGAGATCTCCATAGTAGTAGTAGTAGTTCACATAGTAAAACTCCATTAATTTAGTAAAACTCTCTTAGTTTAGTTTAGATTTATTATTAGTTTATAATCAAGTTTCCATCTTTAGTGGAAGATTGTGTTTATATTGAAGATTCAAGGGGTTTTGCAAGGGTTTAGTGACAAGATCTTTGTATTATTTCTTGGAGCTTCTTATTTATGTTAATCTTCATCTTCCTCCTTAGTCTTCTCCATAATTGGTAGTTTCTTTCTTCTCCTCTTCTTGATTAATTAGTTTGTTCTTTAGTTTCTTATTAATCTTCATGTTAGTGTAGCTTCCTTTGTTAGCTTGTTTGTTCATCTCTCCTTAGTTTATTTCTCCTTAGATCGTTTTTCAATAGTTAGTGTTGTCTTGTTAGTGTAGTTTCATTTATTGTGTTAGATTAGTTATTTCCCCTCTAGTTTAATCATGTTTAATCTTTCTCCTAGTCTCCTTAGTGTTAGTTTTATTATGGCTAGTGAGTAGATTTTAGTTAGGGGGCTAGGGGAGGAGGAATTCTAGATAAAGGTTTTATCTTGTGAGAATATTGCATTTGAGGGTGATTTGTCTTGATTGGAATTGTTGTGTCTTGATTGACTTAGCTTGATCACCTAGGTTGACTTGACTCACCCGGATCAATATGGGAAAACTCGGGGTTTGGGTAATTCCGTCTAGAGACTTTAGTTTATTCGTCGCGAAAGCGGGTTTAGGCTTGGTTGGTAGGGAAACCGGAAGGTGGCACCTCCATTATACATCTTGTGATAATTCTTGCAATGGCACCCTTACCTTAATTTCCGACTCCCCGACTCTCCCTAACGCCTTTCCCTTTAATAGTTTCCCGCCTTAGTTCCGTAGCTCGTTTAGTTAGTCTAGTTCTACTCGACCAAAACCCCCCTTCTCGACCCAATCACTTTTAGACTTTCACTCGACCGACTTCCCATAAACCGTCCCTGAGGATCGATCCCGACTTGCCGCTACTACGTAGTAGTATTTCGGAGTTTATAAATATCGTTTGACCGCGTTGGATAGGCGACAATTCGACGCGCATCAAAATGGCGCCGTTGCCGAGGACGGCGATAGTTAATTGAGTTTTAGTCATTGTGCTTGGGTAAAAAAAACAAAAAAAAAGGTTAGTCTTTTTGTGTGCTTCTTGGTGTTCGTGTTGCTTTTCTCTTGCATTCATCTCATTCGTTGATCAATTCCCTTTATGTCTCTCATGACGACCTTATCCGACCATAGTAGACTCTATGACCACATGGTTACCTCACCTATTACTATTAAAGATGAGGATAGAGAGAAATTTGAAGTGAATCAAGTATTTATCACGATGCTTCAAAGAGATATGTTTTGGGGATTGCCTAGTGAAAATGTGCTTGACCACCTTACGGAATTTCATACAAATTGTTTAGTTGCGAGGAAGAATGATTTGCCAATTTACACCTTTAAACTCTTAGTTTTTTCTTTCACCCTTGGAGGTAAAACCAAGAGATGGCTACGTTCTTATCCACCTAACACATTTTGTACTTGGGATGAACTTGTTCAAGCCTTTCTAAACCACTTCTTCCCATATCACAAGACCAAAAAACTTAGACGAGAGATCCTTACCTTTGAACAAGGTGAGTTTGAGTGTTTAAGTGATGCTTGGGAGAGATTTCGAGATTTATTGACATATTGCCCACGCCATGGGATTCCGGTTTGGCTAACCACCACAATATTCTTTGACAACTTGCTTGAACATGTTAGAGACTTGATTCATATTTCGGCTGGTGGAAACTTTTATGAATTAGGAGATGATGAGGAGAGATTATTGCTTAAGAAAGTGGCTAGAACCGATGCCCGTGGGATATGGGAGAGTGACACCTTTGAGAGAACCGAGAGTTGAATCTTCCTCTCTTGTTTGCAACGTTCAATCCTCTCTTGTTAACTCTTCTCCAATTTTTGTGAATAATTTGCATGATTCTTCTCCTTATGCCATTTGTGATAATGTGAAACATGAATTTAATGCTTCCTCTTTACCTCCACCCCTTTCTAATTTGGATATAATATATGAAGAAGAAGAAGAGGATGAAGAAGATGATGTGCATATTGTTCAATCCCAACATGCTCCCCCACTCCCTTTGAATACATGTATTGTGCATGATTCTCCATTGCATTTGATTGATAATGTTATGGAGTCATGTAAGAATTGTGATGATGTCAATGTGTCTTGTAATGATGATGTGCTTGAGCTAATTAAATCCTCTTCCATGCAACATGATACGAGCTCCAAGCCTTTAAATGTTACACTTGATGATAATCTTGGGAGTAGGAGATATGTTGGTGATGAGGTTATTGAGGAGACTCTTGTTGAGGAATTTGAGGGTGTTGATGAGCCTTATAATGAGGAAACTGTGAGTATGTCTTGTGATGTTCTTGACATGAAGAGGGAGGATGACTGTGTGTTAATGGAAGTTGAGAACTTCGTTCTTTCCCTTGAGAATGATTGCATCCCCCATTTTGTTGATGACGAGAGTAAATGTGAGGACATACCTACAACTATTTATGATAAGCCTATTGAGCTTTCCATGACCAAAACCTTTGAAAATTCGACAATTGAAAACTTATGTGAGGTTGTGATGCATAATCCTCTATTTGAGCGCATGATTGAGGGAGTTAGAAGTGAAAAGAGTGAGATGTTTGATGATGGAGCGAATTGTGGAGAAGCTCCTAAGACCCACCTTATTGAGAAGAATGAGACTTTGAGTGATAATGGAAAGAATGAGGAGAGCTCTAATGTGATCATTATTGAGGTATTATCTAAGGATGACTTCTTTTACCCTCACCTTCTTGATAAAATGTCTCTCCTTACCTCTTTACAAGCCTCACTTGAGCTAGATTTGAATGGTTTCTACACCATATATCCTACATCCTCTTTGATATTCCTTCCTCACTCACATAAAGAGTTTAACAATGACATGAAAGCGCCTTTTGAACATAGAGGCATGATGGATACTCTATTATTTGCTTTGACCTCTTACGTTTATGTACTATCTTTGTGCATCAATGCTTCATATTGTCATTTCTTTGGGTTCCATGCAAGATTGTTTGATCTACTTCTAAGAGCATTGAATTGCTCTTTACTTGGAAACTCGAATGAGTTTTTCCCCGGTAAGTTGAAATTAAAATGGCCGGGTCCATTCGAGGTGACCAAGGTGCAACCATATGGATCAATTGAATCTCAAGCCCGAAAACCGGGAAGTTTATGGTTAACGGACGACGCTTAAAGATTTATCATGCCGGTCACGCTCGTGAGACCTTTGTTACCGAGAAGCTTGGTGAGCTCCCGTTGGGGAGCATTGGTTAACCTCCTCTCAATTTGATGTAGGTTTGGTGGTATCCTCAACAACCACCTTGTTTATATGTAACATATTTCTTTGTGTTTTTTTAGTTTGTTAGCTTGAGAACAATGGATGAACTTGGATTTCGTCATGGAGCAATTGTTTGGACGAAGATAAAGCTTTTGGAAAAGTTATGGGGCTTTATTTGAAGACCACAAGCATGTTTGTGGGAGATATTGATTATGTAATATGAGTCGTGTCGTTATTTGAAATTTTAGGTGATTATTGAAGAGCCATGGAATGACAAGGCAGAAAAAGGAAGCAAACAAGACCGCCGGGCGAAATTTCGCCCGGTGAGATTTGACCGGGCGAAGTTTCGCCCTACGAAAAGCTGCCAGATCTGCCATAACTAATGAAGATATCACCGGGTGAAATTTCGCCCGGTGAGATTTTCACCGGGTGAAGTTCGGTGGAAAAAGGTTGGCAAAATCAATTATCATGACAGAATACCGTCGGGTGAAATTTCACCCGGTGGTGCTTGACCGGGTGAAATTTCACCCGGTGGCATGAGCTTGAACGTCAATCACCCATAACATATTTTCTCACGACAATATCAATTCTCTCCTCCCCAAATACCCCACATAACTTTCCCTCCAAAACATAAACACCAAATATTTGCAATCTACTTTAAAAAACTTTCATTTCCCTCCTCAACTACCTTTATTTATATCACCTTCACCTCACATTCATTTCACCTTATCACTCCTCATAAAATCAAACCACCATACCCCAACCACATTATACCTCCTCTCCATCTTGGGTGATTATTTTGGGTACTTGAAGAGGTGATGCTAAAGTTTTTGGGAATATTCTTGCAAATTTATTATTATGGAGACAAGAGCAAGGCGAGCCGCTCGTAAGCAAGGTATGGCTTCGACTTCTACACCTTCTAAGTCTTCTAAATCTTCTAAGTCTTCTAAGCCTATAAATTTACCTTGTCTTAATACTTCTTTGTCTCGAACCTTCTCTGAAAAGATCTTTCAGAGCACTAGGTGGCCTTGTCCCCATACAATGACCAATCTAGGAATAGGAGACGATATTAAAGAGTTATCGTCAAGGACCGGAACTAGCGAGCTCCTTAACCTCGCGGCCTTCACCTATAAAGACCTTACTTGCGAGTTCCTAGGAACTTTGCCATTGACAATCCGACCACATCACCAAGAGCGGTCAAATTTAGACTATTCAGCAAACCCCATCGTTTGACTATTTCCGAATTTGGCCTAGTGCTAGGACTACCCTCATTGGGTACCGGACTTAGTGAACCCTCGAGCAACATACAAGCCTGTGTATCTAGGAGAGATCTTTGGAAGCGCATATCACGCTGTAAAGGGGGTTACGAGGCTAATTTATCCTTTGCCTCGGAAATTCGTAACCCCGCAATTTGCTATTTTTGCGAGATGCTCTCCCACTGCTTGTTACCCTCGACCGATAATATTTATACTCTTAGTGTGTCTGTCTTGCAATTGATTTGTGACTCTTTGTTGGGTAACCCTAACCCCTTAGACCTACCACTTGTCGTGGCGTTGCATTTCCACCGTATCATTGTCACCCAACGCCCCTCCTTAGATTGTGGAGGTCTCGTGACCGTAATTGCAAACAAATTGGGTTATTCGACCGACCACCTCACCTCACTAGACGATTCCATATGGCTTGACGAGACCTATTTTCCGACTTGGATTTTTCATGTACCTCATCAGCGCCTCGTCTACATTAGCCATGGAAGAGTTTTAATAGTTCCAAACACACACCGAACCACTATCCTTGTTCACCACAATTGGGACCTACCCTTAGGTCCCGGTGAATTCCGACTGACCAAGACTGAGCCGGGAGGAAGGGGAGTTTGGGAGTATGCACACTACGAATTACCTGAAGGTCGTACGATCTATGACCTGTGTGAGATTGAATCCGACTTTGCCCTCTCACTTAGCGACGGTCCGGAGGTATTTTCTCCTAAGCCATCCTCCGAGGGTATATATACCCTTTTTCTATGAGTCTCCTAGCGCTTCATTTGTGTCGGACAATCACTCAAACTAGACCCTCTCACGGAGTCGGTGGTGTGTGTGTGTGTGTGTTGCGTATTTTTGTGTGGGTTGAGTCGGTGAGTCTCTAATCATGTATAATTGCATGTCCTTTGGTTGATTCCGTTCTTATTCCTTTTATCCTATTGTCATTGTGATTGATTTATCTCTAACATAACTTTGCAAGCTGTCCCATTGTTCGATTGTTGCGGCCAAAGCGGCCTTGGTATTGCTCCCGGTCATTAGGCGATGTGATTACGCCATTGACCTTTTGAAAATCCAAATTCTTCTCATTTTCTCAATTTTTTCTTTCTTAACCCGGGCTAGGTGACGTGACTACACCTACGCCCATTTTTCATCCTTTCTTTTAATTTCTTTTCTTTTATTTTATTCTCACTTTCTTAGCCACTTGACTAGGGTCTAGGTGATGTGATTGCACCTAGGCCCGCCACCCTTTTATCATTTTCTTTTCTTTTGTTTTATTTCTTCGAAAATTATAAAAAAATCCAAAAACATTTGAAAATTATAAAAATCCAAAAAGATTTTTCTTATTTTTCTTTTTCCGTCTTTTTCGATCTTTTCCCCTACTCGTGCATTGAGGACAATGCATAGTTTTAGTGTGGGGGAGGGATCTACTATCTTTTATTTATCAAAAATCTTTCCAAAAACCATAAAAATTGAAAAATTTTCGAAAAACCAAAAACTTTTTCTTTTTCTTTTTATTTTCCTTTTCTTTTTCCCTTTTTCTTTTCTCGTTTTCGTTATGTTTTCGTGTCCCTTGTATAGTCTTGTTCTCTACTCCTACAGGTAACCACCACATTGATAGCACAATTTGAAGAGTTATGGAAGCAACCCGCTAGGTGACTTCCTTCCTTTTCGCTTTCGTCTTTACTTTTGTAGAGGAGTTAGGTTGTTGCTATTGGGAGGCTTTCGAAGAGATGAGCATTTTGGGTGTTGTGGCTGATTTTTGTGCTTGAAGGTCGATGGAGTATGAAGTGCATGACTTTACTCGTGTTTTCTTTTATTTGCCTTTTCTTTTTCGTGTGTTTCTTTTGCTTTTGTATAGTGTGTCTAGGACTAAATGTTTTCGAAAACCCGATTACAAACTTATTGCAAGAGTTTACATTCCATTGTAGATAACCCATTGTAGATTTTGGACCTTAATATAGTAGAATGACTCTAAATCAATGAACTTGTTGATCCTTTAGCTTGAGTCCACCTTTTCTACTAGAGGTTTACTTCGGGGTTTGCATTTGACCACCTTGACCACCCATGGAGGAGTTAGGCCTTGGTTCCCGCATCTCGTTTTCTAGGTGACCTTGCTCGAATGACCATTGCACCTTTAGTCCAAATTTCTTCCACTTTTTGTGGGTTATCCGGGAATGGCGCGCGTTCTCGATTACCTATTTTTCCTCCACCTATACATCATCACAATAAGTTTACACAAAAATAACCTCAAAACTTTGTTTCGAACCACATCAAAGAGCCAAAAAAGGGCAAACCAAAGCAAGAGAAAAAGGGCACAAAAACATGAAAAAGAAGAAATAAAAACAAAGGAGAAAGAAAAGGAGTTTCAAATGAAAATCAAATCATCAAAAACATCTCCTCCTAAAAAAAAAGCCCTTTGATCGATTCGTCACCGTGAAGTGCCAACTAGAGGACCGAGTCCCAAGGTAGGAAGATAGCGGCGATTGGTCGATCCACCCCAAAAATTGTAAACACTCCACTTTTTGTTTAGGCTAATTTAGGAAATTCGAGTTTGGAACGACCCTCTTGGCTTAGCCAAAGAGAGCGGGACTGCACCTACCTACAGTGTCGAACGAATCCATGGTTCACTTTTTCCACTCTGTTATACGCCCCGTAGTACCCCTTTAGAAGATTAGGAGTACCTAGGCTAAGTTATCAACACTTATATTGCTTAATTGTCATAGTATTAGGCTTTGGTCCTTGTTTACGTGGGTCATTTATCTTGGAAAGTTTATTATTGTTTTAAGTAAGTTTTCGGTGTCTTTCCCCGCCGTCTCGATGAGGGATTCGGTGTTTTATTTTTGCTTTGGATGCGTCTATTCTTTCGTGTTATGTGTTTTTGGGTGTTTAGTCGCATCCACCATTTTGAGCAAGCCTCAACTTGCCTTGCATGGAGGTACTCTACCTCATGGGTATCTCGATGTGAGTTGAAGGGACGGAGCGGGCCCGTTAATTGCCCCGTATCGGCTTAGCATAGTCTAGCTTAGTTAGTAGTAGCTAATTTCTTTTTGGGTCTTTGCTCGAGGACGAGCAACGGTTTAGTGTGGGGGAATTGTTGTGTGTCAAATTTGGACCGTTTTTCCTCCCATTTAAGCCCATTTTTCCTTCGTTTTGCGAGAATAAAGTGCGATTATCGCCGTATTTTGAGTAATTCTCGCATTAGAGTCTCTCTTTTGCATTTTACGTGTTTTTGGTAGTTTTCTGTCTATTTTGATAGGATTTTCGACCAAAAGCGTGTCCGAGCTTCTATGGGCATGAGAGAGAGGGAAACCGTCCGAAAAGCAAAGCACACAACTTAAAATCTAAAGTCCAAACCCAAGAGTTGAAACCTTGAGTGAAAAGAAAAAACTTTAAGTCCATTGTGCATCTTCACCGGAGAGGTCGAACTTCAAATGGACATATCTAGAGTTTTAGACCTTGGATCGAAGCGATTCCAGTTGGAGGTAAAATCTAATCTTCTTAGCTTTCCAACGACATATCACACGCCCCAATCGGAGTTCAAACAAAAGAGTTATGGTCCTCTGAAGTCACAGGGCAAAATTTCACCCGATGAGAATTTGACCGGGCGAAATTTCGCCCGACGGTGTTCCTCCCCAGATTACCATTTTGGACAAAAAGTTCATAGGGTGAAATTTCACCCTATGAGATGACCGGGCGAAATTTCGCCCACCGGGTGAAATTTCGCCCGGTGGAGAAAAACGCCAAAAATGACTATTCGAGAAGAAAATCTTACCGGGTGAAATTTCACCCGGTGGTGCTAATGTCGTCAACCGCAGGGTGAAGTTTTACCCCATGAAGATACAAAGGGTGGAGGTCTAGATTAATGAAGAAGGATTGGATTATGGGCCTTAAGCTTGTGTGACCCATTAAGAAGCATTATGTATACTTATTCTAGGGTTTTGTGCCTCATATGGAGAGTTAGTTTAGTGTCTCCTTAGGTTAGTGTAGAAGATCTCCATAGTAGTAGTAGTAGTAGTTCACATAGTAAAACTCCATTAATTTAGTAAAACTTTCTTAGTTTAGTTTAAATTTATTATTAGTTTATAATCAAGTTTCCATCTTTAGTGGAAGATTGTGTTTATATTGAAGATTCAAGGGGTTTTGCAAGGGTTTAGTGACAAGATCTTTGTATTATTTCTTGGAACTTCTTATTTATGTTAATCTTCATCTTCCTCCTTAGTCTTCTCCATAATTGGTAGTTTCTTTCTTCTCCTCTTCTTGATTAATTAGTTTGTTCTTTAGTTTCTTGTTAATCTTCATGTTAGTGTAGCTTCCTTTGTTAGCTTGTTTGTTCATCTCTCCTTAGTTTATTTCTCCTTAGATCGTTTTTCCATAGTTAGTGTTGTCTTGTTAGTGTAGTTTCATTTATTGTGTTAGATTAGTTATTTCCCCTCTAGTTTAATCAAGTTTAATCTTTTTCCTAGTCTCCTTAGTGTTAGTTTTATTATGGCTAGTGAGTAGATTTTAGTTAGGGGGCTAGGGGAGGAGGAATTCTAGATAAAGGTTTTATCTTGTGAGAATATTGCATTTGAGGGTGATTTGTCTTGATTGGAATTGTTGTGTCTTGATTGACTTAGCTTGATCACCTAGGTTGACTTGACTCACCCGGGGTTTGGGTAATTCCGTCTAGAGACTTTAGTTTATTCGTCGCGAAAGCGGGTTTAGGCTTGGTTGGTAGGGAAACCGGAAGGTGGCACCTCCATTATACATCTTGTGATAATTCTTGCAATGGCACCCTTACCTTAATTTCCGACTCCCCGACTCTCCCTAACGCCTTTCCCTTTAATAGTTTCTCGCCTTAGTTCCGTAGCTCGTTTAGTTAGTCTAGTTCTACTCGACCAAAACCCCCCTTCTCGACCCAATCAGTTTTAGACTTTGACTCGACCGACTTCCCATAAACCGTCCCTGAGGGTCGATCCCGACTTGCCGCTACTACGTAGTAGTATTTTGGAGTTTATAAATATCGTTTGACCGCGTTGGATAGGCGACAATTCGACGCGCATCACCTGGTTTAGGCGTAGGAAATCAAGGCGTGAGTTTTCTAGCTTCACGTACATGTCTACGACGTACTGTTGGAAGCATCTCCCTGCTCGTAGCAGTTGGTTACCTGGCCTGGCCTGTAGCTTGTAACAGTAGTATTCTCTGCACAAAATATTGCGCCCGTCTTTCTGAGCAAGTGGCGTTGAACCTGTGGAAATGAACACTGAACAAGTAAGCACATGCACTCAGATACAGGGTCAAATAGAACACAGTCGTAGTTTCTAAGCGTGCGGTTTATAATCAACAGTAGGGAGCGCTGAAGGCGGCGAGACAACCTGCGTTCCGGGCGAGCACTCTGACTACATGAGGCAGTCATGCAGTGTGCAGCAGCGCAGCATAAAAAATCGCGTAACATACTATCACGCATGGGCCCGAAAATGAAAAAATCAATTGAAAAGGTGAAGAAGTCACTGACACGCACATCTCCTCAGTTTTCGCCAGACAACGTGATCGTCAAGGCAAACAACAGCAAAAAAAGGTAATTCAGAACAATCGAGAAGGGTTCACAGCTCTCGAGCTATCAGACGAAGTTAATGCAGAACAATCAAAAAGGTTTCACAACACTCAAATTTGCTAATCTGGATATCATATTCCAAGCAGATTGTTGTGTAAAAATACTGAAGCTCACTTTACCAGCAGAGCCATTCTGTCGAAAGAGCTGCTACATCTGTACAGTGGTTATGAAACTATTGTATGGGTTTTATGAAGACCTGGATTGCTGTGGTCAGTAAGGATTTCTAGCAAAAAAAAACACAGGGCACCGTAACTACAAAATGATGTGCAGGGTAGAGCGGGACTTACGAACAGTTTCTGCTTCCAGCAGGGATTCTGCAGTCACCAGTTCCTCTGTATTTTCCGTACTCTGCACAGGAAGGGAGGGTGTGCGAGCAGTAGTGGGTCTGCGCTTGAGGCCTGGGTGCCAGCCACATTCACCGTGGGGAAATAGCAGAGGGTACTGAAGCGCATCGTAGTACCCAAAGTGATGTCTTATGCGATGTGTTTTGGAGTCTGAACCGCGAACAACTATGTACGGTCCGTTCGCCTCACCACCAGTATTGCTGTCAGACCAGATAGCAGCAACCTCATCCGCAGTGGGAGCATTATACACCCGCTGATCGAGTCTGGGGTGCTTGTTGATCAGAATCTGTGTTTCTGCGTCGATGTGCAGTTCCCTTAGAGATCTGAAGAACACAGCGTATGGGTTGCGTTCTGTTATTTGCATAAGTATATCTACAATTTCCTGGCGGAGATTAGGCAGACACCCGAGGCGATTTTGTGCCTCATGCTGGGCATTGTAAAAGTACAGCTGCAGATACTTAGGCCGGTCATCATCTGGGAATAGGTTAGGCACGTTGTGGTAGAAACCTTTTTTTAGTGGGGAAGGTTGTAACACCCCTAATTTTTATAAATTAAATTTGTATTCATATTTTTATTTTGTTTGCGATTTAACTCGTAATCCATTTTAATTCTCAGATTAATTTTTAATTCATCTTGAATTCCGAAAATCTTTATTTTAGCTCGAATTTCTATTTCCAACTCGAAACTCGTTAAAACGTTTTATTATTTCTTCGAGAAATTATTTTATTAAACTTTCATTGAAAAATCATCATTTTGCTTTCGATAAATCAATTTAATTCATTTTCGTTGAAAACTATTTATTCGTCGAGAAACTCAATTTCCTTACAAACAATTATTTAAACTCGAGATTGACCCATTTGATTTCTCTAGTCAACTAATTATTTTTATGAACTTTGAACCTGACCCAAATATTTAATGTTGTGACAAAATAATATTTTATCTCATCTCAAAGTTTGGTCCTAATTCTTTTCTCATGCGATTTTAACCCAATTTATTTGTAAGCCAATTATTTATTTTTATTAATGATTTCGATCAACCCGTAAATTATTTTAGGACCCGAATCGAGTCCAATGTTAACGTCTTTTGGAGTTAGTCAATTATTTGTTGACTTTAATTCACTCTTTATATTAATTTTATTAATCACATGTTATTATCTTTTAGGAAGACTAACCTTTAGACTAACCTTTCTCTTATCCTCCTAGTGGCTATCAAAATCTTTTTGCAAGAGACTCCTAGTTTTCCTCGATTTCAATCGTGTTATACAACTAAAACACTACTCTTATTATTTAATAGCATTCTTAATTTTCCTACTTCTATTCCTCTTTATTCACATCTGGTAAACCATCCAAACACAAACTCTCTTCTATTAGTCTTCCTTCATTGATGCGTTGCTGCTGTGCTGCTGCTGTTTCTCACACAAATCAGCCCGTGCTTACCTTATTTCGTTCATCAATCCGATTCTTAAATCCGTCCTTTTTCAGTCCAATCTCAAGGGTAATTTATTTACTATTATCCTCGTCTCGTTTCCACTTTTTATTAACTTATATGGTTCTCATACCATATGTTTTAATTTTTCGTAGGCTATCGTGCTAGATCCGATGAAGACGGTTATTTTATTAATTTGGATCTCGATGAAGGTAACACATGATGGCATGACTCGGTATTGCATGATATATATGTTGTAGTTGCTTGTAGTATCGTTTTAAATCGAATTTTATAAATATGTTTACTATATTATTATGACGATATGTTTCAATCTTCTAAAAATTATTATAGGGCCGAGATTAAAACGTATGAATAAGAATTAATTTCTTAATTTTTCGTGATTTTTAAAATGAACTATCAAATTGAAAGTTTTACTATTTTTAACGAGGTTACAGCATGTTTCAGAATCGATTAGAATTTTTGTACGATTTATTACTCATGTTTACAGATCTTATTTTCAAAACGTTTGAAAATAGACTACTGTTTATTTTAAGTCTATTATACGTATGTTAAATTTCGTAAATTAATTCCAAGTAGTTTCGTCACAACAAATCGTTTATGAAACTGTGACGGATTAGTTCGCGAATCTGTCAGTTGTTGTAAAACCTAATTTAAAACCTATGATAAACTTTGAATTTAATTTTGGTAATTTACTTAAATTAATTTTAAAGAGTCTAAATGATGTTTCTAATTGGATTTGTTTTAAAATAAAATTTTAAACGTGTTTTATTAAAGAAATACTATCGGGTGTCGGATTCTGACAGTTTATAAAACTACGAAACAAAACCCCTGTTAACTTAGGAATTTCGATTTTCTTCAGAAACAAAAGTTGTAGTTAATCTTTTAAAGTTTTCAACATCACTGATCTTATATTGTTTTGATTTTTAATGATTTAATTATGAATTTTATAGTAAGACAGTGCAAATCTGAAAAATCTGTAAATTTATAATTTATTACTTTTAATTACTTAAACTCCAACCTTTTTTAGAAATAATTATGATTTTTACTTTCCTTGAATTTTAATCATTAATCATACATTTATCTAATAAATATAATGTTTATGTCTCAAGGCCCAATATTAAATATTTTACATAACTCATATGTTAAACGATTTCTAATTATAATACCACCTATTTTGAAAAGTTACTATTTGAAGAAAGTTTCTATATTTGGAAGGTTACTATTTAAGATATCTTCGGATAAAATATTTATTGGTTTGAATATGAAATAATGTTGGAAATGAGAATGTACAGCATATAAGTCTAGGATATGTTGGTTGTTATCATCAGCTATATGGTCAGTGTATTTGCGTCAGGGATAGATTGATTGTCGAACTGGGTATCGTTTATGCTCAGGAGTCATGCGCATGTACTTAGGCTAGGACCTCGCTGAACGCAGTCCTATTATAGTTTGAGTTGTCTGGTGAGAGGGCTTAGGAGTCGCTTCGTGGGCACTGAGTTCCTTAACCAGTGAGGCTTAGGGGTCACTTCGTGGGCACTAAGTTACACTTCGGTGTTGTTTTGACGTATCTCTAGTAGTAAAAGTTGTACTTATCATCGGTTTTATATTCCATTATTCGTTTTGACACCGTCTGGCTGTTGAATTATTTTCTAGTTTTGAATCTATTTTGATACATATAATGTTCTGAGTTTTAATCTATTTTCATATATTATGCTTCTATTGCCTATATATTATGTAATATGGCTGGGAGAACTGCCTGAGTTACTCCCCACTGAATTGTGGCTATTATGTTTATAACATGACAAATATTCTGTGTTCCGAGGTTTGGTGTGCGCTAGCGAGTGGCATGGATCCTACTCTGCTTTAATTATGTTTGTTTATGGATTGTTAAACCCATTTGAAGGATCTTTATTTTTAGCCATTTTGTAAAAAGTGGCCTTTGTATTGACTGACCGTTCTTTTTGTAATATATATAGAACATCAGTGTGTATTAATCCCAAATCTACAGTGTTTCCGCCACTGTATTGCGTTAGAATTTATAGGGGATTACAGGCTGCCGCAGGTGCAGCAGCTTGATTCCTCTGCAGCTGCCGCCGGCTCGCCCGGGCACCGGCTGCGGCATGGCTGCTCTGGGAACTGAAACAGAAATCAGCATGTTAAGACATTACTGGCGTACGATGAAACGGTGCATCGTCAGCAGCGCAATGTATACCTCTCGCCGACCGTTCCCGACTGTCTGCGGGCAGTGCGCCGGGGTTGCCTGCTGCTGGTCCTAGGTGGAGGTGCATAGGAATGGGCACCGACACCTGCAGAGAAATCGCAGAGACCAATGAAAATTTGAACAAAAAACAAAACACCAGACGGTGGAGTAACCCACAGAATGCCGAAATTGGCAACAAATCCCTGAGATTTCCGTGCGGGTATGCGATTGCACACGAGTAGTGGGTTATCCGACAGGGTTGTTGGTGGGCTACACGCGGACATTGCGGCCGGCATTTTCTGTTTGTTGACGCGAGTACAAATTCATTTTACTTCGGTGCCTCATGGTGGATGGAGATTTGGCGCGGGTCTGGATCGTTCAAAGTAAGAGACAACTAAACCTAAGCTTGGGCAGTGAAGGGTAAGTCGGGTTGAAATCCATAGGGACAGTCCAGCTAAAACAAATGTGGAAGTCGAACATGGAAGGGCTACCATCAGCAGAGGCAAATGCTGCAGTAGAAGTTCCACTTAAATCAACAACTAAACCTGCGACACACCTTCGCAGATGAACATCCTTTTTTACAAAATGGTTACTTTGACTCCGTATTCATATAGCAGAATTCCTTCCCCGTATTATGTGTTTACTTAAGTTTATATCTGCTTTCATAATAAAATTTTATCACTTAATCATAATTTTTGAATATGCGATGCTCGCACTTATGTCTATAGCTCTATTTTTTTTCTTTGTAATGTTCTTTCACATTTTTTTTGCAGCACTGTAGAACTTTAGACCGCATCTTGGTCAGATATCGCGCAAATGTTATTGGCGTCACTGGTTCCAAACTGATCGCGCGATATTGAACAGGTCTCTCAACTACACCACCAACAGAGTTCTGTGCACAGAACATACCTCGCAATTGTTCAGCCGGTATCCCCGTCCCTCCTGGAGGCATCTCTGAGACGGCGGCTGCGTCAGTGTTCCTGCACATACAGGGAAGGTGAGGATTCATCTCGGGTGTGAGTAGTGGGAAGTAGTGGGCGGTCCGCAGACAGCTGCAGCGAAACATACACAGCTGATGGAAGACAAGGTTCTTGTGACGGCGCAGCTGAATGAAGTTCTGCGCAGTTCACTGTCCCCAGCGGCTAATCTGAATGGGCCACGCCACCGTCCGTGCGGCTGGTTTCTGAATGGGCCTGTTTCTGAATGGGCTCTGGCAAGCCACGCCACCGTCCGTGCGGCTGGTGTTCCGAGATTGCAGCTGGTGCCTGCAAGAAGGGTGCTGGTAAGCAAAGCTGTGTCTGTGAATGCCTGTTAGTAGGGCAACTCGGCCCAAACACTGTGCCAAACATTTACGGACTTTGTCGGGAAGAGTAGGACAGTCGAAGGCGCAAATTTCTGGCACAGGTCGTCAGCCCTCGCCACCCACAGTTTTCTAATTCACTGCGGAGCACTTCTGGCAACGATGAACTAATCGCGTGTCACTGCCCGCGGGGTGATCCCGTTCCAGTTGTTGTGGGAAAGACCGAGTGTCTTACACCAGAGATAATGTGGCTAATCTACAACGACAGGTAGAAACTTGCAAGGCAATTGCAGCAGAAAAGCACATAACAAAAGCTACTAATTTTCAGAAAGTTAGATCTGAAATGAAAATTGCATAACACATACAAAGAACTGAACATAGTGTCGCTGATACAACGCCGAAGTCATAAAATGTGCAGGGTAAGTGCAGGTCAACAGCACATCACAAAATCTAGGATTTGGCGTACAACTGTTTAACACAGACTAAGTAGTACATCACAAAAGACAGGAAGTCTGCATGGCAAGAGCGCGCAACAAAAGTGGTCACGGAACATCGACAACCAAGTGAAAACTGGACCACAACTGATTCAGAACAACAGACACAAAAGCTAGACCGCGGGTAAGCGGAGATAAAACGAAGGAGAGGGCGGTAGGCGCCACAACTCCGAAACACTACTGACCACTACCTACTGCGCATACCTGCGCTACTAACTAATTAGCCATAACCGCATGCTAGCTGACAGGGCGATAAGAGCAACAACGGAATCACTTCGCATCGCCGTCGGATGCGACAACTGCCTTCCCTTTGCCGACAATTTCGGTGAGGTCAGGGACTTCGAAGAATGCTCTAGCGTCGGCGTCAGATGCGACAACTGCCTTCCTTTTGCCCACAATTTCGGTGAGGTCAGGGACTTCGAAGAATGCTCTAGCGTCTTTCTTGGTTCTCTTTCTCACAGGAGCTGAAGAGTTGCCGCCAGACTGTCTGCGCTTCTTGGGCGGCAGTGGCGGGTATCTGTCCGCAGGCACCTGGAACGGTGCAGACCGCGGAGTGTGACAGTCTCCTTCGATAAGCAAGTAGGAGGGTTGATAAGCTAGTCGTGTACCTATCAAATATAACCAACTACGGTCCAACTAAAAATATAGCTAGGGAAGTCGGGATCGATTTCACAGGGATACAAATAAATCCTACTCGTAATTAAAGTCTATCTTAGTAACCAAATCGGGGGTTTTATGTTTGTTTTAACTAATCTAAAAGTAGTGAAGGAAAGAGAAAAATAAAGGAGAAGAATAACTAAACTAAATAGGATGAATTAGGACGAATATATGGAGAGAAAACTAGGATTGTCGGTTCACTACGAATCTTATATGGTCACGGTCTAAGTCACAGGTCTGTCGCAGATATTGGTCTAAGGGGTAGTGAAAAGGTCCTTCCGGTCCACTATTCACCCTAGCATGCGTCTAAAGGCTTCCGATCTTATTAGGGCATACTAATGTGTTGTAGCAGGTCTAACTTTTATCGGCTTCCGATCTTAGGTTCAAGTTTACCAGATTCAATTAATCAATCATGCGCATTAACTGACTAATCGCGATTATATGCTACAATTGACAACTCAGACACAATATCATTGACAGATCTATAAATTATTTAGCGACCACATTCAATTCGCAGATCCCCTAAATCCTAGCGAAGGAAATTAGTTACTCATGATTAATTCAATAACAACAAGATTAATAAAAGAATTTACTAAATTAAACATGACGAATAATAATAAAATTACGACAAGCATAAGACAAAGATCAAGAATAATTAAGTATGAAGAAGAAGAATCAATCAAGAACAAAGAAGAAGGAAGAAAGATTAGATAAAATTACCAAAGGGAACGAAAGCGATTCGAATCCGAAATTCTTACAATAACCGAGTTTTAAGAAGAAATTAAACTAAGAGTGATCTTAAGAGGATAAGAAAAGAGATAAAAGTCTAAGGAGGAATAAAAGTAGAGAAGAGAAAGTCTAAAAGGGAAGTAAAGTATTAAGGAAGAAGTGATCTCAAGAAAATTAAAAGAATAAAAGAAGAGGTTGTATCAAAATTCTAGTCTAACGGTTTCTTAAATACTAAGTTAAAACAAAAGCCCAAAAGTCTTATTAACCCTAAACATTGAATTAGGAAAGTCTCGGTCTTCGTCCAGTCTAGAGAATAGTCGGTCGACTATTATGGATAGTCGTTCGACTATCTGTGCCCTGTTTCCGTTCTCAGCACTGCGCGCTCAACTTCAAACGCTTGCAATTTCTTCGTTACTTCAAATCAGGCATGTAATATACCGTTGGAAAGCTAAGAGAAAGAGCTTTCCAAAACAAATGGAATCAGCTCAATTGGAGTTGTAAAACTCAAGATATTCACGTTTTAAGTAGACCCGTTTGGAAACGATCATTCTCTTTTCTTATTTTGCAAAAGATTTCATCTTTAAGCACGATTTTTGCCTTGTTTATGCGTCCACGGGTTCAAACCTGGATAAGATGCAACATGACCACAAAGTATCAAATTCGGGGGAAAATACTAGACAATGCTACTCGATATGCATGGAAATACGTGTGTAAAAGACATAATAATCATATATAAATCGCACGCATCAAGGGTGCCACAGGGTCCTGTATTCCCATAACCCTTTCCCTGGCCGTGAGGTAGCTCTCCCGCTCCAAGGCGCACCTAATAGCAGCGTACTTCATATGCGCTGGGTTGTAGTTGGCGTCGATAACCTCGATGTTGTGGACAACGGTGAGGAAGTCCACTGCTTTCCTTGCCACACTGTTCTTCGCGGCGACCAAGTCAGGGGAGGTGTCTCTGAAAATGCAGTTTCCAGAAGGGTGGTGGGATGTGGTGCCGAACATAAGCCATGTGACAAACTCCCCTGGAGCTTGCTCCACCGTCTCCATGGTCGTTGCTGGTATCCCAACAGCGCGAAAGATGTTGCGCAGAAGCGACACGTAGTCAATGGCAAAGTCTGGGACCGGAAGAGGCTCTGGTGACAAGGGCTGTTCGTGGAAAAACTGGCCCCTAGAGCCATTTCTGAGGCGCTCGAGCGAAGTGCGTTTCAGCCTGTACAAGGTTGCGGACCTCTGTAAAGCATTCTGTCTGACCAAAGTTAAGTCCTCAACGACTAAGTCGAACAGCTGGATCAGGCCACGAACAGCCTTCTCGCACGCATTCTCGCACGAAATTGCAACGGACGGTGCTGGGTTGCCGATGTATAGGTAGGACATCTCCTTGGACTCAGTGTGCACTGATACATAGACATTGTTAGTACGCTCATCCAAATAGGTGAACGTAGGCTCCGGAAACTTCAGGAACGCAGCTATCTGGTGCAACAGTGGGCAGAAAGAAATTTTGATTGCTTTGGGTGTGGCGGCCATGTTATGTGGTAGCGTGATGACGGATGTGCCTGTAAAGTAAACCAAACGCGAATAGGTCACAAAACAAAGACTGCAGAGCTTCACAACGGAGAATAAGCTACGCATCGATTCTCCGAGTAAGTAATTACACCCACACAGGTCCCTAAATCCTGAGCATCTATGGGATGTAAAACAGATTCAGAGGCGTCAGTCCTGACTGGCACAGCAGCGGAACCCTCCATACTCCCCTCCTGATTCAGTCGACCCAGTACATTTTGACTGCACTTCTACTCGTGGAACACCCTAGACAGTGGCCGAAGTATCGCAACGGACCACATATGTAGGTACAGACATCTAGCCACAACGACCCTTAGCTCTAGACTCTAGGTCCGAACTACTTTGCCAATATTCTAGCGGCATTTCTCAAGACAGGTACACACAGCAAGGCGACTAAGGTTTTTATTTGTAGGCACACCAAGTGGAATCAACAGTAATATAAGAAACTACGTGCACGCACAACGAGGAGATGTGACTAAACATTTTTTTACATGAATAATAATGATAGAATATCCAAAATATAGTTGTTGAACTTACAATTCGTAGCCTACATACGAAGCAAGCTAACTTTGGAAGTCATCTTTAGAAACTAATCTTCTACCAAGTTTATCGTCCTTTACTAATGCCCTAATTGATGTACTTGGGTGAAGATTTGACTATGCTTCGGTGTCTCATTTCACTTGTGGAATTCATTAGCTCATACAGAATTATTTCAACTCAAGGAAATCTCAGTTAAAGCCAGAGTTATTGAAAGAAGTAATCAAGAGAAGTCCTTGGGTCGAGTGCGATGAGTGAGAAAGTGTAAGCACGAAAACCGTATTTTTTTTATAACAAAAACAAGAGAAAGGCACACAGTTCATGTTCAGCAATCACAGCAGCAACAAAGTAAAATAAAGGTGGCGAAAAAAGATGAGCGGAGAACACTGTGGAGAACATATTGATAAGAGAGGATATTGAAGACCGGCGCTTACCAGCCACTGGGTGGGTGGACGACAGAGCTGACAACAATAATAGCAAGAGCACAGAACTTGAAGGCACTTCGCTCTATATTACTGTTTTTCTGTGAGAGTGTTTGTTACTGAAGAGAGGATGAAGGTGGCCTCTATATATAGGCGCAGCTGTGGGCACAAAGGGGGGGTTTGGAAATTTCGGGGCCAACATTAACAGCAACACCATTCCGTAGTTTATTATAAAAATTACAAAGAGAAAACGTGCTCGCTTAGTATTGAGTTAATTGTCGGTTTTTCGGTTTTAAAA
The DNA here is from genome assembly GCA_958450325.1 of Agrostemma githago. NCBI lineage: Eukaryota > Viridiplantae > Streptophyta > Magnoliopsida > Caryophyllales > Caryophyllaceae > Agrostemma > Agrostemma githago. The sequence continues at coordinate 71,105,662 of OY288242.1, read as the reverse complement.
GGTGACTCAAAGTAGCAACCAGCACTGAAGTAATTTTCGTTCTGAAGTCCTGCGCGTCTATCCAATAATCTTTACAAATTATCGGCAACGTTACGATGTACATGTTTCTGGACGTCCTGTTAGAAGCTGCGCCTTGGGGACCCCCGGAAACACGTGAAGTACTGAAGTATTTGTTGTTGTAACGATTTTCTCGGTCACTAAGATAAAAGAAAAAAGTTTGAAAATTTAATGACTGGGTGTAACGTGCAACGGTTATCTTTGGAAACGGAAAAACCATCTAGCGCATTACTCGTTTCTGTTTCAGGCGCCACTGGTGAATCCTACGCACACGGTCAGTAAATGTTTTTTTTCCACCTCTAACTACGACTCTGTGGGGCTTGCTCGCTAGCCGTACGAGCGTGCCTACTGAAGTGCGTCTTTGCCTTCTCGAAGAGGGCGTAGTGGTGTGGCTTTTCTATTTCTCAGAGTCGAACTGCCTGATTCGTAGTGGCGTGTGTTATCTCACACAACGGTGCGTAGGATTCCCGCGTGACTGGCCAGTGCCGGTGTGCTGCTGCAGTGTACAACTTATTAGCGAACTTTATCGAGTACTGTATTGTATTCCCGTGCCGAACCCGCCGTACACTTCTGTGAACCGTCGAAGCGTGTCTGGCTCGATCCTCGCCTGCAGTGGACCATAGCCCGGCCCGTTCCACGCCTAAGTACGTGGGGCCCATTCCCTCCGGTCCTTCCTGAATCTATCTCAAATTACACCACTTGCCTAGATTGCTCTGGCCCTCGACAAGCACATAAAAGGAGCAGCCACGCCGCATGCACGTCCACCCGGCACTGTCCCAAACCCGTATAAAACAATGGCGCCTCGAACACGGGACACAGACAAGCGGAAACAAGGCTCGCCTGCCCCTACTGGACTCAACGTAATTTGAAAAGGGAATAGAGACATCATCTCATCCGTAACGACGTCGGGAAAATATCGACCAAAGTACAAAGGCAGCCCACAAAGTTCATTTTTTAAATGATGTTGTCACATACTGTGCGCAACTATTCATGACAGCCTGCATGAACAGTTCTGTGGCACAGTACTTTTCTGCTGTAACAGTGACAGAAGGGCCCCGCGCCAAATGGTCTGTGTGTTGAGCTCAGCGCCCTTGGTACGGATAATTAGGGTTCAGCAGTTGCAATTAGGGTGGGGTAACCATTCCTTGTGATGTTAACCACAACGACGACACGCATCACCCCGACAACTAAGACAGTGTCTGTTCGAGCGCCAGGAGCGGCACTAATTCTAGAACCGGGTGTGGAGTTGTTCGCCGAAACTGATGGACTCCTCTCGCCGTTTTATGGGGGAAAGAGCTGAGTGACCTGCGCCAGTTTGATCATTCAGATGCGCACGGGCTACTCGCAGGGCTGTGTGTGGTAAAGCTGTAGCGTTGTTGGACTTTGATTCGGCACTCTTCCGCTGGTGGTGCCAACAGTGCTTGCTGCGGTAACGAGCATGCCCATGCGGGCTGTGCGCACAGGCGCGGTAGGAGAGGATGCTGCAGCGCATCCACGGACGGCACACAGGATTCATAAGAAGTCTGATATATTATACAAAAGACTGACAATACTATGCGAACACGCTGCTCTGTGCACAGCGATAAAACACCCACGGCGGCCACCTACAGGCAATTCCAAAAAAAGGGGCGCCTACATTGTTCACACTACGCCTAACTACGTCAGCCTCCAAAAGTGAGCTAATCGATGACTACAACATCTCCCGTGACAAACAACGCGAGAGCTATTTCTGATGCTCTGTCAAACGCACCTGCAGGAAGGTCCCCAAAATAGTCGTCGCCGTTTTCAGGAGGGGTGCTGTCAGTGACCTCCAAGTGTGGAGTGTTTGAACCCGTAGCCTGGAGCTTGTGCAACACTCTTCTGGCTATCATGTTGTCGGTCAGGTAGCACCTACATCTGCGCGAGACCACAGCACCATCCCTAGTGATAGTCGACACGCCACTCCAGAGGAGCTGAAGAAAGATGATGACATACATGATACACCAATTTACATTAATGTTTATTAAATGACACGGTTTACTTTCATGCTTAAACAACTTACATCGAGCCAGAGGCTAGAGGTCTAGACACATTCTACATTGACTTAACTGATCCTAAAACCCCGTTCATGGCCACCAAAGTTTTTGAAAGGCCAAGCAAATAAATCAATGAACACATCACAAAAAAGTGCAAATAAAGAGCAAGAAGACAACACAGGCACAAAATGACCAACAAAATCAAAGAAAGCACCTAGAAACACTGTGAATAGCAAACCAAAACCCAAAAAATCAAAGAGAACAGACCTAGATTCACTTTGGTTCTGTGACAGCAGAGCTGCTGTTGCTGCCACTTTCTGACGATAGGAAAAAATTGGAGACCAAGCCTTGGAGCAATCCTGCCATGGCGTATGAAAAAGTTTGAAGTTAGGCAATCAGATGACAGAGGCTAGAGTGGGACATAATATGTGCCGAACACGGGACATCAACACTACGCACGAAACTCAAAAATGGCGCAGATATAACCACAAAGGGGGACATGAGGCCAAAACAGAAAGGATAGGGTTAGGGTTCCTCTGTCATGGACGCCTGACTATCGAACATCACAAAACAAAAAAAATCATGGTAGACTTCCAAGGTCACACTATGTCGTCTCCACATTTTTGCTAGCAAAGTGCAGGTTTCATGGCGCAACATAATAAAGTAGTCGGAAACTGGTATACATACTTGTTCCTCAAGAGCAACAACTGTTTCCAGGATCACCTGAGTTTGGCACAACCAAAAGAGGAAATAAACAAGTGATCGTAATTTACCGCACTTGAGTGAGGAGCGACAAACATTCACCAGTCACAACCCAATCACATAATCACTGCCTAATTTTTCATTGCGGAGCGTTTGCAGAGCTACGACTGAGTATCTACAGCAACATAAGGAAGGACGGCACAGAAATACAACTCTCTGCCGGCAAAAAAAAGAAAAAAAAACGCAGCAATGATCCCAGCTCAAGGTAGGTAAGTCTCCATGAATCCATCAAGCCAAACCCAGAAGGGGCGTCGAGAAAACAGAGCAGCTAAGTCGACAAATACCAAAAACAAGAAGACAACAAAAAGGAAAAAGAACTTATAGCAGTAAATCTAAACGGCATGCATGGCAAGCAAGACAAGCGAGCAAGTGCAGGATTTACTCGGCACTTCAGAAGGCGCGAAAGCGGCAGAAGACTTACACTCTCTCTCTCCGTCGGTAGCCAAGACATCTCAGAGGGCTGGCACTCTCTTCTTCCTGCGCTGATCACCGAGGAGATTTCGGGGAAGAGGAGCTTGTGAGGGAAGTTTAGTGGCTGAGGGGGCTAGTTAACTGGTAGCATGGGCAGATGTGAGAGAGGATGATTTCATCCCATGAGAAGGCACAGCAGGGAGTAATAAGTGACAGTGACTTTTCATTTTCTGTTTACGGTTTGTGCGTGCAGTTGTGGAGGGCGCTCGCTATTGGAGGGAGCCCGGTTTCCCAGGCCGGGTTCTCGTTCTTGATTCTACTTTGTGGCGACGTGGGTCGGTGTCTCGGGGGTTGAGTAGTCGAGACGCGGGAAAGTAGTCGGGGTCTGGGCCGAGAAGACCGAGTGGGCTGAGGTCCAAAGCTACTTATGGCCCGTATTCGGGCGGGGTTTTTTTTTCTTCGTTTTCTTTTTTTTTTTGCCCTCGGGCCCAATGATGTTTGTCGGCACAGGATTTGCGTTGTGCGTCATCAGCCGAAGCGTCGTACGTCAGTGAACGTGTTAGTGGGCTAGGACGGGGCCGAAGCATCTGCGCGCAGCGCAGGTTACAGCCGCGCGTCCCGCGACACGATACGGTCACCGAAAACCTTTATCTGTCGAGGGGCCTGGCCAAGGTTAGGGGTACGCTAAATATGAGACATTCATAATCTGTGGCTTACAAATTTGCTATTCTACCTTACAAAGGGTTGAGGGAACTGACGCCTCTTTTTAATGCAGGTACTGTTCATTGCATTTAATGCAACATTGCTATCATTAGCTCTACACATGCCTACGCCATCCGCCCATATGTGATGGGCTTGGGAGTTTGTGGGCTATCTATTGGATTTCCTGCGTCACCTATAACACGGTGGGCGAACATGAAAAGCGATGTCGTCTATACTGCGGGGGTCCGTGCGCACACGGGATGGAGTAGGAACGCGTGTGTATTTTAGCGACGTCTGGTCTGTGCTACGTCGCCGAACTACAGTTCCGAAATGGTGCGAGCCTGCTGCCGCGTGGGCTCTAGCGCGGTGACCAGCGCAGCGTGCGAAATCGTATGAAGACGAAAGCAGAATCGCGAAAGCAAACCCGAACATGAAAAGCGGCCGAAAAATGCCGGAATTGAAAACGGCCGAACCCCCGGCAAGAGTAACATGGAACAGTACCCGAAACCCAATTCAGTTCGACTCCCACCGAAGTTGTACCAAAATTAATATAACCGAATGACACCCCCGGAACAGAATATAACCGAGCCAATTGCACACGAACTGATTGACGTGATTAATAAATACTTCTTCTTTTCATAAAAACTCCCAATTTCTGGATTTTTCTTCATTTATTCTTTATCTATTAATGGTTTCACAGACTATCACTTACAGTTTGAATATATAAGAACACAAAATTAAATTAGTTATCTTCGAACGCACTAAATTTATGACCCGAGATCTCACTGGACCTGTTTTTGACCCAACCCAAGCCGTACCCGGCTCGACATAACATAAGCGTTAAAAGTGCCTAACCGAAATGAGTCCAAGCCAAAAGGCAAAGTCCGTAGACAATAAGGCACATTCCCAAACAAAGGGCCCTAACACACCTACCTATGCACAAGGTCAGCCTCAAAGGGCATTTGTTAAATACTTGTCAATCTGTCAGGCTCAAGGGGCTGATAGATTCTGACAAGATTTGGTCTTCTAATCTGGGGTGCGGCACTGTCAAGCACGGGAATAGATGCTGCGTCCCTCTTCTGATTATTCTATCCTGGCTCCACCTCCCCAGACCCAAGCTGATGCGCACCCCTTCTCGTACGTAGTTGTAGGTGTGTGCGGCGACAAGTCTTTGGACACATGTGGCGGTCGTTTCTCGTGAAATAAGACGTGTGTGGTTAGACTTCGTGCTTTCCGCGTGGGTAAGTGCGGGTGCCATGCGTATTAGTGGCAGGAGATTGGCGGCGTCACGTGCGGGGGAGAAAGCGGCGGACTACACGCACCGAGTACAGCTGGCGCGTGGGATGGCATGAATACGCGCAGTGCGGGAGGCGATGTTTGTATGGGCGATGCAGATCGCGGACTGTGGCAGGTGCGGGCACACGAAGTTCGGGTCGATACAGCGTTCACAGTTTTGGGGTCCGGTAATTGGACGGACAGAGTGCACTGGCGCTAACGGAATTCGTAGCGGGACTCACGCCTCTGTCCCCTGTTGTTCCCTTTCAAACTGAACAGTACCGACAATATTACGGAGGTTAAGTACCGAAACACCAAGTCCACAAGTAAAAAGAAAAATACAGTAGACGCTAAACCGTGGTCTCCACATGAAAATCTCTGAGGCTGCGCAAACTACAAAGATGGCCTCAGGAAAAGCGATTCGGAATTTCTAGACCTTAGCATATTAACAACAAGTAAGCAACTGTTCCACGTTTACTGCGTCAACACGCGTTCTTAAACTTGTCGGCGTGGCGTACGTGTCTCTGAGGCTGTGCAAGCTACAAAGAGAGCCTCAGGAAAAAGCTAATCGGAATCTGTAGTCCTTAGCATATTAACGACAAGTAAGCAATTGATCCACGTTTACTGCGTCAACACGCGCTCTTAACCTTGTCGGCATGGCGCATGTGGGCGAAGCGAACGTACACGAGTAACTCGAAGATGCGTATAGGCAATCGGAAACCCGCGGCATGGGCAGGGAGAATGTTTTGTTTTCGCTCACCACCGGCATCCAAAACCTGGGTGGGGAAGCATATAATCAGCATCGGATCTTCTGCAATCGACGTTAGAGCCCATCCAGATCCAAAACTGGTCTACAAACAGAAGGAATGGGGAGACCTAGCCCTTTCTTCTGAGTTCCGAGGTTTTTTTTTTCCTGAGGTCTAAAACAGACAGGAGAGAAATACGAAAGCCGAGTAAAAAGAAGCAGTCACAGGATGCGTGCGCGAAAATCCGTAAAGGCGCAAGATTCTACGGCGGGTATCCAACTGTAACAGTAGAACATTTGAGGCAACAAAGCGGTCATTAGCACACCTCTCACACCTACTGGTACACCATGTGAAGACCAACACAGTCATGTCCGATTACCTGAAGGGAGGGGATGCACACAGATACTGCGATCCTTTTCAGCTAGCGAAGGTAAAAAGAAGAAACCATACACAAATTTAATTAGCCTCTTTGGCTGTGCCCGTTATTAATCCCCACAAGTTAATGTGACACACGTAAGAAACAGGCACGACTTCACTGATAAAAAGGGTTTGGACAATCGCTGACAAGGTGGACATGCAACAGCGCGACCTGCGCGTAGAATTCACGCACGCACGAATCCCAAATTAAACATAATGTGATGCAAGACATACCATTAGAGCTACAAAGCAGGAGACCACCCTAAAGGTCACCTGGAGTTCACGCAAACATAGATTCCGAATCTAAGCGGCGTCATCTGTCAGAGCAGTAGATACATACAAGCTGCACAAGGTGAGATCTGTTTTTCACCTTCCCGTGTTCCTGTAGCCAGGTGATCGCCACTGAGGCCCTATCACCAGTCCTCCTCCTCGCCATGCGGCGCACATGCTCTAGGCGCGCGCTAGGCACCCTCCCTGCTGAATGCGGCAATCAGATCCAATCTGCCTGGCTTTTTCACCTTCCCTTTAGTCTGAATACCCGCCCGAAGTGCAGCTGGAACCAAGAAGACAGAGTGAGGTGGGACGAAGACAGACCCCTGCTTCCCACCAATACACAGATCATCTTTATGGTCACAGGACTGGCAGAAGTGAAACACGTAACCCAGCGTAATTAGACGCTAGCCAAAAATCCCCTCCTAACACAGGGAAAGACACCCAGCGCAACAAGGCGACCGAGCGGATTAAAGGAATTGAAACTATAAGACATACAAAGTTAGACTAACGCACGGAGATCACAACAATCTTTCTCCAGAAACAGAAAAAGCGGAATGAACGCAGTCAGACTATGCGAATAACCTGGCAGTACAAAAGTGTAAATACCTAACTAATTAGATGAGTAGATGCCAACGCTCCATTCCAGTGAAAATGAACATCTAATTTGGCGTGCAGTCGGCTCAGGAGTTTGGGAATTACTCTACACGGAAGAAAATGTCGTGTCTGTGCTTAAAACCGACAGATAAAAGGAAAATTTACCAGCCGCAATGCAGTTTCTCTGAATTGAAAGGGTAAACGTGAAGAATAATTGCTTCTAACCCCACAGTCCCAAACTCCACGCCCAACTGCAGATCAGGTAGTGCAGAAATAATGTCTGAAAGAGGCAAGCGAGAAAAACAAATGCAGAATTAGCTAGGAACCGAGATACCTGAACTCCCTAGAACAGGATAGCCTTATAAGTCGCAGGGGACAAAAATTCTGCTTCACCACTATTCTACCAAATAGATGCAGAACGATCGCAGTGTCAAAACCATGCAGAAAACTAAAAAATGTTCTGAAAAACACAAGGTGGATGACAATGAAGAAACAGCAGACACTCCTTACCAACCAGCAAAAAAATGTTACATAGTGATTGTCAAAATGGAATGCACGTAACAACTAAGAACACAATAGGCAAACAAAACAGAAAACCTATGGGCAGTAACTGCTTTTTAGATTCCCCAAGATCAAAGAGTAGAATCTCATACGTGAGAGGAATTACCTCCGACGGGAGAGGAATTTGATGTAGGTCTGGGTCTGGGTTCTTCAGCTGCAGGGGGCGCCCAGTTCTGAGTGTCGCAATCAAATTACGGAGAATGGAGTGAAAAATTATGGAGTACTTACTTTGTCTATGAAGACATTTTTTATCCCTATACAGAAACACTGACTGCAAAAGAACAACAGGAAACAACCTAAATCAGGGCGAAAAAAGCGGGAACAAATTTGGTGCGATGATGATGCGCTGAATACTGTAAATATCCAAATGAAATTCCCGTAAAATAAACAGAACTCATGTCTTAGAACATAATCAACTATAAATGACAATCACAAAATCAAACGAAACAAGGGTAGATGCGAATGAATTTACACCAAAATTTACCTGAATCGATCCCGTTACCTAAAATGATGGCGAGGAAGCAACATTAGTAACAAAAACATAAAAAATCGAAGTAAAGATGAAGAGTAGACAGAGAAGCACAGAGGAGGAGTAGAGAGACGGAAAAAATGTAGGAAGAAAGTGGTGGGGAGGAAAGCGCGAAGAAGAAGTAGAAGCTGCGAATCTGGAAGGCGTAGAGAGAAGGTTGTAGAGTATCATACACCACCCTAAGTTATCCAGCTTCTTCAGTCGGACCAGCAGCACGAACAGGCGGCCTGAACTCATGTGTCATGCGGCAATTCATGCCAGGAAACTTCCCATCTGACGGTACCTACGGATTTAAGGGAAGAGAGAGAGAGAGAAGCACAGAGGAGGAGCAGAGAGATAGAAAAAATGTAGGAAAAAGTGGTGGGGAGGAAAGTGCGAAGAAGAAGCAGAAGTTGCGAATCTGGAAGGCGTAGACAGAAGGCTGCAGAGTATCATACACCACCCTAAGTTATCCAACTTCTTCAGGCGGACTAGCAGCACGAACAGGCGGCCCGAACTTATGTGTCATGCGGCAATTCATGCGAGGAAACTCCCCATATGACGGCACCTAAAGATTTAAAGGAAGAGATAAGGCGCCGTGGCTAAGTGGGAAACCAAACACACCACAGACCAAACAACTCACGTAGCTAGCGGACGAAAGCTCTAACCAAGCCCAGACTTACACTCTTCCTCCTTCGTCAGCCAAGAGTTCTGAAAGAGCCAGGAAAAGCAAAACAATCGAGCCTCCTTTTCACATCGACTCAGCCTAAAATCACAGCAAAGAACTTATTTTCTTGAACATTCACTACAAACTCATCAAATTGAACCGATTCAAGAAAAACAAAACAGTGAGACCTCCTGCTCACATAGATTCAACCCTAAACAGTTCATTTTCTCCACCATTCACCCCAAAAAGCAAGAAAACAGCAAAAAAAACAAAGAATGCATTAGAAGCTTAGAACAGCAATGCAAACCGATTAAAGAAAAACAAAACAATCAAACTTCCAACATTCAATTCACCGTGACTGAAGGTCAGGTTTTAGGAAAAACCACTACTACAAATAAGATTAAAGAGGATGGTTGGATAAGGAACCGTCCTTTAGGTCGACGTCCTATTAAATCAAATAGCGCGGTTCCAAGAAGGTCAAACCATCCTATTTAATTGCAGAACCGTCCTATTAAATTGTTTACAAATAGGACGATTGAAGGCAGAACCGTCCTATTACTTTGTTTACAAATAGAACGGTTATTCTACTGAACCGTCCATTGTTATCAATTAAATAGGACGGTTTGACCTTCTTTGAACCGCGCTATTTGATTTAATAGGACGTCGACCTCCTTATCCAACCATCCTCTTTAATCTTATTTGTAGTAGTGAACTTACCTAATCAAATCAAAATCCAAACGTAATCTGTTTTGAACAGAATCAATAACATTCAATTGAAACAAGCCTGATGAAAACCCTAGAACCAGCCCCATTCATGAGCACCAACTAAGCATATAATCGACAAGCTCTTCACAAAAAAGCGTCAAACTAATCGAATAAACATAATTATCAACACAGAAATCATAAACGGAGGCGATTTTATCAATCTAATAGTTAAAACAACATCAAATTTCAATAATACTAAAAAAAGTAATCAAATTAATCGATTACAAAACCTGAAATTTATCGATACGGAAATCGTAAATAGAGGCGAGTTCATCAACATCAATAATTCCATCACCAAACTCCTTAGCTTCACTACAAATCTTCCGAACTTCTCTCCAACTTCGCCTCACCACTACCCTAAAACAACGCGTTTGCTCCTCATCTTCGTCAACTTCATTCTCATCAGAACTTCCTCAACTAAAACATCATCATATCACTCAACAAAAAAATAACACAAATCAGCATCACCCATATGAAAACAAAGATTACCCATATCACAAAACTACAAATAATAATCAATCTCATACCACAAAACTACAAATAATAATCAATCAAACACAAAAGACACAAACTTTGAAACCCAAAATAGATTTCGGACTGATTACCCGGAGAAAATCGATCGATGATCTGCGATAAACAGTGATCGATGAACAATCAACGCGAGCCACTAACCAAGCTCACCAAAATCGTCAATCTGCAAATGCAAACGGAAATTAGACAGCAAATAGAGAAGGAGAACGAAAAAGTAGAGAGAGAAGTAGTGCAGCAAAATGGACGAAAGCAGAAGACGGAAAGAGAAAGTAGGGAGAGGGAAGCGTGAAAAGGAAGTCCTATTTATATGTTTTTTTAGGGTTTACTGTTGCAGTAGCTTAAGCTACAGTACTCCAACCTCTCTCCTTTTAAAGGGTAGAGGATGAAATGAATCACAATTGGATACTTGCGATCCAAGTACATATATAGTCCTAAGTAAATTTGTTTTTTTTTTTTGAAAAGCTCATGCATGTATGGTATTGGTATGGTATCCACTAATTCAAGGAGTGTATCCAAGAAGACTTACACCTACACCTCGTTTCTACTCATCATTATCCATTTATCCCTTCTTATTTAATGTAGATGCATGCCTTAATCATCTATATTAACCGTATTTGCGGGTTATGATTTATCATTATATTATTTCTGCGTATCACTTATGAGTTATGACTACATTCGTACTGAGTTTGTTATATTTTGATCCTCTCTCTGTCCCATTCAATAGTTATCTATTTCTCTTTTTGGTACTCATTATTTAATAATTATCTAATTCTATTTTTGGTAAATTTTTGTTATGTGTAGCTCATCTATGGTTCTTTCCTTAAATTTTAATTCAAAAGTAATTTTGTTATGAGTACATATCTATTGATTAAGACGGAGGGAAATACTAAACTATTTTGTGTCCCAAACGCCATAATTCCATTAAGCTAATCTCATGAACATATTGTAATATGCGATCAATTCAAACGAGTTCCACAATATGTGGTGAAGGGTTTAAACTCTAAGTCAAGGAATAAGTAAATTTCACCAAATTGTCGATGACATTCTAATTTCTGTTTTAGTCTAATTAAAATGTTTTTTAAAGATAGTTTTCATATTAGTTATGTTTTAAAGATCTTTCCACTTTTCTTAAAAGGAAATTCCATTAAAATTTTCCGACTTCAAAACTTTCCTTATTCATCAATTATTAGTTACTTTTTGTGATGTGATATTTTGAAGCCCACCAAACCTTTCATTATCCATTTCTTAATCAATGTGCTAATTCAAGGTGAGAACATCAATGTGGGGAAGCAGTATTTGATTACGGAGTTGTAACGAAAAAATGGGGAAAGGGGAGGAATAATTGGTAGGCGTTGACGATTGAATCAGTGGAATACAACAAAATCGTAGAGTAGTAAGCTACTTTTGGTTTTGAGTTTGAGTTTGAGTTGAGCAATTTCCCCCAAAAAATTGTCATAATAAGCTGCTTTTCTCCAGTCTCCTCAATTTCTCTCTGAATCCACGACCTCAAACCCCAGGTACACTTCTCTTTACGGAGTACTTTCCAATCATTCTTTCACCTTTAATTACCTCTCCTCTCCTTTTCTTTAGATTTTGATTCATATCTGCAGTTTCCCCATTTATTCTTATGCGATCTCTACCCCTATTCTTTCCTGCTTTTTACATGTTTCTCTACCTTATTCATCTTCGTTTTTTTTAATCATGTCTTTTCTGGGTTTTCTGTTTTGGTTTCTGGGTTGCATAATCGATCTTCACTCTAATCATGTTTAATCCCAACTTTTTTGCTTGGTTAACATTTCTGTGAAGAGGGTTTGTGTTGCTTTGCTAGTTTATCCCCAATTCCATAACTTTCTATTTTGTGAATGTTTTCAGCCAGTTATTTGATCATCTCTTTGTGTTTTTGTTCGCTTCTCATCCAATAACAATAATAACCATGGATGATCTGCTCCCAAAGGGTTTGTGCCAAAAGCAATGGTCGGGGACAAAGGAAGTATTTCAAGTTTCTAGATGCTTTTTTTTCATTGGGATGTAACAGTAAGAATGATTAGATGGATCCTTTGTTCATCAAGTTAAGGGTATCGAGATGGATATAAGTGATTCCGACATAAAATTATGACATTATGAATATATATTAAAGTCTGTCCTTCAATATCGCGGAAAAATTATAAATGATTTTGGAATACAAGGAATAACTGCTACTAAAAAAACTTCCAAATCCTGGACGAACTCAATGAAAAAACTGATTAAAATTTAAAAGGAATTCCATATAATTTATCTAAGTTAAAGTGGTATCAAGTAGGGCCACAAAAATGGTGTAATCGCAGCACTGAATATTGTGAGGATCAGGTTTCTTAGCCTCATGCTCACGATTTGAGGACTTTTTATCTCGTGAGCCTCTTAAAGTATGTTTGAGATGTGTTCCTTGAGAAATTGAATTGCAGCTAGGTTTTGGTAGGAAATAAGGTCAATGTTGTTGTTAGATGGTTAGCATTTTTCATAGCAAGTTAAATATAGTTGTGGTTGTTTTCACTTCAAAACTTTTGGACTTTTGTATGGCTGAAGAATACTTTATGACTTGGATTATTAACTGGTTCATACATCAATGGTTGTGACTTCTGTTGCACAGTGAGAGTATGGTTTGATCCAAATTGTATTGTAAAATGAATCTGATCTTATGATGATTATTTTAGAGAAGATGATCAATCTTTTCAAGGTTAAGGCAAAACAGAGAGAAAATGCGGAGAATTTTAATGGACAGACACCTGTCAAGAAGCAGTCAGCTGGAGAATTGCGTCTTCACAAAGGTATTGTTACTTGAGTGGTCACTCTTTAAAACTCAAATATGCTATTTTATGCCATTAGTCTGCTGAACTTGTTGCTTGCCTTTTACATGTATTAGGTAGAATACCATTGGTCTAACGAACTTCAATTTTATCGAACCCTCCTGTGATCTTAGGTAGAATAGTAGAAACATTCTCTGTGGTGTCTGCCTAGGCGGATCTATGGACCTATGCTCGTGGTTACGAGGTCTCGGGACACCATAACACAATTTTTTCTTTGTATTTTGTCTAAGTTTTAGGATAGAAAAATTATATATACGGAGTAATTTTTATATGTATAAATAGCTTCTAAATTTTATCTAGGACCCCATAAAGAATTTTTTCTAGGTCCGCCACTGGGTGACTGTGAGTCTGTGACAACTGACAAGTGTGTGGCAGATACGGTTTTTTATTACTCCCTCTGTTTTTTTTTATAAGTTATTCTCACTGTTCGAGACATCTTCTTATCTCTTCAATATCTCTCACAACATAAGAATAAATATTATGAAATGTATACTCATTTGAAAGCTCTTTTCTTAAGGAATTTTTTGGTGCAATTTTTAAAAAATTTGGACTATTATGTTTACATAAAAATTAAAGTCAAATGTCTCACCTCGAAAAACCAAAAACGTCATATATACAAAAACGGAGGGAGTATGAATTTCCATTCCCATTAGAGCCAAAGACTCCCATTCTTTGGCTTTGGATATAGCAAAATGACTCACTAAACTGTATGTGCTTTTTATTGTGAACTAGCAGTCATTCAATGCAGTTATCGATGTATTTTTCACCTTGTCTCATCTGAAAACTGCCTCTCCGTGTTTGTAACACATGGTGAGGCTGATTATCCAACTCTCTTTGCCTCGCTATTTGCGAGAAGCATTGAAGTAATGTACGTCTTGTTGTTGGGACTATATATTGTTGTGTCGGTCATTAAGAATACTAAAGAGTATTTCTTTCTCCATGATGGGCACTCTTCGTGAGTCACATTTAATTTCAAGCTAATTTTCAGTAGATAATGGATAAGCACATGCATAATAATATTTGCATGGTAATGCTAAAATAGTTGGGTTTAGAGAGTCAGAACTTGAACTCTCTTAAATGAACCATTTCATTGCTATCTCTCTGAAAAAAGTTTAGGGGGCTGTAAGAACTTCGTAGATTATCATTAGGCTTTAATCCCTATCATTCTAGTGGAGTAAGAAGGTTAACGTAGTCTCAACTAAACTCTCAAGTACCTTGATAGAGTTCGCAGATGCGTGTTTAGTGGACCCTGTTTTTAAATTGATTCATTTTTTGTTGAAGTTCTTATAAACAGTCTTTTATTATTATCATTCTAGTGGAGTAAGAAGTTTTCAACTCTCAAGTACCTTGCTAGAGATCCCGGACGCGCGTTGAGATGACCCTCATTTTAAACTGATTCATATTTTGTTGAAACTCTTATAAAGACTGCTTTGGCACTTGCGAATTCTAGCTATAGTGTATTTAGTTTGACCGGAGTAGAAATTTTGTTGGTGAAAATTTGAAGTTTCTGTCAAATTCATTGAAAAGGCCTTGGCCGCACCCATAAGAAAGTGAAGGGGTTAATTTCGTAAGCTCTAGGAGGTCCATCCTGAAACAGTTGATGATAGGAGGAGTAACTCCGTGATTCATAAAGTAATGAACTTCCTCCTTATTTTATAAATGTGGAACACACATGCGAAACTCAAATGAGTTAGGAGCCAATTCTGAACGATCCCCCCCCCCCCCCCCCCCCCCCCCCCCCGGTTTGAAATACCCAGCACGGGTTAATTATTATTGCATAAATCAGAAATCACGGGTTAGGGGCCAATTCTTAACGATTCCCCTTAGCTACAATTATTGTGGAACTTTGCTGTTCAAGTCCCAAAATATTGTGGACTTTGGTGTCTTGCCTTTCTCATGCTAAGCATATTTTTTCTTGTAGATATCAGTGAATTGAACCTTCCAAAGTCATGTAACATATCCTTTCCCAATGGGAAGGACGACCTGATGAACTTTGAAGTTACTATACGTCCTGATGAGGGATATTATTTGTAAGTATATATGTTTATACGCATTATTTATATATCTAGTTTTCCAGTGCTTTCTAAGATCGATCAATTCTATCCTATTCCGAAGGGCAATTGTCTCGATTTACCTCATCGTTTGTACTTGGTTATACACCGTACTTTTTTAGTATGCTTAATCTGTTTTCCGTTTTTAATCATGTATTCTTATCACACCAGTCAGACTTTGTTCTTTCTTCGACATTTATTCCTTTCCCATCTCGTAATCTTTCTTCAAGATGGGTGAGGTGCTAATTCCTGCCAGCCTATATTTCCATTGCTTTTATAAAGAAAAGGGGGAAAGGAGCGAGGCAAAAACTCCATTTTCATTGATTTATGTATACTTCCCATTTTGCATTCTCCTGGTCTGTCTGAGAGAGGACTTTACTAATGGGGAGCAATTCTATTGCAGAGGTGGTTTATTTTTGTTTACCTTTCAAGTTCCAACTGTCTACCCTCATGAGCCACCAAAGGTCAAATGCAAGACAAAGGTAAATACTGAGTAAATAGTAACCATGTGCATGGATTATTCGCCTTTTACACGTGCTTAATCTGCATATTTGTGTTGCATTTGCTTGTGCACAACACTGGCAGGTGTACCATCCTAACATTGATTTGGAAGGGAATGTGTGCCTGAACATTCTAAGAGAAGACTGGAAACCTGTGTTGAACGTGAACACCATCATCTATGGCTTGTATCATCTCTTCACGGTACTGGATTTTTATTTATTTTTTTCCAACTGGGCTTCGTTTCGTTTGAAAGCCCCTTTGAATTGTTACATGGGCTTGTACTCTTAATCTCAAATTTAAATTTTGCTTGTAAACAGCAACCAAATCACGAGGACCCTCTGAATCATGAAGCTGCAGCAGTTTTGAGAGATAATCCAAGAATGTTTGAGGCGAGTGTAAGAAGAGCAATGTCGGGAGGTTATGTGGGACAAGCATTCTTCCCAAGGTGCCTTTCTTAAGGCTTCTCTGCCAATTCTCAGACGCGAAAGCCCCTCTTGTTCCCCAGGATTTTACCTGTATTATCTGCTACACTTGTGTGTTGTCTTGAAATCAGCCAAATGGCTAGAAATCCGTATGTATCTTTTGTTTGTGCCAAAACATTTGGGAACACTAATTGACTTGTTGGGAAGACCATTTTTCTTATCCTCACTTGTATGTAATCTACCAACACATTTATGTCCAGTTTTGAGGAGATTGATTTTTTTGGATCGTGTTCTTTGCATCATCAGTTGCACAGTCTGCATTATACGAGCATGGAAGAGATCTTTCAAATGCATTTGTCACAGATTCGAATGTAATGCGATGATGACTCAAGATGGTTGCACAGAAAAACTGACTAAAGCTGCATTACACTTTAGCAAGGTCAGGCACTCAGGTACAAAGAAACAACTCTCAAGTGTAACTGAAACAAAATGATGAGGCTCCTCATGTACAACAACAATCACACTCACTCACCTCCCTAAGATGTATGCACAAAGATGATACTAATCGATATTCACTAACACTCGTTGACTCTCTAACTGGTTGGTTGCCGGAAGAAAGGTTTTCTTCAAAGAACTCTAAGGCGGTAGACATCCTCTATAATGCGAATGAAGAAAGAGGGACGAAATGGGCTCGTCCTCCTCCTCATCCTCCTCCTTGGGAGATATTGACAAGGAGGAGAAACAGCTAAATGCGCGTAGATGTTTCTTTTCACTTTCGTAGTTTTCACATTCGAGTACTTGGAGATGGGGTTCTGGAACGGTTGTAACTTTGAGACCCTCTGGTAGTATGCAGTTGCACACCGATCCTGCCCAACCACGTCAAACATGAAACTGTCATCTAAAGCATGTTCAATCGGATTGTAAGGAGGATATGAATGACAAACAAGTAATGTATGAATACCGATTCTTGCAAGTCGATTAACCCATTTGGGGATTCTTCTTCCTGTCAACTTGTAACACATATCATCGCAGAAATGGTTGCAGTTCTTGATGATCAGGTGATACGTATCACCATGATAATGATTAGATTGTTGCTCCATGAACACTCTAACTTCACTAGGATTCAGTGCCGTCATTCCCATGAAGATCGCCTTCCTGAACTTGAATCCTGGGCATTTCCGAGGTTCAATTTCGAAGACACCACTTGTGGGATAGTCATGAGCGCCAAAGGCATACTCTGAACCATGAACTGTCAAATAAGTGGAACAAATTACTTCAGCATTTATCAACATATGGGAGAGTAGGCAGGAATAATATGATGTAATGCACTGATTCTTCCCAATAAATGTGAAGAACAAGAGGATCCTGTGACAAGAAACGAATGGGACAGAGGATGCATGGCACACTCATATGGACGTCCATATTCAAATAAACTCTGACCAGTGTTAATATCTGCATACCAATAAGAGATGAACTTTGAAGAATCACTTGATGATCTAAGAAACAAGCACTGTCATGGTTATCAAATGTCATTTGTTATACTTTTACCCCATAGGGTGGGTGCACGGACTGTGGGGGTACTATGTGACTGACTAGCGGACAATTTTGTCACACTCGAAAGTAGCTAGTGTACTTTCTCTTCTGCGCCTAGGGGTAATTATTAATTTTGAGCTGCTGTTGGATCAGGCATTGATAATCACCGCGACACAAGTTCCACTCAAGTCATCTAAAACCTAACAGCCAAGATTCCTTGATATCAGATTATGAGGAGACAGAATTCAGTTGACTTGCAATGAATCAATTTGTATTAAAACTAAGGAGTTTTACAGAAAGCAGTTACTAAATCAGAAAACTGACATTCACTCCGGCAGAAAACTAAGAACATGGAGAAACTCATGCTAAAATCAAGGTGAACCTACCAAATGATGTTTATTCTTAAATCACAAACGAATAACCAACAACTTTCAGAATAGTACTTCCCACATTCGGTTCATGTCACTACATTTGCAAAAACTGAAGGGCAATTTGGAATAATGTAGTCACGTAGATAGGAACAGTGGGAGTAGTAAATCAATAAGTTTTGAGTTCAAAAGATAGCAATACCATGGTTGCTAGCTAGTTACTAACCTTCCAAACCAGTGTGAAAAACACCAAGGCCTGCCCAATACATGTAGCCATTGGCAGGTGTCAAGTCATAGACATTAAGATAGACTGGAGTGTAGCCGGACATGCTATCTACTGATTTCACCTTCGGGAACAAACAAAAACGAGAGGCAAGTTTGCCTTCCCTTCGTGCAGCCTTCCCATTCTGTGCGCCACTATTATTCTTGGATTTCAGTTTCATGTTTACAGTGAGGCTGGAACCTTTGCAACCACAAATTCTTTGATGTGTAGTTCCAACCTGAAATTGAGTCCCATCAAAGCTAAACAAGGTTAACCAACCAATTGGCATCCGAATCTCTATTATATCATGCCCAAGTAATTGATTAATGCTCTAAGATGAAAAAAAAAGAAAGAAAGGCTGAGCGAAGTAAAAATATAGCAAGCAAGATTACAAATTAACAAAGGTATTCGAGACCATTTTGACTTAATACGCGCAATTTTCAGTCTATTACGCATCATCGCATGCAAGCCCCTTGTCATCCAAATGAAGGAGTTTTACCACCAACTTTTCTTTCCGATCTTCTCTCCACCCTTCTCCTCTAATAAACTCGTATAATAATACAAGCAGTCGTATATATTTTGGTCATAAGGTGACAAACAAAAGTAGCAAAATATATAGCACTCCGTAGTACTATTAGTTTGAAGTGTTTATTAGAGGAGAAGGTTGAACGGAGAAGACTCGTAGCATTGCCTCAAAAAGAAAGAAAAGATGGAGCAAAGGGTCCGAGCTCATATTTCCTTGATTACAGGATCTTAAATGGGAAATATAACACGGAATGAGTAAGCTCTCTTTTCTTTATTTAAAGATTGCGCTACAATGAACCTACTCCATGCACCTAACATATTCCTTGACAAATGTAGTTAGTAGGCATGTCCCTTAATTATAGCATGAGAATCCAATTATCTTACCAAATAAAACTCAAAGAAAGAAAGAAAGAAAGAGCGAGCGAGGGAGGTACAAATCTACCACATTATTATCGGATTCTATATGGGTTTGGTTTGGTTTGGTTTGCGCACCCATTTAAACCCGAATACATGGTTTCTATATAATGCAAACAATACAAAGTTGGTGGCTTTTTATCAAGGAAAACACGATGAGATAGTATTATATGAAAAAAACAAATAAAGCAGGCAGCATGATCTACATTTGAAACCCAGAAATGAAGCAATTGAGTAGCAGATCCAGAACCAGGAGGAAGACTAGCTATCATAGATCAGCTGAAATCCTACAAAATCTCCACAGACAAGAAGCAAAGATGAACCCATTTCATCCAAGAAAACAAATTGTATGATGAATTAAAAATAACAAGAAATTTAAAAAAAGGACATGCATTGTAATAAGGATAAGCATAATTGAGATAAATGGGAAAAAAAGAGAGACCTTAATTAAAAGGGGCAGGAAGAAACCACCATCAAAGAAAATGGGAAGAAATGCACAAGGAAGGAAGGAAGGAGGTAAGGGAAGGGGAAGGGGAAGGGGAAGGGGAAGAGGAAGGAGGGGTTCAGTAGAATAGACCCGCCATTTTTATGAGGTTGGGGTCCTTTAAGTACCTGGATCCTCTGAATCACTCATTTCTTTGAGAGGTCTCTTTTTAACCAACCTCCTCCTCCTCCTCCTCCTCCCTCTCCCTTCTGTAATTATTTTCTTCTTGAAATAAATTATTACTAATTTGTATCTTTATTAAAGGCTGTTTTCTTGTCTAATAAAAACCTCACAAATTATCTACACTCCACTACTTTTTATTATTATTATTACTATTACTATTACTGCAGTAATATACTTGTAGTAATAATACACTACTGTACCGCATAACTTTCTTTTTGATATCGGCAAAGTGTAAAATTTGGTCTTGAATAAATAGTAAAAGACGAAGTCATGATTCAAAATATACTCCTATAGTTTGTTACTCCCTCCTGTTTTTAATTTTCGCCCAATTTTCTTTTGCACAGAAATTAAAAAAAAATTCTTTTGCACAGAAATTAAGAAAATTGATAAAGTATAAAGAAAGAATAGATGATGAATTTTGATGACTAGGCACAATGACTCATCAAATAAAGGTATAAGTGTGTAAATACAATGACAAATTGTGTAAATAAAGAAAAGCATAAGGACAATATGGTAATATACCTAGGACAAAAAAAGAAAGTTAAATGGGGCAAAAAAATAAAAACTTGCCAAATAAGAAATACAGGGCAAAAATTAAAAACCGGAGGGAGTACAAGGGAAGGTGTTTCACATAGTTATATTTTCGACTAAAAAAATATTTCGTAGATTTAAAAAAAACAGGATTGCATTACTTTAAAGATCACAAAAAGTCAAATGGGAAAAATGACACAAAAATTCGTATGAGACCGTCTCACGGTATTTTATCGTGAGACCTCTTATACAAGAGGTGGTTAATTTGTAACCACCCCATGTGAGAGGTCTCACAGGAGAGTTACTGAAAAAATAATATGGAGAGAATTTTGGTTGCCTTGACATTGTAGGATTCATAATTGAGTCTCCTAGTTTCACGGTTGTTTAGAGTTATTTATATGAAGTTCATGCTCATTGTTATTAGATTCTACATTAATATTGTAGAAAGATCTCACAATAAACTTATTTTAAAAGGAAAAATAAATAAATAAAGATGCTCAAAACTTGGATGACACATATTTCTCATATATACTCAAAACTATGGTAAACTTGTTTGGGGATGTTGCTCAAGTTAATATCTTGATACAAACAAAGAAGCAAAGAGTATATAGCATCTGATCTCAAATGACCCTTGTCACCAGAAGTAAATACATTCACTTCATTCTCCAGATACATCCAACTGCACCCTGCACTCTTCTTACCCTCCCCTCTCATCTTCTTCCTAATCCTACCAACCTCATCCCACTTCCCTTGTGTCGCATACGCGTTTGCCACCTGCACATAACGGCACCCACTCTCCCCTTCTATCCTCAACATCTTCTCCTCCACTTCCCTGCCTACTCCTCCTCCTACATTGTCATTCATCCTACAAGCATTCACAAAAGCACCTAACAGTACACCGTCTACTTCGATACTAATGTTATTCATAAACTTCACAGCTTTATCTACTCGCCCTGCTCGCCCATACAGGTCGATCATACACGTGTAGTGGTCAACTTCGGGTTGTACACCATACTCTGATTCCATGGCGTAGAACAATTTTTCTCCTAGTTCAACTAACCCTGCGTGACGACAGTTTGATAGTAGAGAGATGAAGGTTCCTGAATTTGGCCTTATCCCGCTTTGGCACATCTCCTCAAACAATTCGATTGCTTTGGTTCCATGTCCATGGTGAGCATAGCCGGCTATCATCACGTTGTAAAGGATCGGGTCTTTTTCTATGATGCTCAAGAAAATTCTCTCTGCATATGTTAAATGCCCACATTTTGAGTACATGTCAATCACTGCACTCAATAACTTCTCATCGATTCTTACCCCAGTCCTTAGAATGTAAGCATGAATCTGCTTGCCAGAGTGCAGCGATGCCTGTACTGCACAAGCGCCAAGCAGGGTCAGTAGTATCACAACATCCAACATCTTTCCTTCTTTAGACTGCTGTAGTTCTCTCAGAAGATCAAATGCTGCTTCATAATGTTGAGATTTGACATAGCCAGTAAACAATGCTGTCCAAACTACAGAGCTCTTCTCGGACAATGTGTCAAAAAGTCGTCTGGCTTTAACCATGTCTCCCATTGATGAATATGAAACAATCATTGAAGTAATTGAGAAGGCATTTCCCTGACTAAATTCGGTGTAGCATGACGTCGCATAGTCAAGATTGCCACACTTGCCATAAAGATCAACAATTCCGCTGCTGATATACGGATTTTTGATCAATCCACTCTTCATAACATGACCATGAACTTCCTTTCCAAGCTTAAGGCTTCTAATTCCACAACATGCAGATATGACACTGGCAAAAGTATGGTCATTTAGTCTAATCCCTTTTTCCATCATGCAAACAAAAAGCTTTAAGGCCTGTTCATGGTGGCCATTTTGGGTAAAGCCTGAGATGATTGTGTTCCATGAAACACTGTCATTCAATTCCGGCTCACACAAAAATATATCCAAACCCAATCCCAACTCATTTTCTCTGCAACATGCTGCAACCATAGCATTCTTAGAGACCAAGTCCAACCCTTCCCTACAACGTGTAAAAACCCGATATGCTTCTTCAAAGTAGTCGCATTTAGAATACATGTCTATAAGAGAACTCGAAACAAACCTACCAAAATCATTGCCAGTCTTAACCATGTAAGAATGCAACTGCATTCCAAGAGTCCCCAACGACAACCTCGCAACAACGTTAAGCATTGTCGTGGCAGTAAACTCATCAATCCCACCAGTATCACTAAGACAACTGTGCATCTCAGTGAACAATTCCAGGGCATTCGTTTCGTACCCGTCACCAGAATTGACGTACCCAGATAACATAGTGTTGTAAGTCACTAAATCCTTAGCTGGGCAAGATTTAAAGAGGATCTCAGCGGTCGCAACGTCCCGAATTTTCAGGTAAGCAGAAATGATAGTGTTCCAAGAGTAGACATTTCTTTGAGGCATATCGTCGAACAGTTTGCGGGCAAGTCGTAAACGGCCATGTGTGGCATACAGTAGAATGAGCTGGTTGGATGTAAAAATGTGAGATTGAAACCCGGATTTAATAGCTTGAGAGTGAAACAAGAGCACTTGTGCTAAGCTCCTGAACTGCATTTTTATTAATGGCTTAAACCAAGTTCACTAGGCTCAAACTTCAAACCTTGCCATTAACAATTATACTTCGAAGGTGTCCTAGACACATAAAATTTGTTAGTGTGCCACATCGAATACAGGAAAAGTCAAAGTCAAGACCCGTCAAATAATTGACGTAAAAATTGAAATAACTTAATTTGGACGAAAATTAAATAAAATAGTCCAATTTAATTATTTTAAATAAAACCGTCTCATAAAGTGATAAAACCATCAAATGGGTCAAATTCACCTAAATGGGTCAAATCCATTAAGATGAACCAAGTTGACTTTCAAGTCCAAGCCCAATGAAATCCTAGGATTTTAGATGCTTCATTCTCTATAAATACCCATCATTAGAAGCTGAAAAGGAGAAGAAAAACTAAAATTAGAGATCGACTAGTCAGACTCTCTCTAGAAAGCAAACCCCTTCAAATCCCGAGAAAACAAAAGACTACAGATCAACCTCACTCGACTCTCTCTAGAAATCAAACTCGAAAGACTTGAGACTAGAGATCGACCTCTTCGACCCTCTCTAGAAAACAAGGAATCAAGCACTCCAATTCATGCAATCATCAAGAAGTCAAGTTACCAAGAAGATTAAGGCCGACTACTCATTCCTCACCAAGTCTAATCCACCGAAGGAGATCAAGTCCGACAACCCTCTTAAATCAACCATTTCTTCAAATTTGACGTCAAACATCCCAAATCGTGCAGTCAAGAGTGAAAGAAACGACATCCAATCAAACAAGGACCGAGTCATCGAGCCTATATTTCAAAATCGTCATTCAAGTCAGTGGAGATCAAATCAACAGATCAAATTAGTGATTGTACCCGAAATATTAAATTCTAATAAAAATTATTTTGTTATCATTTTTGTGTTTGGTTATTTATTTACAGAACTTTAAACTTGTGTTTACATGTGTTTACATGTGTATTAATGTAACTTTCTTGTACCCGAAATATTAAATTCTAATAAAAATTATTTTGTTATCATTTTTGTGTTTGGTTATTTATTTACAGAACTTTAAACTTGTGTTTACATGTGTATTAATGTAACTTTCCTGTACACATTTGGAATTAATGGTATATTATCCGTCAGTCCACCGTTTTAATATTTTACTCAACTTTCTTCAACCTAGTCTTTTTACTTGTTTAGTACTCTCCCTATTCAAATCAACTCTTCACTATTCATTTTGGCACATTTGTCGAAGTGCATTTTACACTAGCGATAATTTTCATTTTACATTAACAAAAATTATAAAAAAATTTATATTCTTAATGTACTCATAAAGACGAATCAAATAAAATTTCACATGACTATATTCTCACTTATAGAGTCGAGAATATCGAAAATTCCCCTGAAGTGTGAATAATGTCAAAAAAAAAGTGAAAAGTGAATTTGAATCGAGGGAGAAAGAGAGAGAGAGGAAGAGAGAGGAATGAATGGGTGAATATGAGTCACATATTAATGGCTTGAAAATGAAAGAGGGAAGAAAGAATGACTCGGTCGGTCCAAAAAAGAAAGAGGGAACATAAGTCAGACTCCAAAATATTAGAAAGATGGAACATAAGTCAGACTCGGAGGGAGTATCAAAAATAAAAATACATATAATTTAATATTTAATTTGTTTATATATATACATTATGCATCTCAATAGTTAATTTATTTCCTGTGTTTGTGATGGATAAATTAACTAAAGCTGAATCTATCATTCAGATTGAAGCATAAATCAATCAATCAATATATATAATTAAAGGAAGTTTTTTTTTTATTTTACAAACATTATTAACTATATTTTACAAGGGACATGCAAGGAGTATAATAGACTTCTGAATTCTAACCAAAGATGAATTTTGAGTGAAGGTAGAATTAATAATGATTATTATTATTATTATTATTATTATTATTATTATTATTATTATATTATTAAATACTCCGTATGATGAAGTTTCTCAGCATACGTACATCCATCCCTCCACATACTTTGGATTGATTATTATTATTATTCCTACTTATAATTTTTTTTTTTTTGGCAAAGTGTAAGTATATATGTGTGTGTAATCAATTTACAAGAGTTTGACTACATCATATTATGCAGCCAACGAGCGTCTTTAGCACAAATAGAATATTTGATCTTACACATTACTCTATTCTTAACATCATCCTTAATCAAACTGACAACACGTCGAGGGTGTTGTACAACACCTTCAATTCTGCAGTTGTTCCGCTGCCTCCATATATAATATATCGTCGCATTAATCAATGCTCTTAGCACATTGCATTGAAGCTTCGAACCCCTCATCTTGGTCGCCCAAATAAGTCCGCTTCTAGCCGGAATTCGTTTGCCCACCCAATCACCTAGTAACCCGATAACTCGAAAGCTCCAAGAACAGCCAAAGAAAAGATTCTCTAAACTCTCCTCCTCCAATTCACAAAGATAACATCGATCACAATCTGCAACACCAATCCTCAACAGCTTCTTCCTAGTACTTAAGGCCCCCCAAAACACAAGCCAGGAGATGAACCTATGTTTCGGGACACTCCAAGCACTCCAAACAAGTCTCGCCCAAGGAACTCTCGGTCTCTGAACCCTCAGCTCCTGATAAGCCTTCGCGATAGAATAATGGGTACTCGAACCATGCCAGATACCATTCATAAACATATGTTTAACTTTCTCCTTAGCCTGACAAATTTTTCTCCGTGCCCATGTAACGTCCATATTCGGTTGATAGACATGCCAATCCATACCTTTCAAATAGATGCCATTAACCCATCGAACCCACAGCCGGTCCGGTTGGTCAAACACCCAAGAAGCTAACTTCGTCACTGCTGTCTCATTCCACATATACAGATCCCTCAGTCCTAATCCTCCTTCATCATAGGGGCAACAAATTTTTTCCCAATTCACCATTGCCCGATTATTGCCTTCCACACCGCCACCCCAAAGGAAATTGCGACATAGAGAAATAATACGAGCCATGACAAACTTCGGAATAATAAATACCATGGCCCAGTAATTATGTAATTGAGATAACACAGACTGAACCAAAGTCAACCTCCCCGCATAAGACAGCTTACGGGCACCAATAGTAGAAATCCTCGATATAATACGAGCTATTAATTTATCACACTCATTTTTCCCTATTCGGGTACATTGGATAGGAAAACCAAGGTATCGAAAAGGAAACGTACCTTCTACACAACCTGAGAATTCTAGTATAGCTGCTTTCCGATCCTCATCAACCCCAGCAAAATAAGCATGAGACTTGCCCACACTTATATTCAAACCCGAGGCTCTGCTAAAGGTTGCAAATGCCCTCCACAAAAACTCCATCGAAACTGAATCCCCTTTACAGAAGAGTAACATGTCATCGGCAAAGAGTGGATGGGTAAGCTTCATCGCGCCACATTTTGGGTGATATTTAAAATTCCTATCCACTTTACCATGAGTCATAATTCGGGAGAAATACTCCATGCAGATTGTAAAAATCAACGGAGACATTGGATCCCCTTGTCTCAAACCCCTTTTCCCTCGAAAAAAATCCAAAATTATCACCATTAGCACAAAGAGAATAAGAGACGGTCTTGATACACTCCATGATCAACCCACGAAAGTGGTCCGGGAAGTCAAGCGCTCGTAACATTTGATCCACAAAGCTCCATTCCACACTATCATATGCCTTATGTATGTCAACCTTAAAAAGGCATCGAGGTGAAACACGCCCCCTCTGATACATACGAACCAAATCCTGACAAATCAGCACATTCTCCACAATACTTCTCCCCTCAATAAAACCCCCTTGAACAGGTGATATTATTTGAGGTAACACTTTAGCTAGTCTTGAACAAATAATTTTAGCAATACATTTGTACAAGACATTACAACAAGCGATAGGCCGGAACTCCTTCACCGTCTTTGGTCTATTCACTTTCGGAATCAAAACAATATTAGCACAATTCAATTGTTTTAAAAGCTTACCTGAGACAAAAACCCCTGGATAGCTTTCACAATATCATCTCCAACAATGTCCCATGAATCAATAAAAAATTGACTCGAGAAACCGCCCGGACTCGGCGCTTTATTCCGAGGAATGCTATGTAGAGCCCGCTTGATTTCCTCTGGTGTTACACTCGCCTTCGGGAGTAGTTTATGCTCCTGTGAGCAAATGATTCCCCTTCGGACCAGACCAACATTCACTGGTTCCACATCACACGTCTCTCCTAACAATGTGTTATAGAACCTAATAAATGCATCCTCAATCTCCTCCTTAGACTTACATTCGCGTCCCTCAGCATCTTCAATATTAACAATGGCATTATGAGCCCACCTAGCCCGAAGTAGACCATGGAAGTACGCTGAATTAAC
The DNA here is from genome assembly GCA_958450325.1 of Agrostemma githago. Taxonomy (NCBI): domain Eukaryota; kingdom Viridiplantae; phylum Streptophyta; class Magnoliopsida; order Caryophyllales; family Caryophyllaceae; genus Agrostemma; species Agrostemma githago. Next base: position 71,078,287 of record OY288242.1, on the reverse strand, counting down.
GTCCCCTTCCTCAATCCACCTCTGTTTCGATTTCTGATTCCAAAATTCAGATCTCGCAGCTTGTAAGACCCTCACTTGGTCATTCAATTCGATCTCCTCCTGCAATGCCGTAAGATTTCTGTCAGTCCGCAGACCGACATGCAGCTGTGCCAGCTTCAATTTCGCCTGAGCACACCTATTTTCGATGTCCGAGAAACAGGTCGTGTTCAGCATCTTCAACGGTTGCTTCAAACTGCGCAGCTTCATCACTACCCGAAACATATCTGTCCCTCTAATCGAAGCAGCCCACGCCGTAGCTACACAATGATTAAACTCCAACGCTTTGCTCCACATATTCATGTACTTAAAACTCCTATTTCTCCTTATCGGGGGCTGCTCCAATTGCACAATACATGGGCAATGGTCAAACGACCCTTCCGGTAAGAAATTCGCATACCCATTCGGAAATAATCCCATCAACTCATCATTAACCAAACAACGATCGATGCGACTATACACCCTCGTCTCGGCCACTTTATGTTTATTCTTCCAAGTGAACCAAGACCCAACTGCCTTACAATCACTTACATCACAGCTCACAACGCAATCCCGGAATTGGCTCATAGCCTCATCCGAATTCACACCTCCTAGACGTTCACGGGCATCCACAACACAATTGAAGTCGCCCATAATCATCCACGACCCTCTCAAAGCATAGGACTCCAGTCTTCTCCAAAGATCAACTCTCTCTGACGCAGAATTAAAGGCATAAACAAAAGTAAGCCAATATTTCTTACCCGAGTTAGTCGATACTCTGACATGAAGACTTTGACTACTATACTCCACTTTGTCAAATTTACCCTTTCATGTTTCCACAAAAGCCAAACTCGACCTTCTTTATGACATTGACTATTTGTCGTAATGCTCCATTCATAGAAAATATTCTGGTGAACTTTAGCATACGCTTTTTTCCTTATTTTTGTTTCTAGTAAACCAAAAATGTCTACCTGCTGCTTCCTAATGAACTCACAAATTATACGCTGCTTATTTATATTACACATGCCTCGTACATTCCAACACCCTATATTATGTACCTCCATGTATAACTAATTCAAGACCGGCCCCTTCCTTTCCATCACCCTTCTCCTTTCTAGACAAATCTCCCTTCACCACATCAACAAAAGATACTCCCTGTTTGTCCGTATCCTTCGACTATTTTGTGGCTACCAAGGAAACCGGTTGCTTCGTGACAAAGGTCCGCAGCTTCTGATTTTGAGCAGGAACCACGATAGTCTTAGGCGCAACTACTTTCTTCTGTTTAGCATCAAGCGTCGCCTTCTTTAACTCCTCCTTTTTGCAATCATTGGCTTCGTGCCACAAACCTCTACATTTACTACATGAAATGGGTTTCCATTCATATTTGATATGAATTTCAACGACACATCCATGTTCGTTCCAGAATTTGACAGAATTTTTGACCCACCTTGGCCATTACCACGACCCTAACATACCCCAACCTAGTTCGTTCATCCGTAGCCAAATCAGACTTAACATACGGACCGACTAATGAGGCAATCTTAGGGAGGCATCTACCCCAGAATTTCAAAGGTAGTTCATGAAACTGTACCCAGATAGGAACTTCATGTACATCCTCTTTGTCTAATTTCGCATCGGGCGTCCATTCTTTCACAACAAGCGGCTTATTGTCAAACATAAACACAGCATGATTAAGAATTTTTACCTTCGCATCTTTCTCTTTGAATCGGACCACGAAAATTCCATTCGGAAGGAATGAAATTTTGTCAATCCCATGCTCCTTCCAGATTCTTTTGACATATCCCTCTACGACTTCCCATGGGGGATTAGCCCCCATAATGAAACAGTAGACAACATTGCTCCAATATTCGATTTCCTCCTCCATGTCATCCTCCGAGAATCTCAACAATTCTTCATCTTCCTCAACATCAACGACCTTCTTCCCATCTCTTTGTTTCCACCCACTATTGTCATTAGGTTTTTTCACAGGACTAAGCGCGGTTTCAGGGACATACTCCGAAACATCTTCCGACACTTCTTTAGTTTCAGAATCATAATCAAGGTTTAGCTCTGGTATCTCGTTGATTCTGGTGTTGCTCGACGATCGGTCATCCTCATCGTCATTCACCACGGTCTTCGAACTCGATGCAACCTTTCGAAGCAGTTCCTCCTTCGTAGCACGGGTCAAAGGTTTCGGACCCTTCGCTACAGACCTAGTCTTCATCCTCATGATGCCACGCGAACCAGTTCTGTCGAAGTCAAAACTGTCCGCACCGGATATCGCACGAAGGGACGTCAGAATCGCCTTAAATCGCCCTAATTCGCCAGAGAGAATTTTTTCAATTTCGATTTTGAATTTGAAGGTTATTATCCTCCTACTTCTAATCTTATAAGATAGATTTTGATGGGTTATGTAGAGTTCTTACGTCTTACCTAAGATAGTGAATATAACACTACAATTCTACATCAACACGTAGTCTAAGTTAAACGATTATATTTTATATGTCCTATATCAACCCGGAGTAGAAAACGCTTGATTTTTATAAATATAAGTCTTCACGAATATTATTCATTCAAACATAGATTGATTCTAATAATCTCTTATCACACCGTTAATATTCTCTTATCAAGTAGTCTCATTATATAGTCTTATCAAGAAAGGCTGCCAATTATCCCCTCACCCAAATCAATCACTCCATTACTTCCCTCCTCTACTCTCTCTCTCTCTCTCTCTCTCTCTCGCCTATTACCCTTCCCAATCTTCTTTTCAATTTATTTCCCCAATTCAATTCATCTCTCTCTAAAAAAACTCCATCAAATAAGCTTCATTAATAACTCCGACCATACTCCGTCAACAACTCCGACCATACTCCGTCAGCAACTCCGATCATCATACCAAGGTATGTTTATGCATATTCGATCATCTTCATCTTCATGCTTCTTTTATTTTTCATAACTTCAATCATCTTCATCGATCATCTTCATCTTCATCTTCATGCTTCTTTTATTATCCACAAAAAAAGAACAACTTCATCTTCAAGATGAAGTTTGAAGATGAAGTTTTTTTTTTGTGGGATGAATGAAGCTTTAAAGTGGAGATGTTGAAGATGAAAATGAAGATGAACAAGTCAATTAGTGCGTAATGTTCTTGCAGAATTGCAAGGTCACACACTTTCAGTTGTATAGTCACACTCATTATGTTGTAAATCACGCAGCTGTCTCATTGTAGTCACATATTCAGTTGTATAGTCACACTCATTATGTTGTATAGTCACACTCACTATGTTGTAGAATCACACAGCTGTAGAATATCTTGGGATTAAGGTATCATGCGTTTAATCATCTTCATCTTCATGCTTGTTTTATTTTTCATAGCTCTTTTTTGGTATTTATAAAATTATTCATTTTCATTATCCAAAAAAATGAAGGTTGAATATGGATGAATGGAGGTTGAATACTTTTTTAATCCATTATTCATTTTCATTATTCGTTTTAATCAATATTCAACCTTCATTTTTTTGTGGATAAAGAAGATGAATAATTTTATAATACAAAAAAAGGTATGAAAAATAAAACAAGCATGACATGCTTATTTTATTTTTCATACCTTTTTTTTGTATTTATAAAATTATTCATCTTCATTATCCACAAAGAAAAATGAAGGTTGAATATGGATGAATGAAGGTTGAATATTTAATGAATGTTTAAATAATTTGCTCTGATTCGTAGGTATAATCATCTTTCTAATTATTAATGTGACTTTGCTAATGATTATTGAAATATAATGAACTGCATGACTTTTATTTTCTATTTTACGGTTTCAGTTTTGTAGCAATCAGTATGTTGTATATTTATACTCATTATGTTGTAGGATCACACTAATTATGTTGTATAGTCACACAGTTGAAGTTGTATAGTCACACTCGTTATGTTGTAGGATCACACTGATTATGTGGTATAGTCACACAGTTAAAGATGTACAGTCACACTCATTATGTTATACAATCACGCATCTGTACAGTCATTGTAGTCACATATTCAGTTGTATAGTTATATTCATTGTGTAATTTAGATTGATTGTGTGTTTTGTCGCAGCGAAATGGCTAGTGGAAAGAAAAATGTTGGTAAAAGGAGCGGTGGGAAGAAGAAGGTCGTGGAAGATACAGCGACCGACCACATAATTGGACAACGTATTGTTGCGCACGTACCAGAGATCACCATTAAGCTCTTGAGTGTTTGTATGGGATAAAATGTTTGCTTTAGGATGGACGTACAATATGTAAAAGATGTTTGCTAGGTTAGAATGTTTTTATGTTTAACGTACCATATGTAAAGGATGGACTTTTTCTAATGTAAATATATTTTCATCGCTATTTCCTGGTTTTGTAATCATGTGAGGTCTATAGCAAAATCACTCATCTTTTCACCTTTAAAACCACGCAATTGTGCACCAATTGGTTTGTACCCAAAAGTGATCGTATTTGTATAATCACACTCGCCATGTTGTATAGTCACACTCCTTACAAACATGAAATCAACTATAAAAGAAACCAACATGAATGAAATTTTAATATTTAATGAATGTTTAAATACTTTTGTATGTGATTAATACTTTCGTTTTTTAGAATGTCGTTACTGAGGAAAGTCACAATCGTCCATTCATCCATATTCAACCTTCATTTTTTTTGGATAATAAAGATGAATAATTTTATAAATACCAAAAAAAAGAAGGTATGAAAAATAAAACAAGCATGAAGATGAAGATGATTAAATGCATAATACCTTAGTCCCAAGGTATTCTACAGCTGCGCGATTCTACAACATAACAAGTATGGCTATACAGCATAATGAGTGTGACTATACAACTGAAAGTGTGTGACCTTACAATTCTGCAAGAACATTACGCACTAAATGACTTGTTCTTTTTTTTTTTAATTAGAATGTTTTTACAGTAAATCAAAATAATATTTCTAACTAGACCATATTAACTAGAATGTTTTTTGTTGGATGAATGAAGCTTGAAGATGAAGTTTTTCTTTTTTGTGGGATGAATGAAGCTTGAAGATGGAGATGTTGAAGATGAAGATGAAGAGCGATTCTATAGCTGCATGATTCTACAACATAGCGAGTGTGATTATACAGCATAATGAGTGTGACAATGCAACTGAATATGTGACTACAATGAGTGTATATTTGTCAGATTCTACAACATAATGTGTGTGACTATACAGCATAATGAGTGTGACTATACAACTGAAAATGTGTGACCTTACAATTCTGCAAGAACATTACGCATTAAATGACTTGTTCTTTATTTTTAATTAGAATGTTTTTACAGTAAATCAGAATAATATTTCTAACTAGACCATATTAATTAGAATGTTTTTTTGTTGGATGAATGAAGTTGGAAGATGAAGTTGTTCTTTTTTTGGATGAACGAAGCTTGAAGATGAAGAAATTCTTTTTTTTTGTTGGATGAATGAAGCTTGAAGATGAAGTTGTTCTTTTTTTGGGGGATGAATGAAGCTTGAAGATGGAGATGTTGAAGATGAAGATGAAGATAATGAGTGATTCTACAACTGGATGATTCTACAACATAGCGAGTGTGACTATACAGCATAATGAGTGTGACAATGCAACTGAATATGTGACTACAATGAGTGTACATTTGTCAGATTCTACAACATAATAAGTGTGACTATACAGCATAATGAGTGTGACTATACAACTGAAAGTGTGTGACCTTGCAATTTTGCAAGAACATTACGCACTAAATGACTTGTTCTTTATTTTTAATTAGAATGTTTTTAAAGTCAATCAAAATAATATTTCCAACTAGAACATATTAATTAGAATGTTTTTTTGTTGGATGAATGAAGTTGGAAGATGAAGTTGTTCTTTTCTTTGGATGAACGAAGCTTGAAGATGAAGAAAATCTTCTTCTTTTGTTGGATGAATGAAGCTTGAAGATGAAGTCGTTCTTTTTTTGTGGGATGAATGAAGCTTGAAGAAGGAGATGTTGAAGATGAAGATGAATGAAGGTTAAAGAATTGAAAAAGTATGTTAAAGAAGAGTATTAATCGAATTTTAGAGAGGGAGTGATTTGATTAAATTGTATAGAAAATAAATGGAGTGTTTAGTATGAATGAGAAGGAGTGATTTGAATTGTAGTGAGAGAGTTTGGTGTGATTGATAGTGAGGGAGAGGGCATCACTGCTGCTACTGTTGCTCATGCTGCTACTGCTGTTATTGTTAGAAGAACCTTTTCCCCCTTTTTTTTAATCTAATCTAAGCCATCAATCTCACCCAAGATCAATGGCTAACAACACAATTTCTCAACTTCCCAATCCACCACCAACTCCCTTGATCCCATATATATATATATATATGGGATCAAGGGAGTTGGTGGTGGATTGCTGCTTGAGAGCTTACGGTTTCATGTTCTATTTCACTCCCCGATGAGAGTTCTTTTCACCCTTCCCTCACGGTACTACTTCGCTATCGGTCACCCAGGAGTATTTAGCCTTGCAAGGTGGTCCTTGCTGATTCACACAGGATTCCACGTGCCCCATGCTACTCGGGTAAGAGCATAAGCTAGTGATACTTTCGGCTACTGGACTCTAGCCATCTAGGGTGCGGTACTCCACCGCTTCGCCTAGTAGCACGACGCTTGTATTGCTCTCCCACAACCCCGTTTTCACGGTTCAGGCTGTCCCCTATATAAATATATATATATATATATATATATATATATATAGAGAGAGAGAGAGAGAGAGAGAGAGGTGGGGGGGGGGGGGATCAAGGGAGTTACTAACTTCCTAAGAGTCCTTTAGTCTTCATCCTAACCTTCCATTCATCTTAAGATGGATGGATGGATGAGCTTCAATTGAAAAAAAAGGGAAGATTGTCAAGGCTGCCAAACATCCCCTCACCCAAATCAATCACTACATTACTTCCCTCATACCCTTCCCAATCCCCTCCTTTTCAATTCATTTCCCAACTCCATTCATCTCTCTCTAACAAAACCCCAACAAATAATCTCCATTAATAACTCCGACCATACTCCGTCAACTACTCCGACCATACTCCGTCAACTACTCCGACCATACTGCGTTTTTAACACAACATACTCCGTCAGTAACTTCGATCATCATATGAAGGTATGTTCATGCTTCATCTTCATCATCTTCATCTCCATCTTCATACTTATTTTTCTTCATCATCTTCATCTTCATCTTCATGCTTCTTTTTATTTTTCATACCTTTTTTTTTGTATTTATAAAATTATTCATCTTCATTATCCACAAAAAAAAGAACAACTTCATTTTTAAGATGAAGTTTGAAGATGAAGTTGTTCTTTTTTGTGGGATGAATGAAGGTTGAAGATGAAGATGAACAAGTCATTTAGTGCGTAATGTTCTTACAGAATTGCAAGACCACACACTTTCAGTTGTATAGTCACACTCATTATGTTGTAGAATCACGCAGCTGTACACTCATTGTCAGGCCCGACTCATAGGTAGTACAATTCATTTCTTGGAACAGGAGCCCAAGAAAAAGAGGGCCCAATATTCCATGATTTAAAAAATAAAATTTAACACAGTATACGTACAAGTACAACTTTTACAAAGCTACAAGGAGGCAGTTACTGCAACTATCAACACAAACAATTATAGAAAATATAAAAACCTTCCATCTTCCTTTCATATTTTCCCAATATTTATAAATTACCATTGATTGATTATTGAAATTTGAAAATTTTATCTTTAATTAATTCCATAAATATTTCTTTCCCATAAAAAAAAATATACTTGTACTTTATTCTATTACGTTTGATTCAATTTACTCCGTATTTGTTTATGTTCCGGTATTGGAATCAATTAACCCGACGTGGAATTCGGGTTCGTATCATTCAATGTTGCTTTGAATGTCAATCGATCAATCTTGACAGGCTCTCCTTCCTCCTACTCCTTCAGTCGGACCTTCCCGGCGGAATGGGCTGGCTCCCTGCACACAGAACGCACAGGGCCTCGGAGGTTGTCCGAGGAAACCCTCTCCGATGCCTAAGTCAGTCCGTGAATGCCTTAAGAAACCTAGCTCGAGAGGAACTAGGTGGCGATTTAAAAGTAAGAGTTCTAGAGAGAGAAAATCCAACCCCTTTCTTGTGGGAAATGGAAGAGTATTTATACCTTCCCACAAGAGAGGGAAGTAGAAGGAGAATGGGTGGATAAGGAGGTGACAAGTGGCGTCTTCTCATCCACCCACTCTCAATTACCTTAGGCAAAATGACGAGAAGGCCCCTGGGGATCCCTGCTCTGCCTGCGGGGATTTCCCCAGGGGGTAGGCGGGTTTGAGTTGTGAGAGCTAGGCTCCAGCAGGCTGCGTCACCCTGCTGGCCCGGCGGTCAGCTGTTTTCCTTAGTAATTCTTCCCACTTCCATGTTCTTTGTTTTGACTGTTTGTCGGGTCGGTTTCTGGGCCTTCTGGGCAATCCTATGGGAGCCTGCCTAGTAGGCTGTTAGTGTCAGGCTGCCGACCCCAATCAATTGGCCCTCGCAAGCAGGAGGGGAGCAAGACTTCCTTCCGGCTGGCGACTTTTACTTAGATGGAGGGAGGTTGACTTATTTTCACCTTTACTGCTGCATTTAATGCTTTGTACCTTCCCGAGGAATGAAGCTCAGTTGTGTCAGGTACGCAAAGAGTTGAAGGGTTTCTTGCAATGATTACCCTTTTTGCTAAATGGATTTTCGGGAAATGTGAAGACTTCGTGATTGGTGGCTTTCCCTTCCAGGGTGGTTGGGATGCCAATTAATGCTGCGTTTCACTTGTATATATTCCAGCTTTTCTTGCCATTTTCGTTTAACTCATCCCCAATCCTTCCACTTCTCTTTGTTGAATTATGGTTTGGATCAAAAAATTCACTACTCGCCATGGAGTTCGTACTGTCACCTTTCTTTTCAAAGGATTTTGGAGACTCCGGTATGCTCGGGCGGCTTACCGGACCATTTGCCGCAGCCGTCGTTCACGGCCACACCCTCGTCGGAGTGGTCGGAAAGCTTCCATCAGGGCGGGCAAGCGCCACAAGAGATCTTCGCCTCCTGCTGCTTCCAGGTTTAAGCGCTGCCCTCAGGGAGGTGGGTGCTTTGATCGGGGCTGCCACGAATGTTTCTTGTGGCTGCACCCTGAACAATTTGACCCCGACTGCTCTGATGCAGACTCTTCCCTGGGGTCAGGCCCCTCTTCTCCTGTGAAGAGAACAGGCTGTCGTACTTGCGATGAATCCCAGGCTGTTCCCTATGACAGAGATTGGGATGACAGTAGCCGGGACTCCGAAGACAGTGAGGGTCTAGGCTGTTTGAGTGACAGGGATGAGGATGGACTCCCTGACGACCCTTTCAAGGACTCCCCAGACTGGGATTGGGGATCGAACTTCGGGGGTCAAAGTAGCCCTGGAGACCATTCTCCAGATTTAGATGATGATTAGGCCTGCTTAGCAGGGCATAGGTGCGTCGAGCCGAAAATTTAGGCTCTTATGTATTTTCTTTATTTGCCTGGCATGATATGTAACCTGCCCATTTTCCATTAAGGCTAATAAAAAATCCGAGCGACTTGGCTATTCTCTTTGTTTTTTTTTGTTTGCGGGGATGACGTTGCCAGTCGACTGTTCCTCTGACAATTTTTGTCTTTTCTAGGCCCTTCTTGGGAAGGGGTGAGCAGCTTGTGTTCAGCGCGTGACACGTGGGGTAGGTTGTTGGGGACGTCTTGTCAGAGAGGTGGCCTTTTAGGCTTTCTGGGCTTTATATAAGCCCCTCTCCTTTTTCATTTCCTTCTTTTACACTTTTCAAAATTCGTAACTTTTCTCATACTCCCAAACCGTCTTCGTTGCTGAGAACTTTGTGAGATCAAGAAGTGTCTACTGTCACATTTTCCGACGACGACCGACATTCTAGGTTAGAATCTTTCTTTGAATCTTCGTCCTCTTTCTCTTTCATCGGTACTTTTCTTCATACCCAGTATGTCTCGAGTCCGCGCTTTTTCTTTTGGCTCTTTGCTTGGGAGGTCTGAAGGTGGAGACGGAGGTGGACGTGATTTAGCCTCCTCTTCTGGGGTTGGGCCCAGGGAAGAGGATGATCTTGACAGGGGGGAGGGTGCTGAATCACCCAAACCCGCTCCCTTTGACGTTGTTGACTCTGACAACGAGGCCCTGGAAGTAGACCCTTCCAGGATTGTCGGCCCCCTCATCCGTAGGGAGAGGGGGAAAACTTACTATTTGGATAAGAAGAAATACTTGGTTCCCTTAAAGACCTACCCCGAGGCCAAGAATAGGGACTTGATCTTAGAAAGCAATGCTGCCGAGGAAATTGAAAAGTTCTATAATTTTGGGGAAGGGTACACTGTCGTAGTCCCGGGGGAAAAGGACACGGTATGCTGCCCCCCGGAGGGTTGTGTGGCTGTCTATCACAAGGCTTTAGAATTCGGCCTGCGATTCCCTATTCATCCCTTCCTGGAGGAGACCTTCAGGAGGATGAATGTTGCTATAGCTCAGCTGACTGCCTCAGCTATTAGGTCCTTGATAGCTTACACTTGGACCTGTCTTTTCCATGGCGAGGGGCCTTACATTGATGCCCTTCGCTTCATGGTTGGTCTTCAAATGGTATTCTCGTCAGGGTGGGATGGTTCCCCTGGTTATTGGTCCCTGCAGAGACAGAAGAAGTACGCTCTGGTCTGGCCTGCTTTGAGCAGCCTGAAAGACTGGAAGAACAATTTCTTGTACGTACATAGCGCGTCAGGGTGGAGGATTCCTAGGCATTTTAGGAACCACGTCCATACCCGTATGGAAACTCGCGAAGAGTACCACCCAGGCGTCGGGGGGAAGGCCCTTGAGGTAAAGCTGAGTGCCAGAGAGGAGATTTTAGTGAAGAATTTTGAAATAGTTGCGGATAAGTCCGGTACCTTTGGCCCTTCTTTCTGGCTCCCCCATGCAGAGCTCATAGCCACAGATGAGTACTTGCTCCCATTGGGCCTAATCACTAGCCGTGAAGGTAGTTTAGGGGGGCTTTTGCTGGCGCGATTTTTCTGAGATTTTTATTCCTTTGCTTTTTAACTGACTGCCCTTTTTTCTCTTGCAGACTTCTCTTCTCGTCGTTAGACAAGGAGGCAAGTTAGGAGGTTAGGTTTGAGTGAGGAGTTTGTCGTCCTTTCCAAGCGTCCCTCCCTCCCTTCAAATTTCAAGAAAGGGGAGAAAAGCTGGATGAAGCTTGTGAAGGATTTCGCTGCTGGTCGGAGGCTGCCTCTCCCTCCCCGACTGCCGTCAGGAAAGCCGGCGACCCCTTCCCCCAGTATTCATGAAGGGGAGGCTGAGGTCACCTCAGGGACCACCCCTTCCCCTGGCCAGAAGCAGGGCGCCTCTCCAGCCGGACCTCGAGCTTCCCAGGGATCGCACCCTGTGAATTCAGAAGGGACTGGGGAGAGTGCCCCCTTGGAGTCGAGAAGAAAGAGGGGTAGGGAGCCCTCAGGAGCTGATGTGGTGGATTTGGAGGCGAATGTTGCTACCCTTGAAGCAAAGCGCCCTGCACGTGATCTTCCGAGCATTCCTTTTCCAGAGGAGAACACGGAGTTCCATTATACTGCTGGTGATAGTGTAGACGTATCAGGCCTGCTTTCCGACTCTGGCGTCGTCTTGGCTGACCGCCTTACCAAGTTCGTGACTTCGACCTCTCACCAGGTGCTCCAATATATCCAGCGTACCTCTAAGGTTTTGCTGGCATCTTCCGAGCTGGCGGCCCTCAGCCGTCTGAGTGATGAAGAGTTGACCGTCACACCAGGGGCTCCCCCTCCTGACTGCCTGGCCATGGTGGAAAGGGACATAACTTTGATAAGTAATCTGAAGGACAAGCTGGCGAGGCAAGAGAGTGAGCTGGAGGAGGCAAAGAGTCAGGCTGGCCAGTGGAGGCTTCAGGGAGAGAGAGCTGTGAGGGAAACAGCCAAGCTTGAAGCTGAGCTGAAGGAGAGCCGTTTAGCGATGGAGCAGGCTACCCTTTCTCTGGCTGAGATGGGGCACCTAAAAGGAAAAGTAGCTGATTTGGAGGAGCAACTGTCCAGAGCTGACTCAGCTTTTGAGCAGGCCAAGGGAGAGTGGAAGAAAGAAAAAGAAACCCTTGCGGAGGAGACCGAGGCTGCGGTGGATGCAAGCTTCGTGAGTGGTGCCAACTCTTCCCTGGAGTTGATGATGGAGGTGATTGGGGAAATGTTCCCTGCGTTTGATGAGGAGGCTTTCCGGAGTCTCTACTCTGCTAAGAATGAGGCTCGGGCGGCCAGACCACCTGAGGCAGCTGCTGGCCCAAGCCAGGATGCTCCATGATGCTCATCCTTTCTTGTAATAGCCTTACTCTCTATGCTGAGCCTTTGTTATGGCCAGCTGTCTGTAATATCTATTCTTCCGGATCTTTGCCTTAGTTGTTTTGTAAAAAACTTTCTACCCTTCATGGGTTTTGTTATGGAATGCCTTTCCTTTGTTTTAGTTTGCTTCTCTTGCGTTTTTTTATACAAGGTTGGGGGAATTGCCCCCAGCCCTTGTTAGCTGTGCGCAGGCTGGCCTGTCCCTGGCCTCTGCTTGGAGTCCAGGGGGCCTGCCCCCTACCTGCCTAGAGGTAGGCAGGGAAGGCTTTTGCGTTTTTTATACAAGGTTGGAGGGAATTGCCCCCAGTCCTTGTTAGTGGTGCGTAGCCTGGCCTATCCCTGGCCTCTGCTTGGAGTCCAGGGGGCCTGCCCCCTGCCTGCCCAGAGGTAGGCAGGGAGGGCTTTTGCATTTTTTATACAAGGTTGGGGGAATTGCCCCCAGTCCTTGTTAGCGGTGCGTAGCCTGGCCTGTCCCTGGCCTCTGCTTGGAGTCCAGGGGACCTGCCCCCTGCCTGCCCAGAGGTAGGCAGGAAGGGCTTTTGCGTTTTTTATACAAGGTTGGGGGAATTGCCCCCAGTCCTTTTTAGCGGTGCGTAGCCTGGCCTGTCCCTGGCCTCTGCTGGGAGTCCAGGGGACCTGCCCCCTGCCTGCCAAGAGGTAGGCAGGGAGGGCTTTTGCGTTTTTTATACAAGGTTGGGGGAATTGTCCCCAGTCCTTGTTAGCTGTGTGCATCCTGGCCTGTCCCTGGCCTCTGCTTGGAGTCCAAGGGGCCTGCCTCCTGCCTGCCCAGAGGTAGGCAGAGAGGGCTTTTGCATTTTTTTGCTGGGGGGTCCATTTTCCTCGGTTTTAGCAACAGGGGGGCCTCTTCCTATTGCCCCATGCTCGTTTGTGTGTGAGAGCGCAAGCTTAAACAGACAACGAGTATGAATTCTTGAGTGTTATAGAAATTTCGTTAAAACATAAGATTGGTCGGAGTCGTCGACATTTCTTTTTTGATCGTCCTCCGCCAGTATTTTTTTCCTATAGACGTGATTTCCTTAAGGCTTAGCTATACATAGTATCTTTTTAGGGTGTCGGCGTTCCAGTGTGCGTTCAACTCTTGGCCTGCTAGGTTGGCGATTTTGTACGTGCCTGTTCCCAAGATCTGGGTCACTTGGTATGGGCCTTTCCAGTTGGCGCTTAGTTTGCCGTGTTCCCTGATAAGGCTAAAGTCGTATCACCTTAATCAAAATAATCCTAACGAACAACTAACAGGTAGCTAGCAGTAAGTAAGGGTCGAATCCACAGAGAGACGGATGAAAATCGCTAATTATCTAATGATTGATTCTAAACTATTTAAATTTTGGCTTGTTGAATTGTTATCTAAACTAATGCAATAATATAAACTAAGAGGTTCTAACAATATTAAAAGGATCTAGGATTTTCCGGTTCACTATGCAATTAAATTGGGTAAAGTTAATTAATCAATCAATCAAAGTTATTTAGGGCAAAGACACGGCCTCTCGGATCTTATGTCAACCTTAGGATAGATTCTGACGGGCTCTCGCAACTTACCAGATTATCCTACCCACTTACTTGTAAGTCTACCCTTACCAGGCTTTCGATCTTAGGTTCGGGTTCCTAAACATTCAACTAGTTCAACGTCTCAAACTAATCAAACGATAATACAAGACAAGTAGTAAGGCAATAACATATGAATGATCAATCAAATAAGTAATTAAACTAACATCCCCAATTCAATTAACATAGATCCCCTTCAACCCTAGATAAATAAATTAGCCACTCATAATAAACGATAAAGCAATAAAGAAATTAAGCATAATAAAGAACAATATGAAAATAAGAGAATAAGAAAAGGTACCAATTAAGTAGAACTGAAAGATTAACGGTCTAAAAGTAAGAGTACAAACTTGAAGAATTCTAATGCTAATAAAAAGTCTAAACTAAACTAATGAATATGAAAGTGTAAAAGTGAAAGGTGTCCTTAAACCTAACCCTAAGAAGGGTATTTATACTTATTACAATGGGTCTAATTAGGAAATAGGACATAATTTAATAAAATAATCCCGTAGAATTTTAATTAAGGCAGAATACGGATTCTTCAGAAGATTAGGAAAGTCACTCAGACGCGTCGTGAACCGCTCGGTACATAAACAAACCGCTCGGTACAAAAACGAACCGACCGGTTCACAAATGAACCGATCGGTTCAACATCAAACCGACCGGTTCGGTTTTCCTGCACTGCGCGACGAATTTGAAATGCCTGCCGTTTCTTCGTTACTTGTCGGATTTGAACTTGTAATATACCGTTGGAAAGCTAAGAGAAAGAGCTTTCCAACGCCATAAAAATCAGCTCAATCGGAGTTTTAGAACTCAAGATATTCACATTTGAAGTTGACCTTTGTTTTCGCGATCGTTCTTTCTTCTCGATTTGCATTTGTTTGAGCTTTCCAACTTATTTCTTTGTCGTTTTCTTATTGTTTCTTCACTTCACGTCCTTCCTCAAGTATTCACTTAGTATCCTCTTTTATCACTTCTTTCTTGTAGATTTCATGGCTCGACTCTCGTCATTGCCCAAATATAGCTCAATCGCCTTTATTTGTTTCGTTTCCTACAAAACGTAAACAAAATACCCAGCATAACAAAGAAGAATAAAAAGTTAGAAAAACAACTCCTAGGACACATAAAACGAACCAAAATAAAGGAAAAGTTGGGGTCAAATATATATACGAAATGAGTTCATCATTCCCTAGATTTTCCAACAGCCTGTGTCTTCCTTAGTACTAGGTCGCCTACCTGAAATCTTCTCTTATGCACCCTTTTGTTGTACGCTTTTCTCATTCTTTGCTGGTAGGCTGCTATGTTGGTGCTGGCCTCCTCCCTGACTTCGTGGACCAGGTCAAGAGCTTCGACCATTGCTTCGTCGTTGTCAGCCTGGTTGTATTGCTGAGATCGCAGGGTAGGAATTCGCACTTCGATGGGTAGCAGAGCCTCTGCTTCATACACCAGGCCAAAGAGTGTCTGACCTGTTGACTCTTTTCTGGTGGTCCTTATTGACCAGAGGATGCTTGGTAGCTCGTCTGCCCATCTTCCCTTGAGGTCATCTACCATTTTTCTGAGACCGTTTAAGATCTGTTTGTTTGCGGCCTCGGCCTGCCCATTGGTCTGGGGGTGGCAGACGGCGGAATAGGCGACGGCTATCCCATGCCCCTCCAGCCAGGCTCTTAGGGGGCCATTATCAAATTGCCTTCCATGGTCAAATACCAATGTTTTTGGAAGGCCAAATCTGGTTATAATGTTCCTCCATATGACCTTCCTGACCGCCGACTCGGTGATGTTTGGGACTGCTTCAGCTTCAACCCACTTTGTGAAGTAGTCTATCCCCACGATCAGAAATTTTCGTCCCTCTGTAGCTGTGGTAAAGGGACCCAGTATGTCCATCCCCCATTGGGCGAAAGGAATGGGAGATAAAATCGGCCTGAGTTCTTGGGCTGGGATATGGATTGATGGAGCGAAGAGTTGGCATTTTCTGCATTTTTGGGTTAGGCTCCTAGCATCTGCTAGCATGGTAGGCCAGTAGTAGCCCGCCCTTAGAGCTTTGTGGGCCAATGACCTTCCTCCAATGTGATGTCCGCAGATTCCTGAGTGGATGTCCTCTAGAACTTCCGCGGCCTGGTCTGCCCTAGGCATCTGAGCAGGGGGTAGGTGAAAGATTTCTTGTAGAGCTCTTCGTCAATGATTATGAACCAGGCTGCTTTGGCCTGTATTTTCTTTTTCTGTACCGGATCAGGTGGTAGGATGTCGTATCTTTTGAACTGAATGAGGGGGGTCATCCAGTTTTCCTGTCCCTCCTCAATGGTGCTGACTGCCTGACAAGAAGTGGTGGACTTCTCATGCATAACATCAACCCAAACTGACCTTCTTATGTCTTGCAGGCTGGAGCTAGCCAGCTTTGACAGAGCGTCAGCCCGATTATTCTGTGATCGGGGTATTTGCCTGATTTCATAGGACTTCAGGCTTGATAATTCCTGTTTTACTTTTTCAAGGTAGGTGGCCATGGTCTGATCTCTAGCCTCATATTCTCCATTAATTTGATTAGCAATAAGCAGGGAGTCAGTTGCTAGTACAACCCGCTCTGCCCCTGCTGCCTTAGCCAGATTTATCCCTGCGAGTACGGCCTCATATTCCGCCTCGTTGTTTGATGCAAGGAAGGTGAATCTGAGCGCATGCTCAAAATCCACTCCCTCAGGGCTGGTCAGTACAACGCCTACCCCTGCACCATTGGCTGTTGAGGATCCGTCAGTGTGCACGATCCATTCTTCGGGGGGGGGGGGGGGGGGCTCTTCTTCCCCTGAATGGGAACATTCAGCCAGGAAGTGTCCTCGGTTGGTATGATATCCCCAGCCCGCTTAACTCGATTGCCCATTTTAGCAGCCTTCCTGATTTCTCAAATTTTTCCAATATCTTTTCCAGTGGCTGGTCGGTGAGGACCACAACGGGATGTGCGTCAAAGTAGGGTCTGAGTTTTATGGCTGCAATGATGACTGCATAGGCGGCTTTTTCTATCAAAGGATAGTTTCTTTCGGCTGCCCCCAGGGCGTGACTCACAAAGTAGATGGGCTGCTGTGAGCCTGCTTCCTCCCTTAGGATGACTGCACTTACTGTTGTGTTGGTGACAGCAATCTATAGGTACAGTTTTTCTCCGGCCACTGGTCTTCCCAAGGTAGGGAGTTTCTTCAGGTGTTCCTTCAATTGTTCGAAGGCTTTCTTTTGTTCATCTTCCCATTTGAATTGCTTATTGCCCTTCAATACTTTGAAGAATGGGGTGGACTTGTCTGCCGATCTGGCGATAAAGCGGGCCAGGGCAGCCATCCTGCCTGTGAGCCGCTGAATGTCCCTTATGATCTTAGGCTCCGGGAGGTCTAGGACCGCCTGAATTTTTTCGGGATTGGCGTCTATCCCCCTGGAGCTGACTAAGAATCCCAGGAATTTTCCGGATCGGACTCTGAATGTGCATTTTTTCGGATTCAGCTTCATCTTGTATGACCGCAGGAGGAGAATGTTTCCTGCAGGTCTGTTAGATGCTCCTTGTCCCCCTTGCTCTTCACAATTGCATCATCGACATAGGCTTCCAAGTTTCTCCCTTTTTGGTTTTCAAAGACCTTGTCCACCAATCGCTGATAGGTGGCGCCTGCATTCTTCAGCCCAAATGGCATCATCTTATACATGTAAGTGCCATGGCTGGTTATGAAGGCGCACTTCATCCTGTCAGGCTGCCAGAGGTACACTTGATGGTACCCTGAGAATGCATCCAAGAAACTTAACGTGGTATACCCACTAGTGGCGTCCACCAGTTGGTCTATCCTGGGCAGGGGGTAGCAGTCTTTTGGGCAGGCTTTGTTAAGATTCGTGAAGTCTACGCACATTCTCCATGCGCCTGACGACTTTTTTACCATCACAACGTTTGCCAACCATTCAGGGTAATCATAGACTTCGATGAAGTCTGCCTTTAAGAGTTTGTCTATTTCTTCTTTTATCACCGCGTCTTTCTCTACGGACATGTTTCTTTTCTTTTGCTTTACAGGGTGAGCTTTCAGGCTAACGTTCATCTTGTGAACAATAAAAGCCGGGTCGACCCCTGGCATCTCATCCGCAGAGTAAGCAAATACGTCCCTGTTTTCTCTCAGGACTGCAATTAACTCCTTTTGGTAGGACTCCTCCAGGTCGGCCCCTATGAGGACCTGCCTCCCTGGTTCTAAGTCCACCAGCATGCTCTCCCCTTCAGGTTCTAAGTGGGATGCTTTTTGCTGGGCAGCCGGGATTTCACCCTCCCTGCTGGGAGAGCCTTCGGTTTTTCGCTTTCCTTTCCTTTCTGTCTCATGGGCTTGCAGGGCCACGGTGTAGCAATGTCTGGCTGACTCTTGATCTCCGTGGACCTTTCCTTCCATGCTAAAGTCTGTCACATAGGCTATGGTAAGAGCCCTGATCGACACAACAGCTTCGATTTCATCTAGGGTGGCTCGGCCAATCAGGGCGTTGTATGCAGACTTTGCATCCACCACAACAAATGACGCCATGACATTCCTGGCAGTGCCCCCCTCCCCAAATGTCACTGGTAAGTCGATAACCCCCATGGGAAGTACACCTGTCCCACTGAACCCATACAAAGATCCAGGGGCTGGCTTCAGATGTCTTTTTTCTAGATTCATTTTCTCAAAGGCGTCTTTGTACAAAAGGTTTGTGTAGACGCCAGTGTCCACCATGCACCTCTTGACAATGTGATTGCTAATTTTAAGAGTTAGGACCAAAGGGTCACTATGCGGGTATATGACTCTCCCTGCATCTTCAGGGGTGATGCTCAGGGTAGTGCCTCTTGGACTTCCTGCCCTCTCGGCGTAGCAAATTTGGTTCCGTAATTCACGGATCTGGCTTTTCTGGCTTCGTCTGCTAGTTCGCCCCTCTGCATCTCCTGATACTACATGAATGATTGTGCGATTTTGGGCCGAGCCTTCAGGCTTGTCCGCCGCTTCCTTTTGGGTTTTGTTCCTCGGTGCATAGTTACTCAGCCAGCCGTTTCTTATGAGTTTCTCTATTTCGTCTTTTAAGTGTCGGCATTCTTCTGTGGTGTGTCCTATGCAATCGTGGAACGTGCAGAATTTTTTAGGATCCCCTTTTGGGCTGCGCGGCTTGTTTGGACGATTCCATTTTGCTGTTTCTTTCTCCAACTCAAAGATTTCTGCCCTCGGCCTGTTGAGGGCCGTGTAGCTGTCAAACCTTGGCTGGTAGGTAGTGCGTTCTTTCTTGGGGGTATCTCCCTCCTCTCTCTGTTTGCCTGGTTCATTTCTGCCGCGTCCACCCTGCGGTCCCCCTTGTGGCTTTGCCTGGCCTGCAGGAGTGTCCGGCAGGCTGTGAAACTCTTCCTGCAGAATAAACCCTTCAGCGATTTTTCTGGCCTTAGCCAAAGTTTCTGGCTGGGCCCTGATCATCTGATTCTTCATTTCCCCTGGGAGCAGAGAGATTGTCAGGGCGTAGGCAGCGGTGGAATCATCAATCTCTCTGACTTGCTGGTAGGACAAGTCAAACCTCCTTAGGTACTCCCTGACGCTTTCGCCCTTTTTCTGCTTCAGGGTCATGAGGTCGAACCGAGTGAGTCGCCTCCTTTTGTTCCCTGCATATTGTTCAAGGAAGGCCTCGGCTAACTCTATAAAGAAGCTGATTGATCCCTGGCGAAGATCCCTGAACCATCCTTGTGCAAGCCCTACCAGGGTGGTTGGGAAGGTTTTACACCAGATTGCGTCATCCACGTCATACATGCCCATGTGACTCTCAAATGCCGCCAGATGATCCTCCGGGTCTGTGGTTCCGTCAAACTTGATGGTGGGCATTTTGATTTTCGGGATGGGGTATTCTTGTACATCAGGATGAAGAGGAGTTTTTGTGGGCCTGCCTACCATTCGTGACCTGCTTTCCCCAGACTGGTTACAGTGGATATCCCATTGTCTAGGGATCGGTTTCCTCGTACTGGGGGAGCGGTGCCTCGGTGGCCGCCTGCTCGCTCCTTCGTCCTCCGTATCAGGGGAGATTTGTCTGGATCGTTTTCTCCGGGACTGACAGAGGTTGTCATCCTGGTGGTATCTGGACTCAAGCGGTTGCCCCCGGTTAAGCCTAGATTGCAGGCTTTGGGACAACCCTGGGGCTGGCTGTCCCTTGGCTGCTGGCGTTAACCTGGAGAAGACTCCGCCCTGCTTTTCCCCCAGGCGTTTAGATGCTGGCTCCTTGTGCCTCATCCGCTCTTGCAATCCCTGGGATAGACCTCTCCGCTCTCCAGACGCAGACTCCGTGGTGTGAATGAAGAACGCTTGTTGTTGGGCAGGCGGCTCTTGGCTACCTACTGTGATGCGCCTCTGCACCTGCGCATATACTTGAGCTGTCCTTCTTGCTTTCCTCTGGGCGTTTCTGGCGGCGGTTCGCTTCGTGCCCCCAGCTCCATCCCTGCTCATTGAGGGAGGCTGCCTGGGGGTCGTTGCAACCCTGCCTACCAGGTCCTCAGGAGTGAACTCCTGGTTTAGCATCGCAGAGAAGAAGGCAGCTGTCTATACCATCTGAGCTGGGGTCAGGTTCAGGGTGTGCCCTGGATGTGCCCCCAACTCTGGTACTACAGCTGCATTTGGTATGCCCAGGAGACTGGTTCCCCCCATCCCCAGGATCGTGGTGGGAGGAACTCTCTCCGGCTGCGGCATGCCGTATAGGGGGGTCACCGGTGGGACCGTCGGACCGACCCCTACACTAGTGTCAACGATTTTCGGCATGATTACTTTGATTGGTTAGTTTTTGTGGGTAATTCGTGGATACAACCAGATCTTCCCCACAGACGGCGCCAAATTGTTCCGGTATTGGAATCAATTAACCCGACGTGGAATTCGGGTTCGTATCGTTCAATGTTGCTTTGAATGTCAATCGATCAATCTTGACAGGCTCTCCTTCCTCCTACTCCTTCAGTCGGACCTTCCCGGCGGAATGGACTGACTCCCTGCACACAGAACGCACAGGGCCTCGGAGGTTGTCCGAGAAAACCCTCTCCGATGCCTAAGTCAGTCCGTGAATGCCTTAAGAAACCTAGCTCGAGAGGAACTAGGTGGCGATTTAAGAGTAAGAGTTCTAGAGAGAGAAAATCCAACCCCTTTCTTGTGGGAAATGGAAGAGTATTTATACCTTCCCACAAGAGAGGGAAGTAGAAGGAGAATGGGTGGATAAGAAGGTGACAAGTGGCGTCTTCTCATCCACCCACTCTCAATTACCTTAGGCAAAATGACGAGAAGGCCCCTGGGGATCCCTGCTCTGCCTGCGGGGATTTCCCCAGGGGGTAGGCGGGTTTGAGTTGTGAGAGCTAGGCTCCAGCAGGCTGCGTCACCCTGCTGGCCCGACGGTCAGCTGTTTTCCTTAGTAGTTCTTCCCACTTCCATGTTCTTTGTTTTGACTGTTTGTCGGGTCGCTTTCTGGGCCTTCTGGGCAATCCTATAAGAGCCTGCCTAGTAGGCTGTTAGTGTCAGGCTGCCGACCCCAATCAGTTTATAAAAAGAAAACTTTACTGAGTATTGTTTTTCTCATTGTATCAAACCCATTAACAAGTACCCCACTACTTCTTCGTAGGTTAACATATTTTGTTCTATGTGATTTTTTTTAATAAAGGAGCCTCAGATCAAAATTTCGAACAGGGCCTCGCAATGTCATTGGTCAGCCCTGCTCATTGTAGTCACATATTCGGTTGTATAGTCACACTCATTATGCTGTATAGTCACACTCGTTATGTTGTAGAATCACTCAACTGTAGAATACTTTGGATTAAGGTATCATGCGTTTAATCATCTTCATCTTCATGCATGTTTTATTTTTCATACCTTCTTTTTTTGGTATTTATAAAATTATTCATCTTCATTATCCAAAAAAATGAAGATTGAATATGGATGAATAAAGGTTGAATATTTAATGAATGTTTAGATATTTTCGTTTTTTTAAAGTCACAGTCGTCCATTCATCCATATTCAACTTTCATTTTTTTTTTGTGGATAGTGAAGATGAATAATTTTATAAATACAAAAAAAGGTATGAAAAATAAAACAAGTATGAAGATGAAGATGATTAAACGCATGATACCCTAATCCCAAGCTATTCTACAGCTGCATGATTCTACAACATAATGAGTGTGACTATGCAACATAATGAGTGTGACTATACAACTGAAAGTGTGTGACTTTTTTCAGGTTTTTTTTATCTATGTTCAAGATTCCACGTTCGTCAAATACCTACATCCGAACCTCGATAATTTTCAGGTATTTGTTTTTATCTTTTTAGAGCATCTTTAAAATAATTAATTCATCCTCATGCTTGTTTTATTTTTCATTCCTTCTTTTTTTGGTATTTATAATATTATTTATCTTCATTATCCACAAAAAAAATGAAGGTTGAATATGGATGAATGAAAGTTGAATATTTAATGAATGTTTAAATATTTTGCTCTGACTCGTATGTATAATCATCTTTCTAATTATGAATATGACTTTGCTAATGATGATTGAAGAATAATTGACTGTATGGCTTTTATTTTCATTTTACGGTTTCAGTTTTGTAGTCACACACTTTAGGTTGTATAGTCAAACAATTGATGTTGTATATCACACAATTTCTTGCAGTGATTAGTGTATGTAATCATCTTTGCTAATGATGATTGAAGTATAAATAAGTACGAGTATAATTTAGTTGTATAGTCACAGAGATTATGTTGTATAGTCACACAGTTGAAGTTGTATAGTCATACTCGTTATGTTGTAGGATCACAATCATTATGTTGTAGGATCACACTGTTTATGTTGTATAGTCACACAGTTAAAGTTGTATAGTCACACTCATTATGCTGTACAATCATGCAGTTGTACAGTCATTGTAGTCACATATTCAGTTGTATTGTGTGATTTAGATTGATTGTGTGTTTTGTTGCAGCGAAATGGTTGGTGGAAAGAGGAATGTTGGTAAAAGGGGCGGTGGGAAGAAGAAGGTCGTGGAAGATACAACGACCGACCACGTGATTGGACAATGTATTGTTGCGCACGTACCGGAGACCATCATTAAACTCTTGAGTATTTATATGGGATAAAATGTTTGCTTTAGGATGAACGTACTATATGTAAAGGATGTTTGGCGGGTTAGAATGTTTTTATGTTTGACGTACTATAGGTAAATGATGGACTTTTTCTAATGTAAATATATTTTCATCGCTATTTTATGGTTTCATAATTAATCACGCGAGGTCAATAGCAAAATCACTTATCCTCTCACCTTTAAAACCACGCAGCTGTGCACCAATTGGTTTGTAGCCAAAAGTGGTCGTATTTGTATAGTCACATTCGCTATGTTGTATAGTCTCACTGCTAATATTGTATAATCGGGACAGATTTTGGTTTTTCATTTTGTATAGTCACACTCGTCAAGCAGTAAAATCACACTCATTATGTTGTAGAATCACACTCATTTTGTGCGTAATGTCAAACGTCAACATAATGAGTGTGACTATACAACATAATGAGTGTGACTATACAACTAAAAGTGTGTGACCTTGCAATTCTGCAAGAACATTACGCACAAAATGAGTTGTTCTTTTTTTAATTAAAATGTGTTTACAGTCAATCAAAATAATATTTCTAACTAGAACATATATTAATTAGAATGTTTTTTTGTTGGATGAATAAAGTTGGAAGATGAAGTTGTTCTTTTTTTTGGATAATGAACGAATCTTAAAGATGAAGAAATTCTTCTTTTTTTGTTGGATGAATCGAAGTCGCTCATTTTACGTCTAACAATCACCTGTTGTAATATTTGTGATAGGAGAGTAGAACGTTTCCGTAATTTTTCAAAATTTTAAATGCGTCTTACAAACAAGAAATCAACTATAGAAGAAACCAACGTGAATGGATTGAATATTTAATGAATGTTTAAATACTTTTGTATGTGATTAATACTTTCATTTTTTTGAATGTCGTTACTGAGGTCACAGTCGTCCATGCATCCATATTCAACTTTTAATTTTTATTTTTGGATAATGAAGATGAATAATTTTATAAATACAAAAAAAAGAAGGTATAAAAAAACAATCATGAAGATGAAGATGATTAAACGAATGATACCTTAATCCAAGGTATTCTACATCTGCGTGATTCTACCACACAGCGAGTGTGACTATACAGCATGATGAGTGTAACTATACAACTGAATATGTGACTACAATGAGTGTACAGTTGCGTGATTCTACAACATAATGAGTGTGACTATGCAACCTAATGAGTGTGACTGTACAACTGAAAGTGTGTGACCTTGCAATTCTGTAAGAACATTACACATGATGAAGATGATGATAGGATGAAGATGAAGATGAAGATGTTCTACAAACTTCAGTCATTTATCAAGCTTGAAGATGAAGATGTTCTTATTTTTTGTTGGATGAATGAAGCTTGAAGATGAAGAAACTTTTTTTTGTTGAATGAATGAATTTTGAAGACGAGGATGATTTTTTTGTTAAATGAATAAATGGATCTTGAAGATGATGATGCTTTTTTTTTTATAGATGGAGATGAAGATGGGAGAGTATCAAGTTGTAAGGAGGGAGAAGTGAGAGTTTGATTGAGGAGAGGGTTCTTCCCTCTCTCCACTGCTGCGAAGTGTGATTGAGGGAGGGGTTGTTTCCCTCTCTCCACTGTTGCTGTGTCAGTTTACTGTTTTTTTAACACATCATCCATCTAAGCTATCCATTCAACCCGAGATCAAGGGTCAACAACACAACTTCTCAACTTCCCAATCCACCATCCAACTCCCTTGATCCCATTTCTGTATATATATATATATATAGGATTATTTCATAACAATAATACCAACTATGAGGGTGCTTCTTATATTAATACCAACTATACCTAATCTCATTTTAACATGAATTATCCCCTCATCAATCTCTCCTTGTAACAAGTTACCGGCTACCTGATGAGCTGGTTCCCTTCTCTTTTTAATTTCTTTTTGAATAAAGTCCCCTCCCACCATCCTCTGTACACTTCCTCCCTCATTACTACGTACTCTCCTCTCGCCATTGCTTAACTCGACATCTCCTCTCGCCATTGTTTTTCTTAAATTTTCTGAAATTAGGTAAATAGATTGGAGCATCTTACTTTGAAATTATGGTAAATAGATTGGAGCTTAGCTGACGTTTGCAAAAAAAAAAATCTGACATTTGAAGGAGACAAATTAGAGGAGAATCCAGATAAATAACCACATCTCATTGTGTCAATGCGGTTTTTGAAGGTTGATAATGGAGGATGACTTTTAATTTGATGAAGAAAGAAGAAGACGAGGCACACCAAAACCTAGCATGTCACAATTACCGGTTTTTACCGGTAAAAAAGACGTTAGTTATAAAGAGAAATTAATGAGGGATAGTTCATATTAAAACGAGATTACGTATAGTTGGTATTAATATAAGAAGCACCCACATAGTTGGTATTATTGTTATGAAATAACACTTTTATATATATATATATATATATATATATATATAGTAAAGCTCTTATGAGTCCTTCTCTATATATGAGTCCATAAGTCCTCATCTCATCCATTGAATGAGATGAGGATGGATGGACAGGATTCATTCTACAATTTGCATTAAAAAAAAAAGAAAAAAAGAAAAAGAAGGGAGATACTGCTTCCTAAAATAACTCCCATAATTTTTGGAAACAATAATATCCCATTCATTCACCCATTCATTCACCTATTCATTCACCCATTCATTCATTCACGTTACCACATTCATCAAACCTAAAAAAACGCTTCCAACATCATCACGTTCATCCATCCATTCATTCAATATCTGTGCTCGACATCACGTTACTATGGATTCAATGATCGCAAGATCATCATCAATCAACTGTTGATAAGCAATTCGTGGAGTACAACAATGGTGAGTTTCGATATTATTTTCATGTTTTGCGTCAATTTTATTCATTTCATTCATCATATATTCATATAAACGATTCATTGCTCTTGTGTTAGTATAGATTGCAGATTGTTAGGTTAATTATTTAGGTTTTTTTTCATAATCTTCACTGATTATTATTTAGGTTTTTCATAATCTTCATCAATTGTTATGCTTTCATTGCCATGGAAGTCATTAAGATGCTCCATATTATTAGATTTTACGTTCATAGTATGATTTTTTAAAGATCTGATCATTATATGATTTTTTCGCACAAACATATATATGGAGTTATTGTAATGCACATAATGTGTTACTCTAATATAGACCATCTGTTATTTTAATGTCTAACCCTCTGTATAGACATCTTCCGTTAATTGAATCTCGTGTTACCTTAATGCACTTCATTTGTTACTTTAATTCTTGTCATCTGTTACTGTAATGCATTGGAGTAACAAAGGATTTAAAATACTGCCATATTAAAAAAATACTGCTTCCTATAATGATGGAACGTGATTGTCATCAAAATAAGAAACAATATCAAAGTATAACGTTCTCATCCATACTCTTATTCATAGCAGTATACATGTTTATACTGTCATTCATACTCTCATTCATACCTAATGTATTACAGTAACACGTTTGAAGCATTAGAGTAACATGTCATCGGATTTAGTTATTAATGTTTTGGTTAGAATACCGCCATATTTCAAGTTCTGATTGTTTGTTTGTCGCCACGTTTATTGACATTGTTCTTGTTTTTGTAGTAGACGTAAAAGCAGAGGAATGGTGCAAGGATGTGGGTGAGAATTTCACTTCATACATAGAGCAGATCTTAAAAGATGTAGATGATAATAATAATAATAATAAGAAGAAGAAGAAGAAAGAATCATTAGGAAACGTCATGTAAGTCATCGTTTGACGATGAAGAAGGAGAAGAAGAAGAAGAAGAAGAAGAAGAGGAAGAAGAACTCTGAGTAGGACAATATATTGTTAGAGTAACTGATTGATTTTCCAATATCTAGTCCTTAGAGTAACATCCTTTATTGGAGTAAAATGAGTTAGAATAACACACATTATGCGTTATAGTAACATACTTAATGAGTTACAGTAATATAGTTTATGAGTGTAATTTGATTTCCAATATCCAGTTCTTAGAGTAACATGTGTGAAATATTGGAATTATAATGGAGTTTTATAATTTTTGTTTTGGAGTATCCTTAATAGAAACATACATTATTCTTTTGGTTGATTGGAAGTCATGTTTTTGCAAAAGACTATTATGCAACGTAACAGATTTTATGAGTTAAAGTAACACAGTTCATGAATTAGAGTAACACATTATATGAGTTAAAATAACAGTTTTTGCAAGAGACTATTATACAACGTAACAGATTTTATGAGTTAAAGTAACACAGTTAATGAATTAGAGTAACACATTATATGAGTTAAAGTAACAGTTTTTGCAAGAGACTATTATACAACGTGACAGATTTTATGAGTTAAAATAACATAGTTTTATGAGTTAAAGTAACACAGTTCATGAATTAAAGTAACACATTGTATGAGTTAAAGTAACATATTTTATGGATTATGGCAGTAACATAGTAACATACGTACAATGACAGTAGAAAAATGATGATTTTTTGGTGAAGATGAAAAAAAACTTAATTTTGAATAAACTTGTTGTGTGTGAGAGAGAGGGGCAATTAAAAGATTGATATGAGAGAGAAGATTTGCATTGGGATAATTAAGGAAGGGAGAGAAATGATATATTTACCAAGATTTGTTAGTTATTTCCTTATTTCACCTCAAGCAATCACAACCATCCATCTTCCACTTGATCAATGGTCCAAGATTGGACTCATGGACTCAATATATATAGGAGGACTCACTTGATCCTTTCTCTCTCTCTCTCTATATATATATATATATATATATATATATATATGTATATATATATAAGTAAACGAGATTACTTATATATATTGTAAAGAGGCGAACGTGTAAGAGTTACACTATGGGATCAATGTCGTATCGATTTCCAAGATCAGAAGAAAAAACTCACTGATGGTAACATTATAGGCTCTATTGCAATTATCACATCTCTTATGGTGAAGGACTACAATGGTAAACACTTATTTCAATTCTAATATTATTATCATGATTTATCCTGTTCGCACTTACCTGATATCTGATCTCTTGAATAATAAAAGGTTATAATAATGTCTCGACGTCAATCTCAAGCAACCTTTATATTAATCTTGATCTCCCAGAAGTAATAATGCTTAAGGAAGCTTGGAGGTATATGTTTTTTTAGTTCAATTCCAGATTCTAATCTATGTTGCACTCTTCATTAATTATAACTATTCATATATTTTTAGTGTAAAGAACGGAGAGTCTGATATGGCAAGTCTTAACAATCATACTACTACTATTACTGAAAAAGATCTCAACAACATTCTTACGCACTGTAGTTCAGAATACAAAGAGGTATTTTCATCCTTCTCTTCTCATAACTTTAAATTTATTTTAATTTTAAAGACTCGCTATAATCTAACAATATTGTGTTTCGTGTAGGATATGATTTGTTATTGTGTTGCACAAGCCAAAGAAATTGTTGCAGAAAAGCCTTTGTATTACCCATCATGTATTAACTGCACAACGAGGCCGCAATATAACACTGAAATGTTGTATTTTTATTGCAACAACTGTGAAAAGAAAGTGGAGACTCGATCAAGTCACCAGGTAAGCTACGACATTTAACAATATTTTTTTGTAAGATCATTTAGCATGATTTTTTACTCACTTTATTGCGATCACCTTCGAATTTACGCTTTTATGCCTCTAACAGATATAGAATTGAGTCAAGAGTTTAGAACACCAATTACACCGCAATTTTTGTCATATTTGACAAGGAAACCAGGAAGCTAATGGGTCAAGATGCTGAAACCCTCCACGATGCGCTACAACATGAGGTATCAATAGTCTGATGTTACTTCAATAGATTTAACTATCATCAATACTTTAGCTCTAATTATTGTAATATTAAATCTATGTGTATTATCTTTATAAGAAAAAGATCATGAGGACTACATCCCAGTGCCTACTCTAATATTGAATACCTTCGCGGGTAAAGAATTCCTTTTCAAGATTAAAATAGGAAAGGCAAATTACATTCCCGACAGTATCAATAGTAATACTTTCAACGTCATCAGTGCTTCCGACGAGAATGGATTGGATGTATGTCATGTGTATGAATACCTGTTATTTTGTTTTATATATATACCCACGATACGTACAAGACTAATCTTTTTATATTTACCAGGACATTAATATTACACCGGACACATCGACTGGGGGGGTAAACGAGCACATTCTGTTATTGATATTGATGTTGATATTGATGTCACAACCGCTCGACAAGAGACCAAAAAAATCAAGAGAAACAACCCATCACAAAAACAGAGGAAAAGGGTACGATTTTTAAGTTGTTTCATCATTATATTATTACTCCTACTCTCTAAACGTAGAGAGACATAATCCAACTAAAAACTTTATTATATGGCACTATTTCAGCCAAGATTCGTGCCGAAGGGAAGATTGTACTAAATGTAGCCTCATCTGGTAAGACCTAAGGAGACATTTTGTTATTGTGTGACCTCCACAATCTAAGGAGGGGCGTTGGGTGACAATGGTACGGTGGAAATGCAACGCCAGGACAAGTGGTAGGTCTAAGGGGTTAGGGTTACCGAACAAAGAGTCACAAATCAATTGCAAGACACACACATTAAGAGTATAAATATAATCGACCGAGGGTAACAAGTAGTGGGAGAGCATCTCGCAAAAATAGTGAATTGCGGAGTTACGGATTTCGGAGGCAAAGGATAAATTAGCCTCGTAACCCCCTTTACAGCGTGATATGCGCTTCCAAATATCTCTCCTAGATACACAGGCTTGTATGTTGCTCAAGGGTTCACTAAGTCCGGTACCCAAAGAGGGTAGGCCTAGCACTAGACCGAACTCGGAAATAATCAAACAATGGGGTTTGTCGAATAGTCTAAATTTGACCGTTCTTGGTGTGGTCGGATTGTCAATGGCAAAAGTTCCTAGGAACTCGCAAGTAAGGTCTTTATAGGTGAAGGTCGCGAGGCTAAGGAGCTCGCTAGTTCCAGTCCTCGACGATAATTCCTTAATATCGTCTACTATTCCTAGATTGGTCATTGTGTGGGGACAAGGCCACCTAGTACTCTGAAAGATCTTTTCAGAGAAGGTCCGAGACAAAGAAGTATTAAGACAAGGTAAATTTGTAGGCTTAGAAGACTTAGAAAATTTAGAAGATTTAGAAGGTGTAGAAGTCGGAGCCATACCTTGCTTACGAGCGGATCGCCTTGCTCTTATCTCCATAATAATAGATTTGCAAGAATATTCCCAGAAACTTTAGCTTCACCTCTTCAAGCACCCAAAATAATCACCCAAGATGGAGAGGGGGTATGAATGTGGTTGGGGCATGGTGGTTTGACTTTATGAGGAGTGATAAGGTGAAATGAGGGTGAGGTAAAGGTGATATAAATTAAGGTAATTGAGGAGGGAAAGGAAAGTTTGAAAGGTAGATTGTGAATATTTGGTGTTTGTGTTTGGAGGAAAAATTATGTGAGATATTTGGGAAGGAGGGAATTGAATGGTAGTGAGTGAATAGTGTATAGGTGATCCGACCAAAGCTGTCGGGTGAAGTTTCACCCGGTCGAGCACCAGACGGGTTTTCGTCGTGAAAATCAATTTCTGCCAACTTAACTTCACCCGGTGAAAATCTCATCGGGCGAAGTTTCGCCCGACGGTTCCTGGTCAATTCTGGCATCTTTGACAAATCTGGGATTTTTGCGTAAGGCGAAGTTTCGCCCGGTCATAACCTCATCGGGTGAAATTTCACCCGACGGCAAATCTTCAGCAAATCCTTCGGCGTGGTAAATTTCATCGGGTGAAATTTCACCAGACGGAAAACCTTCAATAATCTCACCGGGCGAAGTTTCACCCGACGATCTTGTATGATTCGTTTTTCCGCCTTGCCATTTAATGGCTCTTCAATAATCACCTAAAATTTAAAATAACGTCTCGACTCACATTATATAATCAATATCTCTCACAAACATGCTTGTGGTCTTCAAGTTAAGCTCCATAACTTCTCCAAAAGCTTGATCTTCATCCAAATAAATGCTCCATGATGAAATCCAAGTTCATCCATTCATCTCAAGCTAACAGACTGATAAATACAAAGGATATGATACATATATACAAGGTGGTTGTTGAGGATACCACCAAACCTACTTCAATTCGAGAGAGGGTTAAACAACGCTCCTCAACGGGAGCTCATCAACTTTCACGGTAGCAAGGGTCTCACGAACGTGACCGGCATGATAAATCTCCAAATTTTGTCCATTAACCATAAATTTCCCGGTTTTCGGGCTTGAGGTTTCAATTGATCCATATGGTTGCACCTTGGTCACCTCGAATGGACCCGGCCATTTCGATTTCAACTTACCGGGGAAAAACTCTTTCGAGTTTTCAAGTAAAGAGCAATTCAATGCTCTTAGAAGTAGATCAAACAATCTTGCATGGAACTCAAAGAAATGACAATATGAAGCATTGATGCACAAAGATAGCACATAAACATAAGAGGTCAAAGCAAATAATAGAGTATCCATCATGCCTCTATGTTCAAAAGGCACTTTCATGTCATTGTTAAACTCCTTATGTGAGTGAGGAAGGAATATCAAAGAGGAGGGAGGATATATGGTGTAGGGACCATTCAAATCTAGCTCAAGTGAGGCTTGTAAAGGGGTAGGGAGACACATTTTATTAAGAAGGTGAGGGTAAAAGAAGTCATTCTTAGACAATACCTCAATAATGATCACATTAGAGTTACCCTCATCCTTTCCATTATCACTCAAAGTCTCATACTCCTCAATAATATGGGTCTTAGGAGCTTCTCCACAATTCGCTCCATCATCAAACATCTCACCCTTTTCACTTCTAACTCCCTCTATCATGCGCTCAAATAGTGGATTATGCATCACAACCTCACATAAGCTCTCAATTGTCGAATTTTCAAAGATGCTGGTCATGGAAAGCTCAATAGGCTTATCACAAGTAGCTGTAGGTATGTCCTCAAATTTACTCTCATCATCAACAAAGTGGGGGATGCAATCATTCTCAAGGGAAAGAACGGGGTTCTCAACCTCCATTAACATACAATTATCATCCCTCTTCATGTCAAGAACATCACAAGACATACTCAAAATTTCCTCATTATAAGGCTCATCAACACCCTCAAAATCCTCAACAAGAGTCTCCTCAATAACCTCATCACTAACACATCTCTTACTCCCAAGATTATCATCAAGTGTCACATTTAAAGGCTTGGAGATCATATCATGTTGCAAAGAAGAGGAGTTAATTAGCTCAAGCACATCATCATTACAAGACACATTGACATCATCACAATTCTTACATGACTCCATAAAATCATTATCGAGAGCATCATTATCAATCAAATGCAATGAAGAATCATGCATAATACATGTATTTAAAGGGAGAGGGGGAACAAGTTGGGATTGAACGATATTCACATCATCTTCTTCCTCATATATTATATCCAAATTGGAAAGGGGTGGAGATGTATAAGAAGAAGAAGCATTAAGCTCGTGTTTCACATCATCACAAATGGCATAAGGTGAAAAATCATGCAAATTATTCACAAAAATTGGAGAAGAGTTAACAAGAGAGGATTGAACACTGCAAACAAGAGAGGAAGATTCAACTCTCGCTTCTCTCAAAGGTGTCACTCTCCCATATCCCTCACGGGCATCGGTTCTAGCCACTTTCTCAAGCAATAATCTCGCCTCATCATCACCTAATTCATAAAAGTCACCACCAGCCGAAATATGAATCAAATCTCTAACGTGTTTAAGCAAGTTGTCAAAGAATATTGTGGTGGTTAGCCAAACTGGAATCCCATGGTGTGGGCAATATGTCAACAAATCTCGAAATCTCTCCCAAGCATCACATAAACACTCAAACTCACCTTGTTCAAAGGTGAAGATCTCGTCTAAGTTTATTGGTCTTGTGATGTGGGAAGAAGTGGTCTAGAAAGGCTTGAACAAGTTCATCCCAAGTACAAAATGTGTTAGGAGGATAAGAACGTAGCCATCTCTTGGCTTTACCTCCAAGGGTGAAGGGAAAAACTAAGAGTTTAAAGGTGTTGATCGGCAAACCATTCTTCCTCGCAACTAAACAATTTGTATGAAATTCCAAAAGGTGTTCAAGCACATTTTCATTAGACAATCCCCAAAACATTCTCTTTGAAGAATCGTGATAAACACTTGCTCCACTTCAAATTTCGCTCTATTCTCATCTCTAATGATAATAGGTGAGGTAACCATGTGGTCATAGAGTCTACTATGATCGGCTAAGGTCATCATGAGAGACATATAGGGGATTGGTCAACGAATGAGATGAATGTAAGGGATAAGCAATATGATCACCAAGAAGCAAACAAAAAAGACTAACCTTTTATTTATTTATTTATTTATTTTTTAACCAAACACAATGACTAAAACTCAATTAACTATTGCCGCTCCCCGGCAACGGCGCCATTTTGATCGGCTCCAAATTGGATCGGTCGTTTAGCGAAGGATGGGGGATCAAACAATACTTGTAAGACTCGCAAATAACACAAAAACAACTAAGTGTATTCGTGGTAAGCCGAGGTCGGTCCACAGGAAACGGTCTAGAATCGAGTAAAAGCGATGTGCATGGGATCTAATGGGGGTTCTAAGGGTCGAGTCTATACTAAAACGCAATAAATAACAAGAGTGATCAGTTAAGGGAAAGGTGTTAGAGGGAAGTCGGGATTCGGAAATTGGGGTCAAGGAATCTCGGGATTCGGGTCGGTCACAATATCGGTAGAGGGAGAATGCCACCTTTCGATTTCTTCACCCAACTCACCTAAAATCCCGCTTTCTCGGCGAAGAAAGGTAAGTCTCAAGTCAAGGTAACTCCTACCCCGAGTTTCCCCACATTGATAGGAGTGAGTTGATAAATCGATATTTATACATATTTTTACCCCTTTAATATTATTATTTTTACGTCGTCTTTCATATTATTTTGAGCTAATAACGTGTTTTTAGGAATTTTAGGTTAAGATATACGTTAATATTATTTATGTGCTAAAATAAGTTTTATTATCTATTTTTAATTATTTAGAATAACCCATTTAATTTGAAGGTCAAACAATACATATACTCCCGTTTATATGATGCAGGTCTATCTTAAGACGACGATATCTCACTCATACGATATCGGAATCAAACGATTCAGGATGCGTTGGGAAGCTAATTTCGAGACCTACAAGTTTGTAGAAGAGAGAAACACCAAATTTCGTCATCTACTAGGCCGAAATCAAGTTATAAGACAAATGGGTTGAAGCCCGTCATAACAAAAGATTATTAGGAAACAAATAAAGAAAATAAAAAAAAGGAGTTAAGAAGATGGAATGAGCCGTGATATAAAGAAAAGGAAAGAAGAATAAAGAAAAAAAGGAAATAAAAGATTTAAAAAGAGAATAGGAAGGAGAAGAAGAAGAAATAAAAAAATATATAAAAAGAAGATTGAAGGGGAGAAGAAGACACGTGAGGATAGGGAACAAAAAAAACAGAGAGAGAACAGGGGAAGACAACCGCACGACAGGAGAAGAAGACAAGGGCTGACTCCGTCTAATCAAATTCCATCCCGATTTTTATGAGCTTTTCTATTCTTTATCTTATTTTTACTGTTATCATGTTTAGTTTAGAGTAATTTTTAATTGGAGTATGTAATTGACTATTGACGTTAGAGTTTATGAGATTATGATATTTGTAGACACCCGCATTTTGACTGCCACGTGTCTATGGTAGTCTCCGAAAAACACCCGATGATGATTGGACGTCAACGTGACTTAGTGTACTCGGATTTGGGCTCGGAATTCATAATATCCGACATGGACTTTTTTTAGCGGAGTAAAATCTCACAAAACAGACCTCAAATTCAGGCCCAGTGGGTCGTTCCGAGTCAAACAAGACTAATTTGGGTCAGAACCGGCACCAAAAATAATTCCCGTCTTTTAGCGACCGGGTCAAAACCCGGTCAAAGACGAAACCGTCTCAGAAATCAGCCAAGTACATTCTCGAGATTTGCGCCAAGTTCAAAATCAGCCAAATCCATTCACAAATCAACCCAAATCAAACATAATCAATTAAACATAAATCAAGGGCAATCATGCCCAAAATAGCCCGGTCTAATTGATCCACTCGGTCGAGTGGATTGGCCACTCGATCGAGTGGAGCCTCTTCAAACCCGTCCAGGTACATTCACGAGGGCACTCGACCGAGTACACCCGCGCCACTCGGTCGAGTGACCCGGGGTCGGGGCTGCCTATAAATACCGACTCTTTCCCATGCATTTGGGGAACCTTTTTGGAGAACCTTTTTGGAGACCTTTTGGGAAGACTTTTGACACTCACTTTTACCCCACAATTTCAGCCACATTTCACCCCACTTCAACCCTACTTCATCACACATCAAAGCCTTAGAAATCCTAAGCAATACACACAAAGACCGAGTCCTTCGTCCCTCGAAAAACCGACGTAATACACATACACATCCATACACACCATAACTCGAATACATCCTCGATACTCCCAAGCCTTGCCGCTATTCTACGAGTCCATTTCCGAGGTCTATACTAGCATGTATGTTGAGGGTGTCCTAAACCCTTTTTCTATCTCTTTTCTATATCGTTTTATGTACATTTTTGCATTATTGCATCGTAGTAACACTAACACTAACACTAACTTCTTTACATTTTTCATCTTTATTTTTTTTTATCCTTTCTTATTTTATCTTTTTTTACTAATGTTATTAATACCGTGTATATATATTAATACTAAAACCGGTTTTAAAACGTTGGACTACGATGATCACTATTGGTCCGTCTAAATCTCTTTACGAGCAACGACGGAGGTGGAGCCCTTTCGAGGAGCCCCGCCCCAATGTATTCAAGGGCATGACGCGACCGTGATCGGTCGTAGTTGAACGAATTCAATTCCCTTTCCATAATTGGTACGAGACCCGTTGACACGAATACCGACATCACATAACTCGAAAGGGTTAGTTTCGATGTCGTGACGTAGAGGGATACATCTCGTTACTAATTCAAAGTTTCGTAATCTAGCACAAACGTTTTCATAAAAACTCCGGTGACGGTATTATAATCGTTCATACACGATTATAACACCGGAGGCCGAGTCGAATACAAATCGTGCGATATTTATATTTGACTCGGCCGATCATCGATTTCAAGTCATAAAACCGAGCAAAAGCCTGCTCGTACAGGGGGCACTCGACCGAGTGCCATAGGCCACTCGATCGAGTTGCACCCCAAAAACTGGGCAGTAGCCCCATTAATGCTGCACTCGACCGAGTGCCATAGGGCACTCGATCGAGTAACCCCCCCAAAAGTGGTCAGTAGCCACGCTAATGACACACTCGACCGAGTCAGTCAATGACTCGATCGAGTGGGTCTCATAACCCGCAATACCGAGGGCTTAGACGCATATTCCGAGCCCCGTTCTTTATCGACTTTAGACCATCATCCGGCCTCCCTATTTTTCAAAACTATACACATCACGACACGTAGAACGACTTTGACCACTTTTACGTGATAAGTCGGGACAAGACTACGGAATGTAAGACTAGGCTAGCAATACGCCACAATCTCACATTTCCGTCCTTCGCTTAATACGTGACATAATACGTATTTAAGCGGGGTGGTCCATCTACATATTTCGCGGTCTAGCTTTCATACGGGTCCGTTTTTATCTTTACGTTATTTCGTTTATGTCGTATTGTGAAATCCGGGTTGTATTTCCGCCCGTGTAGCTTGTACGCTTTCCATTTCTTTCTTTCGAGCTTTGTTTATTATTTGCTTTTACGCTTATATAAATGAACCTCGCATGCTAAACTATTTCGACCACATTCAAGATGCATTAAATGACGTAGTTAACGCAAAACTCGCATGTTTAGTTAAAAACGCTGTTTGCATATCATTTCATTATTTTACTAGCGCGCGTATCACGAACACGAACGATGTCTTAGTAGAGGCCGCCATGTGCGGGCGGGGTTGGGTGTCCTTAGTGGGCTTCCCAACACGTACCCTCACCCCTTACTCAGAACCTCTGGTTTCCGGATGTCCGAAACCCTTGGCGAACGAGAGTCATTCTTTACACGATGCCGGTGTAGATGGTATCGGTATCGCAATGCAAAGGGACGAGCCCAATGAACTCTGAAATCGGAGTGGGCTTACTTTGTGTATAGCCCATAACGACATAGAGTGGGCTCGTATGGTTCCGAATAACCACAAAATTCGGTGGCGACTCCATTTTGACTTAAATTTCGAACCCGAGAACAATCTCACCACGAGATTCATTCGCCTACCCAAACCCGCGCGTGGCCGCGTCGGGGTGGACCTACGTCATGTCCACAATTTGGCGACTCTGCTGGGGATACCTGATGTACCACATGTCATCGGGGTTCCTAGGGTGAGACTCGAAGAGAAATCGTTCGAATATTAATGTACGCGCATTAGTTTAATGATTCATGCATAACCCAAATTTTGCCCGGGCCGGTTACTTGTGACCGACGTCCCACTATACCACGGTGCATTCCTACATGGGTGCGCTAAAGACATCGATGGTGGAACTCGTCTCGGTTTCGCGGCATGTCCTAAGACCAACTCGGCTTAGGGAGTCCGTCCATCACACGAGAAAGCCATCGTTGTTGGTATAGACCCTATTTTGACCGACCGAGACTTAGCGTAAAACATACATAAGCGTCGTTATAATGCTTGTTTGACTACGTGCTACTTGGTTTCCGTGTCATTTTTCAAAAAACCGTCATTTCAAAAAATGCATCTTTCCAAAATACCAAATTTTGAAAAACCCGAAATACTGTCCGTTTCGGGACCCGTCTTTTCAAAA
Organism: Agrostemma githago; assembly: GCA_958450325.1. Lineage (NCBI taxonomy): Eukaryota > Viridiplantae > Streptophyta > Magnoliopsida > Caryophyllales > Caryophyllaceae > Agrostemma > Agrostemma githago. The sequence goes on along the minus strand of OY288242.1, from coordinate 71,040,297 downwards.
TATCCAATTTTCAAAACTCGGAATGCCGCCGAAATTTAGGATCAACGATTTGACTCAAAACATCCTTTCTGTAGTCGGCATGCTGTCCGTTTCAATTCTCGAATTTCCACCCCCATCACCTTGATTTTCGGAATTTTCCTTTTCAAAATTCTAATCCCGGTTTTCGAAATTCCGTTTTCAGTTTTCAAAACTTTCGGAAATTCGTTCATTTTGCATTCGAACTTCAACTTTCAACTTTCCTAAAATAAACCTTCCTTATTATAGGACCTACCGTCTATCCGTGTGTCGGGTCTTTGCATAGTACGTAGAAGGTTTATAGCGTCGAAACTCCGTCGATCTTATATCACGAGTTCCCCCCCCTTTTCCCAAGTCCGCCTTATCTGTCAAGGCACGACCAACCCGCGTAGGGCATACCCCTACAAAGGAAGGTCCGTCCATACACTCGAGTCAAAAGTCTGGGGAGTAATCTCACGTGGACCTTCCTTCGAACAGGATTAGGCCCACAAAACCGAAATCCTAAGGAAGTTATACCACCCACGAGTCATCCGTCTAGATGTCTTTCTCGAGTCTTGTCCGCTTAGTCCTTTCTTTTTTGGGTCACTCGGGATGTGCTGTTTCCTTTTATTCCAAGACTGGGTTCGGTTTCTGATTACGCGGTGTTCTTACAGACAGGCCACCGGCAACCAGACACGCTCGAAGAATGGCTACTTTGAACAGTCTGCAAACCGCTTTGGATGCCATGGTCGCAAAGCAAACCGACATCGAGGCCCAACTGACCGAAATGAGGGCTGGCCAAGTGGCCATCGTTGCTCGCCTAGCTACGGTGGAGCAAGGGACCCCTAATGTCGGGACTACTGGGCCCATAACTGAACTGGTCAGCGCAGTGCGCCGGCTAGAAGAACAAGTCCATTTGACTGGGAGTAACAATATCCACCGGGAGAATAGCCGAGAGTACTCCACGGTGAGTGACAAGCTGCCCGCAAACCTGAACCTCACAGGTCTGCCCATGTTCGAAGGAACTGAGGACCCGTTACTACATGTGCGGGCCTTCAAGGAATTCATGGCCATCAAGGGAGTGGACTCATCCATGTTCAAAAACCTTTTTGCCGCATCTCTCGAGAAACACCCACGGGCCTGGTACTACAGACTAGACCCGAAGAAGTTCCCTACCTGGGATGATGTGGCCACCGAGTTCGCTCGGAACTATGCTGACAACACCGAGATCCAAACCACAATGCGATCTCTGGAGGTTATGGCCCAAGAGCCGAAGGAGGGTTTTACTAAATACCTTCAACGCTGGAGGGCCGAGAGCGTGAAACTGGTCGACAAGCCCAGTGAGAAGACTCTAGTGGAGGCCTTTGTTAAGAACCTCCTCCCATCCTACCGGGTTCACCTCCGATATGCTGTCATACCCAACTTCACCACCCTCACTGAAATGGGTATGAGGATCGAAGATGACTTGAGACTAGAAGGCCTCACCAAGGCCGCTGCTAAGGGTTACCAAGGGGCTTCTTCCTCCACAACCAAACCTCAAGCTGCAACCCGCAGCATTTTCGACGCGGTTAATCTACTAGATGCCCCGTCCAAGAAGAACACCCCACCTCGGGTCTTCGCTGATATAGGTACTACCTATACTTATGCCTTACAAAGGCTATCCTCAAAAGGCCTAATCCAACCGATAGGCCCAACTCCTGAAGTTCCGGTCGAGCGACGCTCCAAGAACTACAATGCTCAGGCCTATTGCCAATACCACCGAGGCAATGGGCACGATACCGAGAAGTGTTGGAAGCTGAAACACTTGATCCAGGACTTAATTGAAAGCGGAAAAATCCCGCTACCCGGAGATAAGCCCAGCAACAAGGAGAACCCTTTCAGCTCCCATGCCATCTTTGCCGGGGAGGTGATCGATTGCTCTCACCTTATCTCCCCCTTTATCCCGCAAGTGGACGGGATCTGGTTCGATGACGAGGATGATATCTACCTCGCCAAAGGGGAAGCCGTTCCCATCACCCCTGAACAGATTCGAGAAGTCAAAACTCGAGTCTTAGCCAGCAACAACCTTGGTCGTCCCTATTTAGCCACAAGCACTAGGGACACTCCTATCCCGACAACCATCACCGATCCACTCGGGATGGAAGTCGCCCCTGAAGAGCCGACCGCTGAAACGGCCGTCGTGAAGCAATTGAAGAGAACCCGAGTTGACCTCACTATATGGCAACTCCTTGTTAGCTCTCAAGAACACCGAGAAGCACTTACAAAGGCTCTCGATCAAGTCAAGATCGACTCTCTGGCTACCCCCGCTGAAATGGTAGCCACGGTCCTACCCCACCTAAAGGGTAAGGCCAAAGTAGGAGGCCCAATGATCACATTTTCCGAAGCCGATCTACCGCCATTCGGGACCTCCCACAACCTAGCCCTTTACATCACGGTGATTTGCCGGGGGAAGTACCTCCCGATGACCCTAGTTGATGACGGGTCGGCCGTGAATGTCCTTCCTCTAAGGACCGCCGAAGCCCTCGGCATTACCGAGGCCGACTATATCCCGACTGCTCAAACCATCCAAGCCTTTGATGGGAGCCCAAAGTCGGTAGCTGGGGCCATAAAACTGACCATCATCACGGGCCCAGTAGAAAAGGAGCTTGAATTCCAGGTGATTGATGTCACCTCCTCATTCAACCTACTCTTAGGAAGGCCGTGGATTCACGCGGTGAAAGCTGTATCCTCCACCCTCCACCGCAAGATCAAGATGCCTCTACTCGACAATGTTATTACCTTAGAGGCAACCCCAATGACCGTGGCTAGCTGTAACGCCACGGGCCGCACGGACCTCTGGGGGTTCGACTTTGTGGGGATGATTGAGGAAGAGTACCTTTTCCGACCTTACTTCACCACAAGCATTGACACAATGCTCCAAAACCTAGGGTACCTTCCGGGGGCTACCTCTCGACCTGACCTTCCAGCTGGGAAGATCATCGAGGTCCTTAAGGACGAAGACTCTCACTTCGGCCTTGGCTATGACATCACTCCGGACAACGTTGTCCGAGCAGGAATCGAGAAGGCCTGCAACATTATGAAGGGTACCTACTTGAGCCCTTACAGCCCACGGTTGTCTGACTACTTTGTCACACCCGTATTCGGGGCTGTCCAGGTTGGGCTATACCAACCCAATGCTACGCACCTCGGGACCCACTTGGCCCGAGATTGCAACTACATCCCGGATGATGTGTTCGCCCTCATCCAGTCTGATGAAGCCAATGATGCTGAGCCCGCGCTAGGGCTGCTCTTCGGGGAAGACACCATAGCCCCGACCCCAAAAGAAGACCTGGTCAACCTGATCCTCCGCAGCAACAGGTTTGACCCGACCAAGCTGATCTCGGATGTTGGTTCCGAGACGGGAAAAAGGGCCTGGAGGAAGACTGTCAAGTGGACTGACAGTCAAGGAAAGATCTACAAGCTGGTCACCGGAGAGGGAGATATGCCTGAGTCTGAGTCCGAGTCTGAGTCGGAGTCTGAGTCAGAGTCTGAGGTCGAGTCTAGGGAAGTCGGTGCTAGAGTCACTCCTGTAACCCCTCTCCCTTCTATCATTCCTGCTGCTGGCACTTCGGGGTCTGTCCCGAGTGCCTTGCCAATTCCGCCTCTGACCAATGATCAGATGGCTGCTCTCTTTGAGCTGTTTTCCAAATTTTCAATCAATAATAACAACCGTTCTGCTTACGACTTGTCTCTTTTAAATCCCATTTTCAAAAATAATTTATGCTATGACATTGAGAAATCCGACGAACAGGTACCCTTGCCTCCACATCTGATCGAGCAACTCGAGCAAAGGGAATCCCGGAATCCGGTAATCGAAGAGACTGAATCCATAAACGTGGGAACAACCTTAGAGCCTCGGATACTTAAGATAGGGTTATCCTTAAACCCTGAGGAGAAGCAACAATTCATAAACCTCCTCCAAGAGTTCAAAGATGTCTTCGCATGGTCCTACAAGGACATGCCGGGGATAGACCGGGAAATAGCCGAGCACCACATACCTATCAAAGATGGGTGCAAACCGGTCAAACAAAAGCTCCGTCGGATGAGGCCCGAGTGGTCCCTCAAAGTAAAGGAAGAAGTCGACAAACAATTCAAAGCCGGCTTCATACAAGTGTCCGAATATCCGGACTGGGTTGCAAACATCGCGCCGGTTCCTAAAAAGGACGGTAAGGTGCGGGTATGCGTAGACTTTCGGGATCTTAACAAAGCAAGCCCGAAGGATGATTTTCCGTTACCACACATCGACATACTGGTGGATAACACGGCCGATCATGCCCTTCTGTCATTCATGGACGGGTATGCCGGGTATAATCAAATCAAGATGGCGGAAGAAGACATGAGTAAGACTACCTTCACTACACCTTGGGGTACTTACTGCTACACCGTCATGCCATTTGGTCTCATTAATGCCGGGGCCACATACCAAAGGACCGCTACCACTTTACTACACGACATGATGCATAAAGAGGTAGAGGTCTACGTAGACGACATGATCGTCAAATCCAAAGAACGGGACGGTCACATCGCCGCTCTAAGAAAACTCTTCACCCGACTGCGCAAATACAACATGAGGCTAAACCCTCAGAAATGCAGTTTTGGAGTAACGTCAGGCAAATTACTGGGTCATATCGTTAGCCAACGAGGTATCGAAGTCGACCCAGCTAAAATCAAAGCCATTACCGAGATGCAAGCTCCTAAAACCGAAAAAGAAATAAGGGGATTTCTCGGGAAAGTCCAGTACATTAGTCGATTCATTTCCAAGCTAACCATGGTATGTGAACCAATTTTCAAGAAACTGAAAATAGGAGAACGGGTGCTATGGGATGACAAGTGCCAAACCGCTTTCGACAAAATCAAGGAAATTCTGTCTGCTCCGCCAGTTTTGATGCCACCTCAACCCGGTTTGCCTCTGTCGTTATACCTAACAACGACCGAGACAGCCATGGGGGCTATGCTGGCTCAGACAGTTGACTCCGAAGAAAGAGCCATTTACTACATCAGCAAAAAGTTTTTAGAGTATGAGTGCAAATATACCATGCTCGAAAAGACGTGTTTGGCTCTAGTCTGGGCCACCAAGAAACTCCGACATTATATGCTCAGTTACGAGGTCCATGTGCTATCCAAGATGGACCCGATCAAATACCTCTTCGAAAAACCAATCCTCAATGGCCGAATTTCTAGATGGACCTTAATGTTGGCAGAATTCGACCTAAAATTTGTGCCGTTAAAGGCTATTAAGGGTCGAGTAGTAGCTGAATTTCTCGCCGATAGCCCGATAACCGAGGAAGGACACACCGACACTTGGTCCTTCCCAGACGAAGATATTTTCCATACTGATACTGAAACTTGGGATTTATACTTCGATGGTGCATCTAATTTTCGAGGGTTCGGAGTCGGGATCCTCCTAATTTCACCAAAAGGGGAACATACTCCCGTCTCCATCAAACTGGACTTTGATGTTACTAATAATGCAGCAGAGTACGAAGCATGCATTTACGGGCTACAAGCCGCCGCCAATCTGGGGATCACAAATCTCCGGGTACATGGTGATTCATCCTTGGTCATTAACCAGGCACTTCAAAAATGGAAAACTCGAAATGCTAATCTCATGGCCTACCAGGCACGAGTACGGGATCTCGAGAAACAATTCCAAAAGGTAGAATACATACATCTGCCCCGGGAAGAAAATCAGTTCGCAGATGCACTCTCAAAATTGGCATCTTTACTAAATATTCCCGACCACGTGACTAGTATGCCGATTTGCGTCGAAAGACGGTCCGAGCCAGCATACATCTGCGACATTGAAGACATTGAGTTAACCGATCCCAACCCGTGGTACCAAGCCGTGTTGAAGTACCTGACAAACGGAGAGTATCCTCCCGGGACGGAAGGTCGAGCCAAGAAAGCCTTACGAAGGCTAGCCACCCAGTTCATCCGCACTGATGACGGACAACTGTACAAAAAGACGGCACAAGGGGCTCTTCTCCTTTGTGTTGACAAATACAAGGCCGAAAAGGTTATGACCGAAGTACATGACGGTGAAAACGGCCCACATATGAATGCCCACATGTTGGTCCGAAAGATCATGAGGCTCGGTTATTACTGGAATACAATGGAGGCCGACTGTCAACTATATGTCAAACATTGTCATAACTGTCAAATCTTTGGCAATGTGCAACATATGCCGTCATCGCTACTCTATACCATGACGTCACCCTGGCCATTCTCAACATGGGGTATCGACATAATCGGGAAAATAAATCCCTCGGGTATCGGTGGGCATTGCTTCATTTTGGTAGCTATCGACTACTTCACCAAATGGGTCGAAGCTGAATCATATCGCATTCTCAATGCTAAGCATATCGCCAAATTTATCCAAAACAAGATAATATGTCGGTATGGAATCCCGCATGAATTCATCAGTGATCACGGGACTCATTTTCAAGCCGAGACTGCGGCCCTGCTGACTAAATATAAAATTCAAAGGCACACGTCCTCGCCCTACCGTCCCCAAACGAATGGAGCAGTGGAAGCGGCTAATAAAACGATTGTCACCATACTCAAAAAGATGGCCGATAATTACCGGGACTGGCCCGACAAAATACCTTTTGCCCTATGGGGGTACCGGACGTCAATTCGCACCGCAACCGGGGCAACGCCATACTACCTAACCTATGGGATGGAAGCTGTCCAGCCCGTCGAGTTAGAAGTACCGTCCCTCAGAATTCTGCTAGAAAGCCAAGTACCCGAAGCTGACTGGGTACGAGCACGATATGACTCATTGGTTCTACTAGATGAACGACGGTCTCGTGCCCTCAATAATATCCAAATCTACCAGAAGAGGATCCAACGGGCCTTCAACAAGAGAGTAAGGCCCAGACACATCAAGGAGGGCGATCTAGTCCTTAAGTCTATTCGAGCTCTACTACCGGTTGACCCAAGGGGAAAATTCAAACCCAATTGGGCTGGGCCATACCTGGTGAAGAAAATCCTATCAGGGGGAGCAGTGATGCTGACGGACCTGGACGGGAACGAGTTTGTCAACCCAACCAACCTGGACCAGTTGAAGCGTTACTACCCTTAGCCATTTCTCAATGTCATTAGCAAATTTTATCAAAATCATTTTTTACAAAAAGCAAGTCAATGAGCTAGAATTACCTATTCTACTGTCATAAACATCTTGAACCAATAGTCTTGGTGTAATTCGAGATTGCAAATTTCCTATGCCTGAACTACGTTTGGTTTGATTCTGCTAATCGCGGATACGTAGGCAACCCCTCAAAAGGGTACAACCAATGCAATCAAGAAAAGACAGGAACGGTTTAATAATAAATCTCTTTTATTAATTCAAAAAATATATATCCCGATAAACTCGGGAAATTACAAAGTGCAGGAATAAAAAAAAAAACAACAAAAACAAAAAAGGGCACACAATAAGAATAATAATAATACTTAAATAATAATAGATCTAAGGACTCGGCATTTAGGGCATCTTGCCCTTCCCCTTGTCCTTAGCATCCTTAGTCGCCCACTGGCGACGACGTGGAGGGGAGCGTTCCCGAATTACTAAGGGAACCTCTCTAGCTCGGGCCCGAGTGTTTGAGCCCGACTCCCCTGTCATATCAATGGGCCCAAGTCGAGCCCTGACCGGTTCAGGGAGCCGGTCACGCGGACCAAGTCGGTCCCGGACTGCCAACCTCGGCCCAAGTCGTCGTTCCAAGTCGGTCTGCCCCTGAGTACTGCTAGAACCGACTTCCCTAGATCGAGTCCTAGTATGTGACTTGTGACCCGATTCTTCCCGGACTTTAGCTCCAGGAATGTCTTCCCCGGCGAAGAGCTCTCTGTTATCCTTCGCCGACTCACGCTGCACCAATTCGATGGCCTCGTCAACTTTTAAGGCCTTTCGAGCTTCCTCAGACTCTTCAGTGGTCCACTTCTGGTAAGCCCGCGATACCCAAGCGGATTGGCAAGGGCTAGGTATCGTCCATGTGGGACGAGTGAACCATCGTTGCAACCAAGTGTCGCACATAGCGTCCGTCAACTGGAGCGGGACGCTAATAATGGCTTCCCTCTCAGGGATGCGCTGAGATGAACCGAACTGCCTTAGGAGGCGGTCCGGGTAAATATGAACCGCCCAGTCTAGGGACAAAATCGTCAGATATCGGGCTTGGTCCCTCTTGGCCAATCCAGTTAGCTTCGAAAGAAACCACCAAGCAACGGTCCACCTGATCAAAGGACCCCCATGGAATGCCAGTTCTTCATCCCAGTAAGCTCGGTTTATCTGGTGACTCGAGCTTATCTTCCGCCTCCTAGAGCTGATTTGACTACTCCTATAACTGGAAATGCTCGGAGGGGTCTCTATGATTGACAGTCGTTCCGACAACCATATCTGAAAGGCATATACAAAACTTCATAAGCAACGGAGCAATTCGCTACAGCCCACTCGATCGAGTACAAAATCTGACTCGATCGAGTAAGCTTGTCAAAAACAAGCAGTAGTCAGGTTCGAGCGCCACTCGATCGAGTGCAACATCTGACTCGATCGAGTAAGCCTGTCAAAAACAGGCAGTAGCACGACAAAAGTGTCACTCGATCGAGTGACAGGTCCACTCGATCGAGTGACTTACGAAGACCAGAAAATACGCGTGAAACGTAAAAAAAAAAGAGAAGAAATTTTTTTCAATTTACATACTTGAAGGATACGGGTGCTTCCCATCAGCCGCCGAGTTGGGTCAAGCCGTCGAGCATCCAGCCCCATAATGATTTCCCCCGTGGCTAGCCAAGCAGGGCTATGGCCAGTCTCCATCTGGTCAACCACTCCGATCAGCCTGATTTGACCCATGCATGAGTCAAGATCCATCAACCCTTCGAATACGTAACAATGCAGCATGCAAAAGGCAAATGCCCTACGCCTATGAGCAGGGGTAGCCCTTACATCTCGAGGGTTCATAAACTTATCAGCTAGGTCGAATAGGGAGACATTATCCCCCTGCACCATCCGATTTGTCTCAGCATGAGACAAACCCAAAAATTCCCTCAACCGCCTCCTTGGATCCGGGTAGAACGGAGGGATAGCTGGCTGGGCAGAAAAGCTCCAACCACCAATAGCAGAAATCTCCTCGGGCAAGGGGCACATCTCGCCCCTCGGGAATGCAAACACGTGATGGGTGGTGTCCCAAAACGACAGACAGGCATCCAGAAAATGCGAATCCACTATTAGCCGTTGGAAGGGGAACAGATTGACTATTCCCATTTGGGTTAGCCTAACCTTCTCCTCGTCCCGAAAGTATTGGGACCAGGCGAGAAGCATGGCAGTCAAGTGATCGATGCCCATGATAGGAATTTTTTTTTTTTAGCTTTCTTAAAAGTCTACAAGATTTTGAGAAAGGAGAAGGAGAATTTGGGTTGTGATGCAGGAACTGAAGTAGGAATCTCCCATATTTATAATGGAGAAACCTAACAGAAACCTAACTGCTGCTGCCTCCTCATCCAGCTGGGCCCTATGCGCGCGCAGGCCTGATTTCAAACCTGAACCCAGAATAGGAATCAAGCTGTCCCGAGCTTTCCTAATATTTTCTAAAATTTCTTCGCGTCAAAATTTTTGTCTTTCCAAAAATTTTCAATTCTTTTTCCTCCCCAGCGAGAGTCAGCATTTTACCTACATGTTACATACAAATTGTTATGTGTCAGCATACAGGTACACCCCAGACTTCAAAAGGCAAGTCTCCGCGAAACCATTTAATTTCCCCAACGGAGTCAGCTTTCCCCCGTGTGCTATATCCAAAGTGCGATGTGTCGGCATACGGGTACACCTACTCCCCAAAAGAGGCAGGCTTTACTCCCCACGGAGCATCATCATCAGCTCAAATGCGACCCAAGGCTTCAGAAACAAGCCCGTGCAGCTCCTTTATTTCCCCAGCGGAACGCCCAAGGCGGCATCGTCCCAAAATAATACGGGATGGGCCCACACAGGCGCGCCCAGAACTCATGCTACGAGTCCGACTCCCCGCACAGCCATCATCATCAGGACAGGTATGACCCTTTACTTATGGCTGGCGAGCCCTTCACGCGAGTCTACCGGACTATAAACGACCCGACCGGAAGTCTACCAGGTCTTAACGGGCTTGGTAGCTACTCTGACTTTCGCCTTGTCCAAGCCTCAGTCAGAGTGGGGGCTCTGTAGACACCCGCATTTTGACTGCCACGTGTCTATGGTAGTCTCCGAAAAACACCCGATGATGATTGGACGTCAACGTGACTTAGTGTACTCGGATTTGGGCTCGGAATTCATAATATCCGACATGGACTTTTTTTAGCGGAGTAAAATCTCACAAAACAGACCTCAAATTCAGGCCCAGTGGGTCGTTCCGAGTCAAACAAGACTAATTTGGGTCAGAACCGGCACCAAAAATAATTCCCGTCTTTTAGCGACCGGGTCAAAACCCGGTCAAAGACGAAACCGTCTCAGAAATCAGCCAAGTACATTCTCGAGATTTGCGCCAAGTTCAAAATCAGCCAAATCCATTCACAAATCAACCCAAATCAAACATAATCAATTAAACATAAATCAAGGGCAATCATGCCCAAAATAGCCCGGTCTAATTGATCCACTCGGTCGAGTGGATTGACCACTCGATCGAGTGGAGCCTCTTCAAACCCGTCCAGGTACATTCACGAGGGCACTCGACCGAGTACACCCGCGCCACTCGGTCGAGTGACCCGGGGTCGGGGCTGCCTATAAATACCGACTCTTTCCCATGCATTTGGGGAACCTTTTTGGAGAACCTTTTTGGAGACCTTTTGGGAAGACTTTTGACACTCACTTTTACCCCACAATTTCAGCCACATTTCACCCCACTTCAACCCTACTTCATCACACATCAAAGCCTTAGAAATCCTAAGCAATACACACAAAGACCGAGTCCTTCGTCCCTCGAAAAACCGACGTAATACACATACACATCCATACACACCATAACTCGAATACATCCTCGATACTCCCAAGCCTTGCCGCTATTCTACGAGTCCATTTCCGAGGTCTATACTAGCATGTATGTTGAGGGTGTCCTAAACCCTTTTTCTATCTCTTTTCTATATCGTTTTATGTACATTTTTGCATTATTGCATCGTAGTAACACTAACACTAACACTAACTTCTTTACATTTTTCATCTTTATTTTTTTTTTATCCTTTCTTATTTTATCTTTTTTTACTAATGTTATTAATACCGTGTATATATATTAATACTAAAACCGGTTTTAAAACGTTGGACTACGATGATCACTATTGGTCCGTCTAAATCTCTTTACGAGCAACGACGGAGGTGGAGCCCTTTCGAGGAGCCCCGCCCCAATGTATTCAAGGGCATGACGCGACCGTGATCGGTCGTAGTTGAACGAATTCAATTCCCTTTCCATAATTGGTACGAGACCCGTTGACACGAATACCGACATCACATAACTCGAAAGGGTTAGTTTCGATGTCGTGACGTAGAGGGATACATCTCGTTACTAATTCAAAGTTTCGTAATCTAGCACAAACGTTTTCATAAAAACTCCGGTGACGGTATTATAATCGTTCATACACGATTATAACACCGGAGGCCGAGTCGAATACAAATCGTGCGATATTTATATTTGACTCGGCCGATCATCGATTTCAAGTCATAAAACCGAGCAAAAGCCTGCTCGTACAGGGGGCACTCGACCGAGTGCCATAGGCCACTCGATCGAGTTGCACCCCAAAAACTGGGCAGTAGCCCCATTAATGCTGCACTCGACCGAGTGCCATAGGGCACTCGATCGAGTAACCCCCCCAAAAGTGGTCAGTAGCCACGCTAATGACACACTCGACCGAGTCAGTCAATGACTCGATCGAGTGGGTCTCATAACCCGCAATACCGAGGGCTTAGACGCATATTCCGAGCCCCGTTCTTTATCGACTTTAGACCATCATCCGGCCTCCCTATTTTTCAAAACTATACACATCACGACACGTAGAACGACTTTGACCACTTTTACGTGATAAGTCGGGACAAGACTACGGAATGTAAGACTAGGCTAGCAATACGCCACAATCTCACATTTCCGTCCTTCGCTTAATACGTGACATAATACGTATTTAAGCGGGGTGGTCCATCTACATATTTCGCGGTCTAGCTTTCATACGGGTCCGTTTTTATCTTTACGTTATTTCGTTTATGTCGTATTGTGAAATCCGGGTTGTATTTCCGCCCGTGTAGCTTGTACGCTTTCCATTTCTTTCTTTCGAGCTTTGTTTATTATTTGCTTTTACGCTTATATAAATGAACCTCGCATGCTAAACTATTTCGACCACATTCAAGATGCATTAAATGACGTAGTTAACGCAAAACTCGCATGTTTAGTTAAAAACGCTGTTTGCATATCATTTCATTATTTTACTAGCGCGCGTATCACGAACACGAACGATGTCTTAGTAGAGGCCGCCATGTGCGGGCGGGGTTGGGTGTCCTTAGTGGGCTTCCCAACACGTACCCTCACCCCTTACTCAGAACCTCTGGTTTCCGGATGTCCGAAACCCTTGGCGAACGAGAGTCATTCTTTACACGATGCCGGTGTAGATGGTATCGGTATCGCAATGCAAAGGGACGAGCCCAATGAACTCTGAAATCGGAGTGGGCTTACTTTGTGTATAGCCCATAACGACATAGAGTGGGCTCGTATGGTTCCGAATAACCACAAAATTCGGTGGCGACTCCATTTTGACTTAAATTTCGAACCCGAGAACAATCTCACCACGAGATTCATTCGCCTACCCAAACCCGCGCGTGGCCGCGTCGGGGTGGACCTACGTCATGTCCACAATATTGTTCTGATTGATTAATTTGTTTATTGGGTATTTATATAAGATTCATTATTTGACTATTTGATTCGTATTTATTTATTTTGTTTGGCCAACTTAATTGTATTCATGAATCGATCGTTGAAGTAATAGTAATTTTGGTTAGGTTGCAGCGTTCTGGTCTAATCTTAATTGCAAGAATCTTGTGTAATAGTTGTGTCAGATATAATTGCAGCGTTCCGGTTATATTTTATTCAACTGATTAGTGATCTTAAAGCGACTTAATTTATTAATTTGATTCATGCGTTCATGGTTAATTTGATAAATTGGTTAGGATTAAACTTGCGTGCGTTCACGGGGTTTGACGAGTCAGAAAGATAAAATTGGTAATTTACTTGCGTTCAAGGATTAACCGATTAACTAATCTATCCAATATAACTAATTAAGTGAATCGATGATTTTACCCAACATCTATAGTTACATACCTCCTATTTATTCATTATAAGAACTTTTTATCTGTTTATTGCGATTAGTAGTATTATTAGTTTTATTTATTTAATTTTAGTAAGTTAGTTTAGTATAAAAACAATCCAAACAAACCCCCCATTATTATATTTATGTTTATATAACTATATAAATACTACTAAATAAATCTGAGGTAATACCATTAGTCCCTGTGGGTTCGACCCTTACTTGTCCTACTACTAGTTAGTTAGAGTCTCGTAAGTGAATTATAAATTTAATTTTGACTGCGATTACGACACGCATCAAATTTTGGCGCCGTTGCCGGGGACTAATTGTTTATTATCTTTGATTATATTAGTTAGCTAGTAAATTAGTTACTTATTTAGCTAGTTTTTTATTTTATTTTATTTTATTTTATATACTCTTTAGTTTTTATTTCAGGTATTTAAGATGCCTGCTGGAGCGGAGAAGAGTTTAAGGGAGCAATTATTTTCTACGGAGACACCTACTAGTATTATTTTTCCTACTCTGGAAAAATCATTTAAGCTAAGTCCAGGTTTTATCCAAATTCTCCCCAACTTTTATGGTCGATCTAATGAGGATGCTCTAAAACATATACAGGAATTTTATCTTGCTTGTTCAACGTTATCTTTGGATGGTATTGATGATGATTGTATTAAATTCCGAGCTTTCCCATTTACTTTTCATGAATTAGCTAAAGATTGGTTGTTTAATTTACCTAGCGGATCTATTACATCTTGGAATTGTTTAAGAAAAGTTTTTCTTGATAAATATCAACCTGTGAGTATTACAAGGGCAATAAGAAAACAAATTATGAATATTCAACAAGATGATAATGAATCTTTAAATGATTATTGGGATAGATTTAACCGATTATGTAATTCTTGTCCATAACATGAACTAAGTGAAAAAATCTTGATTGAATGTTTGTACGATGGTTTGCTAGATGATCAAAAGAGGTTGATAGACACTGCTAGTGGTGGTTCTTTGATGGATAAAACTCCAACTGAAGCTAGAAAATTGATTAATAATATGGCCATTAGCAGTCAACAATATGGAACCAATAATGAATGTGATTTGAAATTGCAAAAGCAATTAAAAGAACAAGCTGAGCAAATGAAAGAATTGAGAGATGTTGTGAATAATCAACTTAAAGTTATGGATAACCAACATCAATCTTTAGAAAATATGGTAAAACAATTGGTAGTTCAAGTAGGACAAGTTCACTCTCAGAGTCTTAGCCGTCAAGAACAAACTGATAATAACTTGTGTCACTTGGATAATCAAATGAAATTGATTTGTACCACCCTTGCCAACATTGAGAGTAATTTTGTAAGACAACCTGAACCTAAATTGTTGGATGAGTCTAAAGCAATAACCTTAAGGAGTGGTAAGGAGCTTAAAAATAGATTTGATGTTGAGGAAGAAATTGAGGTTAGACCACGAGGTACAAAAGAAAATGATGTTGAAGATAGTCGAGATGAACCTCGTAATAGTGAGATTGAAATGGAAATTAAGGAAACTAGTTCAGAATTAGACAAGGAGAAGGTTATAGCTAAATCTGCCCCAGATGTACCTACTTTTAAGACCAATGTTCCATTTCCTTCCAGATTTGCTCAGTCTAAGAAAGAAGAGAAAGATAATGAAATTCTAGAAATATTTAGAAAAGTTGAAATAAATATACCCCTCTTAGATGCTATTAAACAGATGCCAAAATATGCTAAATTTTTAAAAGAGTTATGCACTAATAAGAGAAAGATTAAGAGTGGGGAAAAAGTGTTGATAGGAGAGAACGTATCTGCGATAATTCAAAAGAAAATACCTCTTAAATGTAAAGACCCAGGAATGTTTAGTATTCCTTGTAAAATAGGGAATAGTAAATTAGATAGATGCATGCTTGACTTAGGGGCATCTATTAGTGTTATGCCTAAATCCATATACGAATCACTTAAGTTAGGACCTCTTTCTCAAACTGATGTAGTGATTCAGTTAGCGGATAGATCACATGCTTATCCTATAGGAGTCTTAGAAGATGTTTTAGTTCAAGTTGATGAGTTAGTATTTCCCGTTGATTTTTATGTGCTTGATATGGGGAATTCTTTCGATGCTAAGGATGCGCCATTATTACTAGGAAGACCCTTTCTTAAAACAGCTAGAACTAAAATTGATGTCTATGAGGGAACTCTTTCTTTTGAATTTGATGGTGAAACAATTAAGCTTAATATTTATGATGCTATGAAACACCCCATTGATACTACCGATGATGTGAGTTCTATAGAGACTATTGATGTAATAGACACAATTACACAAGAGAAATTCGACAGGATAAAGAAATTTGATACACTTGATGATGATAATGATTTAGATCCTATATTATCTTTTGAGGAGAAGTTTGATTCTATTCATGATAGTCGTCTAACCACTAATTTTGAGCGTGTTTCTAGTCTTGAATTGCCTAAAGATTCCCCTAAAGTGATTCCGTCGATTCAATGTCCGCCCGAATTGGAATTAAAACCCTTACCTAATAATTTAAAGTATGCTTTCTTAGGTGAACATGATACCTTACCTGTAATTATTTCTAGTTCACTTTCTGAATCGCAAGAGTTTAAGTTGTTAGATGTGCTTAAAGAATATAAAGAGGCAATAGGGTGGACCATTGCTGATATTAAGGGTATTAGTCCTACATTGTGTATGCATAACATTTTTCTTGAGGATGGTGCCAAACCAGTTAGAGAAAATCAACGTAGACTTAACCCGTCAATGATGGAAGTTGTGAAAAAAGAAATTCTTAAGTGGCGGGATGCAGGTGTGATATTTCCTATCTCAGATTCAAATGGGTAAGTCCAATCCATGTAGTACCTAAAAAGACCGGGATTACAGTTGTTGAAAATAGTAAAGGAGAACTAGTTCCCACTAGAGTATCAAATGGATGGAGAGTTTGCATAGATTATAGAAAGCTAAATCAAGTCACTAGAAAAGATCACTTTCCTTTACCATTCATAGATCAAATGTTAGAAAAGCTTGCGGGACGTTCTTACTTTTGTTTTGTAGACGGTTATTCTGGGTATATTCAAGTTCCTATAGCACCCGAGGATCAAGAAAAGACAACTTTTACATGCCCTTTTGGTACTTTTGCTTTTAGAAGAATGCCTTTTGGACTTTGTAATGCTCCTGGCACATTTCAGCGTTGTATGATGAGCATATTTTCAGATTTACTTGATAATTCCATGGAGGTTTTTATGGATGATTTTACTGTTTTTGGTGATGATTTTGATTTATGTCTCCATAACTTATCTCTTGCTTTAAAAAGATGTGTCGAGACTAATCTTGTGCTTAACTTTGAAAAATGTTATTTTATGGTAGAAAAAGGAGTTGTCCTAGGCCATGTTGTCAGTGCTAAAGGGTTGGAAGTTGATCAAGCTAAAATAGATATTATTAGTTCGTTACCCTATTCTAGCTGTGTGCGTGAAATAAGATCATTTTTAGGGCATGCTGGATTCTATAGACGATTTATACAAAACTTTTCGACTATAGCATCACCTTTATCTAACTTACTTGCAAAAGATGTACCATTTGTGTTTGATAATAAGTGTAAGGGAGCGTTTAATACGTTAAAAGATAAATTAACTTCTGCACCAGTGATTAAACCTCCTAATTGGACATTACCTTTTGAAATAATGTGTGATGCTAGTGATAAAGCGGTAGGAGCTGTATTAGGGCAAAAAGTAGGCAAGGAATCTCATGTTATATATTATGCGTCAAAAACTCTTGACCCAGCCCAATGCAACTATACTGTCACTGAAAAAGAATTGTATGCCGTTATTTTTTCTCTTGAAAAGTTTAGATCGTATTTGCTTGGTACTCATGTGGTGGTATATTCCGATCACTCTGCTTTGAAATATCTTCTGAAAAAGAAAGAGTCTAAACCAAGATTGTTACGATGGATGTTATTGTTACAAGAATTTGATTTGGAAATAAAAGATAAGAAAGGAGCAGAAAATTTAGTTGTTGACCATCTTAGTAGGATTATTAAGGAACAAGACATAACTGCCCTCTCTTCTGATTTGTTTCCTGATGAACAATTGTATGCATTAAATGTGAAATATCCTTGGTATGCTGATATTGTCAATTACTTGGTATCAAAGGAGTTTCCTAAAGAACTTACTAAAGCCCAAAAAAATAAAATTAAGCATGATGCTAAATATTATATTTGGGACGAACCTTATTTGTTTAAAATTTGTTCCGATAATGTTATAAGAAGATGTGTGCCTGAAGAGGAAACTAAATCTATTCTTGAATTTTGTCACTCATTTGAGTGTGGGGGTCATTTTGGGCCGAAACGAACAGCTCATAAAGTTCTAGAATGTGGATTCTTTTGGCCCTCTCTACATAAAGATGCTTATACTTTTGTGAAAATTTGTGATCAATGTCAAAGAAGTGGTAATATTTCTAGGAGAGATCAGATGCCTCTTACTTCCATATTTGTAGCTAATGTTTTTGATGTTTGGGGTATTGATTTTATGGGGCCTTTTCCATCGTCTTTTGGGAACACTTACATTTGTTCCGGTCACGGAAACAATTCACCCGGCTTAGGATCCGGGCTGTATAATCGGGTTAATGGTGAACAAATGATCGTTTGATTTCCCTTGGTCTCCCCTTTCTCTCACTCCCTAGATCGGACCTTCCCGGCGGAAATGGCCTGCTCCCTGCACAATGAACGCACAGGGCCTCGGAGGTTGTCCGAGGAAACCCTCTCCGATGCCTAAGTCAGTCCGTGAAATGCCCTGACGAACCTAGCTCGTGAGGAACTAGGTGGCGTTTTTTAGGAGTAAGAGTCTAGAGAGAGAGAATCCAACCCCCTTTATGTGGGAAATGGGTAAGTATTTATACCTTCCCACAAGAGAGAGGAAAAGAGAAAGAAGAGGAGGGAAATGAGTGGATGTTGGCGCGACACGTGGACTCACCTTGTCCACCCATTTCCCCTTACCTTAGGCAAAATGACGGATGGGTCCTCGGTTCTCCTTCGGTTCTGTTCAGGCGGGAACGCCCTGGAAGCAGGCGGCAGGCCTGGTTTGCTCCGTTTGGCGGATGGCCCAAGGGATTAGGGCCACACTTGGAAATTCCAGTGACTTTGATGGAAAGGCTGCTGGACAGACCTTTCCTCTTTCTGGGACCGGTCGCCCTGGGGCCTGATTGGCAGGCGGCCAAAGGCAGGCAACCGACCCCCATCAATTGGCCCTCGCCGGCCGAGGAGGAGCGGGGTTCCTGCTCGGCAGGCGACGTCTTGCTTTGGGACGGCGGGAGGTTGTCTCTTTGGACACTTGCATTTAATGCGTCGCATGTTCCCGAGGGAACATGCTTTAATTTCTCTGAGCACGCAGGGAGTTCAAACGTCTTTTGTTATGATTACCCTCCTTTGCGTAGAGAATTTTTGGGCAGTGTGCCAGTTCGATGATTGGCTTTCTTCCTTGCAGAGGTGGTTGGGGCACCATTAATGCCCTGTTTCTGCTTTCCGTATAAATTGCATCCTCCTTCACTATTTTTATGACCCATTTCCAATCTTCATTTTGTCTTTAATCATGGCTTGGATCAAAAAAAGTGTAACTCGTCGTGGAGTTAGGCATGTTACTTTTATCTTCAGAGGTTTTTGGAGGCTCCGATATGCTCGTGCTGCTTACCTAGCTGTTCGCCGGAGTCGCCGTTCACAACTTCATTTTCGCCGGAGAAGTCAGAAGGCCTCTGTCAGGATGGGCAAACGCCCTAGGAGGTCCTCGCCTCCTGCAGTGCCTAGGTTTAGGCGTTGCTCCCAGGGAGGGGGCTGTTATGACAGGGGATGCCATGAGTGCTTTCCATGGCTGCACCCTGAACAATTTGACCCCAACTCTGACACTGAATCCTCCTTGGCGTCAGGTCCCTCTTTGCCTGTGAAGAAGACAGGCTGTCGCACCTGCGACGAGTCCCGGGCCGTTCCCTTTGGAAGGGACTAGGAAGATAGCAGCCATGACTCTGATGACAGCGAGGGTCTTGGCTGCCTGAGCGACAGGGATGAAGATAGAGCTTCTGATGACCCTTTCCAGGGCTCCCCAGACTGGGACTGGGGTTCGGCTCTCGGGAGTCCAGGCAGCCCTGGGGATTGTTCCCCAGATTTGGGCGATGATTAGGCCTGCGTGGCGGGGCGTTTGATTTCTGCCAGGCCGGAACTTTGGGCCTTATGTATTTTTCTTCCCGTATCTGTATTAAGATGTAACTTTCTTTTGTAAGGTTTTAATGAAATGAGGATCAGGCGATGCGTTTATGTGTTGCGATTTTTTTTTTTTTTTTTTCAGGGGGGGACGTCATAGGGTGACCAATCTTCTGACACCCTTTGGTCCTCCCGAGGTTTTTCTTGGGAAGCTGCCTAGAGCAAACCCCCCTAGGGGCGACACGTGGACCGCAGCCCTTGGGTGAATTTCTGAGGGTTGGGCGACTCTTGGCATGTCTTTCTCTCTATAAAAGCGATCAGTTATTCATTCTTTCACTTTTTCCAATCTTTCTTTTCTTTCGACATTCCCTCATTCTCTGTCTTGTCAAAAACCCTGGAGTATTGACGGATCGTATCCTACCTTGCACCCCCATTTCCCTGACTCTTTCTTCGGGCTTGTGACGTGCTGTCAGGCGATCTTAGGTCAGATTTTCATCCTCCACTCTTTTTCTCTCTTCGATTTCCTTTTTTCCGCATCTTTTTTTTTTTTAGAGTAATCATGTCCGGAACCCGTGAAAGGATTTTGCCCCTTATCAACCCATCAAAGAGGGGAGAAGGGATGAATTTTGCCTCCTCCTCTAGGGAGGTTGGTTTTGAGGAAGAACACTCGGCGGACAGTGGGGGCGGCAATTCTCCTGACCCCCCTTCATTTGATGCTATCGACTCGGACGACGAGGCGTTGGAAGTTAACCCTTCCCGAACTTCCGGCCCCCTCGTTCGTCGGGAAAAGGGTAGGGTTTACTATTTGGACAGGGCTAAATACCGCATCCCTCTGAGTAATTTCCCTGACCCGAAAAATCGGGAGGTGATCCTCGCTAAGAACGCCGCCGTTGTGATTGAGCGGCTCTATAACTTCGGGGAGGGGTATACAGTTGTTGTCCCCGGCGAAAAGGATACTGTATGCAACCCCCCGGATGGGTGCATAGCGGTTTACCATAAATGTTTAGAGTTCGGCCTTCGCTTTCCCCTCCATCCTGTTTTAGAGGAGATCTTCAGGCGCATGAACGTCGCCGTCGCCCAGCTGACAGCCACAGCTGTCAGGGCGCTGATCTCATATGTCTGGACCTGTCTTTTCCACCGCATGGAGCCCTCCATCGACGCCCTGCGGTTTATGGTGGGTTTGCATATGGTTTCTTCTGGGAGTACGGGCTCCCCTGGTTATTGGTCCCTCTTGAGGCAGAAGGGACATTGTTTAGTGTGGCCTGGTATGGACAGCTTGAGGGATTGGAAGAACAACTTCCTTTACATACACAGCACCCATGGGTGGAGGATTCCTCGTCACTTCAGGAATCATGTCCACACCAGGATGGAGACCCCTGAGGAGTACCACCCTGGCGTGGGTGGAAAGGCCTTGGAGGTTAAGCTAAGTGAGAAGGAGAAGGAGTTGACGGCCTACTTTGCAGGCCAGACTAACAAGTACGGGGTGTATGGCCCCACCTTATGGCTCCCTCATGCGGAGCTTTTAGCGACTGACAATTATTTGACCCGGTTGGGCATGAATCCGGGTCTAGATAAAGGTAGTTCAGGAGTGCTGGTGATTCCTTCTTACTCTTTTTTCTTTTGAAAATGCCTTGACAGCCTGTTTGTTTGTCTTGCAGCTCTTGCCACTTTTATCTGGAGAAAAGGGGAGGTGAGACGCCTGGGCCTGGACGAGAATCTCACTGTTATCCAAAGTCGCCCTTCTCTTCCCCCTGGTTTTAAGAGAGGCGAGAAGAATCTGATGAAGCATTTGAAGGGCCTGACATTCAGTAGGCCAAGGCTTCCCCCTCCTCCTCGAGTTACGCCTGCCAAGACGGCGGTTTCTGAGGCTACTCCCTCTCCAGCTGCGAGGGCGATTGCTTTCGAGGCTACCCCTTCGCCTGTTGGCAGGCAAGAGGGCCTTTCAACAGGGATTCAGATTCCCCCGGGGTCGCGGGCCGCAGGTTCCGAGGAGACTGGGGAGAGTACCCCCCGGGCACTGACCAGAAAGAGGAGTCGGGAGGCCCCTAATGCTGACCAGGTGGTGGACTTGGAGACTTCCACGCCTGAACCCAAGCGTCTTGCTCCGGAGATTCCCGCCACCCTTTTCTCTGAGGAGAACGTTGAGTTCCATTATAATGCAGGTGACAGCCAAGATGTTTCCGCCCTACTCTCCGACTCAGGGGCAGTTCTAACAGACCATCTTCTCAAGACTGTCAAGTCTGCTACCAGTCAAGTGACCCAGTATATTAAGCGCACCTCCCAAATTATGCAGGCTTCCGCGGAGCTGGCTGCCCTTGGTCGCCTGAGTGATGAGGAACTAGCCAACCCCGACCGCCTTTCTGCAGTTGAGAGGGATGTTGCTCTCATCGCCAGCCTGAAGGATCAGCTGGCGAAAAAGGAGACTGAGCTAGAAGAGGCCAGGGGTCAGGCGATCCACTGGAAGTCTGAGAGCGAGAAGGCTATCCGGGAAGTGTCTCGCCTGGGGGAGGAGTCCAAGAGAGCACAGCAGGCCTTTGATGAACTGGAGCAGGCCAGAAAGGCTTTAGCTGAACTGGACCATGCTAAGAAGAGCGTTATTGACCTCGGGGAGCGCCTTTTCAAGGCAAACTCTGATCTGCAGGCGGCCCTCGGCGATCTGGCGGCGAAGACCGAGGATTGGGAGAAAGAGAGGGGTGAGATTCTTCAGGAGGTGGAAATGGCTGTGTCGGCGGGCTTCGTTAATGGTGCTAACTCCTGCCTGAAGGTTGTCATGGAAGCTGTCAGGGAGATGTTCCCGGGTTTTGACGAAGATGCTTTCCGGGCCCTTTACACTGCTAAGGATGAAGCTCAAATGCGTAGGCTGTCTGAGGGAGATGCTTCCGGCCCAGACGCTCCCCCTGCTTAACATGGAGGGCAGTCTTCCTCAGAGGGCTCTTGCTCGTCCCCTGCTGCGCCTGTGCCAACGTTTTAATTTCCTTACTTCTTTGCGCGCCGAGCCCTTTGGTGGCCGGCTGCCGTACTCTTGGTTGTAACCATTTGTTTTGAAAACTTTTGTCCTGTATTCCCTTGACACTACTTTTTCTTTTATATGTGAATTTTCTGTTTGCTTTTGTATATTTTGATTCTTCATGAATTTGATTCGCAGCCTGCCTGCCTGTAGGTAGGAGGGTTCCTGTTTGTTTCACTTTTATATAAGGTTGGGGGGCCTTCCCCCAGTCCTTGTTAGTTTGGCCTGCCCCTGGCATTTGTTTAAAGTCCAGGGAGCCTGCCCCCTGCCTGCCCAGAGGTAAGCAGGGTGGCTTTTTGTGTTTTTATACAAGGTTGGGGAGCCTGCCCCCAGTCCTTGTTAGCCTGGCCTGTCCCTGGCTTTTCGTTCAAAGTCCAGGGGGCCTGCCCCCTGCCTGCCCAGAGGTAAGCAGGGTGGTTTTTTGTGTTTTTATACAAGGTTGGGGGGGCCTGCCCCCAGTCCTTGTTAGTACGGCCTGCCCCTGGCTTTTGTCCAAAGTCCAGGGGGCCTGCCCCCTGCCTGCCCAGAGGTAAGCAGGGTAGCTTTTGCGTTTTTTATACAAGGTTGGGGGGCCTGCCCCCAGTCCTTGTTAGCCTGGCCTGTCCCCGGCTTTTCGTTCAAAGTCCAGGGGGCCTGCCCCCTGCCTGCCCAGAGGTAAGCAAGGTAGCTTTTGCGTTTTTTATACAAGGTTGGGGGGCCTGCCCCCAGTCCTTGTTAGCCTGGCCTGTCCCTGGCTTTTCGTTCAAAGTCCAGGGGGCCTGCCCCCTGCCTGCCCAGAGGTAAGCAGGGTGGCTTTTGATTTGCGTTGGGGGGTTCATTTTTCCCAATTTCGGCAACAGGGGGGCCTCCCCCTATTGCCCCCTGCTCGTTTGTGTGTGAAAGACGCGAGTGTGAACAGGCAACGAGTATAAATCTGTGTCTTCTCATTTCTCTTAAAATTTTCTTTTTGACATTGGGGTGGTCGGAGCCGTCGACATTTTTGACCGTCCTCCGCCTTTTTTAGTAAAAGTAAAAACTGCCTGTATTCTTGTTCAGACGTAATATTTCTTTAGTGTGTCTGCATTCCAGTGAGCATGTAGCTCTTGTCCCTCATGGTTGGCTATTTTGTATGTGCCTGGTCCCAGAACCTGAGTTACTTGGTATGGGCCCTCCCAGTTGGCACTCAGCTTTCCATGTTCTCTTGACTTCCCAACCGCATGCGTCTTTCTCAGAACCAGCTCGCCCATCTGGAAATTCCTCTGTCGTACCTTGCTGTTGAAAGTTTTCCTCATTCGCTGCTGGTAGGCAGCGATGTTGGTACTGGCTTCTTCCCTTAACTCGCTCACCAGGTCCAAGGCTTCGACCATTGCAGCTTCGTTTTCAGCCCGGTCGTACTGCAGGGAGCGCAGAGAGGGGATCCTTGTCTCAATTGGCAGTAGTGCCTCTGCTCCATATACCAGACCAAATGGGGTCTGGCCTGTAGACTCTTTTCTGGTAGTTCGGATTGACCAGAGTATACTGGGGAGTTCGTCAGCCCACCTGCCTTTGCAGTCATCCACCATTTTCTTCAGGCCGTTCAGGATTTGTTTGTTGGCTGCTTCTGCCTGTCCGTTGGTTTGAGGATGACAGACAGCTGAGTAGGCGACTGAGATGTTGTGGCTTTCCAGCCAGATTCTTAGCGGATCATTATCGAACTGCCTGCCGTGGTCAAATACCAACATCTTTGGTAGACCGAACCTGGTGATGATATTTCGCCAGACCACCTTCCTGACCGCCGGCTCAGTGATGTTGGGCACTGCTTCGGCTTCCACCCACTTGGTGAAGTAGTCTATGGCGACAATCAGGAATTTTCTGCCCCCTGTGGCCACCGTGAAGGGTCCTAGAATGTATACTAACACTAACATTTTAATTATCGTTTACTAACTTTTCAATTTCATTACTAACTTTTTATTTATTCGCATTCTAACATTTAACACTTATTTACCGCGTATAAGTACATAATAATAAAATCGGGTTTGAACCTGTTTGATTATGACGACCATCTAAAGTCCGTTTAATCCCTTTACGAGTCACGACGGAGGTGGCACCCTTTCCAGGAGCGCCGCCCCAATGTACTCAACGTGATCGTGGTCGATCATAGTTGAACGTGTTTGACTCCATTTCTAAGATTAGCACGGAATCCGTTGATGCGAAAACCGACATCACATAATTTGCTAGGATTAGTTTCGATGTTGTGACGCGGAGGAACATCATTTCGTCGCTAATCAAATTTTTCAATCCCATAATAACATTTTTCACAAATTTCCGATGACGGTATTATAATCGTATATTACACGATTATAACACCAGAAGTCGAGTTGGATTTAAATCATGCAATATTTTTATCCAACTCGGCCAACCATCGATTTTAAAATAAATAAATCGGAATAGCCACCCCTTTTCCGAAACGAGTTATGCCTCGTACAGGGGCCACTCGACCGAGTGCCATGGGCCACTCGATCGAGTAGCACCCCAAAAACTGGGCAGTAACCATCTCGAAGACGCACTCGATCGAGTCCAGGCCATGACTCGATCGAGTGGGTCCTGTAGCCCAAAAATTCGAGAGCTTTAGTGCATCATTCGAGCCTCGTCTTTTTTTACGACTTAGTCGTCGCGTGCAAAGTCAATTACGTGATCCTATTTTCCAAAATTCATACATTATAATTCACTTCTACGACTTTGATCGATGTCTTTCACAATTAGTTTTGTGTCGACGACTCTTTAGTCGTATCCGATACATGACTAATTTAGACGCCAATTTTTCGATGTGATAAGTTGGGACAAGGCATCGAGATTTGGGATCGGGCTAGCCCCACGTCTAGGTCCCATATCTCCGTCCTCCGTTTAATACACAATATAATGTGTATTTAATTGGAGTTCGTCCATCATTTATTCAATTTACGGACTAGCTTATATTTACTATTTACGGGTCCGTTTATAGTTAATATTTACCGTTTCCTTATTCGATTATTCTATTTTATTGCTCGTTGTATTGTGAATTCCGGGTTGTATTCCGCCCATGTAATTTGTAATTTATTTACGAGTTTTCTATTTTCGATGTTTGCCATTTATTTATTTAAATGAACATCACATGCTAAATCACTTTGACGTGAATCAAGATGCATTAAAATGACGTAGTTAACTAATCATTCGCATGTTTAGCTAAAAACGCTGTTTGCGTATCATTTAATCATTTTACTAGCGCGTGTACACGAACACGAACGATGTCTTAGTAGAGGCCGCTAAGTGCGGGCGGGGTTGGGTGTCCTTAGTGGGCTTCCCAACACGTACCCTCACCCCTTACTCAGAACCTCGGTTTCCGGATGCCCGAAACTGTTGGCGCACGAGAGTCATTCTATACACGAAAGCCGGTGTAAACGGTATCGGTATTGTAATGCAAAGGGACGAGCCCTATAAACTCTGAAATCGAAATGGGCCGTACTTTGTGTATAGCCCATGACGACATAGAGTGGGCTCGAACGGTTCCAAATTCCCATAAAATTCGGTGGCGACTCCAACTTTGACTTAAATTTCGAACCCGAGAACAATCTTACCACGAGATTCATTCGCCTACCCAAACCCGCGCGTGGCCGCGTCGGGGTGGACCTACGTCATGTCCACAGTAGTACAAGTGAATCACCCGTTAAATCACCCAAACCACCCGTTTCACCCGTGGATGACGGGTGGATCGAATATGAATGACACTCCTAGTGGATGATGGATGGATCGGGTGGGCGGATAGAGACGGGTGATGGATGCGGGTGAGGCTTCACCCGATCCGAATCCGACCCATTGCCATCCCTAAGCATTATCATGACTAATATACCTAGGATAGTTGGATAATTTTCATCATTTTTCTTAAGATTTATTCTCTCTCATCCATTCAATTCTGTACATAGGTCCACAATTTTCTCTCACAAAAACGAGTTCCATGTCAAGAATTGAATGGATGAGAGTAATTATGCAATGAAGTTTATTAAGGAAAAAAGAGAGAGTAACTATTAAGGTGAAAGTAATTACTTTTGACTTGCAAACATTATAGTTTTACCAAGTCACATAACTTGATATGAAACTAATTTAGGGAGATACCGTCTTTAGTAAACCTACTCACTAACTAATGGACTAGTTGGACTAATGTGTTGCTGATCGGCCTTATCATGCATGTATACAACAATTTCCCATTATAAGAACTCTCTTATATCACCATTAATTATTTCTCTTGGATTTTCCCTTGATTAACTCTTTGATTGTCCATCTAGATTATACTTCTTTTATAGTTTTATACTCCATATCACATTATTCTTTTGATTCATCGAATCAACCTAGATAACTTCTACGGCATAAATTTATCTGATTCTTGCTCATTAATTTGCTTGGCTCATCTTTAATTTATTTCCGTTGTTTATTTCCTTGGACTAATCCTTTAATTACGCCCGATCAAGATTCAAGAATCACTTTTTCTGGACCCGAACCAATAAACAGTGCCACACTACCATGTCAATAGTCTAGCTAAAAAATGGCGGCTGGGCTCTAGTATGTCCGTAACAAAATTATAACGGGTTAAATATCAGTGTATCACCCACCTAACTAGATAAGACAAAATCGGAATATATCAGGAAGATAGGAATAACAAAAGCTTTGTCTTTTATCTACTCAGTACTCATATGAATAATATATGACCCGTCACAAGTTTGTGACGATATAGACGTCACAAATAAGAATTCGTGACTTTTGACCAAAGAGCGTTCCTAATATATAAACACAATTCAAAATGATAATATCTATATATTATCCCAAGTACTGACAAATGAAGATCAGCAACGTAACAAACGTTGCTACTGGTTGGTTGTGTGTACTTAAATTAAAGGGGTGAATTGTTTGATTGCATAATGAGGTCGACTCAATTCAAATAGATGCACATAGCTCCAATTATTATGTGATTATATTGACTATTATTATAATTATAAATTTGGTGTGACAGTAATTTGTTTGGACTATTTGATGTTGCCCGCGAATTTGTGGAAGCAAGGGACACAACAAAACGTACATAATTAGGGAACTGATTGCATGTGAACTAGCTAGGAGTCGTCGTACATTACTTTAATCAATCACTGTTAGATTAAAACAATTTCTTCGTATGAAGTAAGCAAATTTCAACAACTCCAAACTTTACGATGCTACCTGCTAATTGATTCAACGGACTAGTCCAATTATATTTGTTAATAATAATAATTTAGCAATTAAATGCTAGTAAAGACACAACTATAAACGTGCATGCAAGACACTTAGACAGCTATTGTACGTAATAAGATATCCTAACTGCCGATTTTTTTAGTATTAATACTCCAATTTATCAACTTCATACAGATCTAGCGGATTTTGTACGCGCTTATTACATACTCCCTCCGTTCCAACGAATTGTATACATTTGCTTTTTTTGACACTATTCATAAGTAAAATGAATTTTCGATATAACTTCTAATATATAAGATCAAATATATTCATGTGGGATCTTGTATAAATCGTCTAATCGAATATATTATGAATATCAAATTTTTATAACTTTTAGTAATACGTAACTAAAGATATAGACAAAAGAAAACGACTATCGACATACGTGAATAAAGCAAACGTATACAAATGGTTGGAACGGAGGGAGTATAATTGAGCTAGATTTGATGATATAAGGAGTGAATTTAGAGCGGAAACCGTCCAATTTGTCATAGTAAGTATGTGGTATTTTAATGAAGAAAAGATGATTTTTAGAGCTTCTAATGTCGGTGGGTTGATGCATGATGTTGAGTTGAGTTCGGATGGTTCAGGAAGTGAAGATTAAGAAATGCCGACTTGGTATTTGAAAGCCCGTGAATGAAGCCGAAGAAAAGAAGCAAAACGAAGAAGGACCCCTAGCCTGGCTGGCCAGGCGGGCCGCCCAAGGGGCAGGGCCGTCTAATGAATTTCAGAGGCCCTGTTCTAATGATTAAATAGAAGCCCCATTTAATAAAAAATAAATTTTGAGACAGAAAAATGTTTACCCGTCAAATAATCAACGAAGCCACTAAATACAATTATAATATCAGAAATTAACTTTAATAAACATTTTGTCAATTTTGCAAATGAAAATACATTTTTTTCGTTCTTCTACTTATGAAATTTAATTTTTAAAGTTACATTTTTTTTACTATGCAAATTAATGTGGAGAAGTATTAAAAATAAGGGTTATTTAACGACAATAATATCAACTATAAAGCATATTTTCAAAATAATACCAATTTCAATAAATCCGAGAATAATACATATTATTGGAGTAGTTAAACAAGAGTACTATAAGTGACTTTATAACCTGCTACTTATCCTCCATCCTCTTCCTTAGACTCGGATAACGGGTGAACTGTGTCAGGCCAGCTTCGGGTCAGGTCACTTTCGGGTTATAATAATCGGGTTGACTTCGGGTCGGGTCGGAAAATTTCGGGTTCGGGTCATTCTCGAGTTTGTTGTTTTCAACTTTTTTAAGGATATCGACTAGTTTTCTATAATAATAGTCGGGTCAGTTTCGGGTTAGCTCGGGTCAAAATAATGCTTCAGTTCGAGTGTCGGGTCGGTTTCAGTTTGGCTTATTCGGGTCGGGTCAGTTTTCTCAAGTCTACTCCTCCTTACTTCTCTCCTTCATCCTCTCTCTCCATTACCCTTCATCCTTCTTCCGTTTTTTTCTATACGTTTCGTTTAGATTAACGCGTTGGTTTTGGTGTAGGATTGTGTTGTTAGTTAGATTTGGTGAGGTTGAAGGAAGAGGAAGACCGAGGACGTTAATGACGTTTAATGCCTCGTATACTGAATAAGTGAAAAAGAGTGAACATGAAACAAATTAAAGGCGAAAAAGCAAGGTGAACGAGTTCTACCGTTAACTGGTCATCTATACTACTCTGATTTAACTACTCAAAAAATACGTATTATTCTCAGATTTATTAAAATTGAAATTATTTTTGGAAGACGCTCTATAGTTGATATTATTGCCGTTAAATAAAATTAAAGGTGAAAAAGGAAGGTGGAAGGGTTCTACAGGTAACCGGTCACCCATACTACTCTCGTTTAACTACTTCAATAATACATATTATTCTCAGGTTTATTAAAATTGATATTATTTTGGGAAGACGCCCTATAGTTGGTATTATTGTTGTTAAATAACCCTAAAAATAAATACTCAGGATGAAGTTCAAAGGGCGAATTTATGGTAGTAATTACTATGGTGGGATCCACTTTATAAAAAACCCAAAAGTTAGCCTCATAGAGGCTCAAACCCGGGAATGCAAGCTTGTTGTGATACAATACAACCACTGCATCACTGTCACTTCACTGTTATTTTAAACATTACATCTTATATATTTGGGCCCTTCCTTGATTGGGGCCCCGGTTCCTAGAACCGGGTGAACACCCCAATCGGCGGGCCTTCCAAGGGGAGCGGAAACAAGACTGAAGGCCTGGGTTGGTAACCGCCCCAACCGGCTGGCCAGACGGGCCGCCCAGATGAGCAGGCTGGCCGTCGCGTCACCAACATCCCTTTATCCGTGTTTTAATTTTATTTCCTATTTTGAGAAGACCTTTTTATTAAGCGTTTGTTTTACATTTTCGGAAATTTCCCATGGTACCCTCGAACAATGTCACATTACACATGGTACTCCTACTTTTAAGTTTGTTCACATGGTAACCTTGAGTTTTATAGTTTAGTTCCCGATTTGCCCTTACCCAAATTTTTGTCATGACGCCGTTAAATTATGACCAAAATTAATTACATCATTCAACAACTACTTTTTCAAAAGGAAAGGTGTTCTAATAGTAACTCTAAGTTTTCATAGTTGTTCCCATGGTACCCTTAAGTTTTCATAGTTGTTCCCATGGTACCCTTAAGTTTTCATACTTGTTCTGATGGTACCCCTGAAAGGAAAGCAATGACTCATTGAAGCAAAGCAATGACTCATTGGAGCAAAGCAACTAGCCGTTACACAAGTGCTTATAAATTCACTCCCATTTCAATTTTGGCAGAAAAAGATCAAACAATCCACACTTAGTCACTCAACCTTTTCACCTCCTTCTTCACTTGTACAAAAAAATGGAAAAACTTCATCACCATAACCTTGAAGCTCAATCATCCGGAAACATCAAATTTTTCCTTTTTTTGTGCAAGTGAATAAAGAGGTGAAAAGGTTGAGTGAGTAAGTGTGGATTGTTTTTTTTGCCAAAATAGAAAGGGAAGTAAATTTATAAGCATTTGTGCATGTAACGGTTAGTTCAGTAAACAAGTCGTTGCTTTGCTTCAATGAGTCGTTGCTTTCCTTTCAGGGGTACCATGAGAACAAGTATGAAAAACTTAAGGGTACCATGAGAACAACTATTAAAACTTAAGGGTACCTTGGGAACAACTATGCAAACTTAAGGGTACCATGAAAACAACTATGAAAACTTAGGGGTACCATGGGAACCCCTCTCCTTTTGAAGCAAAGTAGTTGTTGAGTAATGTAATTAATTTTGGTCATAATTTAACGGCGTCATGACAGAAATTTGGGTAAGGTCAAATCGGGAACTAAACTATAACACTCAAGGTTACCATGGGAACAAACTTAAAAGTATGAGTACCATGTGTAATGTGACATAGTTCGAGGGTACCATGAGACTTTTCCCTTATATTTTTCAGTTTTTACCTTTATCATTAGACAAAACCCTAATTGTGCTTAGGAAGAGATTAATGAAGAACTAATCTCCTCATCTCGGATTAAGATTTGAAGCATCGAATTATCCAAATTGTGAGACTTTAATTCATCTTCCTTTTATCTCTTGAGTATTGTTATTTTCTCCGTTCGTATTTGCATGATTGTTGAATTTTAGATTAAAGTCGCTAATTAATCTTTGCAATTATCGATCTATTGTGATTCTAGCGATTGAATCTGTAATTGTTCAAACCCGTTAGATAAAGTAGTGATCTTTAGCCTTAATATAGGACGTGTTTCATCATATCTAGGGTAAAGAGAGATTTAACTAAGTACTTGTGATTTGAACTAATAACTGCGTGTTTTATTAGTCGTCACTTCTATCGTTCTCTATTCGGTAATGCTATTATTAAATTATTAAACTTAACCGCATGTATTAGGTTGTTTGATTATCGCGTTTCGAGTCAAATAATACTTGCATGAGATTCGGGATTTTAGTCCCACGATAATTTGCTCAAGAGTTAGGAGGAAGTTGTGAGTCTATGATCAGTTTGGATAGTTGTGGAAATTCTTGTCCGAGACCGTTTAACATTTGAATTCGCTCATTGTCACTATTGATTCCTCTATTTGCGTGTTATTTAGTTTTAGTCATTTGATCATCCAATCACCCCCTTTTAGTTATTAATTCATTTTTATAATTCACAAAAATTCCATCGCTAACAAATATGTGCAATGAATACCATAACAACGAACCAATTATGCCCCTTATTTCTCCATTTCTTAAACCCGATCACATGTGCTACAAATGTCACCAATGACAAGAGATGTGTGTCACTCTAATAAACAACCCACACATGTGATCATCCTAATCGCCTCTATACATCCTGAAACAACATCACACAATACTCCAATCATAAAAGATTTTGACTACACCCGCACTGTGATTCTTCTCACTGTGAGCAACTATCCTACCCTTCCACCCTTCTTTGTCTCCACTTATGTAACCACACCAAAAGATAGGAAGTATTAAAACTACCTAGATGCCTCATTTTGCCTAGAGCGTCCGCCCTTGCTGGTTTTCACTCTAGCTTATGATTTTTTTCTCACTCTACTCTCGTGGTACGCAACTCGTTTTTTCTTTTTACCCGGAGAGCCCTTTCGGGTTTTCACTCCGTCCTCGGCCACATCCCAATCTTGCCTAGGCGCCCTTTCAGTTTTCACCTAGCCAGGATTTTTTTTTTCTTTTCGGTTTTTTTTTTCAAGATATGTCTATGAAAAAGAAATATGTACAAACGAGTAACCTCAATAAATCCCCTTCTTCACACTTAGTTAAAACATTGTCCTCAATATTAAAAGAAACAATACAAAAACTAAAAGGAAAAAGGGGCATACCACGGTGACATCATGGAGTGTGAGATGGATTATCATGCGCCCATCTCCAATCACAGGCGGCTTTCCACGTTGCTCTCTCTTCTACTCTCTCATGGAATGAATCAAGTAGACCCCGAGGAGGAGGTTCAATCTCACCTGGATAACGAGTCATGTAAAACTTATGCAAGGATTTTTGATAGGCTAATGATTCCACGAGATGATCATCTAAAGCTTCCATTGCATCATCATAGCTCTCTAATTGATCCTCTATCCTTTCCCACCGATCATTCATTCTAGTGAGAAGAGTGTCAACTCCGCTTCTCCATCGATCCACTGTAGCACACCGACCCGAGAGATTACCCGAGCCACCAACCGTCGAAGACGTTGGTTGCTCAACCGACTCTAAGATGGGTATCATTTCTCTCCCCCTTGCTCCTCTACGTTCCAATGTCCATGGGCCGCTCCCCAACAATGGTGGAAGGTCCGGAATCACCACCTACCTGAGGTGCCTCGAGAGTGCTAATTGTCACGTCCTTACGAACGTGAAAATGATGGTTACGAGGCCCTTGAGGTAATTCTTCCCCTTCCGGACGAGGTAAGCGTAAATATGGTTCCGCTTTTGGCCCATAAAGCTAAATTCCTTGTTGTTTTTTCCAACTTGTCACAGAAAGTAACTTGGCAGATTCAAGAGCAGTGCAATCAAAGGCATGATCACCAACAACACTGAGTGAACTATGAGGTAGCTCAACCTCCAATTATCGAGCAATTAATGTCACCATTCCCCCGATAGCAATCTTACCAAACGAAGCAGCTCGACTCATAAGACATGTGTCCACAAATAAGGTAGCCCAATCAGGGGTTTCCCTCACCATCCAGAGTCATGACCCATAAGTAACTCAACTCTTTCATGTTTACCTTAGTAGGTTCTCCATGTCCGAGGGAAGCCATAGTGAGGAAACGGTGGAGCAACCTAAGAGCCGGATGAGAGATTAAATTGCTCAAATCCCCCGCCTTCTCGTGTACGGCCCGTGACATCAAACCAAAAGGTACGAGATTGATTGTCATCAAGCAACTTAAAATCATCATCATGAGGGAGACTAACACCCAATGCTTCTCTTAATTCCTTGAAAGTAAGCTCCCAATCCTCACCACCAAGTACGAATTGATCCCCAATTTATCAGTAATCCCTAATTTGGGAGCATAAATTTGGTTATAAGTTGCATAAATATATATTTCGTATGTGAATCAATAAACAAGATAGGAATTAAACTTGTACGGAGTATATATTTATATTATCATTCTATTATAATGATGAGTACACATGTACATAATCACATTGTATGAAGGGTTGTGATGGTTAGAAGTTACAAGTAATGTACATCCACATCCATTATCGTATGACACTCCTCTTGGATGTTCATTATATATCTATAGTGTTGTCTCGTTAAAACATTTAAATAAAAAAAATTAAATGAGAAAAATCATGCTTAAGGAAAAAGAATACAACCTGTCATAACTTCCCCTCATAAATACACTACAAAAAATCTTTGTGAAGACGCATTCCAGTTGGTGAACGAGCTTCTTAAATGTAGATCGATAATGTATGTATGAAGAGCTTTAATTAGTAAATAGATCTGCTAAATTTGCACTGGAGCGAATCTGTTGGACATTGATATCGCCATTATTCTTCTGTATTAGTTCATTAGTTCATAAGTGAAAAAAAGAATTTTGGACAAATATGTTTGGTTTTGTCGCCTTTGATAACTGGTTTGTACAAGTCGGTCCGATTTACTTTTCCATTTTTTTTTTAAAAAACTCGTAGATAGGAGTAGAGATGGCAATGGGTAGGGTAGGATCCTATAGGACCCAGACCCAATATAAGGTTTCATACGTTAGACTCGGACCCGTCATGGTCTTAAATATTTGGACCCGTACGCGACCCGATGGGTATTTGTAGATCCATGGGTCAGATATCTTTAATGTAAAATGTACTTTTTGTAATAAAAAATGTCACTAATTGCAATAAAAACGTAAAAACTAACCTTCAGGGTTCGCTTGGGATGATGGTAATGTATCGAGGGGAAATAGAGCTAAAATGAACATGAGAATGACGGAGAGTAATGATGATGATAAGCGGAAATGGAGAAAATGAGTATAATATAACCTATTTTAGGGAAAAACATCACTCCTCTCTCCTCCTAAGTAATACTCCCTCCGAACACTATTTTTTGCCCCATTTCATTAAAATACTTCTCACAAATATTAAGGTAATGGGGAAAAAAAATACTGTCTGGAGGGAGTACATTTTTCCCCAATGGTGTAATTATTCCCTTAATCTCTTTTACAACTTAAAATCCCACAAGCAAGTACCAGTCTCCTTTATTTCTAGTTCATTTTAGCTCTATTACTTCCAACACATTACCTCCTCCCAAGCGAGCCCTCAAAATAAGAAAAAAAAAAAGCAATGCTTAAAAGTTTAAAAAGTTACTAAAATCGTTAAATGTTTGCTATTTATGACTTTTCTTTTTTTTTGCGGAGTAATTAATTAAAAAAAGAGAGCAATGTTTGATATTCTTTTTTAGGATAAGATCTGAGATTTATATCTGAGATCGGATCAATAAAATTCTAAGAGGAACTCATACTCCACCTATTCTCCCATAGGGTCCAAAAACATAGGACCCATTCCCGACGGGTTTGGGTTGGGTCTTGGAGCCGTTGCCATCCGTGGATAGAACTATAGAAGTATCTGACTATAGGAGTTGGCCTTTGACTATGACCATGATGTAAGCAAACAAACGTGGGTCCAAATCCGCTTCTATTTAAGTGGTGCTCACTTCATTTACTCTTCCTCCCAACTCAACCTAAGCTAGCTAGCTAGCTAAACATACGATCTTCTCCATTTCCTCTCATCATTCTCCCTTCTAATTACTCTCTCTTCCTGCTTGTTGTTAGTGTGCATATTACGAGTAAGTCACTAGTGTATAACCATGACAGAGGGAACCGATAAAAATGTGATTACGAACCAAAGCAAAGTCTTGCCTGATTTCGATCCTCCGAAGAGGCCCAAGAGAAACAAGTTTGCCTTCGCTTGTGCTACTTTGGCCTCCATGACTTCTATTCTACTCGGCTACGGTATATATAATATATTTACCTTCTTTTTTCTTTGTTTTTTCATCTTTAAATGCAAGTTACGTGAAAATATTTACGCTTTTATTGAAACTTAAAACATACTACAAGGAGTAGATTTTTACCGTTACGGTAATTTGAGATTGAGAGTAGTAACCTTTTCAATCACGTGCCAATGTGCCATATTGGTTTGTTTACCTTGCAACTTGCAAGTATACAACGTAGAGGAAAGATCAAATCAAGGAGCGAAAAAGACAAAATCATGTACAAGTACTATGCGTTTTTTGTCCGTGTTGTATTTAATCAATCTTAAACTAAAATAATGTTAAAAATTCTACGAGTAATTTATTGTGCAATACCTATATTTATTTTATGATTCTCTAATTTAATATAAGTATACTCCATAATTTTGGAAGACAATATATTACTCCGTATATAATTACATTCATTGAAATTTTCAGAAATTCCAAGAAAATACTAATCTACGTAGTATTATTATTTTTTTGTTGGTACATGCATAAAGCCATTTTATTGACTTATAGTTGGACCCATCTTGAGACCAAGCA
Organism: Agrostemma githago; assembly: GCA_958450325.1. NCBI lineage: Eukaryota > Viridiplantae > Streptophyta > Magnoliopsida > Caryophyllales > Caryophyllaceae > Agrostemma > Agrostemma githago. The sequence continues at coordinate 71,003,985 of OY288242.1, read as the reverse complement.
CGTCATGTCTATCACACAATTCACGTATAATATCCACGCCACATATTATACATTATCTCATGATAAAAAGATTTATTAACTCAAATGACAATCCTTTCTTTTTTATCCACTATTAAAAAATTGATTTTTTTTAAAATTGCAACACCTTTTAAAATTTGTGAGGTGTATATTAACAAATGTTACATTTTCAAAGAACGGATAAAATATATTATTTCATGAAAGAGATAGTATACCCCAATAATCTTCATAACTCCACGAGCATTGAATCTTCCTTAGGTATAAGAGCAACTGAGCAAGTATTTTCTTCTTAATGGTAATTAAGTGAAACCTACCCTTAGGGATGATCTCCTTCTATTCCAATCAATATTTGATTAAATTATACCCTGTAATAGAGATTATTAATATTCAGATCTAGAATCTATTATGTTACAATTATTCTCTTGTGAGATCGTCTCAAACTAAGATAGTGTGAGACGTATTTCAATTCACTAGAAAATAAGAAAAAAAATCTAATAAAATAACTATTTATCCTATAAGAAGTATCACACTAAACTTATTCTAAATCGTTGTTAGATACGTTTTTGTAATTATCATTTGACCAAAAACATTTTGGAAAAGATCTAAGAGGAAGTATGAAATCAAGTGGTGCTCCATTTATGATTATTTAGATGGGAAGGTTGGCCTTGCATTGGAAGTAAGTGGGCCAACTAATAATAAGAAAGTACCCACTACTTCCCATATGAGACAATTATGGGTAATGAAGATCAAAACTGAAAATAATAAGCTATACATTTTGGAGATTTTATGCCATACCTGTTGCTTTCAGTCTGGTCCTTCTTAACCAAAGCCAGCTACCTCTACCTTCTATCCATTATTATTGGTTTTTTTTCCCATTATTAAGTACTCAATTTAATATTAATAGTATTATAATAATTGTGATCCATCACGTGACTTGCATTTTTTTGGGTCATATTATACCTTTCTTTTCTCCCTTTTTTCCGATCAAATTTTGCCTTTCCTTAAACTAAACATTGAAAAAAAAAATTAAACATACCAAAACTTTATGGAAGATATGAGCAATTAAGTAGGCTTAAAGCCAAAAGGCTAACTTCATTTCTTTCTCATATACCTAGGTTTGTGAGTGAGCCGAACTATTCGATCCGATCCGATTCGTGAAGTTTGGCTCGAAAAGGTTCGATTCATATTCGATTCGTCCGATCAAATTTATGGTCAAATAATAATTTGGTATTCAAACCAAATCAAGTCAAATATTCGGTTGGACTCGTTTCAACCCATTATTTGATCCATTTTATCTGTGCATTTAAATTCATGGTCCATTTAGAAAACTTACCCAAAAATTTTACTTAAATGTTGGTATTCACGGTCCATTTTACTTAAATTCACGTCCAATTTTCTTAAACTCACTGTCAGTTGAAAGTATGAAACATTGAAACCACCAATAAAGAGCCGAATGATGATTTATCGTCAGAAATTTCACAACATCACTTGCAAAACCGCAAAGAAATTTACAAAAGAATTGATGTCGAGCACAAAGAAGCAAAGAAGAATTGAAAACTAGATTTAATTTAAAAACTTATTATTTGTGGATGAATTTTTATTGTAATAGATATTAAAGTCTTTAAAGTAGAGATTTTGATAAGTAAGTTTGCATTTTATTTAGTTTTTATTTTATTTTATTAGGTCAAATCAAATATTCGATATAATATCAAACCAAATAACGATTTTCATTATTCAACTATATCAAACGAAATCAAAAGTTGATTCAAAAAAATATCAAATTAAATCAATAATGTGATTGTTTGGTATAGTTCGGCTCGATCACAGTCCTACCTATACCTACTACTTCTATTCCACTTTTATGCTTCCATTATCCTCTAATAATTCACTTTTTAAACTAATAGTCTAATTCTATAATCAATCAATTGACAGAATTAAAGAAATACTCTGTACAGCTAATATTCATCCACCCAAAAGTCTATGTCAATTATTACTAATGGACTAAATTAAGAAGTACGGAGTAAGGCTGTAACGGTGTTATGTACAGTAACTTATAACTACTCCGTTTTATGCCGTAAGTTTAATATCATCCTCTTAAACTAAAAAGATTTTACCCACAACCCATTATGAGCGGAGCAATGATACAAATTAGGACTATAATGCAGGCAAGTTTGACCCGAAATCCGCCGCCCGCCCCAAACATATTGTAATCTGAAACCCGAAATCAAAATCGAACCCGACCCAACTGTACAGCTGCGTGTCCAAGAAGAATGACCCGGCTGCTAATTAACCGGTTAACCCTACCTAGTACGAGTAATTATCCGAAGTAGGACAGTTATGAGTTATGACAGCGGCTGTAGGCCGGAAAATGGTCTTACAATATAATTTGCAAATAATTGATGATCAAACTGCTAAATTTATCTGTTCACTAACCAAAATTGGAATTGGAATTGGAATTGTATTATGATGAACAGACATTGGAGTAATGAGTGGAGCTGCAATTTACATCAAGAAAGACTGGAATCTAACAGACGTACAAATTGAAGTACTCATCGGAACTTTGAACATCTACTGCCTATTCGGGTCATTCGCGGCTGGCAGAACCTCGGATCGTATAGGCCGGCGTTACACCATCGTATTCGCAGGAGCCATCTTTTTCGTTGGAGCTCTTCTCATGGGTTTCGCCACCAATTACCTGTTCCTCATGGTGGGCCGCTTCGTGGCTGGCATTGGTGTAGGCTACGCCCTCATGATCGCCCCTGTCTACACCGCCGAGGTCTCCCCTGCTTCCTGCAGGGGCTTCCTCACCTCTTTTCCTGAGGTCTTCATCAACGGTGGCATTTTGCTCGGTTATGTTTCTAATGTCGCCTTTTCTAAGCTTCCCACTCACTTGAGCTGGAGGTTCATGCTCGGCATTGGTGCCGTCCCCAGCATTTTCCTTGCTGTTGTGGTTCTTGCTATGCCCGAGTCGCCTCGTTGGCTAGTCATGCAGGGAAGGCTGGGTGAAGCTAAGAAGGTTCTCGCTAGGACGTCCGACAGCCCTGAGGAGGCTCGGGAACGTCTTAGGGATATTAAGGAGGCGGCTGGGATTCCCATGGAATGTGACGACGACATTGTTATACGTCCAAAGTCAAGTAACAAGAACGGGGAAGGAGTTTGGAAGGAGCTTCTGATTAGAGCTACGCCCTCAGTGCGACGAGTGGTGATAGCCGGCATTGGGATCCATTTCTTCCAGCAAGCATCTGGCATAGACGCTGTCGTATTGTATGCCCCGAGAATATTTTTAAAGGCCGGGATCACTAGCGACAAGGAACAATTACTGGCAACAGTGGCCGTCGGATTTGTGAAAACCATGTTTATACTGGTAGCCACATTTATGTTGGACAAGTATGGCAGGAGGCCTCTTTTGTTGACTAGTGTTGGGGGTATGATCATCTCCCTATTTACATTAGCTACATCTCTAACCATAATCGATCGATCAAGCCATAAGCTGCCTTGGGCCGTGGTGTTGTGCATAGTCACGGTTTGTTCCTATGTGGCCTCTTTTTCGATTGGGTTAGGTCCAATTACTTGGGTCTACTCATCGGAAATATTCCCGTTGAGGTTGAGGGCACAGGGTACAAGCATGGGTGTGGCTATGAACCGGATTGTGAGTGGGGTGATCTCAATGACGTTTCTGTCGCTCACTAACAAGATAACAGTGGGTGGAGGGTTCTTCATATTTGGTGGGGTTGCGACTATAGCGTGGTTGTTTTTCTTCACATTCCTCCCGGAAACACAAGGGAAGACGCTTGAGGAGATGCATGAGTTGTTTGACGACTTCAAGTGGAGGGAGTCGTTGCAGGGCCGAATGACGACAAGTAACAAGGGTAAAGGGGAAGAGAAGAGTGACCACAAAGATGATAAAAAGAGTCTAGTCGAAATGGGAACTGCTGCTGCTGCTGCTACTGCTACTAATTCCAGTAGTATTACTGATGGTAACACAGTCAGTAAATGATCTGTTTATAGGATCTAGGAAATGTGTAATCAGATGGTTTTTTAATTAGGCCCCTCCCTCGTGATATATATAATATGTCTATCTTACTAAGTAGTTTTGTCTTTGATGTTATAAACCTTCAACACTAATTTGTTGCGGATTGTCCAAAGGATGAATGAATGAATGTGTGCCTACTGTGATTTTGAATGAATCACATTTTCTGAATTTGGTTTCTGTTTGGGGTAAAAATCCGCATCCTCAAAGCACGACGTGGCATATTACAAATGGAAAGTCAAATGAAGGTCAAAGGTCGAAAGGTCGAAAGGTCAAAGGTCAAAGATTGAAAGGTCAAAAGACGAGAGTCGATAGTTGAAAGTCGGAAGGCAAAAGTCAATACAACTAAAAATCGTTAGGCTAGTCGGAATCCGAAAACAACATAAGGCCGCGGCAATGGGTCATTTAGATCGCTGCAACACCAGTCGGCCCATTAGAAGTAGCGGCCCGTTGAGAAGCATCAGTCCAATACACCAGAAGAAAGAGTCAAAGCTAGATCCTAAACCTAGGGGACTCTCCCTGCAAAATAGGAAAGAATCAGGGAGAGGTAGGCAGGAGGTTAGCACACAAAACCCTAAGAGGAAAGGGGCTTATAAATAGAGAAGACCAAGGAGAAAAAGGGGGGACACATTCTTAACACACTACCACCAAGCTACATCACTAAAAGCAATACAATACTCCGTAGCACTCCATAGTTTATAAAATATAAATACTTGTACTCTCGATATTATTTTCGTCATTCTTTTGGTCGTAGTGGAATATTGGCGGGATTCCGACTCCCCCCCGCGGTTTTTCCCACATTGGGTTTCCGCGTCACCAAAACGTATCGTGTCATCTTCTCTTTGTTTTTTACTATTCTTTGCTTATTCGTATCGTCACGACATCATTAATCCGTAGTATAGGTCGATCGCTTTAACCCGCTACCAAAACCGATAACCCGGTAAATTTTTTACCAAAACAAATTGGCGCCCACCGTGGGGCAAAGTGATCATTTCCTATAAGCTACATCCTACAGTGAAGCAATCTCGTATCGTCATGTCCGAATCCGATCGAAATCTCTCTAGCAGCCTAAGAGCATCAATTCAGCCTGCTAGAGGAGAATCGCCACTAGGGCCATCAGGATCAATCTTCGCACCCCTTACCCAGGCAGTCTCTACCAGTCTGGCAGCAGGACACGTACCAGTAGCCTCAGGACCACCTCACGTGCCTAAGGTGTCGAAAATGTCCAATCCCTTTAGGACCAGCAGAGAAGGCGCTTCATCCAAAACAGCGGTTCAAGGAGGGTCACTTGAAGACTTCTCCAGAATCTCAGCCTCACCAGACCCCCTGAAGGATGTGCTCCAGGGGATCAACGCTCTGCAGCAGGCGGTGGAAACTCTGCAGAAGAACAACCAAGACATCAGGGCTCGGATCTCAACAGTGATCAAACCTCCAGCCACACCATTCCAGCTATCACCAGGAATGCTGCCCCTGATACCTGAAGGAGAAGCCAGCGTCCGCAGAGAACCAGACACCAGCAAGAGATCCACCAGAGCAATTCCCTCAGGACTAGTCACCAGGCTGGAACTAGGGTTGGCTCCACCTGGCGAAGTCATCAAACCCAGGGGGTTAGGTTGTCTGTCCTATGATCGCACGCCCAGCGGACCCCAAATCGTAGGTAACATTCTCTCTAACATCGAAAGTCGGGAAACTAACTTACTGTCTCTCGCAGGTATCCTTATCCTCCAGACACCAGGATGACAATCTGCAACTCAACCAGGAGTATTCGCCTTGTCCACCAATCAGCCATCTGGAGGAGCCTTGCCAACAGGAATCCTTGGAGGAGCATGGTCAGCAGCCACCCCTATCCAGCAGATATCAGGATGGCAGCCAGGAGCTCTAACCAGCATGGCAACCCAAGTCAGCAGTCTGTACTCTAGAGGAGTCTTGCCAGCAGGAATCCTTGGAGGAGAATGGTCAGCAGCCGCTCCCACCCAGCAGATGTCAGGATGGCAGCCAGGAGCTTTAACCAGCATGACGGTCCAAGTCAGCAACCCGTATCCTGGAGGAGTCTGGTCAGCAGGAGTCCCATTCCAGCAAGCAGCAGAGTGGCAATCTGGGTCCACAATCAACGCGACACCGTTGCCTAATCCTTCTAGCCACCAATACCCTGGAGGAGCATGGTCGGGAGGTACACCTTTCAGCTTTTCTCCTCCTAACCCTCTTGCAGGAGCAGTCAACACAGCAGATCAGTATCGCCAGGAACTGAAGGAATTGAGAGACCTGATCAACAAGATTGCTGGAATGCCACGCCCCCTGGAGAGAGCAGCTAGGGACAACTACACAGATCCGCCCTTCACTGATGATCTAGCCTGCGTCGCTGTACCCAAGGGATTCATGCCACCTGTCGTGACACACTATGACGGTACCGCAGACCCGTTGGATCACATCAATCAGTATAAGCAGAAGATGATGGTGGTGACTGCAGCAGGACCTCTGAAGGAGGCATGCATGTGCAAGGGATTTGGCTCCACCTTGTCAGGAGCAGCTCTGCAGTGGTTCGTTAGTCTGCCCAACCGGAGTATCACTTCCTTTGCGGACTTGGTTAATACTTTCAACCAGCAGTTTGCCACCAGCAGAAAACCGGAGAAGCAAACCAGCGATCTATACCGGGTGGTGCAGGAATTCGAAGAATCCACGCGTGATTTCCTTAGCAGATTCATTAAAGAGAAGGTGACCATCCCCAGATGTGACATAGCAACTGCTATAGAAGCCTTCCGCCAGGGACTCCACCAGGATTTAGAGCTGTACAAGGACCTCACCAGGTATCCATGCACCACATTTGAGGAGGTGCAAACAAAAGCATTGGCAATCATCAGGCTGGAGGAGGATTCAGATCCTAGAGGAGTTACTTATGATCCAGCATAGCAATCATAAACCCAACACATTCAGGAGGAGTACATCGAACCACCTCAGACTTAGGTAGATGGAATCAACCTGGATAAGCTGCCCTCAGAGCAGAAAGTGCTGGTTGGGTCAGAACGTACAGGTAATATCCGCCAAAACCTCATTGAACTATTAAAACTAACATGGATTGTTTTGCTTGGTCGCATGATGATATGGTAGGTATAGATCCGAGCGTTATAACCCACAGGCTAAGTGTGTACCCAAGCTGCAAACCAGTCCAACAGAAGAGAAGGAAGTTTGCCCCAGAGAGAAACCAAGTCATAAATCAGGAGGTAGACAGTCTGCTGGCTGCTGGAAAAATCAGGGAGGTGAAGTACCCAGAGTGGCTATCTAATGTGATGGTAGCCCCAAAGAAGAATGACAAATGGAAGATATGCGTTGACTTTACCGACTTAAACAAGAATGGGTACAACCAGATCAAGATGCATCCAGCAGACCAGGAGAAGACGAACTCCAGATCTGAGAGAGATTTATCTCCAGATCCTCAGGTAGATGTCGGCTGTTCTATGATATACTGAAGAAGACCCAATGGTTTGATTGGACAGCAGAGCACGAGAAGGCGTTCAGCGACCTGAAGCACTACCTCAGCACTCCACCTCTGCTGTCAAAACCAGAACCTGGAGAACCACTCTTCCTGTATTTATCAGTAACCGAGGTAGCAGTCAGCGCGGTATTAGTACGTGAGCACGAAGGAGCACAATGCCCAGTATATTATGTTAGTAAGTCTCTGCTTCCTACAGAGACTAGGTACGCATCCCTTGAGAAACTCGTACTTGCACTTGTTACAGCATCTTATAAACTTCGACCTTATTTTGAATCGCATGCTATTTCCGTAATAACAAATTACCCGCTGAAAACTATTATGAGAAAACCTGAGTTATCAGGGAGAATGGCCAAGTGGTCTATACACTTGAGCGGCTTCGATCTGAAATTTGTCCCCAGAACCGCGATAAAGTCCCAGGCGTTAGCAGACTTCGTATCTGACTTCAGCCCAGCACTGCAGACCCAGGCAGAGAAAGACATCCACCTCCTTGAGGAGGACAAAGGCGAACAGGTGTGGAAACTAAATATAGATGGCGCCTCCAACATGCGAGGATCTGGAGCAGAATTAGTTCTGAAGTCTCCTCAGGGGGATCTCATAGTCCAAGCAGTACAGTGCGAGTTCCGAACAACAAACAACGAGGCAGCTGGCTCTAGACCTCAAAATCAAGCGCCTAGAGGCATACAACGATTCCTAGCTAATAGTCAACCGCATGAATGGTTCGTATGCAGCTAAGGACTCCAAGATGGCGTCTTACCTTGAAGTGGCAAAAGAGCTCTCCCTTAGGTTCGTAGCCTTCTCAATCAACCAAGTCCCTAGAGACTAGAACGTGGAAACAGATTGGATCAACAAGATTCCTAATAATTTCGCCCTAGCCACCCTGGGGGCAACCTTCAAACCTGGCGTAGTTTCCACCATACCCATTGTCCATGTACTGGAGCCAGCAGTTTGGATAGGCACACAGGAACGCCAGGTGCTGAGGCAGGAGGACAATTCACCAGACCAGGGATTGCAGTGGCTGCAGAAGGCAGAAGTCTGCAGCACCTCAGCAGAACAAGAAAGAATCCCAGACTGGAGAAAACCCTACCAAGAATGGCTGCAAAACGATATTCTGCCAGCAGACAAGAAGGAACCCCGAAGTTTTAGGATGAAAGCGTCCAGGTACACCCTCATTGATGGTATCATGTTCAAAAGATCAGCCGTCGGACCATACTTGAGGTGCCTAAGTCAGCAGGAGGCAGAGGTGGTTATGCATGACTCCACAATGGTGAGTGTGGAAATCATGCAGGGGGCAAGAGTCTATCCAACAAAGCACTCCGCCAAGGTTACTACTGGCCGACAATACGCAAGGACGCGAGGGAATATGTTAAGAAGTGTGACGCCTGCCAGAAACATGCACCAATCAATCACCAGCCAGCAGAGCCGTTGCACCCAATAATTTCGCCCTGGCCCTTCATGAAGTGGGGGATGGATATTGTTGGCAAGTTACCAAGAACTCCAGGAAACAAAGTCTTTATGTTGGCCATGACAGACTACTTCTCCAAGTGGATAGAAGCAGAAGCATTCCCTCAGGTGACTGAGAAGCAGGTTATTTCCTTCATAAAGCGTAACATTATCTGCAGGTTTGACATTCCTTCAGAGATCATCTGCGACAACGGATCCCAGTTTATTAGCAACAAGATGGAGGCCTACTGCGCCAAGTGGAACATCACACTAAGCAAGTCTACCCCTAGAAATCCTCAGTCTAATGGTCAGGCGGAGTCTAGCAACAAAATTGTGATAGACAACCTAAAAAGAGGGCTGGAGGAGGCAGGGGGCAGATGGGCAGAAGAACTCCCCCTGGAGCTATGGTCTGACAGAAGCACAACCAAGGTGGCTACAGGACAGACACCTTTTCAGCTTGGTCTTTGGTGCTGAGGCGGTCATTAATTCAGAAGTAAGAGTGTCTACCCATATCAGAAGAAAAGAACCAGGTGGAAATGGCGAACAACTTGGATACCATAGACGAACTCAAAACTGATGCCCAAATCAGGATGGCCTCCTACAGGCAGACAGTCGCCAGGAGCTACAACAAGAATGCCAGAATCAGAGTCTGCAGGAAGGAGACCTAGTTCTCAGGAAAGTCTTCCAGAACACCAGAAATCAGCAGGAAGGGAAATTCTCCTACAATTGGGAAGGACCTTGTCAGGTGGAGAAAGTAGTTGGGAATGGAGCCTACCGACTTATGACCATGGAAGGAGAAACCATCCAGAAACCCTGGAATATAGTACACTTGAAGAAGTATTTCTTCTAAATGGGCCACTGCCGCCAGAAACATGGCATCTATTCTGCCAGATACACCTCCACCAGAACCCAGGTTTCATCTTATCAAACCTTGCAAACATATATTTAAACTTTCCTTTTCTCCTGCTATCTGTTTTGCTTTCTTTTTCGTGATTTTTGAAGGTCAAATGTTTTATCTTCAAGTATGCCTTTAGAGTTTGACTCTCTCCTTTGTGTCATCAGAATTCGGTTTCCTTTTTGCATCAAAGTTTAATTTTCTTTTCATACGTCTTCAAAATTTAATTTCCTTTTCACACGTCTTCAAAATTTAATTTTCTTGTCACATGTCTTCAAGATTTAATTTTCTTTTCATATGTTTTCAAAATTCGATTATCTTTTCACATGTCTTCAAAATTGGATTTTCTTCCTTCACATATTTTCAAAAGTTTGATTTCCTCCCGCATATACCTTCAAACATTGCATCTTTACCATCTTTCGTCAGCTTTTTCAACCAAAACTGGTGACCAATCTGGTGGAGTGTATAATTTCTACAGAAGGCGTGCGTCTTGTGCTGAGTGCCTACAACCAGGGCAATACAAGTCCCCTGCGTCACTCAGCACCCACGCAAAGCGTGGCACCTTTGACTGAGTGGGCAAAACAAGACCCCAGGCCACCAATTATCAAAGGTCGACCATACAAACATAAGGCATGCATACAACAGAAGGTAGTTAGACAAAACTACAACAAACGATTACAATCAAACGTAAACAACCACGATCAAAAGCAAACGATTACGATCTTCTGTTAAGGCACGAAGTGCCACAAAATACTAACACACTTCGCTCCCCTAAGCAAAGGTGAAGTCATTACAGAATTTTTTGCAAACACTAACAAATCTGAAGTTCATGCCATGCAAGATTCACAAGCCGAAAACAAAGGAGGAGTAACATCACTCCAGCAGAACTTGGTCCACAGCCTGGACATTCTCCTCTGGTGGAGGCGGAACTGTAGCAGATTCTCCTGCAGAAACCTGGGTCTCTGATGAACAGCAACAGAATATCCCCCAGGGTCATCAACGACATCCTGCTGGTCCACGCTCTCTTGCCCATCCGCCTCCTGATCAGCAATGAGAAATCAGCGGACTCCATCAGATCCTCCGCCTCCACATCAGAAAGAGCATCCAGGTCAGGCGCCACAGGAAATTCCTCATCCAGTCACTTCTTCTCTACAACCAGATTCCTCCGCCAACAATCTGCGAACCAAGTCCAACTCCTTCAGAGAACCTTCTTCTAGCACAGACCTGGGACCAGGAAGTAGCATATGATCCAGGAAAGTCATATCCTCTGCAGACTTACCAAAGCCTTCAGGAAATTTGAGCACCACTTCAGCAGAAACCTCATCAACGGATCTGGGGGCAGAATAAGAGGCAGACTTAGAAAGGTCTGCCACCAGAGGTCCACTCTCTGCAGGAGTAATTTCTAAGAGATGGGACGAGTTACGACTTCTCCTAGAACCAGCAAAGCCAGCAGAAACAGAGCTAACTTTCCTTTTGAAGACCGCTCTAGTAGCAACGGCCCGCCTACTAGCAGCTACTTGCTCTGGAGACACACGAGGTTTAGCGGATCCTGAAGGAGGGAGCAAGCGAAAATGAGTACCAGGAGAGATTGAGGTCAAGTAAACCTAGCTAAGCATAAACGTATCTTACCCGAAGGCATGTTCCCACCAGACTTTCCTTTTTTCTCCCTCTGGGGGAGAAGGGGAAGGACCACTTGTGGAAGAATATAGTGAATTGTGGAGTGTCATCATCTTCGGGTTTAGGACGAATGGTCGGATCAAAGAATCAATCATCATGCAAACTGTCTACAATCCAAGCGAACGAAAATTCCCGTCTAAGATGAGCTTAGTCAGAAATTTGGGGGCATTTGTTTGGGGTAAAAATCCGCATCCTCAAAGCACGACGTGGCATATTACAAATGGAAAGTCAAATGAAGGTCAAAGGTCGAAAGGTCGAAAGGTCAAAGGTCAAAGATTGAAAGGTCAAAAGACGAGAGTCGATAGTTGAAAGTCGGAAGGCAAAAGTCAATACAACTAAAAATCGTTAGGCTAGTCGGAATCCGAAAACAACATAAGGCCGCGGCAATGGGTCATTTAGATCGCTGCAACACCAGTCGGCCCATTAGAAGTAGCGGCCCGTTGAGAAGCATCAGTCCAATACACCAGAAGAAAGAGTCAAAGCTAGATCCTAAACCTAGGGGACTCTCCCTGAAAAATAGGAAAGAATCAGGGAGAGGTAGGCAGGAGGTTAGCACACAAAACCCTAAGAGGAAAGGGGCTTATAAATAGAGAAGACCAAGGAGAAAAAGGGGGGACACATTCTTAACACACTACCACCAAGCTACATCACTAAAAGCAATACAATACTCCGTAGCACTCCATAGTTTATAAAATATAAATACTTGTACTCTCGATATTATTTTCGTCATTCTTTTGGTCGTAGTGGAATATTGGCGGGATTCCGACTCCCCCCCGCGGTTTTTCCCACATTGGGTTTCCGCGTCACCAAAACGTATCGTGTCATCTTCTCTTTGTTTTTTACTATTCTTTGCTTATTCGTATCGTCACGACATCATTAATCCGTAGTATAGGTCGATCGCTTTAACCCGCTACCAAAACCGATAACCCGGTAAATTTTTTACCAAAACAGTTTCTCAATTTTGTTGATTTATCCCAACGTCTTTGTTGAACCGTGTTACACAAAAAGGGTATTATGCTTTATACGTTTTTATTATATCAAGGTTTTATTTGTTTCTAAGTAACGAGATCATTGTGTAGATCATGATGCTTAGTACAGGTATAACAGGAGCAAGAACTCAAGAAGTCATACAGACAAGAATCAAGGGGGAAAGACTACGGCATATGATCCTAAATGTAAAGAGAATAAAGAAATTATATGACAAAGGATAATGTAACCTTGAATAAGGTTATATTAATCTCCTTCGTAAATAACTTCACACGAGTAGCCAAGACTTAAGATCAAAATATTTTTCACAAAATCACGTCGGTCTCGTCAAGTAAGATATTTTAAGAAGAAGATAATGTTAAAAAAGAAATTATCTATCAAGAGAATAAAAGTTTTCAAAATAAATGATTCTCAAAATATCTTGATCCTTAAAAGATATTAGAAAATCATTAACAAAGGAAATTTGAATATATTATATTGATAATTCCACCTACCATATCTTCTTATTGTAAGGAAGCATATCAATTTAGGTGATCTTATTTCCTTTGTTACGAAGGATGGTTTCACTTCTAAATAGTTCTCTCCTCTTCACTATCGGATCACGACTTGCACACACATTTTCACTTTGCAAAAATCAAATCACATTTCTTTTCAAAAGGCTTTTTGCAATAAATTTTGTTTTAAGTCTTGGCTATATAAAATCGTGTTTAAATTGTTTACGCTTAGAAGTCATATAGTTTCATTATTCTCTCTAGACAATTGAAGTGTATTCATAGTGTGGACATGACGTAGGTCCACCCCGACGCGGCCACGCGCGGGTTTGGGTAGGCGAATGAATTTCCATATGAGAATGGATCGAATTGAAATTTAAGTCGAATTAGGAGTCGCCACCGAACTTTGTGGGAGTTCGGGCCCATTCGAGCCCACTCTATATCGCTATGGACCATACACAAAGTATGGCCCATTTCGATTTCAGAGTTTATTGGGCTCGTCCCTTTGCATTGCGATACCGATACCGTCACTACCGGTTATCGTGTATTGAATGACTCTCGTGCGCCAACGGTTTCGGGCATCCGAAACCGAGATTCTGAGTAAGGGGTGAGGGTACGTGTTGGGAAGCCGACTAAGAACACCCAACCCCGCCCGCACTTGGCGGTCTCTACTAAGACATCGTTTGACTTTCTAATACACGCGTTAGTAATCCGGTAAAATGTTATGCAAGCAACGTTTTACAAGATATAAATATCGAATGTGTTGCTACATCATTTTAATGCATCCAAATTATTGTCGAGGTGATTTAGCATGCGATGGTTCATTTATAAACGGTAAAACGCAAATAAATAAAAGCAAGGCAAAATAAATCGGTTACAAGTTATGCGGACGGAAATACAACCCGGCCGAAACGAAAATAACGAATAAAATAATCGGAGTAACGATACAGTGAAAATAAACGACACTCCCAAACGGACCCGTATATAGTAAAAATAAACGAGACCGAGAGTTTGGAAAATTGGACAAACTTCGGTTAAACACACATTATGTTGTGTGCTAAACGAAGGACGGAGATTTTAATACGCGTCCGCGTATGGGCGCTAAGCGTGATGTTAGCTCGATCCCGGATCTCGATGCCTTGTCCCGACTTATCATACCAAAAATGATGTCTAGATTAGTCATGCATCGGACACGACTAAGGAGTCGTCGACACATAACTAATCATGGGAGACATTGATCAAAGTCGTGAAGGTGAAATAAAATGCATTAGTTTTAGAAAAGATGCAAACACGTGATGGTCTTTACACGCGTCGACCGAGGTCGTAAAATATTTTACGAGGCAGAAAAACAATGTTGCATATGGGTTGTCATTTTGGTATACGTCGGACCACTCGACCGAGTCATGGGCAGGACTCGGTCGAGTGAACTCATACAGACCCTTCTGCCTCGTTTTTGGGACGCTACTCGATCGAGTGACTATGGCACTTGATCGAGTGCTCCCTGTTTGAGCGACTGCTCAATTTCGTAATGAATTATACAAAATTCTTATTTGTTTTAAAATCGATAATCAACCGAATCACAAATAAATATAGCGTGATTTATATTTAACTCGGTTTTCGGCACTCGTAATGCGCATATTATCATTAAGAGACCGTTATCGGAGACTTTGAAAAAGGTGATGTGAAAATCATTTTGAATCGGACCGGGACGAAATTAGTTCCCTCCGCGTTACGTCATCTTTAATAATCCTCTCGGATTGTGTGATGCTCGATTTAGCGTCAACGGGTTTCGTACCGATCCTTAGAAATGGAATTAGACACGTCGCGTTCAACCACGTACTATCACGATCGCGTTATGCCCTTGAGTGCTTAGGGCGGTGCTCCTCGAAAAGGCGTCACCACTATCGCGGTTTGTAAAGGGATTAAACAGACTTTGTGCAATAGTCGTAGTTAAACGGGTTTAACCCGAATACGGTTTATAGATTTATATATACATATATATACGCGGTATTAATGTTAATATGACGAAAATAAATAATAAATAAAGTTAGCGGTTAGATGCGATAAAGAAAATGTTAGATGTTAGTACTAATAATAATGTCGTTACTATCGACTAATTATGATATATAGGTACATAAACATAAAGAAAAAAATCGAAGAAAACGAGAAAGAGAAAGGAGACGTCGGTGTTGAATGTCACACCTGATGCGAATTACAGCGAAAACGAATTTTTGTAACGATATTTGTTTTATGTGATTTTGTAAACGAACCAAAATAACTCGCTCACTCACACAAAAACAATGGATATTTGATGAATTAGACCTATAATCCATCAATGATGAACGAATCTCAAGACCTATTGAGATCGAACAAGTTAATACTCAAAATGCATTTGAATAAAAACGGGATTTGCATGCTAACAAGCAAACATAACTTTTCTTATCTTTCTTCAATGTCTTGCATTCCACACAAAAGTGGCTTAAATAGCCCAAGAAGGACAAACAAAAGGTCCCTTGTAAACCTTTGAATTAACTAACTAATTTAAGGGTACTAAGCTAATTAATCTAGACTACTTACTACAACTTTTTAATGAGCAACATAAATAAAATCATAAACTACATAGACATTAATTTACTACACCTATTTTATTAACTAAATAATAAAGTTGTAGATGGTAAATTGTAAACGAGTCACATTTTTATCTGTCGACGGTCAGTGGCCGGGATCCTTCAAAACAATGTCTTTGGTGACCATTTCATATCGTATCATCCCCTCCTCCTTTAAAAAGGAATTGACCACAATTCCTGTGACTTCAGTCCTCCGGGATCAAAGATGTATATCGGCAACAAGGAAGTGACATAGATGACACATAATAGGATAAAACTCGAACTTATAATCGAACCACCCTCGATGCTAAGCCTTATGTTGTTGAACGGGCAAATTGAACCTAATGAAAAATTCATAGCCGCTACACAATCGACCAAATAACAAATCACTTGGCATTGAAATTCAATAGGGTCAATTATATGTTTGTTTAGCTTTGAAATTAGAACAAACTCAAAATCATAATCCGTAGGACAACACGACTCCTTGACATTAACAATAGCCTCTTCATCTATATAATCATCATAAAAAGGAGGTAACAATGGATCAAAAATCAAACTTTCCTCGTAAGTGTTCTCCAACGAGAAAATTTCCGACATTTTTTTTTTCGACTTTTTTTTTGCCCGTGAACAGTACACGGTGAACAGTGATTTTTCCTTTTTTTGAAAAAAAAAAAAATCAAACTTAAATAAACTAACCGAAACTTCAACAAGAACCACGAGATAATCAAAACCGATTAACCCTCGACCTACCTCGCTCGAGTTTAACCTTTGAATTCCAATCGCAATCGGAGATTCAACCTAAAACTTGGTTTCGACACTCCCTTGGACCGTCTTGATTTTAAGAAAAATCAAGATCCGAAGCTCTGATACCACTTATGATGCGAATTACAGCGAAAACGAATTTTTGTAACGATATTTGTTTTATGTGATTTTGTAAACGAACCAAAATAACTCGCTCACTCACACAAAACAATGGATATTTGATGAATTAGACCTATAATCCATCAATGGTGAACGAATCTCAAGACCTATTGAGATCGAACAAGTTAATACTCAAAATGCATTTGAATAAAAACGGGATTTGCATGCTAACAAGCAAACATAACTTTTCTTATCTTTCTTCAATGTCTTGCATTCCACACAAAAGTGGCTTAAATAGCCCAAGAAGGACAAACAAAAGGTCCCTTGTAAACCTTTGAATTAACTAACTAATTTAAGGGTACTAAGCTAATTAATCTAGACTACTTACTACAACTTTTTAATGAGCAACATAAATAAAATCATAAACTACATAGACATTAATTTACTACACCTATTTTATTAACTAAATAATAAAGTTGTAGATGGTAAATTGTAAACGAGTCACATTTTTATCTGTCGACGGTCAGTGGCCGGGATCCTTCAAAACAATGTCTTTGGTGACCATTTCATATCGTATCAACACCCTCAACCTACAAGCTCTTGCTTCTCGGAATACGGTTCGTCAAATGGCGGCAAAGGCGCGGGAACGTCGAGATACGTAGGAAGAGTTGATGGTGCGTATGTATGGGAGTTTTGTAGAGACGGATTTTAACGAGTTTTTGCTCTCGAAATGTGTATAAGTGTGATGGTGCTTAAGGGTTGAATTATGGCTGAAATGAGAGGGTTTTTTTAAGTAAAAGTTGGCTGAAAAGTTGATGGAAAAAGTTGTGAAATGTGGTGGGTTGATGGGGTATTTATAGAAGAAACCTCACGACCTAAGGTCACTCGATCGAGTGGCTCTAGTGCACTCGATCGAGTGGCCTTAGTGCACTCGATCAAGTGCCCTAAAAAAATGGGCCTGCTCGGTTTTTGTGGCTCCACTCGATCGAGTGAGGCCAATCCACTCGATCGAGTGGATCAGGCGGGTGAGCCTAAATAGGGAATGGTTGACTTTTTTGAAAATTTGAAAAGAGGTGATTGGTGCAAGTTTCTAGAAGCGCACCTGGTTGACTTTATATGACGGATTCGTCTTTGACCGGGTTTTGACCCGGTTGCTAAAAGACGGTTTTTATTGTTGGTCTCGGTTTTGGCCCAAATTAGTCTCATTTGACTCGAAATGACCCACTGGGCCTGAATTTGAGGTTGGTTTTGTGAGATTTGTACCCCGCTAAAAGCCCATGCCAGACATTACTGATTTTGAGCCCATATCCGAGCGCGTTAGAGGATGTTTGCGTCCGATCATCATCGGGTGTTTTGTTGGAGACCGTTATAGACACTAGCAGCCAAATGCGGGTGTCTTCAGAACCCCCACTCTGACTGAGGCTTGGACAAGGCGAAGGTCAGAGTAGCTACCAGGCCAATCGAGGATTAAGACCTGGCAGACTTCCGGTCGGGTCGTTTATAGTCCATTAGACTTGCGTGCAAGGGCTCGCCAGCCATAAGACAGAAATCATACTTGAATTCTTGCTAACAGGGATAGCTCCGTGGGGAGTTGGACTTGTCGCATAAGTCTCGGGTGTGCCTGTATGTGGGCCCATCCCGTGCTAAATTGGGGGAAATGTCGTCCTTAGACTTTCCGCTGGGGAGATATGTGAATTGTGTGGGGGCTTGCCTCTGAAGCCTCGAGTTGTACCTGTATCAGTTACATAAAGTTTTGCATGCAACATTTAGGCAAAACACGGCTCGCGCTGGGGAATAAAAATTTCGAAGGTTGAAAATTTTGGAAAAATTTTAGAATTTTTTTTTTAATTTTGACAAGACTGCTCGGGATGACTTAATTCCTACGTCCGTAGGAGGAGACAAGGGTCGGACATGTATGCCTAGGCCCGCTTGGGCCGAGGAGGCACAGCAGCAGGGGAGCTATCAGGGTTTTGATGTTATAAATACATCATCCTGGCTACTTTCTCTTCACAATTCTCAAATCTTCTTTCCCTCAAGAAAAACTTGTCTTTTTCAAGAAATTTAATTATGGGCATTGAGCGCCTGACTGGCATGTTGCAAGATTGGTCCCACCGCTTTAGGGATGCGAATAAGGTAGCCCTAAAGCAATCGGGCATATTTCAACTGTTCTCGTTTCGCCAGATGCACGTGGATCGCCACTTTCTCGACGCTTTTCTGTCCTACTGGGACGATACCTACCACATTTTCGCCTTTCCTCGGGGCGAAATCTGTCCTCTCCCTGAGAAGATTGCTGCCATAGGAGGGTGGAACCCACTGCTCCGTCCCGCTGTCCCCGCGAGACCCCAGGAGTAAATTACGGGAGTTTTTAGGGCTTTCCCATGCTGAAGTATCCCGCATGATTGAGGGGGATACTATTTCTTTGCTTGGCTTGGCTGAGAAATTCATGAACCCGTACGATATCCGGGTTTTGCCCATTCATAGCCACAGGGCGTTCACTTTCTGCATGCTTCATGTGTACGCTTTTGAAGGTTATCTGGACTTGCTGTCATGTATGGGCAGCGTTCATCTTCTTGTCATTGCTGACCTAATGGAGATGGAATACAGTCCTGCGTGGTTGATCACGAGGGAGATCATTCAGGGCTTGGACAACCGCAAAAGGGACAAGTCAGCCCGTTTGACTGGGAGCGCCCGTCTGATGCAGGTATATCGCTTTTCCTTTTTCTTGATTTCTTTTTTCGATTCGATTTTTTTTATCGCGATATCCCGCTACAGGGGGGCACTCGATCGAGTCACCCCGGCACTCGATCGAGTGCCTTCGTAAAAAGGCCCACTGTTCTGTTTCAGGGGTGTCACTCGATCGAGTGATCCCCAAGCACTCGACCGAGTGCCCCTGGGCGGATGTCTAAATCGTCCCGAGATCTCATGAGTTTTGTGTTCGTTTCAGCTCTGGCTATTGGAGAGGTTATCGATTATCGAGCCTCCCCTCGACCCGAGTCGATATTGGTTTAACCAAGTGATGAGGAGGAGACGGGCTACTGATTCATCCTGCCTTATCGACCAAAAATATTGGGATGAAGTATTATCATTCCATCGCGGTCCATTGATTCGATGGGTGGTTCCATGGTGGCCCATTTACGCCTGGACGGGTTTGGCGCCCAGAGATAAGAAACGCTATCAGGTGATTTTGTCCCTCAGCCAGACAGTTCACCTCTATCCCGACCGCATACTCAGGCAGTATGGGTGGTCTCTGCGTATCCCGGAGAACGAGGCAGTTGTGAGTGAACCTACCCAGATGACCGACATTATGTGCGACACTTGGATACAAAGGTGGTATACCCGAGTTACTTGGTCAGTTCCCGAGTCGCTTCACTCAACCTGGGTGTCCAACTCTTATGAGAAGTGGACCAAAGCGGAGACTGCCGAAGCTCGTGCTGCCTTGAAGGTCAATGAAGCCTTCGACCTGCTTCGGCGAGAGCAGGTTAAAGATAACAGGAGTTTCTTTGATGAAGGTGAGACTCCGGCCACCCTGGTCCGTCTAATGTCTGGTCAGAGAGGAAGAGCTTGGACTCGAACAGGGGGGTCCAGTGCTAGAGGTGCTCGGAGGGAAGTGAGCCCCCAGACAGACTTGGAGAGGAGACTAGGGCCTAGACTATCAGTCTAGGACCGACTTGGTCCTAGGGATAGGTTGCCGGAGCACGTACGGGCTCGACTTGAGCCTGTAACAATAGCTGAAGATCCGTTATCGAAGAAACGGACCCGAGCTAAGGAGGTTCCCCTTGTCATCCGGGAACGCTCGCCCCCGCCTCGACGTCCCCGGGCTCCTCGTGACCCGAAGGACAAAGGCAAGGGCAAGATGCCCTAGATAATTGTCTCCTTTTATTATTATTATTTGGATATTATTACTATTTTTGTTGTGTGTTTTTTTTTCGTGATTTTTTGTAATTTGGAAATACCGAGTTTATCGTTTTTTTTTAATAATAAAAGTATTTTATTAGTAAAACCGTTCCTGTCTCTTTCGTCATTGCGGTGGTTGCGCCCTTTTGAGGGGCTGCCTACGTATCCACAGTTAGTGGAATCAAACCAAACGTAGTTCGGGCGTAGATTTTTTGCAATTTCGAAATACATCAAGACTATTAGTTCGATATGTGCGACAGTAGGATAAATAATCTTAACTTATTGACTTGCTTATAAATTTTGAAAAGAATGATTTTGATAAATTTTGCAAACGACATTGAGATAAGGTTTAGGGGTAGTAGCGCTTCAGCTGGTCCAAGTTGGTCGGGTTGACAAATTCATTCCCGTCCCGGTCTGTCAGCATCACTGCTCCTCCTGATAGAACCTTCTTTACCAGATATGGGCCAGCCCAATTGGGTTTGAATTTTCCTCTCGGGTCAACCGGTAGTAATGCACGGACCGATTTGAGAACCAGATCCCCTTCCTTGATATTCCTGGGCCTAACTCTTTTGTTAAAAGCCCGTTGGATCCTTTTTTGATATATTTGGATGTTATTGAGGGCCCGAGACCGCCGTTCATCCAGAAGAACTAATGAGTCATATCGAGCTTGAACCCAATCCGCTTCGGGCACTTGGCTTTCTTGCAGAATTCTGAGAGACGATACCTCCAATTCGACTGGCTGGACTGCCTCCATTCCATATGTCAGATAATATGGAGTTGCCCCGGTTGCAGTACGAATCGATGTCCGGTACCCCCATAGGGCAAAGGGTATTTTGTCGGGCCAATCCCGATAATTATCAGCCATCTTTTTAAGTATGGTGACAATTGTTTTATTCGCAGCCTCTACCGCTCCATTTGTTTGGGGACGGTAAGGCGAAGATGTATGCTTTTGGATTTTATATTTTCCTAGCAAAGTAGCGGCTTCGGCTTGGAAATGGGTCCCGTGATCACTAATGAACTCGTGCGGGATCCCGTATCGGCATATAATCTTATTTTGGATAAATTTGGCAACATGCTTGGCGTTCAAGATCCGGTACGACTCGGCTTCGACCCATTTGGTGAAATAGTCGATAGCCACCAAAATGAAACAGTGACCTCCCGTCCCGGAAGGGTTTACCTTTCCAATTATATCAATACCCCACGTCGAAAATGGCCATGGTGATGTCATGGTGTATAGTAGGGATGATGGTATATGTTGAACGTTGGCGAAAATTTGACAATTATGGCACTGTTTGACATATGACTGACAATCGGTTTCCATACTGTTCCAGTAGTACCCTAGCCTCATGATTTTTCGGGCTAGCATATGGGCGTTCATATGCGAGCCGTTTTCACCGTCGTGTACCTCGGCCATCACCTTTTCGGCCTGCGTTTTGTCGATACATAGGAGTAAAGCCCCCTGTGCCGTCTTTTTGTATAACTGACCATCGTCTGTACGAACGAATTGGATGGCCAACCTTCGCAGGGCCTTCTTGGCCTGGTTTTCAGTTCCTGGGGGATATTCTCCCGTTGCCAAGTAGGTTAGGACGACCTGATACCAAGGTTCCGGATCGGTTATTTTGATATCTTGAATGGCATTGACATATGCCGGCTCAAACTGTCTTTCGACACAGATTGGCGTACTGGCCAGATGCTCCGAGATGTTTAGTAAGGATGCCAGTTTGGAGAGTGCATTCGCGAACTGATTTTCTTCCCGTGGTAGATAGATATATTCTACCTTCTGGAATTGCTTTTATAGAACCCTTACTCGCGCTTGGTAAGCCACGAGATTGGCATTCCGAGTTTTCCATTTTTGAAGGGCTTGATTGATAACTAAAGATGAGTCCCCGTGAACCTGAAGATTTGTAACTCCTAAATCAGCGGCCGCTTGTAACCCGTGGATGCATGCTTCGTACTCGGCCGCGTTATTAGTCACGTCGAAATCCAGCTTGATGGATAACGACGTATGCTCCCCTTTGGGTGATATTAGGAGAATACTGACCCCGAACCCTCGAAAGTTGGACGCCTCGTCGAAGTATAGATCCCACGTTTCGGTGTCAGTATGGAATATATCTTCGTCTGGGAAGGACCAATTATCGGTGTGCCCTTCTTCGATTATGGGACTGTCGGCAAGAAATTCGGCTACCACCCGGCCTTTGATAGCTTTTAGTGGAACAAACTTAAGGTCGAATTCTGCCAACATTAAAGTCCATCTAGACATTCTGCCATTAAGAATGGGCTTCTCGAATAGGTACTTGATCGGATCCATTTTGGATAAGACATATACCTCGTGGCTAAGCATATAGTGTCGGAGCTTTTTAGTGGCCCAGACTAAAGCTAGGCACGTCTTTTCGAACATCGTGTATTTACATTCGTATTCTAGGAACTTCTTACTGATGTAGTAAATAGCTCGTTCTTTAGAATCGACTGTCAGGGCCATCATAGCCCCCATGGCTGTCTCGGTCGTTGTTAGGTATAAAGACAAAGGCAGACCGGGTTGAGGTGGCATTAATACCGGTGGCGCGGACAGAATCTCCTTGATTTTGTCGAAAGCCGCTTGACACTTGTCGTCCCACAGTATTCGTTCCCCTATCTTCAGTTTCTTGAAAATGGGTTCACATACCATGGTTAGCTTTGAAATGAACCGGGTGATGTATTGGGCTTTCCCGAGAAACCCCCTTATTTCTTTTTCGGTTTTGGGTGGCTGCATCTCGGTAATGGCCTTGATTTTAGCTGGGTCGACCTCGATGCCGCGTTGGCTAACGACATGGCCCAATAATTTGCCCGATGTTACCCCGAAACTGCACTTTTGGGGGTTTAACCTCATGTTGTACTTACGTAGTCGGGTGAAAAACTTTCTTAAGGCAGCAACATGTTCGTCCCGGCTTTTAGACTTGACGATCATGTCATCCACATAAACCTCCACTTCCTTATGCATCATGTCATGTAATAAGGTTGTGGCTGTTCGTTGATAAGTGGCCCCAGCGTTAATGAGACCAAATGGCATGACGGTATAACAGTAAGTACCCCACGGCGTAGTGAAGGTGGTATTACCCATATCTTCTTCTGCCATCTTGATTTGATTGTACCCGGCATACCCGTCCATAAATGATAGAAGGGCATGATCAGCCGTGTTGTCCACCAGTATATCGATGTGTGGCAGTGGAAAGTCATCTTTTGGGTTGGCCTTATTAAGGTCCCGAAAATCTACACATACCCGCACCTTGCCGTACTTCTTGGGTACCGGCACGATGTTTGCGACCCAGTCTGGATATTTAGACACCCGTATGAAGCCGGCTTTGAATTGCTTGTCGACCTCTTCTTCGACTTTGAGAGACCACTCGGGTCTCATTCTGCGGAGCTTCTGTTTTACCGGCTTACACCCATCCTTGATGGGTATACGGTGTTCGGCTATTTCCCGGTCTATCCCCGGCATGTCCTTATAGGACCATGCGAAGACATCTTTGAATTCTTAGAGGAGGTTTGTGAATTGTTGTCTCTCCTCGGGATCTAAGGATAACCCTATCTTAAGCATCTGGGGCTCTAAGGTTGTTCCCACATTGATAGACTCGGTTTCCTCGATTACCGGGTCTTGGGATTCCCTCTGTTCTAGCTGCTCAATCAGATGCGGAGGTAAGGATATCTGTTCGTCGGGTTTCTCAATGTCATTGCAGAAAATATTTTTGAAATTGAAAGTATTTTGAAAATAAGGCAAGTCATAAGGAGAACGGTTATCGTTATTATTGATAGAAAACATGGAAAACAGCTCAAAGAGAGCGGCCATCTGATCATTGGTCAGAAGCGGGATTGGGAGCGCCTTCGGGACAGACCCCGAGGCTCCAGTGATAGTGACTACAGGGAGGGGGGTTATAGTTTGGATTCTAGCACCAGACCCCTTAGACTCGAATACAGACTCAGACTCAGACTCAGACTCAGACTCGGAATCGGTGTCCGGCATGTCTCCTTCACCGGTGGTCAACTTTTAGACTCGGCCCTGGTTGTCGGTCCACTTGATGGTCTTCCTCCATGCTCTTTTCCCAGTATCATCATCGACTTCTGAGATCAGCTTTGAAGGATCGAACCTATTGCTTCGAAGGATCAGGTTCACCAAATCTTCCTTAGGGGTCAGGACAGCCTTGTCTTCCCCAAACAGAAGCCCCAGCACGGGCTCAGCATTGTCAGCACCCTCCTTGGATTCAGATTGGATGAGGGCGAATATGTCATCCGGAATATAGTTGCATTCCCGAGCTAGTTTAGTCTCGGGATATGTGATAGTTGGTTGGTACAAACCAACTTGAACAGCCCCAAACACCGGTCTGACGAAATAGTCAGTCAACCTTGGGCTATAAGGGCCCAAGTAGGTACCCCTGATGATGTTGCAGGCCTTCTCAATACCTGCTTGGACCACATTTCCCGGGGTCACAGCGTACCCTAGGCCGAAGTGAGATTCCCCGTCGTTCAGGACTTCAATAATCTTCCCAGCTGGAAGATATGGCCTTGAAGTAGCCCCCGGTAGATACCCCAAATTTTGTAGCATCGTGTCGATGCTCGTGGTGAAATAGGGCCTGAAAAGGTATTCTTCCTCAATCATCCCCACAAAATCGAACCCCCAAAGGTCCGTGCGGTCCGTGGCATTACAGCTAGCCACAGTCATAGGGGTTGCCTCCAGGGTAACAATACCGTCTTGCAGGGGCATTTTGACCTTTCGGTGAAGAGTGGAGGATACCGTCTTAACGGCGTGGATCCATAGCCTTCCTAAGAGCAAATTGAAAGAAGAGGTGACATCGATGACCTAGAAATCTAACTCCTTTTCAATTGGACCCGTTATAATTGTCAACTTAACGGCCCCAGAAACCGACTTTGGGCTTCCATCAAAAGCCTGGATAGTTTGGGCAGTCGGTATGTAGTCGGCCTCGGTGATGCCGAGGGCTATGGCAGTCCTTAGAGGGAGGACATTCACAGCAGACCCATCATCAATTAGGGTCATTGGGAGATACTTTCCCCGGCAAATTACCGTGATGTACAGGGCCAGATTGTGAGAGGCCCCGAACGGTGGTAGGTCGGACTCCGAGAAGGTGATTAATGGGCCTTCTTCCTTGGACTTGCCCTTGAGGTAGGGCATGATGGTGGCTACCATTTCAGTAGGGGTAACCTGGGAGTCGACCTTGATTTGATCGAGAGCCTTAGTAAGTGCCTCTCGATGTTCTTGCGAGCTAACCAAGAGCTGCCATATAGTGAGGTCAACCCGAGCCCTCTTCAGTTGTTTGACAAGAGCCGTATCGGTGCTTGGCTCTTCAATAGCTTCTTCCGTCCTGGCAGGTTCAGTGACGGTTGCCAGGATTGGGACGTCCTTAGAGCTAGTAGCTTGGTAAGGACGACCGGTATTGGCGAGGTGGTTACTGGCTAGGACCTTGAACTTAGCCTTCCGGATTTCTTCGAGGGTGATAGGGATAACTTCCCCTTTGGTGAGGTACACATCTTCCTCATCATCGAACCAGATCCCATTGATTTGTGGGATGAAAGGAGAGATAAGGTGAAAACAGTCGATCACTTCTCTGGTGAAGATAGCATGAGAGCTAAAGGGGTTGTCCTTGTTGCTTGGCTTGTCCCCGGGTAACGGTATTTTCCCGCTCTCAATCAAATCTTGAATCAGATGCTTCAACTTCCAATATTTCTCGGTATCATGTCCGTTGCCCCGATGGTATTGGCAATAGGCTTGGGCATTGTAGCTTTTGGAGCGTTTTTCAACTGGAACTTCAGGAGTTGGGCCTATCGGTTGGACTAGGCCTTTGGAAGATAGCCTTTGTAAGGCATATGTATAGGTAGTCCCTATATCGGTGAATACCCTAAGAGGGGTATTCTTTTTGGACGAGGCATCTAGTAGATTAACCGCGTCAAAGATACTGCAGGTTGCAGCCGGGGGCTTGGCAGTGGACGAGGAAGCCCCTTGGTATCCCTTGTTAGAGGCCTTAGTAAGGTTCTCTAGTCTCATATCATCTTCAATTCTCATACCCATTTCAGTAAGAGTTGTGAAATTGGGTATGACAGCATACCGAAGGTGGACCCGGTAGGAGGGGAGGAGGTTCTTGACAAAGGCCTCCACTAAAGTCTTCTCACTGGGCTTATCGACCAGTTTCACACTCTCGGCCCTCCAGCGTTGAAGGTATTTGGTGAAACCTTCCTTAGGTTCTTGGGCCATAACCTCTAGAGACCGCATTGTGGTCTGGATCTCTGTGTTATCAGCATAGTTCCGAGCAAATTCCGTAGCCACATCTTCCCAAGTTGGGTATTTCTTCGGGTCTAGCCTATAGTACCAGGCCCGTGGGTGCTTCTCGAGGGATGCAGCAAAAAGATTCTTGAACATTGAAGAATCTACCCCTTTGATAGCCATGAATTCTTTGAAGGCCCGTACATGTAGTAACGGGTCTTCGGTCTCCTCAAACATGGGTAAGCCCGTGAGATTCAGGTTCGCGGGCAGCTTGTTACTCACCGGAGAGTACTCATGGCTATTCTCCCGATGGATATTGTTACTCCCAGCCAAATGAACTTGTTCCTCTAGTCGGCGCACCGCGCTAACTAGTTCAGCTAGAGGCCCAGTAGCCTCAACATTAGGAGTTCTTTGCTCCACTGCAGTCATACGAGCAACGATAGCAACTTGACCAGCTCTCATTTCTGTCAGTTGGGCATCAATGTCGGTTTGTTTGGCGGCCATGGCATCCACGGAGGCCTTCAGATTGTTCAGAGCTGCTTCCATTTTGCGGCTGTGTCTGGTGGACGGTGGCCTGTCCGTAAGAACACCGCGCAATCAGAAACCGAACCCGGACCTCGGAATCAAAATAGTACATCCCGAGCAGGGGAAAGACTAAAAAAACGACTTGACAAAGACTCCTAGACGGGTGACTCGCGAATAGTGTGCCTTTCTTAGGATTCGGCTATGTGGGCCGAGTCCTGCTCGAAAGAAGGTCCACGTGAGGTTTCCCCAGACTTTTAGACTCAAGTGCGTAATTGGGCCCTCTTTTGTAAGAGTATGTCTTACGTAGGTGGGCCTTGCCTTAGACACATAAGACGGACCGGGGTAGGGAGGAAACTCGTGATGTAGGATCGACGGAGTTTCGACGCTGAAGACTTCGACTGCTTACGACACGACCCGACACTGCTAAAAACGGGAAGTCCTAAGAAGAGGAAGATTTGAAAAGGGGTGATTTTTGGAAATTCCGAGATAAAACTCGGGAAGGGCCCGATTTTTCGAAAATCAGAAAGTGTATCGGGCCACAAATTTGAAAGTTCAAAAATATTTTTTGAGTTGAAAAATGGGTAGCATACCGGCTAGAAATAGGCTATTTTGAGTAAAATCATGAGTCATAAATTCGGTAGCTTTCCGGCTTTTCAAATTTGAATATTTTCGAAAGGATGCATTTTTTGAAATGACGATTTTTGAAAACGACACGGAAACCAAGTAGCACATAGTCACGCAAGCATTATAACGACGCTATGTATGCTTTACACTAAGTCTCGGTCGGTCTAAATGGGGTCTATACCAGTGCACATAGCCTAGACAAGAATCGGGACGAACTTCCTAAATCGAATTGAGCTTAGAACATGCCGCGAAACCCATACGAATCGGCTATGAACACCTTTGACATATCCAAGTCTGAGTATATCATGGTATAGTGGGACGTCGGTCACCAGTACCGGCCCGGGCAAATATGGGTTATGCATGAACCGTAAAACTAAAACGCGTATTGCACTAGTCAAACGATTTCTATTCGAGTCTCACCCTGAGGATGCCGACGGTAGGTCACGCATCAGTTAATCCCCAGCGGAGTCGCCAAATTGTGGACATGACGTAGGTCCACCCCGACGCGGCCACGCGCGGGTTTGGGTAGGCGAATGAATCTCCATATGAGAATGGATCGAATTGAAATTTAAGTCGAATTAGGAGTCGCCACCGAACTTTGTGGGAGTTCGGGCCCATTCGAGCCCACTCTATATCGCTATGAACCATACACAAAGTATGGCCCATTTCGATTTCAGAGTTTATTGGGCTCGTCCTTTTCCATTGCGATACCGATACCGTCACTACCGGTTATCGTGTATTGAATGACTCTCGTGCGCCAACGGTTTCGGGCATCCGGAAACCGAGGTTCTGAGTAAGGGGTGAGGGTACGTGTTGGGAAGCCCACTAAGGACACCCAACTCCGCCCGCACTTGGCGGCCTCAACTAAGACATCGTTTGACTTTCTAATACACGCGTTAGTAATCCGGTAAAATGTTATGCAAGCAACGTTTTACAAGATATAAATATCGAATTGGTTGCTACGTCATTTTAATGCATCCAAATTATTGTCGAGGTGATTTAGCATGCGATGGTTCATTTATAAACGGTAAAAACACAAATAAATAAAAGCAAGGCAAAATAAATCGGTTACAAGTTACGCGGGCGGAAATACAACCCGGCCAAAACGAAAAATAACGAATAAAAAATTCGGAGTAACGATATAGTGAAAATAAACGACACTTGCAAACGGACCCGTATATAGTAAAAATAAACGAGACCGAGAGTTTGGAAAATTGGATAAACTTCGGTTAAACACACATTATGTTGTGTGCCAAACGAAGGACGGAGATTTTAATACGCGTCCGCGTATAGGAGCTAAGCGTGATGCTAGCTCGATCCCGGATCTCGATGCCTTGTCCCGACTTATCATACCAAAAATGATGTCTAGATTAGTCATGCATCGGATACGACTAAGGAGTCGTCCACACATAACTAATCATGGGAGACATTGATCAAAGTCGTGAAGGTGAAATAAAATGCATTAGTTTTAGAAAAGATAAACACGTGATGGTCTTTACACGCGTCAAACGAGGTCGTAAAATATTTTACGAGGCAGAAAAACAATGTTGCATGGACTGTCATTTTGGTATACGTCGGACCACTCGACCAAGTCATGGGCAGGACTCGGTCGAGTGAACTCATACAGACCCTTCTGCCTCGTTTTTGGGACGCTACTCGATCGAGTGACTATGGCACTCGGTCGAGTGCTCCCTGTTTGAGCGACTGCTCAATTTCGAAATGAGTTATACAAAATTCTTAATTGTTTTAAAATCGATAATCAACCGAATCACATATAAATATAGCGTGATTTATATTTAACTCGGTTTTTGGCACTCATAATGCGCATATTATAATTACGAGACCGTTATCGGAGACTTTGAAAAAGGTGATGTGAAAATCATTTTGAATCGGACCGGGACAGAATTAGTTCCCTCCGCGTTATGTCATCTTTAATAATCCTCTCAGATTGTGTGATGCTCGATTTAGCGTCAACGGGTTTCGTACCGATCCTTAGAAATGGAATTAGACACGTTCAACCACGTACTATCACGATCGCGTTACGCCCATGAGTTCTTAGGGCGGTGCTCCTCGAAAAGGCGCCACCACTATCGCAGTTCGTAAAGGGATTAAACAGACTTTGTGCAATAGTCGTAGTTAAACGAGTTTAACCCGAATACGGTTTATATATATATATATATATATATATATATATATATATATATATATATATACACACACGCGGTATTAATGTTAATATGACGAAAATAAATAATAAATAAAGTTAGCGGTTAGATGCGATAAAGAAAATGTTAGATGTTAGTACTAATAATAATGTCGTTACTATCGACTAATTATGATATATAGGTACATAAACATAAACAAAAAAAACGAAGAAAACGAGAAAGAGAAAGGAGACGTCGGTGTTGAATGTCACACCCTAAACCTACATGCTCTTGCTTCTCGGAATACGGTTCGTCAAATGGCGGCAAAGGCGCAGGAACGTCGAGATACGTAGGAAAAGGTGATGCTGTGTATGTATGGGAGTTTTGTAGAGACGGATTTTAACGAGTTTTTGCTCTCGAAATGTGTATAAGTGTGATGGTGCTTAAGGGTTAAATTATGGCTGAAATGAGACGGTTTTTTTAAGTGAAAGTTGGCTGAAAAGTTGATGGAAAAAGTTGTTAAATGTGGTGAGTTGATGGGGTATTTATAGAAGAAACCCCACGACCTAAGGTCACTCGATCGAGTGCCCTAAAAAATGGGCCTGCTCGGTTTTTGTGGCTCCACTCGATCGAGTGAGGCCAATCCACTCGATCGAGTGGATCAGGCGGGTGAGCCTAAATAGGGAATGGTTGACTTTTTTGAAAATTTGAAAAGAGGTGATTGGCGCAAGTTTCTAGAAGCGGACCTGGTTGACCTTATGTGACGGATTCGTCTTTGACCGGGTTTTGACCCGGTCGCTAAAAGATGGTTTTTATTGTTGGTCTCGGTTTTGGCCCAAATTAGTCTCATTTGACTCGAAATGACCCACTGCGCCTGAATTTGAGATTGGTTTTGTGAGATTTGTACCCCGCTAAAAGCCCATGCCAGACATTACTGATTTTGAGCCCATATTCGAGCGCGTTAGAGCATGTTTGCGTCCGATCATCATCGGTTGTTTTGTTGGAGACCGCTATAGACACTAGCAGCCAAATGCGGGTGTCTACACATAGCTAGAGAAATCTTGTAAACTTGAGTAGTTGAGTCATACAAGTCGAGTAGTGGTTTACTCAATCGAACGACATATATCGTTCACCCTTGATCGCTTCAGATCGTTCAAGCACCGAGGGCTTCACATCCCTCCCACCGAAGGCTTAACATCCTTCATTGTCGTGGGCTTAACATCCCACAAACCGAGAGCTTAATATCTCTCAAATTGAGTGCTTCACATCACTCTCACCATCACGATTAGAGTTAATCGTGATAGTTTTTATTTGTAAGGTAATCCGGAGAAGGTACTCTTATAAATAAAGACACCGGTGGACGTAGGCTTTTCAATTAGGCCGGACCACGTTAAAACTGCTCGTGTTATTTACTTTACGCATTTATTTTGGTTTCGCTATTTCTTATACTTATACTCTTTAGTAGTAAGTATAGTAGCAAACATTTTGTTACTGCCGTTTATTAGCCATACAACTAACGAGATATTACATTACATCTTTCATAATAGGATTTTAGTGTAATCTATCGTTTAAAATTTTAAAAGGACGTAAATACTCTATTCACCCCCCCCCCCTCTAGAGTATTTTCCAGGATCGCTAGACTCTACAATTGGTATCAGAGCAGGTTCTCTTGATTGATTCACATCAAAAGAGTAGATCTTAAACTTGCAATTCTATATTAATCCATTTCGATCAAATGGACTCCAAAAACTCAAAGTTTCCCACGTTTGATGGTATAGACTATGGGTTGTGGAAAAAAATGATACATTACATAAAAGGAACGGATTTCGAATGATGGAAAATTATAGTCAAGGGTCCAATTGCCATCTAATCCGTTGATGTTCCTGGGAACATTACCGTAAAGGATGAAGAGGACTATGATGAGGACAATTATAAAAAGGCCGAAAAGAATTCTCGAGCAATGTCATTATTGCAGCGAGGAATTTCGTCAAAAGAATATAATCGACTTACTTCTTGTGTTTCCGCAAAAGAAATCTGGGACAGTCTAGAACTTGCATATGAAGGAACTACTCAAGTCAAAAAGTTCAGTATCGATTTATTGACTCAACAATACGAATTGTTTAAAATGGATGAAGATGAAAGCATCGTTGAAATGTCTGCGAGATTTACTAACATCACTAATGAACTTAGAAATCTTGGTAAAACACTTGATACTGAAGATCTTGTAAGAAAAGTCTTAAGAAGTCTCACTGATAAATGGCAACCAAAAGTTACTGCTATTGAGGAATCAAAAGATCTGTCCTCACTCAGTTATCAAGAATTGTTGGGTAACCTCATGGCACATGAGCTCTCTATGAATCAACGTTAGAGCGAATCATCTAAGAGTAGAGGAATAGCCCTAAAAAGTTCTATTAGTGACGATGGGGAAACCATGAGCGATGACTTAGCCCTTTTCGTCAAACGCTTTCGAAAGAATTTTAAATTTGGACAGAAAAACTCATTTAGAGAAAAAGGTAACAACTCTAATACAAAACAAAATAATAAGGGATGTTTTAAATGTGGAAAAATTGGACATCTAATCAAGGATTGTCCGATGTGGAAAAACATCAAATCAAAAGGAGAAAGAGATCGATCAAAGTTTCAACATAAGTAGGCCATGCTGGCTTCGTGTGGATGGGGAGAACTAGACTCAGAGGAAGAAGAGGAATTAGAAGATGAAGATGAGGTGAACATTTGCCTAAGTGCTCAGCACAGCGACACATCTAGGCCTAAGACACGAAAGCACAAAGACATGTGTTTAATGGCAAAGACGTATGGTTCAAGCTTTGATTCAGATGAGGAAAACAATGAGGTAAGTTTTACAAAGTTTAAAAAGAAACTTAGGCGTTATTTGTATCTGTCTAGTATGAATATGTGATAAACGTTTTAGTTATCGATTTAATATCTTAAAGTTCATTTTAGTTATAGCCATTTCATTATACTACATTATTATCATATTAATTTTGTAATTGGTTTTAATGAGGATAATGAGGATAAAATCCCATTATTTTTGGGGAGTCATTTCATTATATTACATTATTACTATTATTGTATTAATTTTGTATTGGTTTGAATGGGGATAATGAGGTTAAAATCCCATCATTTTTGGGGAGACATATCATTATCATTATACTACATTATTGCTGTATTATTTTTGTAATTAACCATCACTAAATGTCATCTAATCACATATTATTTTGTAAGCTATATTCAAATAATTTTTTTCATGTAATATCCTGAAGTTCATTTTATGAGGAAGCAAATCCTACATTAAATGTGTATAAACATTCAACCATAAGCATCATTGGTTTTGATGGGGATAATGAGGGTAAAATTCCATTAATTTTGGGGAGCCATATCATTATACTACATTATTATTATATTAATTTTGTAATTGGTTTTAATGAGGATAATGAGGATGAAATCCCATTATTTTTGGGGAGCCATTTCATTATACTACATTATTATCATGTTAATTTTGTATTGGCTTTAATGAGGATAAAATCCCATCATTTTGGGGAGCCATATCATTTTACCACACTATTATTGTATTAATTTTGTAATCAAATATCATTAAATGACATCTAATCTCATATAATTTTGTAAGCCATATTAAGATTTTTTTAGTTATAATAGTATATATATAGATTAGACAACATTACGTAACACAAAAGTAACAAAAAAGGAATCACAATATTCGAACAAACAAAAAGGAATCTTCTGAAATTTCAAAATTAAAACTTGACATATCAGATGATTCAAAAGATTGTTCAAGTAGAAACATCGATAAAGAGAACTTAAAAAGGAATACAAATCATGACAAGGTCAGTACAAATGGTGAAAAATTAGAATTAGAAAACGCGGAATTAAAAAGAACTATATCCATATTAAAAAATGAAATTAATATTGAGAAAATAAATCATGATAGAATAAAAAATTCTCTTACCTCAAAGATCATGGAATTAAAAAAGGAAACAGGGGTCATGCAGGAAAGGTTGGATAAAAAGGATAATTGTGTATCAAAAAACGTGGAAGATAAAAAGGTAAATTCGGAAAGAAAGACTGAAGAAAAAGGAACTAATAAAAGAAAACATGTCAAAAGAAAGTGGAAGAAGAAATCCGAAAATAAAGTGAATAATAGACTTAATAAAAACTGTGATAGATACAAAAAAATATGGGTGCGTAAAGACTCATTGCCTAACCATAATGTAAAAGGACCCAGATCCGTTTGGGTACCTAAGAAACAAAAAAGACTATCGCAGGTTCACAAGACTACATGGGCAAATAGATGGTATTTAGACAGTGGGTGTTCAAGACACATGACGGGTGATAAAAAGAAAATTTTGTCATTAGAGGCATAACGACGGAGGAAGTGTAACCTTCGGAGATAACAAGAAAGGAAGGATACTCGGTATCGGAAAAATCGGCTTATCAGATTCACACTGTATTGAGAATGTACTGCTAGTAAAAGGACTAAGGCATAGTCTCTTGAGCATATCTCAACTATGTAATCGAGGAAACAAAGTTGTGTTTCATAAGGATAAGTGCCGAATTATTCGAGAAGGTTCCTCAAATGTCATTTTGGAAGGGGAACGATCAAACAATGTTTATATAGCCGATATAAAAACCTTACCCGACAATGCTATCACCTGTATGAGTGTTACCATCTCTGATCCACTTCTTTGGCATAAAAGATTTGGGCACATAAGTCCTTTCAGTCTTAACAAACTAAGATCTCTGGATCTAGTTGAAGGATTACCTTCCATAACCTTCGACACTAGCAAAGCTTGTAGCACCTGCATACGTTGCAAACATGTGAGATCTTCGTTCAAGCCAAAAAAAAAATCTTAAGTACTACTAAGCCTCTAGAACTTATTCGTATGGATCTTTGCGGACCTATGAGAATAAGAAGCAGAGGTGGTAGCCGGTATGTATTTGTTCTTGTAGATGATTTCTCTAGATTTGTTTGGCCCGTCTTCCTTAGCTCGAAAGATCAAACTTTTGATGAATTCGAATGTCTAATGAAGCTAGTCCAAAACAAGTACAGTTGTAATCTTATATCTATAAGAACATATCATGGAACCGAATTCGACAACGAATCCTTCATAAATTTTTGTAGAGAACATGGAGTTGGGCATAATTTCTCTGCTCCACGGACTCTACAACAAAATGCAGTAGTCGAACGAATGAATCGAACGCTTGAAGAAATGGCTCGTACCATGTTACTATGCGGCGGTTTACCCAGAAACTTCTGGGCTGAAGCAGTTAACACAGCATGCTATATCCACAATCGTGCTATGATCAGACCTGTGTTGAAGAAAACACCTTATGAACTTCTAAGAGGAAGGAAACCTAGAATATCGCATCTCAGATGTTTTGGGAGCAGGTGCTTCGTTCACAACAATGGGAAAAATAATTTGGGTTATTTAACAGGAATAATACCAACTATGAGTGGTATTCCATGAATAAAACCAACTTTGATTAATACGGGAATAAAACCATGTATGAGAGAAATTATACGGGAATGAAATACTCTAACTGGCTACCGCCTACACCTGTCAATATTTCCCTAATACAAGTATTATTGGCTAACAGTAGAGTATTAAATGTAAATGTTTAAACTTCATCTTCTTCTCCTTCTCCTTCACTTCAAAACATCACCTTCTTCTTCCTCTGATCTATTCATCGTTCACTTCATCACTTCATCTTCATCTTCCTCAATTCATCTTGCGGAAGGTAATTTTTTTTCAAAACTTTTGTTTATTTATCTTCTTCAAACTTTTGTTCGTCCGTATTTATAAGTAATTAGCATTAATATTGCCGAAAGTTCATTTTCAGGGTTATAGAAGTTCATTCCTCAATCATTTGCGTCGACAATGTCAATGATGAGCATTGTTTTCATTTCCCCCAAATCGATTTTTCTGGGTTTTTCGTATTCTGGGTTTCATTTAGGGTTTCTTATTCTGGACTTAATTTAGGGCTTTAAGTGTCGAATTAGTGTCTTTTTAATTGGTTTGATTGAAAACGTAGGTTGATCCATGGAGACTTATGGTTGCAGAAAACATATTTGGAGTTTGATCCCCATGAATTCGAAGAACATGAATTTGATGGGTCACCCATTGATTTGGAAAAATTACGGTTTATGAGAGAGAATTTGATTTAGGGGAAAAAGAAGGTTGTTGGGTCAATGAAGAAGATGAAGATATGTGTTAATTAATAGTATGAACCCACAAAAACTGACTTCATCCGGTCATTTAAGAGACTATTTCATTCCCGTATAATTTCTCTCATACATGGTTTTATTCTCGTATTAATCAAAGTTGGTTTTATTCGTGGAATACCACCCATAGTTGGTATTATTCCTGTTAAATAACCCAAATAATTTAGGCAAATTTGATCCTCGAAGTGATGAGGCTGTATTCTTAGGCTACTCAGAACATAGCAAGGCCTACAAGGTGTATAACTAAATAACTCTTCGTGTCGAAGAAAGCGTTCACATAATCTTTGATGAGACCAATTCCATAAGTCAGACCGATATTGAAGAAGAAGACGATGACGACCCAGATTTTTGGCTCACTAGAAAAGATGCACCTGAACTTGATGAAGAAGCAAAGGAAATAGAAGGATCAAATGCTGAGTTGAGTGAAGAACGTATTAATGTTGATCCAAATATATCACTAGTAGATGAAGAACAAAATAAAAGTTCTTCAGAGACTAAAGATAAGATGGCATCAACATTAGTTCCAAATGACATCAAAGATAATGTAACCTCTGACATGAATTCAGGGGGAACCAAAGATAATTCTTCTAAGGTTGATGTAACCACCGACACTAATTTAGGGGGAACTACAGGCAAAGATAATACAACCACGGGCAACAACTCAAGAGAACAATCCAAGAAAAGCAATAATGTTCCTACAAATCTTAAGAAGTGGAAACATCAGTGCTCACACTCTACGGATGCTATTCTGAGCGATTATCATAAGGGAATCCAAACAAGAAGGTCTCTAAGAAACCATTGTGCTCTAAATTCTTTTCTCTCTACTATAGAACCCAAAAATATCAAGGAAGCACTTACAGATTTTGACTGGATCGTTGCTATGCAAGAAGAGTTGGGACAATTTGAACGGAACAAAGTCTGGCATTTAGTTCCCAGGCCATTAGATAGAAAAGTGATAGGGACCCGTTGGGTGTTCAGAAATAAACTTGATAACGCCGGATCCATTGTTAGAAACAAAGCAAGGTTGGTAGTACAAGGATACAATCAACAAGAAGGAATAGATTTTGAAGAGACCTTTGCTCCAGTTGCAAGACTGGAAGCAATTCGGCTACTTATAGCTTACGCCGCACATAAAGGATTCAAGTTGTTTCAAATGGATGTCAAAACAGTTTTGAATGGATTCTTAAAAGAGGAAGTCTTTGTAGAACAACCTCCTGGATTTGAGAGTGTAAATCTGCCAAATCATGTTTTTCAAGCTCGACAAGGCTCTCTACGGACTAAAACAGGCACCAAGAGCTTGGTACGATAGATTGTCTCAGTTTCTACTCTTAAATGAATTTAAGAGAGGATCGGTTGATAAAACACTCTTCATAAAAAATGTCAAAGAAGACACGTTGATCGTTCAAATCTACATGGATGACATCATTTTTGGCTCCACAAATAAAAAGCTATGTGAATATTTTTCAAACTTAATGCAATCGGAGTTTGAAATGAGCATGATGAGTGAACTAGGCTTCTTCCTAGGTCTACAAATTAAGCAGTCAAAAAGGGGAATAGATGTGCATCAACAAAAATATGTGAGTGAACTTTTGAGAAAATATGGGATGGAGAAAGCAAAATCTGCAGCTACACCTATGGCCGTTACTACTAAACTTGACAAAGACAAAGGAGGTAAGTCTGTGGACAACACTTCATATCGAGGTATGATCGGATTTTTACTTTACTTAACTGCCAGTTGACCTGATATCATCCACAGCGTGTATGTATGTGCTCGTTTCCAGTCTGACCCTAAGGAATCTCATCTTACTGCTGTCAAACGTATCTTACGCTATTTAATTGGTACACAAAAACTTCAATTGATTTATTCTATGCATGATAACTTTGATCTCAAAGGATATTCAGATGCAGATCACGGAGGATGTTATATTGACAGAAAGAGTACTTCAAAAACGGTAACTTTTCTAGGGTCATGTATAATATCATGGGGCTCCAAAAAAACAAGCAACGGTGGCACTTTCGTCCACTGAGAGTGAATATATTGTTGCATCTCTGGTATGTACTCAATTACTTTGGTTACGACAGCAATTACGGGATTATGGTGTAAATATTAAATCCGTACCTATATTTTGTGATAATATTAGCACCATCGTCATTTTTAAAAATCCCGCCCATCACTCTCGTACCAAACATATTGACATCCGGCACCATTTTTTGAGAGACCATGTGGAAAAGGGGAATATTGAACTTGAATTTTGTCCTTCAGACCTTCAAAAAGCTGACTTTCTTACTAAACCTTTACCCAGGGAACGGTTCGAGGAATTACGGTTAGAACTTGGTTTGATAAATGAAAAATGAAGAGTCAATAGTTGATTTTTTTATCGCCCTGTTTGATTGACGAAGACTGGGGTGATGTTAGTCTGTGTTTATATTGCCTAGATTCATGTACAGGTTCGTATTGTTTTGTAAATTTGCTTAAGATTGTGTTTTGTTCATCCTTGCTATGATAATTCGGACATTATCATATATACCATATGACATATAATTTTACTTCCTTATATTCATGTAAAATCTTGAATATTCTGGGTAATTCCAAATTGGAATTATTCCTTTTGTAAAATTATACTTCATATATTATCTATGGTATATCTCCTTCAAAAACTTCTTCGCTGCAATATTCCTTCCCTTTTCATAATCACTTTTACATGTGTTTTATTCAAAAGAAAATCTTTCCAAAATCTCTTCTTCCTAAAAGTCCTCCTCATATATCTTCTTTCCATAAAACACATTATTACTCCCTTTTATTACCCCTCCTTTTAACCCTTCTCTACCGTCATTCTTTTTTTACCCACCTCCTTTATTTCACTTCCAAACTTCCTCTCTCCTCAAAACTTTTACCATGGCTCCAAAGAAAGCATCCTCCTTCATTCCTCACAAAAAGAACCTACGCTCAGCCTCTAGAGATCTGACTCTTGACACTCGGGTTGCCGAAACAGAGGAGCTAGGCGAAGTAGAAGTGATCGAGGATATGACTGCAGTTGGTAAACGGAAAAGGTCCATGAAAGGGAAGGAACATGATGGCGAAGAAAAGGGGGCAATGCATGGGAAAGACTTTATCTTGGCTGAACTCGAGAATGTTCGCATGACTAAACTAGAAAGCGATCAGGTAAAAAAGGTTCTTAATTACTCTTTCATTTCTGGTTGTCAATACCTCTCTGTATGGTTTGATGAGAATCCCTGTGTCTCGCAACTCCGAGATTTACTGGTTTTACAAGAATGTGAAAAATTACTAGATATGGGTCATCATGTCTACCCTGTTCAGATTGCTCAATTTTGGGCAACCTTGAAAATAGAAAATCGAGTGTTGTGTGCAAATTTTGGGGACAAATACATCAAAATTTCAATGGAAGATTTCAGTGATATTTTGGGGATACCATGTGAGGGGGAAGAAATTTATGCATGGGTTGGTTGGAGAAACTATAGTTCTGAACAGATCCTGGATATTAAGAAAACTCTTTATCCAAAGGCCACTGAAATTTCGATCATGTCTAGAGTCAGCTTGAACCCCGTTGCTAAACTTGCCTTCAATACCTCATACTCATCTCTATTGCCTAGAAAAACTGGAACCAACAAGCTACACATTCACGAAATTATTTTGCTTCACCATCTCCTTAAAGGGAACAAAGTGAACCTACCCTTTTTAATATTTAGTCACATTGAACATGTGTTATCTGAGTTGAAGTCTTCACAGATAAACGGATCCACTTGTATTCCTTATGGGATGTGGTTATCGAAGGTGCTCAAAAACGGGGGGGGGGGGGGGGGGGGGGTGGTGGTTATAAGCAAGTTCGCACCGTTTGAAACACCTTGTGACATTATGACCACAGCGTACTCAAGACAAATGTCTATTTTGGATGATGGTGGAAATCTTAAGGTTAAATGTGAATGCTCGTCTAAGGGAAAAGAAGTGGTGAATATTGTTTCTGAAAGCTTCAATTCTGATGTTATTGGCAAACTAAATGAGATTGTTGTCTTGATCTCGACCCACCCTCCTCCAGTTGTGGTTAATACATCCATGGATGTACTTGCTCGTCTCGAACAAAAGGTGGATAATCTAACCACACTACTCGCCTCTTCTCGAGCTGAGTTTGGGGCAGGTATGACTTATATGGAGGGTCACATAGCCAACATTCGGGCTCGTGTCCAGTTGATAGGAAGCGATATTACCGCTTTCAAAAAGGCGGGACATGAGATTGAGGTGGGGATTAATGATGCTGTTAATGAGGTGAAGTTCGCCAACAAGACTCTACTTGCTAGACATCATACAGTTATGGATAGGCTGCGTCAGATCTTTGAAGAAACTTCACAAGCTGTGTACCTTCTGCGAGGACAGCATCATGGATAAAGAGTCACTTCTCTTAGCCTACATCTCACCCTTCAAATAAATCAGCTCTTAGTATAGCTGTAGGGTCTGTTTTGTCTAATGAGCTTTTCTGTCTTCTGTCTAATGTCCGGATAATACTATCAGTATGCTTGGTGTTTGCTTGACATATATCCTTATGTTTATTTGCATTAACTTTGCTTAACTGATGTGCCTTCTTGCGTGATGTTCTCCCAGTTGATCGACCCTTTTCGATGATGTCAAGAGGGGGAAGAAAGAGCCCATCTATGACTAATTAGGTTTTTGCTTGTTTAAATCATGTTTAGCCAAGGATTCGTATCTACCTCTTCGGGTTTGGGAGAGTAATTTGTCACGTCAC
The DNA here is from genome assembly GCA_958450325.1 of Agrostemma githago. Taxonomy (NCBI): domain Eukaryota; kingdom Viridiplantae; phylum Streptophyta; class Magnoliopsida; order Caryophyllales; family Caryophyllaceae; genus Agrostemma; species Agrostemma githago. The sequence continues at coordinate 70,963,040 of OY288242.1, read as the reverse complement.
TTAGAAACGCTTTAAGAAAACTTGACATAATCAAAAAGGGAAAAATTGTTGAACCGTGTTACACAAAAAGGGTATTATGCTTTATACGTTTTGATTATATCAAGGTTTTATTTGTTTCTAAGTAACGAGATCATTGTGTAGATCATGATGCTTAGTACAGGTATAACAGGAGCAAGATCTCAAGAAGTCATACGGACAAGAATCAAGGGGGAAAGACTGCGGCATATGATCCTAAATGTAAAGGGAATAAAGAAATTGAATGACAAGAATAATGTAACCTTGAATAAGGTTATATTAATCTCCTTCATAAATAACTTCACACGAGCAGCCAAGACTTAAGATCAAAATATTTTTCACAAAATCACGTCGGTCTCGTCAAGTGAGATATTTTAAGAAGAAGATAATGTTAAAAAAGAAATTATCTATCAAGAGAATAAAAGTTTTCAAAATAAATGATTCTCAAAATATCTTGATCCTTAAAAGATATTAGAAAATCATTAACAAAGGAAACTTGAATATATTATCTTGATTGATTGATAATTCCACCTACCATATCTTCTTATTGTGAGGAAGCATATCAATTTAAGTGATCTCATTTCCTTTGTTATGAAGGATGGTTTCACTTATAAATAGTTCTCTCCTCATCACTATCGGATCACGACTTGCACACACATTTTCACTTTGCAAAAATCAAATCACATTTCTTTTCAAAAGGCTTTTTGCAATAAATTTTGGTTTAAGTCTTGGCTATATAAAATCGTGTTTAAATTGTTTACGCTTGGAAGTCATATAGTTTCATTATTCTCTCTAGACAATTGAAGTGTATTCATAGCTAGAGAAATCTTGTAAACTTGAGTAGTAGAGTCCTACGAGTCGAGTAGTGGTTTACTCAATCGAACGACATATATCGTTCACCCTTGAACGCTTCACATCATTCAAACACCGAGGGTTTCACATCCCTCCCACCGAAGGCTTAACATCCTTCATTGTCGTGGGCTTAACATCCCACAAACCGAGAGCTTAATATCTCTCAGATTGAGTGCTTCACATCACTCTCACCATCACGATTAGAGTTAATTGTGATAGTTTTTATTTGTAAGGTAATACGGAGAATGTACTCTTATAAATAAAGACACCGGTGGACGTAGGTTTTTCAATTGGGCCGAACCACGTTAAAACTGCTCGTGTTATTTACTTTACGCATTTATTTTGGTTTCGCTATTTCTTATACTTATACTCTTTAGTAGTAAGTATAGTAGCAAACATATCGTTACTTCCGTTTATTAGCCATACAACTAACGAGATATTACACTACATCTTTCATAATAGGATTTTAGTGTAATCTATCGTTTAAAATTTTAAAAGGATGTAAATATTCTATTCACCCCCCTTCTAGAGTATTTTCCGGGATCGCTAGACTCTACAGTCTTAAATTTCAAATTACACTCATTTGGTATGATCCGATATTCATACTACCTCTATCAACTTTTAATCTTTCTACCTTCTTGAAAGAAGTGTACATCTTTTAAACTTTCTACTTACAACATTTATTCACTTGGTTAACCTCACATTTTCTCTCAACTTTCATTTTCCACTGTACACTTCACTTCAGCATTTTTGTTTCACCTTCTCCATGAAGTTTAAACTTGGATGAAGGAAATAATTTTTTTGGATTTTTTACCTAGTACCCCATATTTTTAGTTTTTTCTATATACTCCCTTCGATTTTTATTTATCTTCCCTGTTTTTTTATTGGGCTGAAACATCATTTTTCTCTATTTCTATTTTGGGTCATGAACATGTGGTCTAGAATTATCCTTACATTTCTGTCTCATCCTTCTTCTCTTTTGAGGCCGCACATTCTTACACCCTTATTTTTCATCCAAAAGTCAAATGAGAAGATAAATAAAAATCGGAGGGAATAGTATCTTTCACTTTTATAAACATAGATGATATCTTTCACTTAAGTGTATTATTTCTATCCCTATTCTTAATGATATTTTCCGTCTTCTTTGACTTTCTATTTCGATTAGTTGCGTTGATTTGATTTAAAGTGAATGAAGATATGGGGAAAGATTAACCTGAACAACTCAACGACTACTCAATTAGAGCACCTGCAATGGAGAGGAGAGGATGAAATTCATCATGATGGTGAAGAACCCCAAGATTTTCCATATTCAAAGCAACATATTCAAAAGTTACGATGGGTTAAAAAAATTGTCAAAAAAGGACATATCATAGAATACCCAAAAATGGGAGGGTATCACATAGAAAAAATCTTCAATTTATTGAGAGCCTAATATGCACGATGTCTATACCGAAGTCATGTTCTTTTCAATTCAGTTAGTTCAGTCCACTTCAATTCAGATCTAGAAGACTTGTTAAGTTCAGTTATGTTTACTTTAGTTCAAAAGAATATGACTTTAGTGCAGTTACTACTCCGTACTATTTACCGTATACTCTGTATGTAACAAGTCATGCTTAACACATCTCTGAATCTAAAAATATCTAGTAATTTTGTTTTTCAAATTAATACTCTGTATGTGGTAAAATCTCCTCCTTCCGCCCGTGAGGCTATAAATGTAGCTAATATATACGGAGTATATGACATTTATTTTTTCTCGTTTCTGTTGTAACAGTGTTAATATGGGTATGCCTCGGGTCTCGAGTGTTGACACGAATTGTGTTGGAGACTACTTTTTACCGTCGGCGCTTTACTTCTTACCGTCGGCGTTAATTACGTGAAATGACGACTTTGTCCTTGCTATTTATTTTCAAAATAATATTACTTTTACATTTTAATTATAGATTATCGATTTATTAAAACTCGATAACAAAACCCTCTTTTTCGATTATCGTAATAAATCAAAACCGACTTCCTATATAGTTAATTACGCAAAATGACAAGTTCTCTTTTGCAATTAATTCTCAAAATATTATTACATTTACATTTTATAGAGTATCGGTTTATTAAAACTCGATAATAAAACCGTTTTTTCGATTATTGTTACGCCTCCGATTTTAAACAGTTAATTAGATTAATTAACGACTTAATACAATTTAATAAACGTAATTTAAGTATAATGTAAATCATCCAATGGTATGAGACATGAAGTATAAGGTTGTGAAATTGGTTACATTGATAACATTTCATACAAATGGCCCGGGTTCGAATCCTCTTGTTCGCACATTTGCCTTTTGAAAAAATAATTAAAATTTACAAAATTAGTAGATGGGGCAGTCAAAAAATTTCTTCGACTCGCGGATGGGGGAGTCGAAGATTTTTTTCGACTCCCCCATCCACGAGTCGAAGAAATTCTTCGAACCCCCCATCCGCGAGTCGAAGAAATTCTTCGACTCCCCCATTTTTTCGGGTTTTTTTTTTGTCTTTTAATATAGTTTTCAACCACTTGATATATTAGTTTGTTGATGGTGGTCTAGTGGTTTGGTCATTTGCCTCTTAATCAATAGGTCTGGGGTTCGACCCTTGCTAATTGCATAATTTTGTAAATTTTAATTACTTTTTCAAAAGGCAAATGTGCGAACAAGAGGATTTGAACCCGGGCCGTTTGTATGAAATATTATCAATGTAATCAATTTCACCACCTTATACTTCATGTCTTATATCATTGGAAGATTTATATTATACTTAAATTATTTCTCAAAACTTTCAAGTATTATATAGAAAATAATACGACACTTAGGTGGGTCGAAAAACCCAATTGACCTGACTCATTTGCGGATTTTTTTTTTTATTTTAATTTGCATTGATCTGTATAATAAATCTTGATTGTCGACTTGTCGTAGATTAATTAGGATTTAATTTGCATATTACTCGTATTTGTTAATTATGTTTATTAAATTGTATTAAGTCGTTAATTAATCTAATTAACTGTTTAAAATCGGAGGCGTAACAATAATTGAAAAAAACGGTTTTATTATCGAGTTCTAATAAACCGATATTCTATAAAATGTAAATGTGATAATATTTCGAGAATTAATTGCAAAGGAGAATTCGTCATTTTGCGTAATTAACTATATAGGAAGTCGGTTTTGGTTTATTACGATAATCGAAAAAGACGGTTTTGTTATCGAGTTTTAAAAAAAAATTATAATCTATAAAATGTAAAAGTAATATTATTTTGAGAATAAATAGTAAGGACAAAGTCGTCATTTCACGTAATTAACGCCAAGTAAAGCGCCGACGGTAAAAAGTAGTTGCGATTGTGTTATGTAGATTGGATAATTTAGATGGGATTAGTTTTATTCTACAGTTCTACACTCTACACGTCGGTCAATTAACCATGATAGAATTTGTGGAGATGATGATTTGATCCCAACAATTTCTAAAAGTGGAATAATATTACGGAGTAGATGGAAAGAAACAAGGGTCTCATGAAGGAATTATAGGTCCAGCCGCCATTTCTGACTTGCAACTTTATTGGAAGCCATAAAAGTATAGACTTTGTCGATCTCTCTTCAATGAAGGCCGGGAGCATATCTTAAACTTACGTGAAATAATTAATCAATGGATAAGGAATTAGTAGATAATGTTAAAACGATTTTTTCGTGTGTCAAATAAACACATGTTAATAACCCGATTAAAATAAAATTAATATAGATATTGTGTAAGTATGGTAAATAAAACTTAATATTTCAATAATTTTCATGCTAATTTTGCTTTAATTAAGTAATTAACGTGTGTCCAGTGTAGCACACGTTAAAAAAAACCAATAATAAAATGTTATACTTTTTATATCACATTACTTCGTTAGAACATTATTGTGCTACCTCGGATATTTTAGCTAATTATAACTATGCACAATTACCCGGTCAATTATCTTACAAGTACTACTTTTAGTAGAACTTCTTCCACTTGAGTATTTATGTAAAGTTAATTGACGATGTTTGTTTTGAGACTCATTACTGTAAAGTTAAATAGTGTAGACCACTAACTGAATAAAATGGAAAACTTCATATACTTTATCTCACCGTTAACTCCTTTAATTAAGTTCTTACGGAGTATTAATCTATTGTCCTTTAGTTTATTTAACAAGGTAATGTTAAATACAGTCATAGAATTGTATTTAAGCATTTAAAACTTTCTAAATGTGGTACAAACTTAGAAATAGAAAACTAAATTAGACATTCACTGATGCAATTAGTACATTGGTTTTTCTAACATGTGTCCATTGGATACATGTTAATAACTCAATTAAGGAATGATTTTTAAGCATACCATGAGAAATTGAAATGCTTGCTTATACTTTTTTTTTTTTTTTTTTTGGTTTTTTTTAAACCCTAGATGATTTTGCTGCTGCTTGCTTATACTTATTATACTCAAATGATATGTTTAAGAATCATTTCTTACCTAAACTATTAACATGTATCCAATGATCACATGTTAGAAAAACCATTAATCGGTAATATTAACACTTTATTGACTTTTTTATCCCTTAAATAAAACCCTACGGATTGTATTTATCCATTTAATAAGGCTAGCACTTGTAACTATTTACGAGTAATATTTTATTCATCTCTCTACTTTTTGTCCACTTGAATGCACTTTTGTTCATTATTTATATATCATGAGTACGTATTTTCTTAATTATTTTTTGGTTAAGAGAAGAGCGCACTACGTCGTAAGTGAGAATCGAACCTCCAACCTCACGATCGAAGTAAAGGAGCTCTTATCACTTGAGATTACCCCTTCTTCTCATATTTTCTTAATTGTTGTGCCCAAAAGACGAGGAAAGATAATAGAAATTTGGAGCGGAATATTGTTTTAGTATGGAGTATAAAACTTAACTATGTAGTTATGCCTGAACGCCTATACCCAACTATACCCAAATTCGAGCTCAGGTTGACTGGTTTACACCCCTAGCTAACTCCCACTTTAACGCCTAAACTACACGTCAGTTGGCGTACGTACGTGTACGTAGAAATGTAGAATGGGAGTTGGAAACAGCTACACATAATCAAATTGCAAGATGTTGACGCACGGCGACTTCTAAGTTGCAACTGTAAGGACCCCGATCCACTTAGTTGGAATTGAAGTCAGACTTGGAGGTCACACTCTACTTAATATGACTACTTATTCAACATTGTCCTTCAAATTACGGGAGCGTCAAGAAATTTGAAACTTTGACTATCGTCCCTCATCGTGTTGTGTTGTTTCGTATCCCCCATTATTTTGACGTACGTATATATTGTCGTATTCAACTCCATGTTTTGGTTGTACTCCCTCCGTTCCAATGAATTATTTGCCTTTATTTTTGGCACCAAGTACAAGAGATCCAATTACTATATACTAGTGCAAAATCAGGGCCGTCAAATGATATTTGGTGGCCATGTACCAAATTTTTTTAGAGGTCACCGTCTGCCATATTTTTAAGGTTACTTTGAAAAATAATATTCCAACTCCATACTATAGGTCTATATTAGATCCCCAATTTGAAATTAGCTTTCAAATTTTTAAATATTACTCCCTCTGGTCACAATTTATTGTCCAGTTTCGTTAAAATATACCTCACATATAATCATGAAATGGGGCAATAATTTATGACCGTAGGGAGTAATTTTTTTTTTTTTAAACTAGTTGCAAGTCGCGCGCGATGCGCGCGTATGGCTAGGTACGTTTTTTGTATGCAATCTGACGGTGGTTGTTGTTTGGCTTGGGCATGCAAAATCGTTGGGCCAATGTGTGGTTGTTGTTTGTGATATTGTGGGAGAAGTTGTCTGCCGAATCTAATATATGTATTGCATGTGATTAGCAGTACATATTGGAAGCTAAATACGGCACACGAATTGTAAAAGCGTTCTATCGAGTACGGCGTGTTTTTACCCTATTACAAGTCCTATCAAGTGAGCTATAGATGCCACTACTTGAATCGCTTTCGTAGTTCGCGAAAAATCTAATTGTCCATGAGTTGTACAATCTTGTGTTTAGCCGGCGCTAAAATTAATACTCCCTACTATCCAATCCATTGTACCCATGGACTATTTTGAGTCAAATTTATTAAATTTTGACATCGACAATAAAAATTTTAATTTTAAAAAATTAAATATAACATAACCATATTTATATTTACTATAAATTGAAGTTTCAAAAAAAAATATTGTTAACAAAAAATATATTATACAAATGGAGAAAAATACGATCAAAGTGTCACCTCGTAGATCGCAAAAAGTCAAATGGGTACAATGGGTTGGATAGGAGGGAGTACGTAAATGTGTTAGGAAACTGTTAGTAGTGCTTTCCAATTTCCTTGTTCCCCCTTTTTTTTGCAATCAAACGCGAAAATAGGTTATACGTTTCCGTGATATTCTTTTTTCGAGTTAAATACTTTATAATATTTAGGGTCCCGGATACTGAATTTAGTTAGATGTAATTCCTAGTCGCAACATATGAGCGTGGTTGTTATTTTAGAACTGAATTGTCATTATGTGATGGAACCGTAGAATCAAATCTAGTTAGGCTGACATGTATGACCGCAGAGAATTTGGAGATATATCTGACGAAGTTTGGCCTTTGCGGGTTTTTTTTCAAGCAACTGTAGAGGAATTTGGTTCTTATTCTGGAGGCAAGGTAAAAGTCCAATCAAATAGCTGTTCTTAACTAAAATGAATGGAGAAATATTATATCAGTTTTTTATCTAAAGTGAAGACCGCGCATGGTTGAAGACCGCGCGCGATGCGCGCGTATGGTTAGTCACAATCCGTTTTTGCGATTTGATGGTGGATGTTTTTTTTTCGTTTGCAGATTTGTTAGGCTAACTTGTGTCCGTTGCCTGAGTTTCTGTGGGAGCAGTCGGATGCATAATTGCATATCTCAATTGGCTTGCGATTATCAGTACATCGTGGAAGTTAGGTATGGTTTAAGGATCGTCAAACTGCTGTATGAGCACTTTTTCTGAGCGGTCGTCGTCAATTGCAAGAAGTGGAAGAGCATCCGCAAATATCAGAGTACGGTAGTGTTATAGTTGCCAAAATATTTGAAGACCGCGCGCGATGCGGGCGTGTGGTTAGTCGCCAAGTGTAATATCGCCTTGTTATTGCTCCGTGAACTACCGTCGTCAATTGGAAGTTTACCTAAATCCTCTGTAATAGATGAGGTATACGAGGGTGAAGGTTTAATCTCGACAATTATTGCTATTAATTACCATGGATTCGAAGGCGTCACAATGTGACTGTGACACAGTAACGTATAGACTAATGTGGGAGTGGTGTATTTCATTAATATTGAGTAATCTGTAGTTTTTTTTTCTCCTTTTATGAGGAGTGCCGTTGTATTGAACGATAATTGCATATCAGAAGTCTTTTTGTCTGTTGACTAACGTATCGGAGTAACATATTAGGGTCATATAAAGCATCAGCTATCGATTTTGGAATTTGGTGGGAGTGCCAACTACTCATTAGGGTTAAATGAAGAAGGAAAGCAGCATAGAAATGTATGGGTACCAACAGTCCGCTGCACTACAAACAAGAACAAATTTACAGTGAGCTTGTGATGCGAATGGGTCTGCCCATGCAGCACTTGAGTGGTGCAGGCGGAAACAGAACTACGCAGGTTACGTCTGCGGTGTTAGGGAAGGGGAATAGCATTTGTAAGCAGAAAAGAGAAGCTGTGGCGGACCAGACATGGTGTGAAAAAGGAGGATGTGAATAGACGTGAATCCAAAAGTACGTTAGAGCAGTACAACGCATTGTATCCGGAGAACTATAAAGACATGCAGGTAGTGGAGTTGTTGGTGTACCTTAGTCCAGTAATCATAGTATAGCTAAAGGGCAGTTTGGAGACTTAAAAAGAGCACGCAGTTGCGGCATTCCGATCTACCATAGAAGTTGACCTACCGTATGATGCTATTCATTTTGTTACGGACTTGAAGTTATTAGTCAATGTGAACTACGTTGCTTCGACTGCGGAGCATTAATGCAATATCAGACGCTCCGTCAAAATCATCGTACGGGTGGCGACGAAAAATGCGCTCCTCACATTCTCTCCGCTTAGTTCGAATCACCTGCAAGTGTGGCCTGTTCACTGATGCTGATTGTAAACCGTGGAGTATAGCCCTAGCATAGACGTTAGTTGTCTCACAGCATCGGCGCCGCTTTGAAATTGCTATGTTACCTCGGTAAAGGGTTACCACACCATTACGATTCTCTGTCCACAAGCTTCTATTGTAGTTCACATCTAGTCTTGGCGCATTTGCCTTAATCAGAAACAGTTGCGCCCACCTCTTGCAAACAACGGCAACATTAGCCTTGTCGATGCGAGTCGACAATTTTGTGAAGATCTTCTCCATAAAATCTGCACTGCACAACACTTCTTTAGTGGCTGCCATTTGTGTATCGCAGGTCTTAACTTCGTGGAAGTGATTGTAGATAAAAGGTAACCGTTGTTTATTATGTCTTATGGACTCTGACTTAGTTGTCAGTCTGTCGGCCGCTTCATTGTTGAACACTCAGCCACTGCAGATGTATCTAACCCCTTTCTCCCTCTCCCTCTCTCTCCTCCTCCCCCTCCCCCTCCCCCTCCCTCTCTCTCCCCCTCCCTCTCCTCCGCCTTTTCTCCCTCTCCTTCCTTCTCTCTTTCCCCCTTTCTCCCTCTCCCCTTCTCTTCCCCTCCCCCACTCCCCCCATCTCTCTCTCCCTTCCCCCTCTCTCTCTCCCCTCTCTCTCTCTTCCCCTCTCTCCCTCCCCCTCTCTCCCAAAAAGTCAACAAAAGATAAAATCTTGCAAAGTCAAAAAACAGCAGAAAGTTCTCCCTCTCTCTCTCCCTCTCTCCCTATCTCCCCCTTTATCCTCTTCTACCTCTCTCTCTCTCTCTCTCTCTCTATATATATATATATCTTCTCTTCTCTCCCCTCTCTCTCTCTATTCCCCTCTCTCCCAAAAGGTCAACAAAAGATCAGATCTTGCAAAGTCAAAAAACAGTAGAAAGCTCTCCCTCTCCCTCTCTTCCTCTCCATCCCCCTCTCCCTCCCCCTCTCCCTCTCCCTCTCTCTCCCTCCCCCCCTCCGTCTCCCTCTCTCTCTCTCTTCTCCCCCTCCCTTTCTCCCTTTCACCCCTCTCTCTCTCTCTCTCTCTCTCTCCCCCTCTTCTTCTCTCTCTCCCTCTCCCTCCCCTTCCCCCTCTCTCCCTCTCCCTCCCTCTTTCTCTCCCCCTCTTTCCCCTCCCTCTCCCTCTCTCCCTCCTCCCTCTCCCCTTCTCTCCTTCTCTCTCTCTCTTCCCCTCTCTCCCTCCCCCTCTCTTCCAAAAGGTCAAAAAAAGATCAAATCTTGCAAAGTCAGAAAACAGCAGAAAGCTCTCCCTATCTCCCCCTTCCTTTCCCCCTCTCCCTCTCTCCCTATCCCTCCCTCTCTCCCTATCCCTCCCTCTCTCTCTCTCTCCCTCTCTGTCTCTCTCTCTCTCTTCCCCCCTCCCTCACTCTCTCCCTCTCTTTCTGTCCCCTCTTTCTCTTCCTGTACTTCCCTCTCTCCCTCCCCCTCTCTCCCAAAAGGTCAACAAAAGATCAGATCTTGCAAAGTCAGAAGACAGCAGAAAGCTCTCCCTCTTCCTCTCATTCTCTCCCTCCCTCTCTCTCCCTCTCTCCCTCTCCCCCTCCGTCTCCCTCTCTCTCTTCTCCCTCTCCCCCTCTCTCTCTCCCTCTCCCCCTCCCCCTCCCCCTCTTTCCCTCTCTTCCCCCATCTCCCTCTCTCTCCCTCTTTCTCCCTTTCCCTCCCCCTCTCTCTCTCCCCCTCTTCTTCTCTCTCTCTCCCTCTCCCTCCCCTTCCCCCTCTCTCCCTCTCCCTCCCTCTTTCTCTCCCCCTCTTTCCCCTCCCTCTCCCTCTCTCCCTTCTCCCTCTCCCCTTCTCTCCTTCTCTCTCTCTTCCCCTCTCTCCCTCCCCCCCTCTTCCAAAAGGTCAAAAAAAGATCAAATCTTGCAAAGTCAGAAAACAGCAGAAAGCTATCCCTATCTCCCCCTTCCTTTCCCCCTCTCCCTTTCCTCCCCCTCCCCCCCCCCCCTCTCTCCCTATCCCTCCCTCTCTCCCTCTCCCTCTCCCTCTCTGTCTCTCTCTCTCTTCCCCCCTCCCTCATTCTCTCCCTCTCTTTCTCTCCCCCTCTTTCTCTCCCTGTACTTCCCTCTCTCTATTCCTCTCTCTTCCAAAAGGTCAACAAAAGATCAGATCTTGCAAAGTCAGAAGACAGCAGAAAGCTCTCCCTCTCCCTCTCTTTCTCTCCCTCCCTCTCTTTCCCTATCTCCCTCTGTCTCCCTCTCTCCCTCTCCCCCTCCGTCTCCCTCTCTCTCTCTCTTCTCCCTCTCCCCCCCTCTCTCTCTCCCTCTCCCCCCTCTCTCTCCCCCCTCCCCCTCCCCCTCTTTCCCTCTCTTCCCCCCTCTCTTTCTCTCTCCCTCTCCCTCTCTCCCTCTCCCCCTCCGTCTCCCTCTCTCTCTTCTCCCTCTCCCCCTCTCTCTCTCCCTCTCCCCCCCTCTCTCTCTCCCCCTCCCCCTCCCCCTCCCCCTCTCCCTCTTTCCCTCTCTTCCCCCATCTCCCTCTCTCTCCCTCTCTCCCTCTCCCTCCCCTTCCCCCTCTCTCCCTCTCCCTCCCTCTTTCTCTCCCCCTCTTTCCCCTCCCTCTCCCTCTCTCCCTTCTCCCTCTCCCCTTCTCTCCTTCTCTCCTTCTCTCTCTCCTCCCCTCTCTCTCTCCCCCCCTCTTCCAAAAGGTCAAAAAAAGATCAAATCTTGCAAAGTCAGAAAACAGCAGAAAGCTATCCCTATCTCCCCCTTCCTTTCCCCCTCTCCCTTTCCTCCCCCTCCCCCCCCCTCTCTCCCTATCCCTCCCTCTCTCCCTCTCCCTCTCCCTCTCTGTCTCTCTCTCTCTTTCCCCCTCCCTCATTCTCTCCCTCTCTTTCTCTCCCCCTCTTTCTCTCCCTGTACTTCCCTCTCTCCATTCCTCTCTCTTCCAAAAGGTCAACAAAAGATCAGATCTTGCAAAGTCAGAAGACAGCAGAAAGCTCTCCCTCTCCCTCTCTTTCTCTCCCTCCCTCTCTCTCCCTATCTCCCTCTGTCTCCCTCTCTCCCTCTCCCCCTCCGTCTCCCTCTCTCTCTCTCTCTTCTCCCTCTCCCCCCCTCTCTCTCTCCCTCTCCCCCCTCCCCTTCCCCCTCCCCCTCTTTCCCTCTCTTCCCCCCTCTCTTTCTCTCTCCCTCTCCCTCTCTCCCTCTCCCCCTCCGTCTCCCTCTCTCTCTCTTCTCCCTCTCCCCCTCTCTCTCTCCCTCTCCCCCTCTTTCTCTCCCTCTCCCCCCCTCTCTCTCTCCCCCTCCCCCTCCCCCTCCCCCTCTTTCCCTCTCTTCCCCCATCTCCCTCTCTCTCCCTCTTTCTCCCTTTCCCTCCCTCTCTCTCTCCCCCTCTTCTTCTCTCTCTCCCTCTCCCTCCCCTTCCCCCTCTCTCCCTCTCCCTCCCTCTCCCTCTCTCCCTCCTCCCTCTCCCCTTCTCTCTTTCTCTCTCTCTTCCTCTCTCTCCCTCCCCCTCTCTTCCTAAAGGTCAAAAAAAGATCAAATCTTGCAAAGTCAGAAAACAGCAGAAAGTTATCTTTATCTCCCTTTTCCTTTCCCCCCCTCCCTTTCCTCCCCCCTCCCCCCTCTCTCCCTATCCCTCCCTCTCTCCCTCTTCCTCTCCCTTTCCCTCTCCCTCTCTGTCTCTCTCTCTTCCCACTCCCTCATTCTCTCCCTCTCTTTCTCTCCCCCTCTTTCTCTCCTTGTACTTCCCTCTCTCCCTCCCTCTCTCTTCCAAAAGGTCAACAAAAGATCAGATCTTGCAAAGTCAGAAGACAGCAGAAAGCTCTCCCTCTCCCTCTCTTTCTCTCCCTCCCTCTCTCTTCTCCCTCTCCCCCTCTCTCTCTCCTTCTCCCCCCCTCTCTCTCTCCCCCTCCCCCTCCCCCTCCCCCTCTTTCCCTCTCTTCCCCCCTCTCCCTCTCTCTCCCTCTCCCTCTCCCTCCCCCTCTCCCTCTCCCTCTCTCTCTCTCCCTCTCCCTCTCCCTCTCCCTCTCCCCCTCCGTCTCCCCCTCTCCCTTTCCTCCCCTCTCCCTCTTCCTCTCTCTTTCCCTCTTTCCCTCTATTTCTCCCCTCTCTCCCTCTCCCTCTCTGTTTCTCTCTCTCTCTTCCCTCATCCCTCACTCTCTCCCTCTCTTTCTCTCCCCCTCTTTCCTTCTCCCTGTCCTTCCCTCTCTCACTCCCCCTCTCTCCCCAAAAGGTCAACAAAAGATCAGATCTTGCAAAGTTGGAAAACAGCAGAAAGTTCTCCCTCTCTTTCTCTCCTTCCCCCTCTCCCTCCCTCTCCCTCTCTCCCTCTCCCCCTCCGTCTCCCTCTCTCTCTCTCTTCTTCCCCTCCCTTTCTCCCTTTCCCTCCCTCTCCTCCTCCATCTCTTTCTCTCCCCCTCTTTCTTTCTCTCCCCCTCTTTTTTTTTCTTTCTCTCTCTCTCCCTCTCTTCTCCCCGCTCCCTTTCCCTCCCTCTCTCCCTCCTCCTCCCTCTCTCCCTCTTTATCTCCCCCTCTTTCCCCTCCCTCTCCCTCTCTCCCTCCCCCCTCTTTCTCCTCTTCTCTCCCTCTCTCCCCTCTCCCTCTCTCCCTTCTCTCTTCCTCTCTCTCCCTCCCCCTCTCTTCCAAAAGGTCAAGAAAAGATCAAATCTTGCAAAGTCAGAAAATAGTAGAAAGCTCTCCTTATCCCCCCTTCCTCTCCCCCCCCCCCCCCTCTCCTCATCTCTCTCTCTTCCTCATCTCCCTCTCAATATCCCTCTCTCTCTCTCCCTCCCGCTCTCTCTCTCTCTTCCCCTCTTTCCTCCTCGCTCCTTTCTCCCTCTCTCCCCCCTCTCTCTCTCTTCCCCTCTTTCCTCCCCCTCCCTCTCTCCCTCCCCCACTCTTTCCCCTCTTTCCCTCTTTCTCTCCCCTTCCTCTCCTTCCCCCTCTTTCCCCTCCCTCTCCCCCTCTCCCCTCTCCCTTCTCTCTCTCTTCCCCTATTTCCTTCCCCTCTCTCTCAAAAGGTCAAAAAAGATCAAATCTTGCAAAGTAAAAAAACAGTAGAACGCTCTCCCTCTCTCCCTATCTCCCCCTCTCTCTCCCTCCCCATATCCTTCTCTCCCTCTCTTTTCTTCTATCTCTCCCCCCTCTCTCCCTTTCCCCCTCTCTCCCTTTCTCTCTGCCTCCTTATCTTCCCTCTCCCTCCTTATCTCCCCTCCCCCTCTCTTCCTCTCCCTCTTTCTTTCCCCTCCCTCTCCCTCTCCTTCTCTGTCTCCCTCCCCTTCTCTCTTTCCCTTTCTCTCCCCCTCCCCCTATCTCCCCTCCGTCTATCTCTCTCTCTCTCTCCCTCCCCCTTTCTCCCTCCCCCCATCTCCCCTTCTCTCCCTCTCTTCACCCGTCTGGAGGAAGATCTCTCTTCACAACTCAATTGATGAGGGCGGCTTAATTAAGATGTTTATTGTTTTTGAGATGCAGGTACTACATAGAATATTTTATTACAGTTAATTAGATCATTCTACTATTTATTACTTCTTCCGTCATTTATGTTTTTTCCTGTATTCCTTTTAGAGCGAATTTGTATGTTTCTTCGTGTTTCTATTCTTTCCTTATTTGTTCAACTACTTTTACTTTTTATCCTTATTGGATCAAATTAACTGGACACAAATATTTCATATGACCCACCATCTATTACAGTAATTTACAATTCTTTATCCACTTTCTTATCCCATGTGTAAAAAGTAATGGGGAGAAACATAAAAGACGGAGGAAGTAAAATAATGCTCCTCTGTCTCGTTTATTTGTTTGTCTTTGATTAAAATAATCTTTGCAATGAATATAAACGTCAAGCAAATTAAATTACGTGAAGGCCTCAATGCCTCATGGAAATTCGTGCTGGCTAGTTTTCGATAATTAATTTTGGGAAGCATATAAATTATATTTGTCGTGTTATGATTCAAATAACTGGTTGAAGTTTTGATTTTTCTTAACATTAAGACATTCCTATGACTCCCTAATGTGGACCATAGTTTTGCTGTATGAAGTCTTTGTTTGATTGAAATTCAAGTTGTTGTTTTTTCCTGATTCAGTATTTGATATCATTTTCGAACATCGTCATTTTAGTTGTGATGACAATAATGGAAAGCAGAAGAAACTTTCTTGGTTAGCGATTCAATCGGATCAGATTTGGGTTAAGTCAATTTGGACTCATAAGAGTCTGTCAGACTGGTTTGGGCATGGTGATTCATGTCACAAGATTAGGAAAACAAGAAAGATTTATAACAAATGAAAATTGTAAAACACAAGATGATAAATTACCCATTCTAAGAATTACATGAAATTTTTCATAAAAAAAGAAAGAATTACGTGAAGTGAAGATTTTTCTTATAGAAAGGCAAACAAAATGTAAGTTGTTCATTAAACAACATGCCCTGTGATAAGAGAATGATCCAAATCCAATATCAAATCGTTTACATCCTCGATGCCTACAGAAATTTGGACCAGATCTTCAGTCAAACCTCTCGCCTCTCACCTCCTTGTCTGCGGCTGGTATGGCAGCGTGAGACATGAAGCACGACATGCTTATCAGTGACTGACGATAATGCTGAAATATTTGGATGAGATAAAGAGCGATCGTTACCAAAAATGACAGTGATGCTGGAATATTGTTTTGTCTTCACGACGTGTCTCGCAAGAGGGATGAAACCGGCCACGAAACTAAGCACAGATCCTGCAACTTTTGCCTACAAAGAATGGCAACATTCGTAATGAAAACAGTTTCTTATTCTTCTCGATCAGGGAAACTAAAACAAATATTCATGGACTGGAGATGAATTCAGAAGTAATCGGGGGTAGAAGAACACCTGTGAAAAATGCAAAGATCGTCTAGGATGGTCACGAAGTTCAACATAGTAAGCCTTCTTAACTCGTGGATGCGAGGCGAGAAAGCCAGCCGTTTTTTGTACATTATCCTATGCGAAGCAGAAATAGTATTACTACTCGTACAATATAGGGGTATTAAGATAAAATTATAATTTTCCGCTTTGACCAGGTTTTTCTCCATTTATGTTGAAATATTAATTTATGAAGCCTTTTTGTATGAGGAACGTAAATATATTTATTTATATTAAAATTTAGAAATATTGAGTGAATATAATCAAGATCTTTATTTTACAAGTTCGATACTTCGATGTTACAAAGCGGATAGAGCTAGTATGTAAAATAATTGTGTTTTGAGCGCACCTGTTCCTTTTCGACTCGAAGACCCATGGTCTTGGTACCACGTAAACGAAGCCAGCAATTAAATGGTGCCAGCCAAGAGTCTTCGGCATTTTTTCGAGGAATTGAAGTTCTTTCGCCAAACTGGTTAAGAGAGCATAAACAATCATTATCTTTTAAACGCAAAAAACTACCTACTATGAGCAATTTGAGTTCTCTGGTGTAAGTTTTTGCATATCGTTACCTCTCCTTTCACAGCACGAACGCCAGCCCTAAGATCACAATGTCAGGATATAAATTACGTTGCGGAATGAATCACAATATCTGTCGGACATTCATGAAGTAGGATACAAGAGCAAAAGGCCTACTATGCTATTACTCCCTGAAGATTCTTCATCGTTCAAACGGCTGTCTCCTCACTGTCACATATTTATAAAGGCTCTATTCCATTAAATTATCTAGTCTTCGACCTCAAACTCAACAAATAAAACTTACTCTATCTAGTACAACTACTACCTACAACAATCTAATAGAACAACTGAACAAATCAAACACAATAATTCTCCTCTACAATAACAATCTTAGCTACACAATCAACAAAAACATGGTTTACATTTTCAGATGTGTAGACCTAAATATCAGAGTAATAAAGCTGAGCAAAAATATATACCTCATTATGCAGTTTCTTTTTTATGCTTAAGCGCCTGCATCATATCATACGAATTCAAACTTGATCAAAATTGAGACAAACTTGGTTACTTTCAAGGGATCCCAAACAAATTTCACCAGAATCACACCAATTAAGGGGTTCCCTAAAAGGTTTACCCAAATGACATTCAAATTGATCAAATTTTATTTAAAGCTTTAAATCCTAACCAAATTCAACCAAACTTGATCAAAGTTTACATAAAGACCGTAACTGTCAAGGTATCCCCCACAAACATTTTTCAAATCAGACCAAATATGCTAATCAATCAGTTTGATTTCATCAATGATTAAAGTTACTGACATTGCTTAGCAACATTAGCACCACCTCAAAGCTCAGAATATAAATTTGTAAATTTCAGTGAAAATATACCTAAATGATCCAGAATCAATAAACTGCATATGGACACCTGAATCATTAAGTGTACCCTCTTGTTGTCGCTCAGTACGCTCCCTAATCAGCGTTTTTGAGTTCATCTTTTTTTGGTGATTCGTTTTTTTTTTACTTACACTTCAAAAATTCTCTTCATCTTAATTCCTATTGCTGTTTCCCCTTGTTCTTCATCAGCCATCAAATTTGGCCTGGGCATCCAATACTTCGACAGGTATTCTGATTTTGTTTTCACTTTCTGTTAACATTTTCTCGAGTATACCTGTATATCTTCAGTAACACTCTCTACTGCTCCTGCTAATATTGTTTCTTTGTTAGGCAATAGCGAAAGTTCGACTGCCAAGGTGGTTGATTGCATTGTAGCTGTTAAAGATCTTTTCGGCTCTCAGTCTGTATCCACCCAGTCTTCGATAAGTCAACCCGTCAGCTCTCCTATGATTCGATATGGAATATCTTCCATGCCTGTAAGTCATTCTTTAAAAGTCTTGATCCAACTGTGCCTATCAGCACCTGAATATCATGGGATGTGAAAGAGGAAGTCAGAAATGAGAAGACGCACTTTTGTCTTTCCGCAAAGTTTCCTGATGCAAATTTGTGTGAAAAAACACCACTACGTGAATGCAGCCCGACATAAGCAGGTCTAATTCAAGAAACCAATGTACTCTACAACTTTGTCTTGGGAAAGAAGAGGTACTATTGTATCCAAAGCCAGAGTGGGTACTATTGTATCCAAAGCCAGAGTGGTTATACATCAGAGGATCTTCCAACGAAAACCCTTTTCTTTTGAGTGGTACAGATAACATAACAGCATCAAAAAGTTAACTCGGGTCATTTTCTGGGGATGTTACTCTCTAGTATAAAAGCAACATTAGGAACATAATACTATCGTATATGAATAGTGCACTATTTGACATTGCAACAGCTCTTAGGCCAATATATTTGATGTGTTGTATTGTGTAGGTGCGTACATGTTCTGAGGTGGTCCAATAATAGTTTTTTCTTTCTTTCTATAAGGAACGAAAACACAACAAAATATACAATCAGAAATAACAGATGAGTGACAAGAACGCAAAGAAGCCAAAGAGAAGTTGCTCTTACTTCCTTGTAGACTTCAAGCGGAAGTGGCAACTTAAGAAATGACATCCATGACTTGGTAAACTTGAGTATCATTTTCTTAGAAATATGGCCTGAAGAAAGTTCCTGACAAACAAAACATATTAGAACATAACGATAAGCATGGTAAAAAGTAGGTCTAGTGTCCTAGAGTAAAGCCCTTTTCGTTCACGCAAATGATGCAAAGGAATATATGAAAAGGCTCAATATCATCAACAAAGCAAAGCAATGAGAGAGGTATAATGTTAACTGCGGTAAGACGCTATAGTACATACTACTGCAGTACTATATATCACCCAGTAGAGAATGAATTTATGGAACCAAAGATCAATACACAGTATCTTCAATTATCTTGACGAAACGAAATTGTTACATTCAAACTTGACTACGGTTTCTTACAGCTGCTTCATGTAATAAACAGCCTCACACAACTGACCATATGCCAACCACTTGGCATGATGCAGATATCAGCAAAATAAGTAGAACGTCAGTGGATCTTACATTTTCGGTAGAATCATCGTTTTGATTCATGACAATTTTCCCATCTTTAGGCTTGTCTTCCTCCTGATTATCGTTGTCTTTGATAAGAATCCTGATCAACCATGAACAAAAACAATATATTTTATATGCCAATGTAAGTCCTGGCATAAATATCACATGGACGAAAATCCGAGACACATAATACAAGTAATTCCAATTACAGAGTTATAAAAGAAAAGGCTTATACTTGTTTGGCCAAATACCATCAATCCTGCTTTTATTTGTTTTGTTATTAAACAATCAGACCATAAAGATTACAGGATATAGAAGTCCCAACGCCTAATGGTTGATCAGTGTAAATAGTGTACCTACACTATTACAGAAATCACTTTCTTCAATGCAACCGAAAATTGACATTCACTGCAGACTATAAGCTTTTATTTGTTTTGAAATATTACTTTCCAAAATTGGATGTATAATTATCATCTCGACAAACTTAGAAAATCCGATACAACTAATATTTTTCTCGAACCTTTGTCCCATGTTTTGGAACTTGCCGAATTGATTGACTAAAATAAACGGTTCAGTGAACTGAAGACTGAAGCACACCTTAACTTTGTCGAGAATCACAAGTGGCCCAGCGACTCCTGAGACTGTTCGGTATTCTGCAGAATTCGAAAATGCAATGAGTCTACCAAAATTATACAAAGCTTGAATCTTTGACTCTTTGTTATCGGTTTCAGAGACTTGACACTGGAATTACGGAATATTTTTGAAGAGTATTTTTTGAAGAGTATACCTGTATATCTCGACTTTGCCATGCCCGCCTTGCATTGCTTATTGAACAGCAAACGTGGGAACTAACCCCCTCGCCTTTTCAACTTCCGTTGCGTCTGGCTTCGTTCCTTACTCATGTACTTCATCTGAAGGTGATGCGGCCACTTTAATGTAGCCTATGCATCCAGATTTGCCTGAATCTAGTGACAACTACAACATCAGCAGCAGCCGGAACATACCTTGATAGCCAAAGCCACAAGAATTGTTCCTGCTAGGTATCGGCCCCATAATCCACCCAAATCTCCAACAACTGCTGCTGGCTTGCCTTCTTAGACTTTGACCTGCACATCTCAGCGCTGGCAGCAACCAAGTCCTCCTCAATTTCAAGCAATGTTTGGGAAGACAAGGGTTTGAGGGCAAAATTCGCTGCTATAAAATAACCCCCCAGAAGCCCGATATCCTCCAAAGCTATACCAACTTCACCCCACGGCATCAACAAAGAGCTGGTTTCAGGACACAATAAAATTGAACTCCAACCTGCATCTGACACCGAAAGCTGATAATGACACCCGAAAAGTGGAAACCACTCCAACCGAAACCAGATTTTATACAATCCCAAACCGACCTAATTTGAACCTTACACTCCAGTACTATTTACTGACAATTGAAACTTCCAACCAAACAATCAATCAACGCTTGTACCACCAAACCAACAAATCAATTAAAAGCACATAAAAAGAGAAACATCAAAGAACAAGAAAGATGATCAGAGGCAAAACCCTCTATACCAACATCAACTAAACCCCCACCACTGCAAATATCAATAGCAACGAACACTAAAAGAAATCATCACTCAAACCAAGAATACCACAAATCGGCAACACCCAGCTGAACACAAAAGGCACACATGACCCAAAAAAACAAATGTGTTAATAAACCACAAAGTTTAAGTACTAACACAAAGAAAAATACAATACTGAATGCATCACTCAAACCAAGAAGGCTGTATTAACATAGCACTCAAAATACAACAAATAGGAAACAAAACCGCATTGAATATACGGAGTAATTAAAACAAGTGTAACCTGAAGATGAATGATTAAATTTAATAAAAAGAGGGGCTCATACCATCTAAGCTATCTTTATCTCGAAGAACCCTATCAATAATAGAACGATCAGAAAAGTCGCTTTCCTTGAAACAACGACAACAACAACGTTTTGTGACAACTTGAAGAGTTTACATTACTTTGATTGCCTGAATTAAACCAGTTACCTTTAGATCACTTTGAGTTGGGAATATGTAATTTCATCACATGATTTGCTATAGCAGCTTCAAATCCTCCAGCCTTTTTAGAGCCATTAAATGGGATCAGTAGTAATTCTTGATTAAGATGTTGAAGGAGGCGACGACGACGATGATGATATGGTTGTGCAGAGAAAATATGAGGGATTGAATGGATGATGAAGAGATAATTGGGAAATGAGTGGATGAGAATTGAGAAGGAAAAGCAGGAAAAGTGAGTAGATGAAAGAGGAGAACTGAAGGAGTAGTGAGCCTAAGTGGTTGACCAAGCAAATCTAACGGCCAATAATAGGTAGAACAGATCAGTGGCTGAGAAATGATAAGTTACTATTCCTAAGAGAACACTATTCCTAAGAGAAAAAACTGTTCACAAGGGGGAATTGAAGGCACAATTCTTCTTTTAATATGTAAGGATAAAATAGTTTTCATTGGTCTAAATTTAAATGTGATATTTGTTACGAGATTCTTCCCTTTTTATAAAAGGAAACTAAGTGACAAGGATAAAAAAATCAATAATGCGTGCACGAGGATTCGAACCCCTATGCCTGCTACCACTACAACACTAATACCAATACTAATCTACTCCATGGTCATATACATAATAATATACTGTACGCAGATAATTAGGCCCTCTTCTATCTTGGGCCTCTGTTATAAGAATCGGGTCAGCTTGCTGTTTGACGAGCCTGTAGGAATTGCAAGTTAGGGTTGGTAAGCAACTTCTTACATTTTAGGTAGGAAGTCACTTTCATGGGAAATTTCACTTCCTCTATCGGTGGAAAATTGAGGCAACAACAGCCCCGTTTTTCTCAATTCATGGGAATTGCTAGTTCCTATAATTTTCCATGGGCAATCAAATGACACTTAAATACTATTATTAACTACAATATAATAATATTGTCTAATATAAACAAATGATCGAAAAAAAGTAACATATTATTTGATTAGACGAGACAATTTTTTTTTCTTATTTGATTCGTTATAAACTTACGAAAGGATAATGAAATATGTTTGTTTTGTTAGAAGAACTCGTTGTTTAGGAACCCCGACCGGTCCGATCCACATGACTCCACTTGCAAGACTTTGCCGCACCTAACATGATAGGGTAACATGTACTAGTAGAGACTTTGACTTAAAAGAGTGTCCATCGTGGGAGAGGGACAACAGCCGAAGTTGAATAATATAAAGACCTAATTTATTGGCGAAAAGTCGAGGATACGTCGTCATTCATACAAATAATTTCAAAAATTGAGGGATGATGAATTTAATGATCAACTGATTTGTTGCAAAAAGTCTTGGCACGAGATTATTCCCATCAAAATCGATTAACTCCACCAGAGAATAACTGTCATACTCTCTCTCATCTAATTCAAGCTTTACACTTACTCTAAATCGGTCTTTCAATCAGACTCATCAATTAGCATGTTCACCCGGTTTCAAGAACCGGACCCAACTTGTGAGGGGCCCTCATTAGGTTGAAATCAGTATATATAACTTCGGTTTTTCTAACGTGTGCCCACTGGGTACACGTTAATAAGCTGATTAAGGTAACAAAAGGCTTATATGCTGATATAACTTATATGCTGGCCTTGGTAATACGGTAACAAAAGGCTTTGCAGTACAATGGTATCTTTGTTACTCTATATATTTTTTAGCTTCGACCTTTAATTTGTTTTATGCTTTCTTAACATATAATTTGTGGATACATATAATTTATGGATACCGAAGATGTCTTAGCCTAGTGGTTAGGACTAGGTGCTCTGGGACAGTAGGCCTCAGGTTCGAATCCCCCTCTGTGGACATGGCGTAGGTCCACCCCGACGCGGCCACGCGCGGGTTTGGGTAGGCGAATGAATCTCGTGGTGAGATTGTTCTCGGGTTCGAAATTTAAGTCAAAATGGAGTCGCCACCGAATTTTGTGGTTATTCGGAACCATACGAGTCCACTCTATATCGTCATGGGCTGTACACAAAGTACGGCCCACTTCGATTTCAGAGTTTATGAGGCTCGTCCCTTTGCATTGCAATATCGATACCGTTTAAACCGGCTTCCGTATATAGAATGACTCTCGTGTGTCAATAGGTTCGGGCATCCGGAAACCAAGGTTCTGAGTAAGGGGTGAGGGTACGTGTTGGGAAGCCCACTAAGGACACCCAACCCCGCCCGCACATGGCGGCCTCTACTAAGACATCGTTCGTGTTCGTGTGCGCGCGCTAGTAAAACGATTAAATGATATGCAAACAGCGTTTTCGGGCTAAACATGTGAATTTTGCGTTAACTACGTCATTTAATGCATCTTGAATATGGTCGGAGTAATTTAGCATGCGAGGTTCATTTATAAAGCGATAAGCAAGTAAATAAACAAAACTCGAAAGTAAATAACGTACAAGTTACACGGGCGGAAATACAACCCGACCAATACAAAAATGATAAATAAAATACAAACGGAAAAATAAATAATAAGAAGATAGGAACGGACCCGTATGCAAACTAGACCGCGAATTGTATAGATGGACAAACCCCGATTAAATACACATTGCGTTGTGTATTAAACGAAGGACGGAGACATAGGACCTAAGCGTGACGCTAGCCCGACCTTATGCCTCGATGCCTTGTCCCGACTTATCATGTCGAAAAATCGATCAAAGACGTTAAAGTGTCGTGATATGTATGCGTTTTGAAAAATGGGTTCACGTGATTGACTTTACACGTGTCGACTAAAAGTCGTAAAAAAAAGACGAGGCTTAAATGTTGCATTTAGGCTCTCGGTTTTCTGGACTACAAGGCCCACTCGGTCGAGTCATGGTCTGACTCGGTCGAGTGTGTCCTCGAAAAGGGTTCTGCCCAGGTTTTTGGACGCTACTCGATCGAGTAGCCTACGTACTCGGTCGAGTAGCCCCTGTACGAGTACCAACTCGCGTCATTTTTGGGTTTAAAATCGATGGTCGGCCAAATCAAATACAAATATCGCACGATTTGTATTTAACTCGGCTTCCGGTACTATAATCGCGTATGCATGCGATTATAATACCGTTATCGGAGATTTGTGAAAATGCTTGTGCTAGATTATAAATTTTGCATTAGTGACGAAATTGTGTCCCTCTACGTCACGACATCGAAACTAACCCTTTTGGATTATGTGATGTCGGTTTTCGTGTCAACGGGTTCCGTACTAATAAAAATGGGATCAAATGCGTTCAACTATTATTAATCGCGATCACGTCACGCCCTTGAGTACATTGGGACGGGGCTCCTCGAAAGGGCTCCACCTCCGTCGTTGCTCGTAAAGGGATTAGACGGACTTTAGGCGATAATTATAGTCAAACGTATTTAAAACCGAATTTTGATACTAGTATATATATATACGGTATGATAATGTTAGTAACGAGAATGTAAAAAGTTAGTATACAAAAAAAAAAAGTAAAATGTTAGAGTTATGTTAGAGTTAGTGTTAGGATACTAGTATAGTTATTACATAGATAATACAAAACGTAAATAAAAATGAAGTAACAAGGATCGAAATGGGGTTAAGGACACCCTCAACATACATGCTTAGTAGGGACCTCGGAAATGGACTCGCAAATAAAGACGGGACGTCGGAGTATCGAGGATGTATGCAAGTTATGGTGTGTATGTGTATGTGTGTGTGTTGGTCGGTTTTTTGGAGAGCAAATGGCTCGGTTTTTGTATGGTTGTGCTTAGGGTTTTAGTGTGAAGAACATAGGAGGATTATGGCTGAAAAGGTAGGGTAAATGCAGGTTAAAAAAACTGTGTAAAATGAGAGGGGGTCGTGGGGTATTTATAGAGTTTACCCCACGACCTAGGGTCACTCGATTGAGTGGCCCTAGTGCACTCGGTCGAGTACCCTAGAAAATGGGCCTGATCCGGAAAATGACGCTCCACTCGATCGAGTGGATCAGGTGAATCGAGCTAAAATAGGAAGGAGTTAACCTTGTTTGATTTGGTTGCTCTTTTTGAAATGGATTTGGGCGCCAGTTTCTAGAAGGTGGATTTGGCTGATATTTGTGACGGGTTCGTCTTTGACCGGGTTTTGACCCGGTCGCCAAAAGACGGTTTTATTTCCGGTGTCGGTTTTGGCCCAAATTAGTCTTATTTTGCTCGGAACGACCCACTGGGCCTGAATTTGAGGTTGGTTTTGAGAGATTTGTACTCCGCTAAAAGTCCATGTCGGATATTATTGATTCCGAGCCCAAATCCGAGTATACCAAGTCACGTTTGCGTCCGATCATCATCAGGTGTTTGTCGGAAACTGCTATAGACACTAGCAGGCAAAATGCGGGTATCTACACCCTCCCCTATATTGTAATGCGACTAAGTGCGCTCTTCGTTGAACCAAAAAAACATATAATTTGTGGATGATTTATTAATTTATACTCCTTCCATTTTCTTGAGTTAGCCCCATTGGGGTTTAGTACGGAGAAAATTAAAGTGATGATATGGTGTGAGAGAAAAATAGAGATAAAAATATTTCTTTAAAAGGAAATGGGGCTAACCAAAAAAATACCCAAAAATGGGGCTTATTCAAGAAGAAGGAAGGAAATATAATGACCGTTTTATCAAAACGAAATAATTCTTGTAATAAAGATCATACAAATATGATATTTACGACCCCATAAAAAGTTAAAACTACTCGTATTTTATTGAAAAATATACTCTACATGACAGCTACTAATGCCCGATCTATGGACCGTGACTCGTAAATCTCAAACATTTGATAACTATCTAGCTTATTATAAATAGCAATACTCCGTAATATTTATCAATCATGACACTCAATATCGTATTATCGTATTACGGAGTATTTTTTTTCAAAATAACCTAAAAATATTGGAGGTGGTAATTGGTAAAGGGCCTCAAAAAAATTGACACAGAGTCGCTAGATATCATTTAATGGCCCTGCATCCAATCAAAGTTTTACATTTCTTTTATGATAAAAAACTTTACCATACAATCCTCATATCCAGGATAATGGAACAAGACGACCGGGGTCACTACTAAGCGTAGTTTGGAGGGGCGATGGTCTAGGGGCCTAGGGCCCAATGATAAAATGTAACCCAATTTGAAAGAAAATACATATAAATATTGTTTAAACGTGTAAACTACGTAATAAATTGAAGAGACTCAATTGTTAGAGCATTGGTATTTGATGAAAATGGAGTGGATATATCAAGGTTTTTTATGATACCAGACCAGATTAACTTGTAGATCGGCTTCCCAAAAAATTCAAACCCAAAGACTGGACCGGTTAGAAAGGAACCCTTTAGGAGCAATTTTAGACAGATTGGACTGGTAAAATAGACTAAATTAGATTTTTTTTTTTAAGTGTGGACCAGATCAGAGACCGATCACCAAGTTTTTTGACACCCGAAGACCGGACTGTATCACTTTTTGAGCACCCCTAGCTCCGGCCATGTTAGCTTGAGGATACACAAAGATGCTAGACTGATAAACGAGCTCAAAAAAAATATTTCCTCCATTTTTATTTTATCTTCCCATCGACATTTGACACAAATTTTTTTGTATTGAATATAAAATGATAAATTTAAGAAATATTGGAGGTAGAATGACAAGTGTGTGTAAATAGAAAATAATAAAGTTGTAAGGAATGTAAATAGTAAGGGTAGTAAGGTAAAATTATTGATCAAAATGGAAAAGATATGAAATGATAAGATAAAAAAAATGTACCAAAAAGCAAATTGGAAAATATATATAAAAAAAAATGGAGAAAGTCATTCGGCAAAGCTAGTTCTTTCACCTAAATTCTGATAGCCTAGCTATGAGATAAATGAATCCCTTAATTAATTTTAGTGATTACCAAATGTATTAAGGAGTACTATATTATATAATACTCCCTCCATTTTCTTGAATTAGTCTCACTTCTTTTTTTTTTAGAGAAAAAGTGTGTCAATGAGAATATTCGTTAAGAATTACACTTATATTATCCTAAAAATACAAGGATTATGTTATCACCTATTAACATGCTCAGATTATGGTAACAAATATGCTAAGTTACAAAGTTAGGTGGATTTTTACATAATCGATATTTAATAGGATCATTATTCATCGTACAAAAAAATATCACCCTTGTTATAAGAGGTTAATATTTAACCATTTTATCAAATAAAGATAATAAATTATTACAAGGAAATAACAATATTTTTACCTTTTTCTATCTAAATGGATAAATATTAAATGATTTCTAATAATATGACGAATATCTTTGTCATAAACAATTTTTTTTTTTGGAATGACATTACTCATCATGGGAGAAATACAATTGGCCTGGTTGAAGGTTGTTTCCATCCTATATATCAAAACTCATATCTTCAAGTAATTGGGATTTTGTGTATGTGGGTTAAATCACTATGAACAGTCCATGCATGAAAGCTAATTAGGGCCTCACCTTTTATCAATGATTGTACCAAAGTAAGATATTGTGGTCTCCCTGAATGAGTTAAAACTACAAAGTGCACATGCACATGCACATGCACATGCACTAATGGCTCACTCTAAGCTAAACCATAACGACGGCAATATATAGTTTCATCAACCAGCTCTAGAAAACGACATTACCTACAATCGCACCATCTCTGAAGTGGTCTGGTTAGGTTAGCCGACAGTGACCATGAACTCCTATCATCAAGTTCATTAGCCAAGTACACTTGCCATTTGATCGATGAACTTCCAGGCAACTTTGTCTTACAAATTTTACAATTGATAATTATTATCATGCTCTGCTAGGAGTTTGATTTTGACACTTACGAAACAAAGCCAATAAGAGATAGTTGTTAGATTTAATCTGATCCAAGACTGAAACTTCATACTAAATTAATTGATATATATACCGAATAGCGGAAGCGTACCTGACTCAATTGGAGAAGGGAGGTGGATTGGGAATCACCCGATTATAGTCTTCTAACAGACACACTCGCCTTTTGGTTTCTCCATACCGATGGGATATATGTGAGATTAGGTCAAAAGTGTGCTGTCAGGGACCATAACCCTGACTATATATAGGGAGGGGTGGTTAATAAACCCTGGACCTATATCAGTCACCTTTAGTGGATAAGCCCATCATATATCCCATAAAGCCCTAATGGATCTCTACACTATTATAGTATCCGCCCCATACTTTATAAGACGTAAATAAGCCTGTATTATCTGTATTATAATGAATCACGTATTTGGGCTCAACTTTAATGATAGCTAATAAATACAATAGGTCCAAATAATGTTGTCCACATATATTGTATTAGATCCATAATTCTTACAATCTCCCACTTGGGTCATATACTAGTATATGTAGGACACTGAAGTGTATTCATTATAACCGTATGAGCTCAATAGTGCTATCAAACATTCTAACCGTCTTATGCAATTCGGTCCGTTAATCATATGTACATAGAACCAAAGCGGCCTTTGCCACAGTTTGTCGTAACAGAACCCATCAATGATCACATATGCAAACATGACTAACAACATGAATCTAGTATAGGAGTGTAGCATGGAAACAACAACCGAATGTGATCTAAATATGCATATTTCCAACTGGTCCACCTTAAACCTTGGTGAGATCAACCAGATAAGACAGAGTGAAACTGAAAACTATAAACCTTATTTCTGCAGAACTGAATAACCATATATCATAATGATGTGTCTAATGTGACAAACTCCCACTTAACCTGAATATCTTTAGAACCGAAACACCCATTTGAGTAATATGCTCAAGAAAGACCGTGGGTGGTAATTTCTAATTAATAAGCGGATCCGCAAAAATTGAGTTTGTACAAACATATCTTAGATGCCTTTCACTCTGAATCGTTTCTATAACAACACAACACTTGTATTGTTATTTGAAACTATAATAATAATCATCATTTTGTCACAAATAACTTAAATGGTCTTTCAATATTGAACTTAATTTGTAACCTTGTGACAAATAAGCATTACCAAACAGGAGTCGAAATACCGAATGATCTCAACCTAAATCGATCTCCCATATGATAACATTGTTTTGCTCCAAATATAAATGACAAACAATATTTGGCTGCCCTTAGTGGATCTCAATATCCTGCTGTATTTCAATTTCTTAATATCTGTCAATTAAACTATAGAATGTACACAATATCCAAACATGTACAAACTAAGTTTAATTATACCTTATTACTTAAACACATGAAATATATCCTGAAGTACATGGATTTAAGTATGTAATACTGTGTATTATGAATATGAACATTTCTTTAAGGACATTAATGAAACTGCATTAGTCTCATTTACTGAAAGGGTATAAAATTTGATATATTTTCATACTCCCACTGAATCTTAATTATCTACAATCATATACCACATTCATACAAAACTAAATGAGATGATATCATGGCAGATCGATGTACTCTTTGACGGAAAACCTTATTTGAGTTTTCATTGGATGATTATTAATCTTAATTTGCAAAAACTTTACCTTGAATCTATCGAGTCAAGATTTCCAATATATGCAACAATGGGTCTATCAATGTCACCATTGACAAACTTGTCTTTACCATTCATCCAATGTAACTCAAGAACTAGGTATATCATCTGTCTTTATAGCCATTATTGACAAGACGAGTCTTACTGTCTCATTACCGAATGAGTCTGTCTTGGTAACAAATAACTATTTGAAACCAATATGTTTTATACTTTTAGGTAATGAAACAATTAATGAAATAATTCCAAAGTGTCTTTATCAGTCAAATGACTTAATACTTTATTGATGACATACATAAATTCACATGTATTAGTTAGAACTTTCAATGTGGATAATGATACATCAAATATCATGTGGGTGATTAACACAGCATTACTTTACACACATGCGGATAATGGTCGGCCCAAAGGAAGGCCATTATTTGGCCGAATACATATACAATTTTGGGTGATAAATATGTGACGATTATTCGGTATTTTCATGTGTATACTGAGTCAGCCCAAAGGAAGGCTTAGTATTCGACATGAGTTTATCGTCAATATTTGATCACGATTATTTAATTATAGTGTCAATGTTTAGTTAATAATTTATGCCCAACGGCTAAATGCTAAATCTGCAAAAACGCTATACTGTTTGAATTTATTCAAAATATGAGAATATTGTTTTGTTCATCAAATTGACATTACTGTTCATTATATCTGTCATATTCAGGTTACATTCTCAATTCAGATGACGCTATTTATTTAAATAAATGGTAAAAGAATGTAAACACTTATTTTGGGTCGTCATAATTTTAACACAACATTAAGAATGTATGGTTGTTCTACTCATAAGGATGAAAATATCGTGTGGACTCACGTGTTTTTTTTTGTGGAGTAGAAAATTTAATGCATGTGTTTAGTGATTGTTTAATGCGACATTAAGGACATATTTAAGGACATCGTTTCTATTAAATAAGTTACAAGTGTCCAACTCTAAGAATAACAAGATAAGGACAAAGTTATTGGTTGTTGGCTTGTTACGAGTATGGACACATAAGGAATATAGTACTAGTTTGTACGCTTCATCGTGTGTCGGTAAGGATACACTTCTCATTTAAGATTTGTCTAAGGTTAATTACTATATCCAATCATGTTTTGTGGGTGAATTTGGTTTTTCATTCACATAAATACATTAATGCAAGTACAAGTAAGATCTAAGATGTTGTATGTCAATCGGTGATGAAAGATTCATCTATTCGGGGCATGTCATCATCTAAATTTGAGACAATCGGCTAATTTAGTTATCACTAGTGACTTGTTATTTTATTTGAATCTGGAAAATTTTCGGTACTGCCTTTTGGTGGAGTTCGATTATTTTTCTTTTGGTCAAATTTGGTTTATTGTCCATTGAGAAATAATTAATTTTTATTTTCCTAATTCAAATAATGGTAAATATGTTATTTTTGAAAACTTTACACAGCTTGGATTGAAATGTCTTTTAAATACTTGCATTAAAACTCCAGTGGATATAAAGAATTAAGGAGAATATAATTTCTTTTCGGTATGATACATTAAAAAGATTATTAAAGTTTTGTGTCAAAATGAAATTATTGACCCTTCTACTTCGGATCATATTGAAAGGGAATAAAGACGAAAAGAGAAAATAGATATCAAAAGGATTTTGGATGCCTTGTAATTGATATATAAGGATATGTGAACTATTTTATGTTTTAAGTTGTATTGGTTCACGTCACTATATTAATTTTTAGACAAAATTATGTTTGATATTTATATCTCGAACTTGAGAAGTTTTAAGTTCCTAGACGTTTTTATCACATATTTGACTGAAATATATTCTCGGTACAGGATTAAAGATGTCATGTCGATCATAAGTGGAAACACTTTGACAAATTGACTATTCAGGATAATAACATCAAGGTTATTTCGGATACTTGCTATAGATGTTTGATCTTACATTAAAGATTGCACTATATGAAGGTTTAAATATGTATGGTGTATTACGTGTGTAAAGTAAGATTTTTGGGGCTAGGTAGGAGTATGATTATTCACACTCTTTTCTAGATAACTCTAGAAGTAAATTTAGAATTGCAGCTTGGTTTTGGATAAAGATACAACAATCATATTGATTGATTATAGTGTAAATTACTTACACTTAAGGTATGTCCAACTAATTAAGAATGTTTTTTAAGGTAATATAGTTGGACTTCAGGACAATTAATAATTATTTTGTTGTATAATAACTTTATAAGGATTAAGGGTGATGTATAAAGTAATGATCCCACACGCAAGTTACTTTAAGACGGATAATATGGGTTCATTGAGGTTATTGAGTTTGGGGGGAAGAAATGAGACTTATAGAAATGATCTTGTGTCTCATTTGTTAGCGTATTATTAACATGACATAAATAAAACATAATTCCCATAAATCTTTGAACAACATGAAGGTCACAAAAGATTAATTAAGAGAGATCAAGACATACCTCCTGACATTGTGGAATAAGTCGAGATCTAATACGAACGATATTAGATCTCTATAAGACGTCTTCAAATAATAATAAGATGACCCCAAAATAATAATAAGACGACTTCAAATAATCTTCAATCTTCAAATAATAGGTCGGTTTCTCTCTCTTTTCCTATAATAATTATAAGTGTTGTATTTCTTAATTTTTTGTATGGAGTTTCTGATGGGGAAGACTCCTTTATATAGGCAGAGAGAGGACCAGATTCCTATTAGGGTTTTAGATTACCGTAATCTCGACCTTCCATCAAGGTTGAGTAAATATGGAAAGACTCCTTATTTAGTCCGATATTATTGAGATAACATATCTCTATAGAATCCCGATTTTCAATAAGATCATAATTATGAGGAAGAAATATTACCATAATAATAAGGAAGATATATTACATATCTCGTAATATTATTATAGCATAAAATATTCTTACAGTCTCCCACTTGGTTGATTGGAAATCTGTAATGTTCGTTAGAGAATATATAAGTTGCGCATACTATGCTAAAACATATATTTTAAATCGGTATTCATAAGCACCTTGACTGATGCAGTCGTTAAAGAGAGTCATGGCGTGCACATGTCAATCTGCGACATGTTTACTTCCATGTACCACTACATCAACGATTGAAACAGTTAGGCCAGCCATAAGTGGAGTTTTAACGTAATGGTCCCATAATGTCTAAAAAGACTATCTGTTATCATTAATCCAATAATAAGTGTGTACACAATGGAAAAACAGAAATGATATTATATAGCAAGTGTAGAAATTGTTAAGAGATCTCAATAAATGTGTTACA
The DNA here is from genome assembly GCA_958450325.1 of Agrostemma githago. Lineage (NCBI taxonomy): Eukaryota > Viridiplantae > Streptophyta > Magnoliopsida > Caryophyllales > Caryophyllaceae > Agrostemma > Agrostemma githago. The sequence continues at coordinate 70,930,262 of OY288242.1, read as the reverse complement.
TAAGAACATAGATAAAAATGGGACAGACTCGTAATCAATGACTGTCTTCAAGACCCATACGAAGAGTATGTCCTTGAAAAACTTTCGGAGACAGTCCTTTTGTAAAGATGTCTGCAACCATAAGATCTGTTCCTATATGTGTGATGACAAATTTCTGTAATCTAACATCTTGCTTCAGTGAGAGGTATTTAAGGTCCATGTATTTTGATCCCTTAGATATCCTATCATGCTTGGAGAAAAAGATTGCAGCTTCATTATCACAGTAAAGAGAAATTGGCTTAGAGATGAAATTCAAAAGTCCAAATTCCGAGATAAAATTACGCAACCATGCTCCTTGAATTGAAGCCTCGTAACAAGCCACATATTCAGCTTCCATGGTTGAGGTATAAAGCAACTGTGATTTCTGGCTTTTCCATGATATTGCACCTCCGCACAAGAGGTAAACAAATCCAAGAGTACAGTGCCTTGTGTCAGAACATCCCCCAAAATCTGAATCAGAATAACAAGTCACCTGCGGGTGATCTGATTTTCTATATGTGAGCATGAAATTTCTTGTTCCCTTAAGATATCTCAGCACTTTCTTTCCAGCTTTCCAGTGAGCGATTCCTGGGTTACTCTGAAATCTACCCAGCATACCAACTGCATGACTAATGTCAGGTCGAGTGCAAACCTGAGCATACATTAAACTCCCAACCAGAGAAGCATAAGGATATTTTGCCATTTCAATACGTTGTAACTCGTTCTGTGGACACTGTGTGAGATCAAGTTTATCTCCTTTCTGAAGGAGTTATGTCCACTGTCCTACGGATTAACCCGCTTAAGTCTATGTATCCGATATGCCTTACTAGAGGTCGATGTCGGGTTGACATATAAATGAGTTATATGTCTGGTAGTCTTAAGTGGGCCCATTGGGTCACACACAATATGTACGGGATATTATTAATATATATCGATATATTAAATATATCGGGTCAGTAGTAATACGGACCCAGCTGCGTTGTTGGGTTATGGTAATTAAAGTTATACTAATAATCTAATTATGGTAATTAGAGTTATAGTAATAACCTAATTCTAGTTTCTCATCTCCTATATAAGGAGGTTCATATGATGAACCAACCTAGGGAAAAAAGAGTATTGACTCATAATATATATTCGTCTTATAAAGAGTTATAAGGGAGATATAGAGAGAAGTTGTGAGACGGTCTCACACAACCCTTATACTAGCATATACGTCGCAGTTCCGTACCCGTGTGGATACCAAAGGAGGCATCACGTTTGGGGTGCTTTATTCTGTCCGTGGAGATTATTTATTCTTGTCCGTGGAGAATATTTATTCTTGTCCGTGAAGATTATTTATTCTGTCCGTGGAGATTATATATATTTTGGGTTTATTATACTTCTATGCTGTTCCGCTGCAAATAAGGTATAATTGTTATCCCTCTTCTTTTGTCTTTTCAGTTAATACTCGTAAAAGGTCCTTGGGTTTAAGGGTTGTAACCCTACAGTGGTATCAGAGCCTCTGTTACGTAGTATTAATCTAATTGACGTGAATTTATGGCTCATAATTGGTCACTACAAGAAAAATGGAGCTTAGCAACCGATTTTTACCGACCGTCAAAATAATAGTCGGTAAATAGGAATACCGACCGCTAACAGTCGGTAATAAGAAGTTCAGTCGGTAAATTACCGACCGAAATGAAAACAGTCGAAAAATTGGAGAAACGGTCAGTATTTAGCGTAATTACCGACCGATTTACATAGATTACCGACCGATATTCTATCAGTCGGTGACTTCTTTTAATTAACGCTCCCCCTTCCTTCACTACTCATTTGCTCTTATTTGAAAAAAATAAAACCCCAAACCTCCCTCCTCTCGCGACCCATTCACGACCCACCCCTAAACTTCCTTCCCCTCGCCGGACGTCAGCTTCGCCGGACGCCGACCCTGCGCCGGACCTCCTCTTCGCCGGCCGCCGTTCCAGCCGTTCGTCGGACCTCCTCCTTTTTTTCTGAAAATCCCCAATTTCAAGTTAGGGTATGATTTTTAATTGAATTTGTTGTTTAATTTTGTTTAGTTTTGCTTTATTATTGTTGTATGGTTGATGAATTCAACCTAGGTTAGTTGAATTTAGAGTAAACTTGTTTGTTAGATTAGGGTTTAATTAGATTTAGGGTGATGATGAAGGTATATATCGTGGTTTTTTATTTGGTTTTTGGTATAATGTGAATGATTTGTGCTGCATAATCATCATTCTTGTGTAATTTTAGGTGGAGTTGAGTGAATGTTGGAATCATTTCCTTGCCCTTTTGGAAAATTGTTGATAGATGGGTGTTTAGTTTGTAATGGAATGATGTTTGTAAGGTTCTTGGGTGGATTAATAGGCTTCCCTTGTTGTCGTCTACATCTAGGGTTGGGGTAGAGGTGGGTAGTTCTCAATCCATGGGAAACCTAGTGAAGTAATAATGAAGGTATATATATCATACGATTAGTTAGTTACAGAGTATATGATATTTGGAATCTTGTCATGTGTAGTTTGTAGTGTGATGTGAAGGAATATATTATGTTTTGTTATTTGGTTTTTGGAATTTTGTTGAATCTGCTGTAGTTTGTAGTGTAATGTGAAGGTATATATCATGGTTTGTTATGCGGTACTTGGATAATTGTTGAAATGAAATGTGTAGTTTGTATTTCGTAGTGTAATGTGAACTAGTATTGCTGCATAAGCATCATCCTGTGTTATTTTTGCTAGAGTAGAGTCAATGTTGGAGTGGTCTCTTTGTTGTTTTGGAGTATTGTTGATAGTTGATAAACAATGGGTAGATTGTAGTGAGTGTGAAGTACAGTATTGTTGTCTAATCATTGTCATCATCATCATCTTGTGTGACTCTGTTTCGAGTATTTAATGGGTAGTTTTCATTTTTCATCAAGGGCATTGGCGTAAAGAGTTATGAAGAATAGTTAGCTGTAGGGACCGAGTCCTCCGTCCGTAGCATTTAGTAAAATTAAGCACACCATTAAAAAAAGAGATCAGATACGCATTTAGTAAAACTAAACACTTAAATGAAAAAACTGAATGAAACCAGGTCTGACTAGGAAACAATTTAATAAGATGGTGAGTTAGGTGGAATATGAATATTATGAAACCAATTAAAACTCTACAGTCAACACTTTAGCACTATCAACAAACAAACAGCGAGAGAATAGAAGAAGGCCCTGCTCACAGGCTATGCATTGGCTCACAGGCTATGCATTGGGACTTGACATGACTGCAAAGGAACTCCAAGCAACTATATATACTTATGTTTAATTGTGTGACTTAGTTTTATATCTATTCAAGTGTATATACTTTTAGTTATTCATCATTACTTATATTGGTTTTTTCAGGGGTTTTTTAGTTGGAAGCCTGAGATCGAAGATGAAGTCAAATGAATCGTGTTGCGCCTGGCCCTACACATCACTTGGGGTCGATTAAGGCAACAAAACACGCTTCAAGGATGGTGATGACACAATATATTTACTTGCTCAACACATTGTTAGTGACCATATAAAGACATATAACTGGCTGCATGCTATTGTTAGTGTTTAAGAAGTTTGAGTTTTTGTGTCTTGATGACATTGTTAGTTTGTATGACACAGTAGATTTTCTAGTTTGATAAAACTTTGTATGGATATTGTATTTTATTTGAATGACGTTCAATATATAAGACAATTTCATGTGTGACTTCTATTAGGTATTGTCGTTGAAGTGGCGGGTAAAATTATAATTGGAATTGGGATGTGAAAACACCTAAAACAACAAATTTAGTGCACAATAGACCAAATATTACCGACCGAAATAGGCAATTACCGACTACACAATAAGATTTACCGACCGATTTTCTAATTTTACCGACCGATTTTCTAATTTACCGACCGAAAATCAAATTTACCAACCGACTCGTCGGTAGGTAAATTCCGACCGCCAAAATTTTTACCGACTACACATTCGGTCGCTAATTTTAGCAACCACATATATCGGTCGGTAAATTTATTTACCGACCCCGATTACCGACCGAAAATATGCAGTCGCCATATTAATGAAAACGGTCGATAAGTGGAATTACCGACCGTTTTCTTGATTCACCGACTGATTTTTTCAGTCGCTATTGAGCCTTATTCTTGTAGTGGGTTATGAGAGATTCACCCGCGTATTAATTTGATTATATGTTCCCTCGTGCGAGAATTGTTCTCATATTTCATCCATGCCGTGAGAAAATTGAGTTAATAATGATTATGCTACAATTTTATACTTTGCCGCAATTTTGTTTTGGTCTTGATTTATGTGATTATGCCGCACAATTTATATGATTGTTACACACTTGGTTATAATTGTTATAAGTTTCTTTTCATTGGTTTTGCGCATAATCTCTCGTCTTATCGATCAAGTTAGGGTTTGTTTTAATTTACGAATTTAATTTGTTAAATTCTAAAATTGACTCTTAAAATTAATTTAAGATATATCGATTATGTTTTAATTTAATTTACCCTAAATTGATCTACCATAATCCTCGATTTCCTTGTTGATGATGAGACTAATTAGATTAGTCAAGACTCGATTGAAATTGGGAACGTAAAATTATTAGAATTTATTGTTGAGGATGAGGCCTAATAAGATTAGGACAAGACTCGTTTTAAATATGGTGGAGACGGAACGAAACAAGGTCAACTCGGTCGGAACGGGTGTGACTCGGTTGACACAAGTATGACACGGCAGACACGGGTGTGTCCCGGTCGGGACGGGATGACCCGCGCGGCAATGGTTTGACCAAGACGACACAATATTTACTTGGACGACATGGTGTTGGGTCGGGTGACGCTTTTAAGAAAAGTCATTTTCTTACGTTTGTGTATTGATTCTGAATCAAACATGGATTATATTTTATTTTTCCGAATCAATGAAAAATTAGTTTTTTAAATCGGTAAATAATATTATGCATTTTAATTATCATATTATCATAAATAGATCGGAAAAAGAGTTTCTCGAGTCTTATTTGATTTTGATAAATTGTTTATCTATATGATAATTATAAGTTGCAGATCGATTGTGAATCGAGTTTTGTATATCCGTTCAATTTTTTCGGGTGAGAAATTGTTCCTCGTAGTTGGAAAAATGAAAGATATTGGTGAAATTGTTCAAACCAAAAAGCAATTACGAATTGTGATATGATTACGAATCAAAATATGAGATCTTTTAACTTGTTTTATGCACAAATCACTAGTAACAATTGAATTATTATGTCGAATGATTTTTATTGTTTGAGACTTGTGACTTGTGTGTTTAGGTTGCCTTGTAAGTTGACCTAGCAGCATGTTTAGGACCCATATGCATTTAATCCCTCACACAGATATTAAGTATTGCCTTTCCAGAATTGACCACTACAACAATTTCATATCATTGGTTGAAGTGACTACCTAAGCGGTGCTTTGCCGGTGTGTGTGGACTGAGTAGGTGGGTAACGGTTACCCACAGGTTCGGTCTGGTTTGCTTAACAATGCTATCAAGTCGGACTTGGGCTTTGAGGCAAATAGTTGGTGTCATATGATGACTAATTCCGACGAACCAAGAATTATATATTGATGTAATTGACAATGTCGTTGTCTACCCTTACTTTTGGAGCTTGAGCAGTGAGCCCAAGTTCACTTGAGCGACAAAAGGTTTAGGATCTTGGAATATTATGATAACTTGAGGGTAGTTTTCATGATTTTATCTTAAAATTGTTTAAGATTTTTAATTAATATTAATTATCGTTTTACTTTGCATATACATATAGTTGTAATTTAGTCACCATTATCACATTTATTAAAGATGAGTTTGAATTGTTCAACCTCATCGATTGGTATCTTGAGAATCGTTCTCAAAATTAGAGATACGGATTTTGTCCTTGTGAAGGATAATTCCGACAAATTATTACTAATGTAAATGTACAGTATGGACTGTATAATTAGAGTCATGAAGATGATTATAAGTACCAAAATTAATTGTTTCAATAAAGGGAACCGTTCCCATTAAGTGAGAAAATGTTGAAGATGATCTAATTAATCAGTGTCATATGATGACGTGATTATATTGATAATCAGGAAATTTTGGATGCCTCTTTCTAAAGAATTAGGAATTGAAATCGTTTCAATTAGTCCTAAGTTTAGGTCACTTTATTATGAATAAACATGTGACTTAATAAAGTTTCTCACCTTTTAGCCTGAGATGTTAAAAGACGATTGAACATTGTATCAAGAAGGCAAATAATACTAATGTTCTATGAGTTCATTAAGAAAATTGCTTGAGATAATGATTAATGAATCTAAGATGTTGGTTAAAGTAAGGGAAGAATAATTGTTATCATACTCAAACTTGTTGCCAAATTTAGATTAGGTACGATTTTATTAGTCATTAATGTAATGACAAATATTGGACATTGGTAGATAGTTTCTAGAAGTGTCTAGAAAATCTGCAAATCAGTTGAAGTATGACTTTTGGTGTGTATGTTACTAGAGTAATTGTTACTTTCATTCTACTGTTTTGGTATAAGATACCAAATGCAACTAATACATTGTGGATGTGATGGTTCAAAGAGAGTGGAATAATGGTATATAAGTGAAGTAGTTTATGATGAAATGAACAAATGTTGTTGTTTCTTATATAAAAGGAAAATTACTTAATTTTACCATAAAGCTGAATACTGGAATTGAATAATTGTTATTCTTGTACTAGTCATAAGCAAGAATATTGATTTTGTTTCATGTATGGGCATGAAAAGTTTTAATAAAAGTAGAACAATTGTTGCTCTATACCTTGCAAGAATATGAGGTACATTAAGGCTAACATGATTGTTAGGCTCTACATTCCTAATAGTGAATGCTTTTATTTATAACATAACAACCGAAAGATTCCGTCCCTCGACACGAGTTTTACCTATTATGGCATTGTCCTTAATCCATGAGACAAGAAACATAAGAATAAGTTTCATAATGATGAAATTATAAACCTTATTGATAAGGATCAACTGAGGCAAATGGATCTTGTTTAGATGGATAAATGACATTAGAAGTGACTCCTATTAATGAGAAAGCTTCCTAATCTCTGCAATGGCGAAATATAGGAAGGTGAATCAAGCTTCTTCGTCTAAAAACGGACAACAAAGCAAACACAAAACTAATAGTACTAATTCATCAAGTAATAATCAAAAAAATAATAAGAGTAATAAGTCTTCTAGTAACAAAAATACGGATAATCTCTTCGGTGCAGAGGAATTGGAGGTGATCTTAGAGGATGTTGTTGATGATGACCAACTTCTAGAGACTGGAGATGAACCAGCACTACTCCAGTTATCAGAGGAGGACGTTGTCACGGAGACAGAGTACTGGAGTACCGCCATTTATGGTTTTGTGGTTGGGGCAAATCCGCCATGGAGCGTCATTGATGGATACTTTAGGCGTATCTGGAAACACCTCAAGATTGATAAGGTATCATTTCTGCCCAACGGAATCTTTCTGGTTCGATTTACTGATAATGAGTCTAAGCAACTTGCAATGAAGTGTGATCATCTTATGTTTGATAACAAACCGATCATAATTCATGAATGGACTGAGAATGTTGAACTCACTAAATATGATGCTAAGAAGCTCCCAATATGGATCAAACTTATGGAGTTAGACCTGCGATTTTGGGGTACAGAATGTTTAAGGAAAATTGGGGGTTTAATTGGCAAGTATGTAAGGAATGCTACCTCTACGAATGATAAGCAGTTCCTCGGATATGCAAAAATACTGGTGGAGGTAGAGATTAATCAAACATTCCCAAAGGAATTGAAATTTTTGGATGAGAAAGGAAGGTTGCAACAAGTTCAGGTGAAGTATGATTGGCTTCCCATTGCGTGTAGTCGATGCAAAGGAATGGGTCATAATGAGGAGCAATGTCGGGCTAAGGCGGATAGCAAGAAACCAAGGGTGGATAAGGTAGCTAAACCAGCTGCAAATCTGATCAACCCACCTCAACAGTCCATTCAAGAAACCCCTGCAGCTGTGATTAGGCCTCTATCAAGTAATGCGGCTAGCATTGTGGGTAGACCAACAAGAAATGCAGGACTGACTTATACTCCGGATGGCCTATCGTTCATGGAGATTTTAACATCTTCTTTGAAGAGAGTTGTGAACAATGAAGGGGGACACAAGGGTGATGAGGATGAAGGTCCGTCTCTTATTGTATCTAATGGATAGAATAGGGGTGTGGAATGTGAGAGGAATGAATAAGCCTAAGAAGCAAAAGGAAATAAGTTGGTTTATGCAACACAATAAGGTTCAACTATTTGAACTGCTGGAAACGAAAGTGGAAACTCATAACTGGAATAAGGTTAAACTACAGTTTAACGACTGGTCTATTATTACCAATAATCATACGCATAAGGGGGGGCGAATTTAGTGCCTCTGGCGGCCTAGTTGTGTGCAGGTGGATGTTCTAGATGTACAAGCCCAAATTGTGCATTTGCGAGTTCAATCTAGTGATGGAAGGGTGAAATTTTGGTGCTCATTCGTGTATGGATTTAATAATCCAGCGGATAGGGGACAACTCTGGAGCAAGATTAGGCAATATCATGCCGTGTGCAACGAAGCTTGGATAATACTTGGTGACTTTAACAATATCCTGAGAATGGATGAAAGATTAGGGGCCCCTGTAACATTAGCTGAGATAAGGCCTTTTAAAGATTGTCTCCAGGACTGTCAGTTACAGGAATTGAAGACTATTGGTGCCCACTTTACATGGAATAACAAACAGCCACCAGCTACTAGATCATATAGTAGAATTGATAGGGTTGTGTGTAATGATTCCTGGATGATGGACTACCCAGGGGCGTTTGCAAACTTTCTACCTGAAGGTTTGTTTGACCATTGCCCTTGCATAGTATCATTGACTACAATGGATACTATCAGGAAAAGGGTGTTTAAATACTTCAATATGTGGTCGCTGGATAGTAGTTTTCTACCACTGGTTTCGGAGCAATGGGAGAAGGCCATACATGGATCCCCCATGTATCAGCTCACAATGAAACTTAAAAGACTGAAGAAAGGGCTTAAAACCCTCAATAGGTCCAACTTTCAGAATGTGGAGAGCCTGGCAAATGTTATGGAATCTGCTCTCCTGCAGATACAAATGCAGGTTGCAGCTAATCCAGGGGATCCTACCCTAATGCATTTTGAGAATGCTATATCTAAACAATATCGAATTCTAGATGAAGCAAGGTACAAGTTCTTGGAGCAAAAGGTTAAATTAAGGTGGCTGGAAGAAGGTGATCTTAATACTAGTTATTTTCATGCTGTGCTCAAGCAAAGACGGATTAGTAACAAAGTGTACCAAATCCATGATAAAGATGGAATCCTACAGGATACACCAAGTGGTATCCAAAAGGCATTCTTGGATTATTTTATTGAAATACTAGGTGACAGTAAGCCCACACAATCGGTGTATCTGCCTGTGGTCAGGCGAGGAAAAATTGTATCTAGACAACAAGGGGATGCACTATTAATGCCTATCACTAATCAGGAGATCAGAACAGCGATGTTTAGCATTCCTGGGATAAAAGCTCCGGGTCCAGATGGATATAGTAGCCAATTTTTCAAGGATGCGTGGGGTGTAGTGGGAGATTCGGTCTGTCTAGCAATTAGGAATGCAATTGAGGATGGAGTCGTATTGAAGCAGGTTAGCAATACTGTTTTGTCGCTTATTCCCAAGGTACAAAATCCTCAGACCGTGGGACAATTTCGGCCTATAGCCTGCTGTAATGTCACATACAAATGCTTATCCAAGGTTATTTGTGCTCGATTGAGTAAGATTTTACCCACAATCATAAGTTCGAGTCAAAGTGCGTTCATAAAGGGGAGGGATATAATTGAAAATATCCACATTTGCCAAGATTTAATAAGACTGTATAACAGGAAGAAGTGTTCACCTAGGGTCCTAATGAAGGTGGATATGCAAAAAGCTTATGATACAATAGAGTGGTCGTTTATGGAGGAGATGCTACAAGCCTTTAATTTTCCTCGAAGATTTGTGAAGTTAATCATGGAATGTTTGAGGTCTCCAAGCTATACTCTAACCCTTAACGGAGACCAGTTTGGATTTTTTAAGGCAAAACGTGGATTATGCCAAGGGGATCCGTTATCACCTTTACTATTCACAATCTGTATGGAGTATTTGAGTCGAATCTTATTAATAGTGCAAGACAGAACTGATTACAGGTTTCATCCAATGTGGAAGCAAGTCAAGCTTAGTCACCTTTGCTTTGCGGACGACCTCATGTTGTTTTGTAAGGGCAACTTCACCTTTGTCAAGTGGATTATGCAGGCTTTTGACGTTTTTTCACGGTCTTTTGGGCTCCAAATGAACAAGGCCAAGTCGAGTGTTTATCATAATGGGCTCAATGAAGAAGCGGTTTGCGATCTCCTGCATCAAACTGGAATGAGGGAGGGAGAGCTTCCTTTCAAATATCTTGGAATTTCCATGTCACCCAAAAAATTGTCTATTATGGAATGCCATGTGCTTACGGATCGGATTGTTCAGAGAATTCGAGGTTTTGGAGCAAGGAAACTCTCGTACTCAGGGAGATTGGTCCTGGTGAAGTCTGTTTTGAGCTCAATCCATGAATATTGGGCGCGCATATTCATCCTCCCTAGCTCAATAATTAATCTTATCTCGAGTATATGCAGGAATTTTTTATGGAAGGGGAGTGAGCAATATAATTCACCCCCATTGGTTGCCTGGGATACAGTTTGTCGACCAAAGGAGGAGGGGGGACTTGGTTTAAAGGATATCAAGCTTTGGAATTTAGCCTGTATAGCCAAGTATGCGTGGTGGGTATCGAGCAAGGCGGATCACTTACGGGTCAAATGGGTTCATGGAGTGTATTTAAGGGAAGCAGATTGGTATACTTATAATGCTTCGATTAACTCCAGTTGGTCTTGGCGCAAGATCTGCTGGGTTCGATCGATATTCATCAACAATCATTGTTTTCCCACTTTGTTGGCACAAGGGAGAGATTAAACGGTAAGAAAAGGATATGTGTGGCTGTATAGCAAAATACAGGAAGTGGACTGGTATCAGGGTATTTGGAATCGTATGAGTATCCCCAAACATTGCTATATAGCTTGGCTCATCAGCCACAAGAGATTGCTGACAAAAGATCGATTGGCTCGAATGCAAATGGTGGTAGATGGAGACTGTTATTTGTGTGGGGCTGCCAGTGAATCGCATGAGCATTTGTTCACTGAATGCAGATATACAAGAGCCTGCTTCATGCTCCTGAGCACTTGGTTGGGTATTACTATACCGCCTGCAGATACTATCAAATGGTGGAAGTGCCTGCGACACAAATCAAAACTATTCAAACAAGTCCTAGCAGCAGGTATTGTGAGTATGTGGTATCATGTATGGCTTGAGAGAAATAAGTGTTGGTTGAGTGAGGCTGTGACTCAACCTGAGATTGTTTATATGCAGATCAAGAGAGAGCTTAGTGCTAGAATTAGACAAAGGATGCGTACAATACCGTGTAAGCATATAGACGTCATAAGTAGATTAATGGCGTGAAAGATTATATTTTGAGTGCCTGACAGCACTAAGTTGTAATTTTGGTTCAATTAATCAATATACTTACATTGTTACCAAAAAAAGTGACTCCTATTAATTGTAGTGGGAGGGTACTTAGACTTATTGGATCACACATATACAGATACGTGTGAGTTTAACTAGTGATGTTGCATAAATGGGTAACGCGTATGGTTTTGTTCATTTGATGAAATTTAAAACTGAATGCTTTGAATTGTTCAAGATACAAGATCAAATTGATAAGTTGGTACGAGTTGTTCGATATGATTGAAACAGGGAGGAATTGAACTAAAAGATTGTGATCTTCTTAGAAGTAGTGAAAAGTGTTTCAAACTACATCGAACCATATTTGATATGATTTGGTCTATGATGAGTCATGCAGATTTTATTGTCGCTTTAGAAAGTTAAGCACTGTAAAAGCATTTGTACAATGTTGATGAGATTGTCCATGTAAGTCGGAGAATAGACACCATATGAGATATGGATTGAAAATGTTCTTAAAAGTCTTTTATTAATTATCAAGTCTTAAACTTTAAAGAAAATTGTTTTCTAGAATTTAGACTCAATTATGACATGTGTTTTATTAGGGGTATTATGTTAATTCTACAAACCATCCAAAGAACAAAACTGTTTTGTTGCATGGAGTGATATGTTTCTTTTAAAAATATGTGATTTCTAATAGAAACAGTGGGAGTAGAATCGACCTTGAAATTGTTCAAGATTAACAGGATTTCTCTTCAACAATAATAGAGAATATTGATGCATCCATGAAAAGTCATGATCATCTTAGCTGTAAAATATTACCCTACATAGGTTTGACCTATGATGAAACAATAATGGGCAAAGACTCCAAAAGTCACATAAAATCTAATAGATTCTATATACCATAACTACCAGGTATAGACTTTGGTTAAATGGGTCTTACAGTGAAGAATAGTCTTCAATATAAAGACGATGTAGATTGATATAAGAGTATCTATGAAGCATAGTTGGTAGTTAAGGATTGATTTCATAGTAATGACTATGAAAAAACCTTCTTACAACATTATGCTTAAGTCTATTAAGATTGATTTAGCATTTTGAATGTCATCACTCATTATGATGAGTTTTGGACATATATATGTGAAATACATTTCTTGAAAGAGATGAAATATGATGTGTGTGCGACGCATCGTATGAATTTCATATTATTAAAGTTGCTAGACAAATGTGAATGATCCAATTTGATTGGAGCAAGTATTATCGAGTAATATTTTCGTTCTTAATGTGGTAATTCAAAGATGTTTGTTTTCCTTTAAGATGAAGAGAGACAAAGTATGTACAAGAGATTAGTGGGAGTGCATTTATCGTTATGATTTGGTATGTAAGTGACATACTTCTCTAACTAAACGACATTTGATTGCTTTAGTCTGTGAGACTTTGCAAGAAATGTGTTTATTGTGTGCTCGTGTGACGAGTAGATACTAATCTGGTGAGTGTCACTAGAATGCTATCTAAGAATTGTTCCTTTGCGCTTAAGAAGCAAAAAGAGGAATTATTTAAGAGATGCGCATGATGTGATAAGTGAATTATTGTAAACAAGTTACAACGATTCATATTTCCAAATAGACAAAGATGACGTGAGATTGTAATCTCAGTAAATTTTGTTTTGGATAAGAAGTTGTGTGTTGGAACGGTTCCAAAGGACAACTTTATGACTGATATTATAACTAAAGTTAGTGTTCTATTGCTTTTGAGGCAAATAGACGTTTGATTACGAATCAAGCACACACTCAACTTTAAAGTTTATGAAACAATTGTTGTTTATGAAACTAACAGTTTGCCTTAATTGAGAGAAGGTAGATTGATCATATGCTTGTAAATAACCGATACAAATGTTGTATGTCCCGAAACCTCCTCTACATAAAGATCATATTGTTATGATCGGTATAAGACGCATGGGCGAGTGGTCTTAGTACTCTTAGAGGTGGTTGGTTTTGTGGGAGTTATTTCGATAATTGATATATGTATGACATATTGTCATTTAGTTAATGTAACCGAGTTTTGTCCCTAAATAATTTACATTGATGAAATAGATCACTAAGTACGTGACTTAGTCTTGGAACTCTATTTGGATGATGTAATTATTTTGTCTCTAGTCAGGATATTGTGTTGGTATATTTGAATACCCTTAAATGACTAGTGTGTGAGTTGGTTGATGACTAAGTTCCTTGAGTCATAAGTATTGAGATACTAAACCAGGCACACGGGTGTATGTTAAGAACATGCATTAGACAGACCCGCCGAAAAGGATTTTACTAAGATTTCGCTTAGTTTCAGTAAAGTTCTTTGCAAGTTATGAACTTGTACGGTCTTTCGACCTGAGTCTTTGACTATCCTGTACATGTGATGTGTATGCTTTGATACTATTCCTCGTCAGCTGTGAAAGGGGGCTATGGATGGTTATTGGGCATGCATGGATCATGTGATAGTATGTGGTTAGACAAGAGGGGATTTGATCTTCCTTTATTGAAGGGAATTTATTGTTTCCGGGCCACTCGAAGAGTGTGACTTGTGCAAATGCGTGGCCGCGCTCAGATAGGATGATTGTCATCTATCTGCTCTTTTAACAAGTCAACTCAAAGATTCGAGTAAAAGATTGAGACATGCGAGGATGACGCTTCTTCTTACCTCATTCTCAATTGGAGACAATAGTAGCAAAGAGACTTAACGCCGTTCTTGAGAGGACATGTACAAGTGGGAGACTGAAGGAGTTATGTCCACTGTCCTACGGATTAACCCGCTTAAGTCTATGTATCCGATATGCCTTGCTAGAGGTCGATGTCGGGTTGACATATAAATGAGTTATATGTCTGGTAGTCTTAAGTGGGCCCATTGGGTCACACACAATATGTACGGAATATTATTAATATATATCGATATATTAGATATATCGGGTCAGTAGTAATACGGACCCAGCTGCGTTGTTGGGTTATGGTAATTAGAGTTATACTAATAATCTAATTATGGTAATTAGAGTTATAGTAATAACCTAATTCTAGTTTCTCATCTCCTATATAAAGAGGTTCATATGATGAACCAACCTAGGGAAAAAAGAGTATTGACTCATAATATATATTTGTCTTATAAAGAGTTATAAGAGAGATATAGAGAGAAGTTGTGAGACGGTCTCACACAACCCTTATACTAGCATATACGTCGCAGTTCCGTACCCGTGTAGGTACCAAAGGATGCATCACATTTGGGGTGTTTTATTCTGTCCGTGGAGATTATTTATTCTTGTCCGTGGAGATTATTTATTCTTGTCCGTGAAGATTATTTATTCTGTCCGTGGAGATTATATATATTTTGGGTTTATTATACTTCTATGCTGTTCCGCTGCAAATAAGGTATAATTGTTATCCCTCTTCTTTTGTCTTTTCGGTTAATACTCGTAACAGGTCCTTGGGTTTAAGGGTTGTAACCCTACACTTTCTGCAGTGGTACAAGACTAGAAGAACATGTCAGCATACCAAATCTTTCTAGAACTCTATCGATATATGCTTTTTGAGACAGACCCAAAATCCCTAAGGACCTGTCACGAAATATTTCTATTCCAATGACATAGGTTGCCTCACCCATATCTTTCATTCAAAGTTCTTAGAGAGATAGGTCTTGGTTGCATGTAATAAACCAAGGTCGCTGTTGGCTAGTAAAATATCATTAACATACAGAATCAAGAATATGAACTTACTCCCACTGATCTTAAGATATATGCAAGGATCAACGATATTTTCTTTGAAACCAAAATTAGTAATGATTTCATCGAACTTTAAGTACCATTTCCTCGATGCTTGTTTCAGTCCATATAATGATTTCTTAAGTTTGCAGACCATGTCTTCCTGACCTTCAATAATGAAACCTTCAGGTTGACGCATGTAGACTTCTTCTTTTAAGTCTCCATTAAGAAAGGCAGTTTTCACATCCATTTGATGTAACTCGAGGTCATCATGACCTACTAGAGCCATGATAATTCTAAGAGAATCCTTCCTTGACACGGGAGAAAAGGACTCAGTGTAATCAATACCTTCTTTCTGAGTGAAACCTTTGGCAACAAGTCAGGCTTTATGTCGTTCAATATTGCCTTGAGAGTCGCACTTAGTCTTAAAGACCCATTTACAGCCGACTGTTTTGTGTCCTTGAGGCAAATGAACTACGTCCCAAACTTTATTTTCAGCCATAGATTTCAGCTCCTCTTTCATGGCATCGATCCACTTACTAGAATTAACATCTTTAATGGCTTGTGAATAAGTGACCGGATCCTTTATTTTCCCTTGATAAGATTCTACTTGATAAAGATAATAATCATCATTAGAAATGAGCGTTGAAGGTCTTCTATCTCTAGAAGATCTTCGTAATGTTGCTTCTTCTAATAATTATTCATTTTCATTTACGATGTTTTCATTAGGTGGATCTTGATCATCCAGTAATATCTCCTCATTAGTTTGTTCAACAATGGGAGTAGTCTCACTGGCTTTCGAAATAAAAGGCATAGGGATATTTGCCCTTATTTCATTTATGATCACATCATTAAATTTATGACTCCTACTAACATCGCCATTCTCGTAGAATCTAGCATTACCGGTTTCAACAATTCTCGTAGTATGGTTAGGACAATAAATTTTATATCCTTTGGACTTAGCGGGATAACCAATGAAATATCCACTTATCGTTCTTGAGTCCAATTTCTTTTCATTTGGATTATAAATCCTTGCCTCAGCTGGACATCCCCAAATTTGGAGATGTTTTAAACTGGGTTTCCAGCCTTTCCACATATCAAAAGGGGTCTTTTGAACTGCTTTGCTGGGAACTCGATTTAATATATAAACAGCTTATAAAACAAGAGAATTGTATTGTAAAGTTATATTACACCAATGAAAGGGAGTACATATTTATAGTGAAGTAGGATGAAACTATTGCTCTAACTATAATGTAAACATAATCACTAATTATTCTAATTTACAATGTAAACACAATTATTGCTCCTTGATTACGGGAGAGGATTGATATGATGATTGTGGATAATTGATATGATGATTGTGGATATTATTTGGTATTTGGGTTAATATGGTTAATACGCCCCCTCAAGTTGGACGTTCTGGCAAAAAGTCCAAGCTTGTCTCGTAAAGACTGATGTTGCTGCTTGTGAAGTGGCTTGGTAAGAATGCCTGCTATTTGATCTTTGCTTGCAACATGAGTGAGACGAATGCGACCTTCCTGAAGTTGTTGTTTGACAAAATGAAAAGAGATGGCCATGTGCTTCATCCTTGAGTGGAAGACGGGATTCCTAGCATAGAACATGGCTGAGATATTGTCACAGAAGATGGCAGGTGGTTTGGTGACAGTGATACGAAGCTCAGAAAGAAGGTTACGAAGCCATAGTGTTTCGGTGGTGACGGAGGCGACGGCACGAAACTCAGCTTCAGTGGTGGATAGAGCAACGCCTGTTTGTTTCTTTGAGGACCATGATATGGGGTTCCGACCGAGATAAACAATATAGCCTGTGGTGGAGAGGTAGTTGTCTTTATCACCTCCATAGTCGGCATCACAAAACGCGTGAAGACAGAGAGGATTGGTTTTATGAAGCTGAATACCATGGTGTTGAGTTCCTTGAAGGTAGCGAAGTAGTCGTTTCAGTGCAGTCCAGTGAGTGACAGTTGGATGGTGAAGGAACTGAGCAAGTCTATTAACAGTGAAAGCTATGTCAGGTCTAGTGAGAGATAGATATTGCAGACTCCCAACTATAGCGCGGTAAGTGGTTTGATCGTGAATGGGTTTGTAGTCTTCGCGTAGAAGGGAAGTTGAGGTGGCCATTGGAGTGGTGTTTGGCTTGGCATCCGCCATATTGTGTTTTGTAAGGAGATCATTTATATACTTGGATTGGCTTAGGTGGAGACCAAGATCATTCGGCGTTACTTCAATGCCAAGAAAGTATGATAATGGTCCGAGATCTTTAAGAGAAAACCGATGTGAGAGGTTAGCAATAGATTTTTGTATTTGAGATAAATTGGGTCCTGTAATGATTATATCGTCAACATAAATGAACATATAAATATATGTCGTATTGCGTTGGAAAATAAATAAGAAGGGATCAGATATTGATTGAGAGAAACCGATGGTCATTAAATGTGACTTGAGCTCGGTGTACCAGGCTCGAGGGGCCTATTTCAGACCATAAATTGCTTTTTGTAATTTACAGACGAAGTCAGGTTTGGTTTGATCAACAAATCCAGGTGGTTGTGTCATGAATACGGTGTCCGTCAGAGTACCTTGTAGGAATGGATTGTTGACATCTAGTTGACAGAGAGGCCAGTTTTTGGCTACAGCGAGGGAAAGAACTAAGCGAACGGTGGTAGGTTTGATAACGGGACTAAACGTCTCTGTATAGTCAATTCCTGAGCGTTGGGTGAAGCCTTTTGCAACAAGACGTGCTTTGTGTTGCTTAAGTGTGCCATCGGGATTAAATTTGTTCCTATAAACCCATTTGCAGCCAACAATATTTTGAGCGGAAGAGCGTGGAACTAACGTCCAAGTGTGGTTGCGTGCAAGGGCATCGTATTCATCGTGCATCGCTTGACGTCAATGAGGGAGAACAAGGGCTTGTTTGATGGTGTTAGGAAGAGTCGTGACCAAGGTTGTGAGATTAGCAGTCTTCGTATACCGTGGGTTTGGTTTCCGGATGTTGTTGTCAAGTCTGGTGGTGACTGTTTTCGCCGTTGGGGGGGACTGTTTTTGGTTGGGAATTGGGTGGGACAGCGTTGGGAGTCGTACTATCAGAGGAAGTAGAGGTGGTTGCTGTTGAGATATTGTTGGTATCAACAGAGGGAGGCCGTCAGGTATAGACTATATGGATAGGCGGTTTGGACCGTGATGGCTGAGTAGAAGTGGATGATGGGCTGGATTGGAGCATAGTGGAAGGACGTGGGATAATAGGTAGATGGAGTATGGTCCAGTCATCAAGAGTAGTGGAGGGCAGGTTATCGACTTTAGTTGTAGCAAACGGGTAGATGTCGTCACAGAATTTAACATGGCGGGAGGTGTATATGCGATGAGTTTTCGGGTCAAGACAATGAAAGGCGCTCTGAGTGTTGGAGTAGCCAATAAAAACACAAGGTATTGAGCGATTTTCTAATTTATGTTTGGTATAGGGCCGTAGCCAGGGATAGCATAGGCAGCCGAAGTTATGAAGGTTGGTGTAGTCAGGTTGTTTATTATGAATAATAGAGTATGGGGAGTTGCCTTGTAGAGGTCGAGTGGGTAGACGATTGATAAGATAAGTTGCAGTACTAAAGGCAAATGGCCAATATTTAGTAGGAAGGTGCGTGTGGTGTAGAAGGGCTAGGCCCGTTTCAACGATGTGGCGGTGTCTCCTTTCGGCATAACCATTGTGTTCGGGAGTATGCGGGGGAGAGCTGGAATGAGAAATACCGTTGTCAAGTAAGGTCGGGTTTAATTTAATATACTCTCCTCCATTATCGGAGAAAAAATGTTTTATCGGTTTGTTGAAGTGTTTTTCAACTAGGGCCTTAAATTGGAGAAATAACTTGGTTGTGTCGGATTTTTGCTTTAATGGGTACATCCATATGTATTTGCTATAATGATCGACGAATATGACATAATATTTGTAGTGGTCAAAAGATAAAACCGGACTTGTCCAGAGGTCGAAAAAATTAAGTCTAGTGGTGATTGGGTTCGAATGGACGAAATAGAGAACGGCAATTTTTTTGCTTTTTGCGATATTACACGATTCACAATGCGAGTAATTAGAAATATTAAATGGCACACTTTTATTAATTATTTGGATTACATCATAGTTTGGGTGGCCTAACTTATGGTGCCATGATAACGGCGCGGGTCCCTTGATAGAAGCATAGACTTTTGGTTTTGAAGGGCACCACTCGTAAACTCCTTCTTTAACTCGACCCGTGAGGAGGGTTTGTCCCGTTGCTATCGCCTTAACAAAGAAACAGTCATGTGAGAAAATAACA
This sequence comes from Agrostemma githago, assembly GCA_958450325.1. NCBI lineage: Eukaryota > Viridiplantae > Streptophyta > Magnoliopsida > Caryophyllales > Caryophyllaceae > Agrostemma > Agrostemma githago. The sequence goes on along the minus strand of OY288242.1, from coordinate 70,910,602 downwards.
AAAGCCTTATTATCTTTACACAACTTAGAAATAGATAAAATATTTCTTGATATTCTGGGAACATGAAGCACATCTTTAAATGTCAGTGAATGCAAATTAAAAGTACCTATATTGGCGATTGGCAGGGCAGAGCCGTCCCCGATTAGGAGGTCATCGAGGCCGGTGTATGGAGAGTGAAGAGCAAGGGTATCCAGGTCATAGGTGACATGATGGCTTGCCCCGCTATCCAGGAGGAAATTCGGGTTTGGAGCCACGAAGCCTGTTGTCGCAGTATGAGCCTGCGGTGGATTCTGGTGGTGGCGATTGTTGGATGGGGCAGGAAAAATTATATTCGGAAACAATTTCCGAAATATTGAGCAGTGAGCGATGACGTGGCCCGTGTCGCGGCACCATTGGCACCTTCCTTTGAACGGACGCGGGTTGAATTGGTTGGTTGGTTGAGCGTTGATGGTGGTGGTGGTTTGGTGGTAGCCTGAGTTGGAAGATCGGTTGTGGGAGCGATTTTGATTGGCGTTCCGATAAGCAGGGTTGGCGGTTGGAGTGAAGTAATTGGTTGTTGGCTGGTGTTGGAGAAGCATCTCGTGTTGGAGTAGCTTCTCGTGAAGAGCCTCGAAACTGATGGGTGTGTCACGATTTCGAACTTGGTCAATGACAGATTTATAGAGTTCATAGTCAAGGCCATTAAGAACTCGTGAAATCACGTCTTCGGGATCAAGGATTTTGCCCATAAGAGCCAATTGATCCACACATGATCCACACATGCTTTTATTGAGTTAATGTACTCGGTAATGGATTGATCTGTGTTTTTAGAAATTAAGTCAAATTTGGTTTTGATTTGTTGTATATGTATGCGTGATGGGTTTGCATTGGTTTGTGCCAAGATATCCCAGGCTTCTTTAGCGGTTTTTGCCCGGACTATCGAGGCTTGAAGGGCAGAGGTGAGGGTGCCCATGAGAGCACCTAGGACGAGACCATCTTATTTTAGCCAAGACATGTAGGCTGGGTTTGGGACCTCCTGCTCGTTGGCGTCAACTATGGTGGCAGCAGGGGTAGGTTCTGAACCATCTAGGAATCCAAAGAGGCTCAACCCAAAAAGTATATGAGTGAGTTGGAACCTCCAGGATGTATAGTTGAGGGGTGTTAATTTTATAACGTGATTAAGGTTCAGGGCCGTGAGTGGTTTGGCCGCGTCATGGGGGTTAGGAATGTTGGTTTCGGTGGTGTTGTTAGCCATGGCGGAAGTCTGGTTGTTAATGTGGTGTTTGCTGCGCTTGAATTGATGGTGTTTGGGACGAAGGAGGTTGAATCGATTTGGACGCTCTGATACCATATAAAACAAGAGAATTGTATTGTAAAGTTATATTACACCAACGAAAGGGAGTACATATTTATAGTGAAGTAGGATGAAACTATTGCTCTAATTATAATGTAAATATAATCACTAATTATTCTAATTTACAATGTAAACACAATTATTGCTCCTTGATTACGGGAGAGGATTGATATGATGATTGTGGATAATTGATATGATGATTGTGGATATTATTTGGTATTTGGGTTAATATGGTTAATACAGCTGTGCGAAGAGCATCCATCCATAATGATATAGGTAAATTTGCATAACTCATCATTGATCTAACCATTTCTATATAAGTATGATTACGCCTTTCAGCTACACAATTCTGCCAGAGTGAACCAGGCGTTGTGTATTGAGCTACAATTCCAAACTTTTGGAGAAGTTTTGCAAAAGGTCCAGGATGTTGTCCTGTTTCGTCATACCTTCCATAAAACTCACCACCTCTATCTGACCTTACGATTTTCACTTTCTTGTCTAATTGTCTTTCAACTTCAGTAATAAACACCTGTAAAGCATCTACGGACTGAGATTTTTCATGCAATAAGTACAAGTAACAATAACGTGAATAATCATCGATAAAAGTGATAAAATACTTTTCCCCGCCAAAAGATGGAATATCAAAAGGTCCACAAATATCTGTATGTATAATTTCAAGAAGCTGTGTACTTCTTGTGGCTCCTTTCTTTGTGTGCTTTGTTGTTTTACCCTTAATACAATCTACACACGCTTTATTATTAGTAAAATCTAGAGTCGGAAGGATTCCATCTTTTACTAACCTTTTAATTCTTTCACTGGATATATGACCCAGCCTTTTATGCCACAAGAAATATGAGTCGTTTTTAGACGACTGTCGTTTTGTTTCAGTACTAACATGCAAAGCAAGGCGATTTTCAGCAAACTGTTTATCAAGACTAAGCTTGTAAAAACCATCAATCAAAATTCCAGAACCAATAGGACTAAAATTCTTAAATAAACTGAAATTGCCTTTGCCGAATTCAAACGAATATCCAACTTTATCAAGTTCACTAACAGAAATCAAATTACGAGAAACAGACGGTACATAAAGAGTTTGACATAAGTCTAACTGAAAACCGCTATCTAAAATAAGACGAAAAGTTCCAATAGCTTTCACTGGAGCCTTGACTTTATTTCCCATAATAAGAAAGTTATTGCTTGGGTTTGTGATTTGGGTCGTAAGGAATCCCTGCATGGAATTTGAAACATGGACATTAGCACCTGTATCAATCCACCAATCATTAGAGGAAACATAACTGAGATTTGATTCAAAATGACTTACAAAACCCATTGGGTTACCTTTCTTTTCGAACCATTCTCGACGTTTAGTGCAGTCCTTCTGGAAGTGTCTAGATTTAATTTCTTACAGAACTTGCAGTTTGTTTTCCTTTTCTTATTGGGTTGTTGCTCAGCCTCAATAGTTTTGGATGATTCCCTTTTCGGTCCTTTGTGGTGCTTTTTTCCAGCATTATTAGATCCAGCTCCTTAAATGAAATGAGCTGCTTTAATACCTTGTTGATTCAGCCTAGCCTCTTCTTGAACCAATTTGTGGGCTAATTCATTAGAGCTCCACTTTTCAGTGATAGTGTTATAATTCACATGAAATGGTCCGTATGCAGGGGAGGATGATAAACTGTTTAGGATAAATTGGACTAGAAAAAAAATCGTCCATCGTCATTCCTAAACTCGTTAGTTTGGCCGCAAGGTTGGTCATTTCAAGAACATGATCATGCATATTGCGAGTACCATCAAACTTCATGGTTGTAAGTTCTGCCATTAATTTTCCAGCAAGGGATTTATCTGCAGTCTTAAACCGTTCTCCAATATCATCAAGGTACTTCTTTGCACTTTCAGCTTTAGGTAGGGAGGTCTTAATGTTGGTTGCAATGGTCCAACGCAAGAATAAAATGCATAGTCTGTCAGATCTCTCCCAAGCTTCATGGAGAGATTTTTCAGCAGCGGTACTATCAGAAGTTAAGGCAGCTGGCTTGTCTTTGCGAAGACAAGTATCCAGTTCCATTAACCCTAAGGTGAACTCAACTTGCTCTTTCCATTCAGAGTAGTTAGTTCCATTAAGCTGAACAACAGAGTTAGCATATGATTGCACTTGATGATTAGGTACTTTAGCTGTGATTTAAAACAAGATAAAATAAATAATAAGGCCTCAATATGAAACAACACATATTTATTAGTGCTCCTGTGGGTATTCACTAAAAGATTAAATAAAGTGTTACACAAAACAATATAATCTACCGCGGGTAAATATGTATAATTTATCTGTGTAAACGATATTATGACTGTAGTAGGTCAAAATTAAACTTAAGTTGTAAATTTACTGCGGTGAAATTTAACCATAAGAATTTCATATTATCATTATCTAAAACCGGAATATGAAATTATACTTTATCATAAATCATTATTTGTCAGATGACTAAATTATATCCAAATTATAAGACATTATAGTCATAATATATATGTTCCCGCAACATAATATTCTAATAATAAAATCAATAAAACCAAACAATTCTCCACGCACTAACATGCTCGACAAAATTACAGTATATGTTTAGATCATTATGCAAGTAGTATCTAAAGTAATAGGAAAAATAAATTTAAGAGAGGCAGCATGTAGTGGATTTAGGAGTGTAGTTTGTTGACTTATGCTCATCTACTTGTTCGTTTTGCGAGAAATATTAATACTCCATAATATGTAACCAAAACATGAGCAACGACATACGAAGTAATGAACCAAGTAAATACGCGACGAAATCCTCCAACTGATATAATATCCACATTAAAGACAATTCCTTTAATTTAGTTTGACAATGATTAGACATATTCAATTATTATGTGTACGTTGTCCGTGAGTTAAATTAATTTACGGAAAATATACTACATTCAATTATGATGTATAATAATCATTTTAATGAAAGGACAATCATGAGTTCAATAACCTAAGCTCTGATACCACATGTTAGCATATTATTAACATGACATAAATAAAACATAATTCCCATAAATCTTTGAACAACATGAAGGTCACAAAAGATTAATTAAGAGAGATCAAGACATACCTCCTGACATTGTGGAATAAGTCGAGATCTAATACGAACGATATTAGATCTCTATAAGACGTCTTCAAATAATAATAAGATGACCCCAAAATAATAATAAGACGACTTCAAATAATCTTCAATCTTCAAATAATAGGTCGGTTTCTCTCTCTTTTCCTATAATAATTATAAGTGTTGTATTTCTTAATTTTTTGTATGGAGTTTCTGATGGGGAAGACTCCTTTATATAGGCAGAGAGAGGACCAGATTCCTATTAGGGTTTTAGATTACCGTAATCTCGACCTTCCATCAAGGTTGAGTAAATATGAAAAGACTCCTTATTTAGTCCGATATTATTGAGATAGCATATCTCTATAGAATCCCGATTTCCAATAAGACCATAATTATGAGGAAGAAATATTACCATAATAATAAGGAAGATATATTACATATCTCGTAATATTATTATAGCATAAAATATTCTTACATCATTATAAAGGATCGTAAGATCATTTTAGTAAAACAAACTCAAATAACTCAAGAACAATTGTTAATAAAGAAATTCGCTAAGGGAAGAATGAATGGAGTTTCAGAGGATTACATTGTTTTCATGTCAGGATTGACATATTACAGTGTAATAACAAATTTATATACTGCATACATTCAAGAGTAAGAGTTAGATGATGAAACGGTAGAAAAGTATTCATTCAGCATCTTACCGAATCATTGAATGTATTGCATCACCCATAATCACCCACACGATATTTTCATCCTTCTGAGTAGAACAACCATACATTCTTAATGCTGTGTTAAAATTATGATGACCCAAAATAATTGTTTACATTCTCTTACCATTTATTTAAATAAATAGTGTCATCCGAATTGAGAATGTAATCTGAATATGACAGATATAATGAACAGTAATGTCAGTTTGATGAACAAAACAATATTCTCATATTTTGAATAAATTCAAACAGTATAGCGTTTTTGCAGATTTAACATTTAGCCGTTGGGCATAAATTATTAACTAAGCATTGACACTATAATTAAATAATCGTGATCAAATATTGACGATAAACTCATGTCGAATACTAAGCCTTCCTTTGGGCCGATTCAGTATACACATGAAAATACCGAATAATCGTCACATATTTATCACCCAAAATTGTATATGTATTCGGCCAAATAATGGCCTTCCTTTGGGCCGACCATTATCCGCATGATTACACATCCAACCAAACTTATAAACCGAATGTTTGAATTTACTCTCCATATTCTTATAATGGTTTTATGAGTGTCATATAACTTAACAACACTCCCTTAACTTGTATTTCAGATTCGAATATTGATATTCCCATCATAACAAGATACCTAGCACAATATCTAATCTCATCTTTGGACGATAATTAGACTTGTAAGTGGTACTCTTGGTGTAGTAATCAAATATTAACAGTAAGATCATGTCAAATGTCAAGTCTTCCTTTGGGCCGACTTAACATCTACACGAGAACCGAATAACTGTTACATATTTATCACCACAAGTATGATTGAATTTCGGCCAAATAATGGACTTCCTTTGGGCCGACCATTACCCGCATGAAATTCAATCACGTGTACACACAATCGTTTAATTATTTAAATTATCTAATCTACGCAATAGAGGTTACTTTGGCAACGTATTGTTTCGATCAAACAATCCAAAATATTAGACGTCTTATAAAAAACCAAATAGCCAATATTATTGAAACTGAAACAAGTTATTTTAATCAAACCGTAATTAACAAGTGACTGAATCCTTAAATGATAAAAGAAATTATAACCCAAATTAGTTCTTTCATCATACAAGTCAACTTGTCAATTATAAATACGCGACAATAATCGCAACCAAAATTCTAAACAGGTCCCAATTCATACATAAAGACATAATATGCCGTAAAAATCAAACATACGAGACCATTATACATCATATGACTGAATGCTTAAACAAAATTATTAAACAACCACAATCGATTTAAAAAAATACCTCCACCTCATTAACTGAATAGACAATTATGAGAATCTGAAACTTAATATCCAAAATATAATTCTTTAATCCATATATAACTGTATCAATTGCGGGATAAATAAATCATCCAAACATATATACTCTGTACGTAATCAGTCATACGAAAATAATAGTCACAAAGAAAATTATAATCCAAATACGATCGAGACATATTACCAAATCAACGAACATGATTATAAATAAATCGTACAACATGATTCTCCTATGAAAAACACAAGAGCAACACATAATACGGTGTATTGATACTCCGTATGATATACATGTGGTACGCTGGTAAAAGAACAATATAAATTGAAACCCAAACATAAAGTGGCCATGGCAAGCAAATTATTCCACCAACTAGATTTCCCATCAATTGGGTAACTACAATCAGACATATTACTTGAGTAGTTATCATGTTAAACCATACAATTGGTAGGAGACATATCTTAATAGTGATTTATATCAACCATCCGAATGTGTGAATGCATCACGGCACAAAAATCAATATTAGTGACTTTTACCATAGAAATCATCATGGAGGCAGACATGCATTACACAATTGCAAAAGTGTATTCACCGATTAAGGAGCATGATAGATCGAAATAAAACAGAATAAAATTTCTTACATAATACCGTATAATTCAATCAGTCCCAAATAATTCAGTATGAAGACGGCTCTGATACCACTTGTTAGATTTAATCTGACCCAAGACTGAAACTTCATACTAAATTAATTGATATATATACCGAATAGCGGAAGCGTACCTGACTCAATTGGAGAAGGGAGGTGGATTGAGAATCACCCGATTATAGTCTTCTAACAGACACACTCGCCTTTTGGTTTCTCCATACCGATGGATATACGTGAGATTAGGTCAAAAGTGTACTGTCAGGGACCATAACCCTCACTATATATAGGGAGGGGTGGTTAAACCCTGGACCTATATCAGTCGCCTTTAGTGGATAAGCCCATCATATATCCCATAAAGCCCTAAAGGGTCTCTACACTATTATAGTATCCGACCCATACTTTATAAGACGTAAATAAGCCCGTATTACAACGGATCACGTATTTGGGCTCAACTTTAATGATAGCTAATAAATACAATAGGTCCAATTAATGTTGTCCACATATATTGTATTAGACCCATAATTCTTACAATATTCACGCTTCCATGCATGCATTTTCAGAAGAATTTGTGTTGGGAAGGGGTCCAAGAATAAGTCCATGAGACCTTGAACCAAATTGGACAAGATATATCATAATATTATGGATTATGGACACTTACGCAATACGAGCGTGATTAATACTTTACAACGGAATATCTGATCCACGTACAGGGTGAAAAGTGATATTTTGAGGATGAAAATAAGTACCGTACTATGTTGTAATAATTACTACGTGTAAAACTGATCACTTTTTATTTTTTTAAGACTATGTTTATCCACAGACCCATCATTTTTCCTCAAACTCGGCCACCCCAACTTTCCACTCACTTTTCATTCTTCAGACTCAGACTCAGACTCACTACAAAAGTACACTTTATCCAAAGACTTATCTCAGTCTTTCTCCCCTCACATACCTTATTTTATATTATTTTTTATTCATCTCACCTCAACTTTTTATCTACCTTATTTTATTTTTTTATTTACGTCATCTCACCTCAACTTTCTACATAACTTATTTTATTTTTTTATTTACCTCAATATCTACGTTTATTTTATAACTCGATTAATTACTCGAATAATTACAATTAAATAATTAATTGTTAAATAAATCTTGTGACATACGAATAAATTTATTTCCAAGTGGTCATTATTAAAAGTGGCAATCGGGCGGGTGGGTCGAGTTCGGGTTGGGTTGTCGATAAACCTGGCAAACAAGTCAACCGGGTCGGGTTTGGGTTAAGTGAGTTTCGCTTTGACTTTGGGTCGGGCCAGATCATTACGGGTTTGCTATTTTCATCTTTTTAGGGATATCGACTCGTTTTTTATAATAATAGTCGAGTCAAATTTGGGTTTACTCGGATCAATTCAGGTTACAAGTCCACCTAGAATCTTTAGTATGGATATCAGATCGGGATCGAGTTGGCTTATTAAGGTTGGGTCATTTCAGGTCAAGTCAGTTTTGTCATGTCTAGTTGTCGGGTCTGGGTCGGATCGTTGGTTCGGGTCGGTTTGGTCATGTTCAGGTCGAACTAGGTTTTGTTTGGTTTGGTCGGGAATAACTATCAATTCATTATCCTTTTTTATTACTACGTGCAGTATTATTTATCATTTATTATACGAATTTGCTTTTTATCATATGTACAACTATATCATCTAATACAAATTATTTTGATCATGTCCTTTTATAATGAAGTGAAATGAGTTAAAGTAAAATTAATTGAACTGAATTGAACTGAGCTGAGACAAATTGAACTAAAGTAGCCTGAAATACATAAATAATAATAACAAGTTTACTAGTTACAAAAAAATAATTAATTATTATTGTAACAACAAATAATAATGTTAATTATTGTATCAAAAATATTAATTATTATAATTATTATATTAATTTTAATTTTAATAAAAATATTTTATAATAATAACAATATTTATAACAATAACAATAACAATAGTAATAATAGTAATAATAAATAATAATATTAATTATTAATAATATTATAATAATACTAATATTAATATAAATAATCAATATTAATATTGATATTGATATTCATTAAATGTCATAAGTTGAAATATCTCACATATGTAAAAGATACAACAAAATTACTATCAATCGTGATGAAAATTTATTATAATATAAAGTATTTTATGTTATCCTCAATACTCTGTACCAGCCCGCAAAAACCACTTAACCAATAGAGAAAAATTGAAGTCATCTATTTAAATTCTCAACTGTGATAATTGTTTAGAAAAAATTCATTAATACTTAATGTGCAACATTTTTTTACAAGTATTTAGCAAATTATATACTACGTTCTTAATATAACTTGGATCGATTACGCCAAAATGCTGTTCATTCTTGCCTAAGCATCTACTCCGTAAATAATTAAAAAAAGGGAAAAAAAAAGAAAGAAAATTATTGAAGAACATACTTTATTAAAAAAAAAAAAGGAGTAACATTTAACGTGTTAAATTTTTTTCGTTGAAACAAATATTGTATTCCCTCGGTCTCTATTATTTATTTAGATTTAGATTTGAATAAAATATTTTTGACAAATAATGTAAAAGTAAAACATACGATGGAGAGAAAGACAATAATATACAGAGTATTCACTTAAAAATTCTCAATTATCTAGTTTTTTTACGATTGAAATAAATTTATAGCGCTAATTTGTTGGAACTTCGGGACTCGGAAGGCACCATCATGATCGAAATCTACAAGACACACAAAGCTGGAGCACCCAAAAGGAAAGGATAACTTGGATATCTATGTAGAATCGTGAACAGACTCACTTTCCTTCAAGAATAATCGACCCTATAGTGTCCCGGTTTACACGATTTCCTTGTGGGATAAGACTACAAGAATCACACTCGCATTCCGACACTTAGAATTTTGAGCAATAACTTATGGAGAGTAATTGTTTTCTTTACAAATAAAGAAAAAACAAGATATACTAAGATGGAGTCTCTTCTATTTCTCCTGTAACTTGATGTGTTCCATCCAATAGCCAAATGATCAAAACCTCTTAAAACAATGCATAACCAACCGTCATACATCCTACATGTGTCATCAAAGTAAAAAACTATGACAAACTGAAGTGTACCAACGCGACACGTCAAAAAATAAGAAGCCAACCGTTGAAGAGATAAGAGCAACGGAAACTTGAATACCCGTACGTAACGTAACACGTACACACACCTCGGTTACACGGGGTTCCGAACCCCGAACGAGATTCCTACCCGGGTATAAACGGAAACGTACAAATATGTTCACTTGTTCATTTATACACTCCGTAAGCTCAATTTATGCTTAGATAAGCGTGCACTCCGCACACCCGACTCGTTACATAGCTAAACCGAGTTTACCCTTCTTTATAACTAAACTCCGACTACACCAAATTAACCGGTGATTACCTCAAATCACCAAAATTCCTCCCTCATTTGAGTGTAATTCTTGGTTCAGCAAAATCGAAAACAACCAACTCATGCATCATGGCTAGGGATGGCAATGGGTCCGGGACCCTACCTGGACCCGCCGGGTCTTACCCTAACGGGTCGGGTACGGGTCCTCTTTTTTTTAGACCCTGCGGGTACGGGTCGGGTATGGGTCCTTCAATAATTTTCCGGGTCCGGGTCCGGGTCCGGGTCCGGGTCCGGGTCCTATAGGTTGGACCCGGACCCGACCCTTGGACCCGTTAAAATTATTTTTAAAAAAAAAGAAAAAGAAAAAAGAACTTAGTGGATGCGGTAATTCAATGTGTAATAATATAGTTAATGAAACTAATACAAACGAGGGAGACTTTACATTAACAATAGAAAATTAGAAATTAACAGTTAGTTATTCTAATACGTGTACCGAAACTCATTAAATACCAAATTTCACCTCCTTTATCAGTACGTCAGACCTTTTTAGCGTCCGGTTTAAAGTCATACAACTTCCGTTTTATTCATTTATTTGCCTTTATATTTATTGTGAATAATATTTTAATCAAAGGCGAACAAATAAATGAGACGGAAGAGTATATATTAAAAAAATGTACAATCGGGTCCGGACCCGGACCCTACCCGGACCCATCGGGTCCGATGGGTCCGGGTAAGGGTCTTAAAATTTTGGACCCTTACGGGTCCGGGTCGGGTCCGGGTCCAACTTGTGAAATTCGGGTCCGGGTCCGGGTCTTGCCGGACCCGACCCATACCCTACCCGTTGCCATCCCTAATCATGGCAATATCACGAAGAATGAATTACCACTTAGTATAATTACACATTCCAGATATTCGGTGTATCGGGGTGTGTCTAAGCATTGAACCCCTTTACCCATATTGAATACGTGAAGATAATCATACACATAAGCTGAAAACTCCATAAGTAAAACCGACACTAATTAACAGGCCTTATGTCCATATCCTTTCATGAGAGCATATAGGGAATCAACCCGAACTCCTTTGAAGCGGTCAAACTTCATGTCTCACATAGGTGAATCTTTTATCGTGAACCCACATTGACACTTTATCAAAGATTCATTAAGAAGATTTCACTTCACTCTATACATGCAAGTAATAGCACAAACTTTTGGGACAAATAATCATGTGTTCAAATTTAAGATAGTAAGCCTTCCACATTGAATTCTACCTCTAACGTTGTATTAGAGGAGAATTGGAAATCCTACCACCAAAAAATTATTGGGTTTAACCATCCCGAAAACAGACTTTATACCAAGTCCCTAGTTGATCGTTAATCAAAGCGATCCACTAGAAAAACGATCCACTAGAAAAACCTTGAGATCTCATAAAACAACCAAAGTAACCAGGTTTATGATAGTAAAGATATCGTGTTATTCCTAACACTTGGTGCTGCAGTCACCATTTCCACTTGACTATAAACTTAGCCAAAATAACATCACTATCATAAACAAGAAAAACATCGGTCTAATACTTGAAAGAGACTCGTAATTCTTTTCCTTAACAACCTAGCCTATACACCGGCTATAGCAAGATAACAATACAAGCTCCAATTTCAAAATTTAATTCGTAATACAAATTTATTTCTTGGAAATCATAATCATTGGTGTCTCCCCAATCATATAGACACTATCAATTGTAGAAACAACCATCTACAAACGTAGCTCAATTTCCTTATATAACACTCCCTCAAACTAAAGGAGAACCAACACAAGACAAACCAAATTAATGGCTATCTAAAATATTTCACACTTGATTAATTGCTTAGTCAATGATGATCATTAGTTTAGCCACTATACACACTCAACTCTACCCGACTATATATATATATATATATATATATATATATATATATATATATATATATATATATAGAGAGAGAGAGAGAGAGAGAGAGAGAGAGAGAGAGAGATGGGTTCTAATGAGTCCCCTTATATATGTTGAGTCCCTAAGTCTTCATCTCATCCGTTGGATGAGATGAGGATGGATGGACAAGATGCATCCTAATATTTTGTATTTTAAAAAAAAAAAGAAAAAAGGGAAGATTTAGTATCCTAAAATAACTCCCATGATTTTAGAAAACAATAACTCCCATAATCACAATCATTCCTCATTCATTCATTCATTCACGTTCATTCACAGGTTCATCAAAACCTTAAAAAAATGCTTCCATCGATCATCACATTCATTCATTCAATCAAATCTGTGCTCGAAATTCCGTTACTATGAATTCAATGATCGTGACATCTTCATTAACGGTTGATAAGCAATTCATCGAGTATAACAATGGTGAGTTTCGATATTTCTTTCATGTTTTGCGTCAATTTTTATTCATTATCTTGATTAATTTGCGTCAATTTGTGTTCATGTTTTGCGTCAATTTTCATGTTGATATTGTTTTCATGGTCGTGTCATTCATGTTTTGCGTCAATTTTCATGTTGATATTGTTTTCATGGTCGTGTTATTCATCATAGATTCATATGCAAATCGTAGAACACACAAACGGTGAGTATATATGTTTTGTAATTTATACTGGAATCGCCATGGAAGTCATAAGATGTTACTCAATTATTAGTTTTTACGTTTACAATATATTGAGTTATTGTATTTTATATACTGCGTTACTTTAGTGTAGAGCATCTGTTACTTTAATGTCTACCATCTGTTACTTTATATGTCGTGTTACTTTAATACACTCTAGTTGTTACTTTAGTGTTACTTTAGTGTAGAGCATCTGTTACTTTAATGTCTACCATCTGTTACTTTATATGTCGTGTTACTTTAATACACTCCAGTTGTTACTTTAGTGTTTTTCATCTGTTATTGTAGTGCATTGTAGTGTCCTAAGAATTTAGGAAACTGCCATATTAAAAAAATAATTAAAAAAAAGATATTGTTTCCTATAATAATGGGACGTGATTGCCGCCAAAATAGGAAACAATATCAAAGAGTAACGCCATATAAAAAAAAAGAAAAAAAAAATACTACTTCCTATAATTATGGAACGTTATGACTTCAAAATAGGAAACAATATCAAAGAATAAGATACTGCGTCATACTATCATTTTTTATCATTATATGAATTTTTTTACACTAACTTATATCTGGTGTTATTTTAATGAACATTATCTGTTACTTTAATTCATACTATCTATTACGTTAATATCTGACCTCTGTTACTTTATACCTGGTGTATAAGCATACTCTGTTAATTTAATTCATTGTTACTTCAATGCACTTCATCTGTTACTTTAACTCTTGTTATCTATTACTTTAATCCATATGAATGATGTAGGGATGTGGGTGAGAGTTTCCTCCATTGAGATTAAATCAAAGCTTCTGAGATGATGATGAAGAAGATGAAAAAGAAGAAGACGGAGAAAACGAGAAGGATGAAGAAGAAGCAGAATTATAAGTAGGACATTATGAGTAACAAGTGTGAAACATTGGAATTGTAATGGAATTGATTTAGTTGGAATATTGTACCACTTTTTGTTTTGGAGTATCTTAATAAAAACAAACATTGTTCTTTTTGTTAATTGGAACTCCTGTTTTTGCAAGAGACTACTATGCAACGTAACTGATTTTATGAGTTAAAGTAACACAATTCATGAATTAAAGTAATACATTGTATGAGTTAGAGTAACATTTTTTGCAAGAGACTATGCAACGTAACAGATTTTATGAGTTAAAGTAACACAGTTCATGAATTAGAGTAACATAACGTATGAGTTACAGTAACATAGTTTATGGATTATGGCAGTAACTGGGTAATATACGTACAATGGCAGTAGGGAACGGATGATTTTTTGCTGAAGATGAAAAAAAATTAATTTTAAATAAAATTTTTGTGTGAGAGAAAGAGACAATTAAAAATTTGATAGGAAAGAGAGAATTTGTATCGAGATAATTAAGGAAGAGAGAGAAAGAAAATATATTTTGATAGATATTATAGTTATTTGCTTAATTATGAGATCAAATCTTGTCCATTAATCTAACATTGAATCAAGGGCTAAGATGGGGACTCACGGACTCAATATATATAAGTGGACTCACCTGATCCCATCTCTCTCTCTCTCTCTCTCTCTCTCTCTCTCTCTCTCTCTCTCTCTCTCTCTCTCTCTCTCTCTCTATATATATATATATATATATATATATATATATATATATATATATATATATATATATATATGCAATCAAGCTCTTGTGAAAATTCGAGTTGTGAAACTCGACCCATAAGAGAACAAACTAGAGAATAGTTACATATTCTCACCCTAGCTTGATCCTAAAATCAAATATCATATATTTACCTCCCCCATGTCTTTCATAGAAAGACATGACGAACAACCACCTTTTACAAGGCCTTATATCTTTGATCTATGTCCCAGATCAACTTAGGACCTACAACAAATGACTACTCCTTAACCAAACTTGTCAAAGTTGTACATTCAACGATATTTGATTTCCATGTACATGGCTAACCACCATGACTCCATAGGCTCACCATGGTTATCACAAACCAACATTACCGAGATTATGAAACAAAATCAATCTCAAACCTTAAAACAAACATACGACATACACAAATGAACAATAATGACTGACCAACCTTATGAAATAAACAATCAAAAAATCATTGATTAAAGCAGCATCCAAAATATTCCAATACGAGTGCCTCTCACGATTATATCCAAAGTGAGACTCGTTAACAACTAGAATATTTATGTTTCCACAAGAGTGAGTTTTCAAATTCTCTTAAATAAACCAGGCTACCCAAGGAAACAAATATCATCTCTTTGTATGCCTAAACAATCAATACACCATTCTTTCAAGCTACATATGTGAACCAAAAATTACCGCTCAAAATTCAGAATTTACGTGTATCACATTCAAGAGAGTACCCATTACTTACTCATTCTCATGCATTCTAATCATCAATTATTACTCCCTCCGTTCCAATGAATTGCTTGCCTATTCCATATTGGGGCGTCTCAATGAATTGTTTGCCTTTCTATTTTAGGAATGTTTTTTATATGTAATTTGACTCTTGACTCCACATGTCACCTCGTAATTGGATCTCTTACCCTTGGTGCCAAAAACAAAGGCAAACAATTCATTGGAACGGAGGGAGTATATTATACCATATAATAAAGACACTTATACAAAACCAACAAACATAGTGTAAACACTACACACACATACGTTCAAATAGCTACCGCTAAAACATGAACATACCAATAAAAATGCCGATCATCAACATCTCGATGAAACTCGTTGTTGCTATGAAACAAGCTAAAATCAAATAATCAAATACAACCATGATTAAAATCTACTCATACGTCAACCATCATAAAAGAAATGTATAAATCGCATATACAAACTTCGACGATATTAATAATCCATGAAGAGCAAAGTTACTTTAAGTAATGATAACAACCTATCAAAATCATCAACCAATTGATCAACATAATTCATACGTCTACTAACATATTCCACATGATAAACATCATACGTATGATCAATCAATAACTTTCATAAACACTTGATACAAAACCATCTCATTAAACTTTCCCCACATAAAACTCGTGGTGACCACCAATGAGACAAAAACATGACATTTATGTCACAAATGATGAGGGAAATACCAACTTTCTCCCTCCAAGGACCGTGTGTGTAACAAATCCCCATAAACCGAGACTTTACACCACACAATCAATACACTACGTAGCGGAGCTATACGAGTACCCGTATTTTACCGCTCCAATCCGCACAAACATGTATCTATTATACCGTGGAGGATTATGAGAGATATTCGCTCCTACTCCATATAGACAACAACCAAGTTGTTACTCGATACAAACTTCAGACAATCGAATTGATTATCTCTTAACCTTGTCATAACATATGATCAATCTTTTGCAACCTCTTAATATTAAACCATACTAGTTTTATCACCCGTGAAAATTCACGGGTATGTCAGTTATATAAATTGAATTAAAACTAGTTATATAAATTGAATTAAAACTAGTTTTACCATACTAGTCATGTTATATAAATTGAATTAAAACTAAAAATGATGAATGACATATATAATATATGAAGTCAAATAAGATATGTATTACAGAGTAGAAGAAAATTATTCATGGTACTATGTATGTGCATTATCACACTGATTAACTAAAAAAAATTGTGTGATACACTAAAAAAAACTGAAAGAAACATCGTCATACTATCTAAAAAATTAGTTAAAAGAAAAAAAAATCTACCCCTCTCCCCTTTTAGGGTCATAATACCGTTTTTTAGACCCACAACTTGTTTGATTGAACCCAAAATAACTCGTTAATTTAGGGTCGATACCTTACCCGACCCGTTCGGTTAGTGAGAATTTATTAAAATTAAATAAAATATTTATACCTAAAAATTATATTTGGATTTATAATTAAAAATTAATGTTTTTTATCATAAATATTCAATGTAATACAACTTTTTTTATCATTTAATTGTAAAATAATTTTAAAAATTGAATTAATTATTTTTTAAAATATAAACATTATTAAAGACTACAATAATAATATTAAAATAAAAAAATTAATATTAAAAATATTTTTGTTGAACTAAAAAAGTTTATAAAATTATATATGCGTTCGAAACTATTTTTGACTCTAATCCGAACCGTGACCCGTATAACCCAACTTATATTTGATTTGACCCATATTTGGACCCACCCGCTGGACCCATTTGACAGATATACATATTACGCTTTCGCTTTATTTTTGAGGGGTTGAATAACTTTAATTTATCGTGTTAGTTCTCAACCCGTAACCGTAAAGTTAAAGATCAGAGTTCAGAACCTTAAACGGAATTAAAGTATAGTCCGGGTACTAATCTTACCCTTACATATCTTTCAATCGGTTATGCTTTATTGTTTTTAGACATATAAACTCTTTATAGGATCGAATACCTGATTAATTATTTAAATCAGTTAAAATATTTAGATACAGTTTTGATGTTTGTAATCAACCCTCTTTTTATGGTCGTGAACCCATTTTTTCGACCCGCGACCCGTTTGATCGATCCTAATATGACCCGTTAATTTAGAGTCGAAACCTGACCCATCCCATTCAACCCGTTCGGTCAGTGAGAATTTATTAAAATTAATAAAATATTTAAATTTAAATATTATATTTGAATTTATAATTAAAAAATAAATACGTATTTTAAATTACAAAATATTCAATTTAATACAACCTTTTTTTACTGTATCATTTAATAAAAAAATAATTTTAAAACTTGAATCAATATTTTTGATTCAAGTTGAATCAACAACAACAACAACAATAATAATAATAATAATAATAATAATATTATTATTATTATTAAAATTATTTTTGTTGGATTTAAAATTTGGTAAAGATATGTATTACAGAGTAGAAGAAAATTATTCATGGTACTATGTATGTGCATTATCACACTGATTAACTAAAAAAAATTGTGTGATACACTAAAAAAAACTGAAAGAAACATCGTCATACTATCTAAAAAATTAGTTAAAAGAAAAAAAAATCTACCCCTCTCCCCTTTTAGGGTCATAATACCGTTTTTTAGACCCACAACTTGTTTGATTGAACCCAAAATAACTCGTTAATTTAGGGTCGATACCTTACCCGACCCGTTCGGTTAGTGAGAATTTATTAAAATTAAATAAAATATTTATACCTAAAAATTATATTTGGATTTATAATTAAAAATTAATGTTTTTTATCATAAATATTCAATGTAATACAACTTTTTTTATCATTTAATTGTAAAATAATTTTAAAAATTGAATTAATTATTTTTTAAAATATAAACATTATTAAAGACTACAATAATAATATTAAAATAAAAAAATTAATATTAAAAATATTTTTGTTGAACTAAAAAAGTTTATAAAATTATATATGCGTTCGAAACTATTTTTGACTCTAATCCGAACCGTGACCCGTATAACCCAACTTATATTTGATTTGACCCATATTTGGACCCACCCGCTGGACCCATTTGACAGATATACATATTACGCTTTCGCTTTATTTTTGAGGGGTTGAATAACTTTAATTTATCGTGTTAGTTCTCAACCCGTAACCGTAAAGTTAAAGATCAGAGTTCAGAACCTTAAACGGAATTAAAGTATAGTCCGGGTACTAATCTTACCCTTACATATCTTTCAATCGGTTATGCTTTATTGTTTTTAGACATATAAACTCTTTATAGGATCGAATACCTGATTAATTATTTAAATCAGTTAAAATATTTAGATACAGTTTTGATGTTTGTAATCAACCCTCTTTTTATGGTCGTGAACCCATTTTTTCGACCCGCGACCCGTTTGATCGATCCTAATATGACCCGTTAATTTAGAGTCGAAACCTGACCCATCCCATTCAACCCGTTCGGTCAGTGAGAATTTATTAAAATTAATAAAATATTTAAATTTAAATATTATATTTGAATTTATAATTAAAAAATAAATACGTATTTTAAATTACAAAATATTCAATTTAATACAACCTTTTTTTACTGTATCATTTAATAAAAAAATAATTTTAAAACTTGAATCAATATTTTTGATTCAAGTTGAATCAACAACAACAACAACAACAATAATAATAATAATAATAATATTATTATTATTATTAAAATTATTTTTGTTGGATTTAAAATTTGGTAAAAAAATATATGCATTCGAAACTATTTCTGACCCTAAACTCCTTGACCCGTATAACCCAACTCATATTTGATCTGACCCGTATGACCCGATAAGCTGGACCCGTTTCATATGTTTTCATATTATGCTCCCACTTTATTTTTTGCGGGGTCGAGTAACATTAATTGTCGGTGCTAATTTCAACTCTTAATCGTAAAATTAAAGAGTTCGGATCCTTAAATGGAACTAAAACAAAGTTCGGCTGCTAATCTTACCCTTAAATATATCTTTCAATCAGTTTTGATGTTTTTAGACATGTAAACTCTAGGACTGAATACGTACATGATTAATTAGACATGCAGTATAATTTATTATTTTTCATTTATTGTTCGTTGACGTCAACCTATATATATTATATTTGTATTACGATTATTGCATGACGATAATTTCGATATTAAAAAATAATATCGCGATATCAACTATTTTTATTCTAAAAATAAAAAATAAAAAATTATTTTAAATATATTTATGAAAATGTCAGAATTTTTTAAATATATTTAATATTTATAATAATGTTACATAAATTTTATGTAAATAAATGTTACATTAATTGAATTGAGTTGATCATTTATGTATGTAGGATAATCATCAATTTTATTTTTAGTAACTCTGGCAATCAATATGAATAACATCTTTTATGATAATTATTTCGTATAGAGTATAATTTATAAATGACATCTTTTATAGAGTATTATTTCGTATAAAGTATAAATAGCATCTTAGAGAGAGAGAGAGAGAGAGAAATATATCGATGCTCTAAAATATTACTCCGTATTTTTTACAATCTTCAATATATTAATATATTTAATGTAAATATTTATCAAACAAAATATTAATATTATGTTTTTTTAAATATATTTAATATTCCTAATAATGTGAAATTTGAAATGTTAAAATAATAGTGATACTTTAACATAAATGTTGGAGCATATGTTACATGAATAATAAAAGTAAATAAATGACGTAAATGTTACATAAAATGGATTAAGTTGAAAACGTATATATGTAGGATGATTAACAATTAGCAATTATATTTTTCAGTAATATAGATTACAAAACTTTAAGATGTTAAATACGATGTTAAATTAATAATAATTTACCATAAATTTTATACGAATAATTATATATTTATACTCGTATGAGTACTCGTATAATATAAATACAGATTATTCGTATAAATACTCGTAGAGGATGATATATATCTAGTAGGTTGATTATTAACATTTTCTATATATAATATGGGTTGATTTTATATAGATGCATGTGAGGCCGTCATGTCAGCATTGAGATGCATCCACACTACCATGTCAGCAGTGGATGCATCAAATTGATATATATATATATATATATATATATATATATATATATAGAGTAAAGCTCAAATGAGTCCCTTACTCTTTGTGAGTCCCTAAGTCCTCATCCCATCCATTGGATGGGATGAGGATGGATGGACAAGATGCTTCCAATTAAAAAAAAAAAAAAAAAAAAGGAGATTCATTTTCCTAAAATAACTCACAAGAATTTAGGAAACAAATAACTTCCTATCATTCACGTTTATTTTCATTCACGTTCATTTCAATCCCACGTTCATTCACACCTAAAAACCAGAAAAACCCTTTCTTTATTCACGCTAATTCATCGTTTTTGATCTCGAAAATCTGCTACAATGGATTCAATGACCGCATCATCGTCTTCAACGGTTGATAAGCAACTAATCGATTATAACAATGGTGAGTTTCTGTGATTCATTCACGTTTTTATTCGTTTTTTCTTCACGGATTTCAATAGTAATATTGCTTTCAATTCCGTTTTCATATCAATGTTTTATCGCGTCAAATTGCATTTTTTTTACGTCTATCTTCATGTTTATAGTTCTTTCAATGATATTTCGTATCAATTTGCGTCTTTTTGATGTCATTGCGTTTTGATTCATAGTTTCGTATCAATGGTATTTTGATATCTCGATCTCCATAGATTACAGGTCTTTATGGGTTTTTTTCAAGATTTTCCCTGATATCCATTGACACACATTTTTTTGATATCAAATAACGCAGATTCGTCGCTGAAGTAACATGCCTTCTGAATTAAAGTAACACTTACTTGCAATTACAGTAACACAAATGAACGTTCAGAAAAAGGGTTTTGATGATGATGTTAGAGTAACGTATTGTACACGTTAGAGTAACACCACTTAGGAATTGTAGTAACACATTATTTGCATGGGTGTAACGCTGTTTGATTTTGTGCAGGTGGTTTTGCCAAAGATGCGAACGCACATGACAACACTGGAAAAGGTAGAATTTGATTCATTTGATCAATCATGGATTAATAACAATGGTTCATTGATATTATTGTTTCACTGATATTATTGTTTTGCTTTATGTTGAAGCAGTCATGGCGTTGAAGTAACACAAGTTATGAATTACAGTAATATCTAATTCTAATTAGAGTAACACAAACACGTAACACTGAAAAGAGTTTTTGGCGCTGACGTTGGAGTAACATCCTTTAAGGGTTAAAGTAACACAACTTATGAGTTGAAGTAACACTTATGTTCATGGGCGTGACATTTTTTAATTTCTTGCAGGAAGCATTGACAAAGAACCGAATGCACAGGAATGGTGCAGAGATGTGGGTGAGGTTTTCACTCCGTACATGGAGCAAGTATTCGGAACAATTGATCAGGCAGTGGAATTTTACAAAATCTACGCGCTGGCTTGCGGATTTGATGTGAGAAAGTATACTAAGCCAACCAAACGAAACTGTCCAAATCCGTACGCAGCACGACCGCCTAAACAGCCTACTAAGCCAACCAATGATGAGGATGACGAGGATGAAGTAGATGAAAACATCGAAGGAGAGGAAACTGAAGAAGACACCGAGGAAGACGAGGAGAATGAACAAGTGTTTTGAGAATACTCGTGTTTTTTTGTCATTATAAGAATTTCTTCTTCTTTTCTGGTTTACACGAAAAACTAATTTTGTACAATTTTTTTTACACATAGCGCTGTGTTACGGTGCATTTAACACTATATTTATTTAATACATGTGTTTTTTATTAGAGTAACATCTCATGTGTGTCAGAGTAACACTATTCGTCTGTTACAGTAACAGAAACAATGCATTGAAGTAACTGAAGACAACAACGTTCTTTAGACAAAATCATTGCCAAAGTAACTGGGATAACTTGGATTGGTTTCATTCATTGACAAAGTACCAACATTTGTTCTTCAAAAAACAATATATAATGGGTCAGAGGACTTGATTGCAATATCATTGTACAAACACCATTAATAACTTAAAGTAAATTGTTCATTAAAGTAACATTTACAGTGCTTCGGTGTAACACACAGATTGTGAGACCAAAGAAAATTGGGTTAACTTCAGTAATCCTCATAGTAACACCAGCAGTAAATTAGAATAACAGGTACAGCGGATTGGGTTAACGAAAAACTATATCGTCTGTTGACCTTCCTCTTGAGGTCTATGTGGTGGAATGTACAGCCCTCGTACATCAACATGTGCACGTCTTCTGCATACAGTAACACGTCTTCTGCATTACAGTAACACATCTTCTGCATTACAGTAATACATGGTCGTACATTACAGGGTGAGAGTTAGAGTAACACGTCTTCTGCATTACAGTAACACATGGTCGTCTTTGAAATAACACCATACATGTGACACAGTAACAAATCGACTTCTTACAGTAACACATCAAGTTTATTACAGTAACAACGTATGAGCATTAAAGTAACATCAAGTTTATTACACGAAACAGATGAAAACCCAGATACCACAACAGTCTTTGGTGAAAATAATTAATTATAGGGCACAAACACAGCAAAGTTAATCCATCAATAATTAGCGAAAAAAATAAATGAAATCAGCCAAAGATGTAAACTAAACCTAGTTCTTCAGCAAAATAAACGAATATTAGCGAGTTACCTTGATGATAATGTTGGCTAAAGTTAGAAAGCTGCTTGAATGTAACCTTGCTCGCGTTGAAGGTGAGCGATTGAGTTGAGTTGAGTTGAGCGATTGAGTTGAATTGAGTTGAGCGACTGAGTGTTAGGGTGTGCTTGAGTTGAGCGAAAAGATTGAATAAAATGAGAGATGATGAAGTTGAAGGGTTTTTGTTAGACGTTTGAATAAGAAATAATGAATGAGATGAGAGAGAAGAAGTTGGCATTAATTTAGGAAGGAGAGAGGATTTTTTTATTTTTTTCCAAAATTTGGTAGTTACTACCTTAATTACTACACACAATCTCAACCATTCATCCCCTTTAGATCAATGGCTCTAAAGAGGACTCATGGACTCAAAAAAAATAAAAGGACTCACTTGATCCTTCCTCTATATATATATATTAAGAATTCAATTCACCTATCAAACATGTCAATGTCTAAATAAACATCTTAAAACCAAAGACGTAAAATAAGCCAAGACATTACTACCCATGTTTAAGGTAATACTTAACTTTGTTACAAATATTAATTTATAACCTTCATGATCATATAACATTATACTCCGTATAACATGGGTCAAAGACCAAAAGACAAATATGAATATAATTAAGACAAATATCCAAAGCATGGAAACAATAGTATAACTATACTATCAAGGACAGTAGAAATGATACATAAATGGAACACTTAATATTATACACCATATTAAGAATTTAAACCCACCACAAACATGTCTTAATATGACAAATCAAACATTTACATTCAAGACATAATACGAATATGGTGAAAACATGCATATCAATAAACCGCCACAAACCCAAATATCATAACATATGAAATTTGAATAGAACAAATGCAACTTTGAATTGCTCTCAACCGGGCTTTAACCTTGCTGGAGACTTAACGAAAAAAACAAAACAAGAGCAAATCAACCAATCCTGTAAACTGTGGACGTGTCTATAAGGGCACAAAAACAAGGAAACACTACGACCACGCATACCACCAAAGTTTGCATGAAACCTTTATCATGAGTCATGATCCACTCAAGGCAAAATAATCATATTATAAGTAATAATAATGATTAGGAAGAAGAATAACCAACCCAATGAACGCAAACAAATGCACAGCATCACTCGCAAACATTTAGGTTCATTGATAAAGCAAACAAACATTACTCTCAAACATGACAGATCATCAATGCAGTATTTACTCAAACCGAAACAAAGATAACTGAAGTACCACGCATAACCCACCAATTTGCCATTGTTTCACGGTAGAAACACGTGCATAATTCCGTTCCGTCATCATTACCGCATTCGATCAACTACATCGTGTATCACCGTATCTTGTGTACCGATTTCGATCACCAACGAATTATTCTTGAAGATTGTTGGAACTTCGGGACTCAAAAGACACCATCATGATCGAAATTTACAAGACACACAAAACCGAAGCACCCAAAAGGAAAGGATAACTTGGATATCTATGTAGAATCGTGAACGGACTCACTATCCTTCAAGAATAATCGACCCTATAGTGTCCCGGTTTACACGATTTCCTTGTGGGATAAGACTACAAGAATCACACTCGCATTCCGACACTTAGAATTTTGAGCAATAACTTATGGAGAGTAATTGTTTTCTTTACAAAGAAAAAACAAGAGATACTAAGATGGAGTCTCTTCTATCTCTCCTGTAACTTGATATGTTCCATCCATTAGTCAAATGATCAAAATCTCTTAAAATAATGCATAACCAACCGTCATACATCCCACATGTGTCATGCATGTGTCATCAAAATAAAAAACTATGACAAACTGAAGTGTACCACGCGACACGTCAAAAAATAAGAAGCCAACCGTTGAAGAGATAAGATCAACGGAAACTTGAATACCCGTACGTAACGTAACACGTACACACACCTCGGTTACACGGGGTTCCGAACCCCGAACGAGATTCCTACCAGGGTATAAACAAAAACGTACAAATACATTCACTTGATCATTTATACACTCCGTAAGCTCAATTTAGGCTTAGACAAGCGTGCACTCCGCACTCCCGACTCGTTACATAGCTAAACCGAGTTTACCCTTCTTTATAACTAAACTCCGACTACACCAAATTAACCGGTGATTACCTCAAATCACCAACATAATTTTTTGACCGATGTAGAGGAAAAGTTGAAAATTAAAGTGACAGTACATATACTGAGTAGTAGTTAGGGACTTAAGGGGTAGTAAAATAGAGAAGTTTGGGCATGGGAAAACGAAAGGATAAAAATTGGCAATTACTCGTACAACATAAAAAAATTGCATTCAAGTTTTTTTTATCTCTTATTTTATCTTGATTTACCAAACTTGGACTGAAATGATGTCACGTGTCGTTGAAATAACTAGTCAACAAACTACTCGTCTTACCTTTTTATTTATTTATATAGATAGATTCTTTACAAGAGTTGTTCCTTGGTACGGTTGTACACGCATCACATACCTTATTTTTTTCTTTAAAGACTCTTAATTAGTCTTGGCCGATTTATGGACTATATCATTATCTTTAACTTATATAAAAAGAGAGAAGTGAGTTTGCGTAATTTTTCACTTCCAAATTTGCCCCTACACATAGAAATTACAAAATTACCATACACTATAGTTGTACACAAATTCTTGTTTGTGACGGAGATATCCGTCACAAACGTATGACAGGTCAAATAGATACCAAATAGGGAGATAAAACAAAAGTGAGGTTGGTGGGACCTAGATAAATAATTGTCTTTATCTCTCCAACTTGACCCGTCTTAAGCTTGCGACGGATATACTTGTATACTTGTATGAGTAAATAGTCAAATATCAATATCATACTCAAGATTATCGGATTACTACTACGTAAGTGTTTTCATTCTAATATTACCCGTCCCTTAAAGATTGTCACATTTTCTCATTACATGTGAAAAATATTTTAATGAAACGAAAAAATCTTTAAGGGACAACGAGAGTAGAATAAATGTATGACTCCAATTAATTTTTCCATTTTATTGTAAACAAAAACTAACTACGAAGAGAAAGTCTCTCATTAATGCTAACGATAAACCTCTCACGTAATGGTGAGTGACTAGGTGCAATTTATTTTGTTTTTTTTGGTTTTTAGTTAAGTCTCTCGTAACTTAATGCAGTCTCATGTAGACCTACTCTTTTAAATAAATACTAGTTGGAAAGCCTATTTTTAGTGAAAATAATAATGACATAAATTAGAGGATTGTATAAATTTGTGAAACTACTGATTGACAGATTTTATTTATATATATAATAGAATTTCATCATCTTATTATAATTTCTCGATGTGTTATAATTTTACTTCAATTTATAGCCTTAAGAGTTGTTAAGATTTTTCTGATTAATATCTAAAACGAATCAGCTCATCATAATTTTTTGATGTGTGATAATTCTACTTAAATTTATGGTTTTAAGAACTCTTTTTAATTAGGACTCAAAAGATTTCTGATTGATATCTAAAGACGATGATTACTTTGATTTATATAATAGAATTTCATCACCTTAATGCAATTTTTCGATGTGAGATAATTTTAATTCAATCTATAGCTTAAGAGCTATTATATGACTCAAAAGATTTTTTTTATTAATATCTAAAAGCGAATAATTTCTCTTATTAATGATGTAGAATTTGGCACACATTTATAGTCTTAAGAGTTTTTTTAAGACTCAAAACAGAAATTTTTACTTAAGTTTATTATAGTTCTAAGAGTTTTTCTAAAACTGAAAAGATGTTTGGTTTATATCTATGAAATTCATGACTTTGTAATAATTTTTCAATATGAGAAATTTTAATCAAGTTTATAGTCTTAAGAGTTTTGTTTAAGGGGTTTTCTAAAACTGAAAAGATGTTTGGTTTATATCTATGAAATTCATGACTTTGTAATAATTTTTCGATATGAGAAATTTTAATCAAGTTTATAGTCTTAAGAGGTTTTTAAGACTCAAAAGTGTGGGATATATTTACTTAATTAAGTTTATGATCTTAAGATTTTTTTTAAGATCCAAAAGATTTTTGTTTTTCATTTAAGTTATTCAAGACGAACAATAACTCTTATTTATATAATAGAATTCGATCACCTTGTTACGAAGTATACTTTTGGACAAATGATTATCTCAAACGAATGATTTCTCTTATTTATGATATCTCATCTTTATTTTTCGATGTGTGATAATTCCACTTAAATTTATAGTTTTAAGAACTCTTTTTAGAACTCAAAAGATTTCTGTTTGATATCTAAAGACGATGATTACTTTTATTTAGATAATAAAATTTCATCACTTTTTTGTAATATTTCGGTGGGGTATAATTTTTACTTCAATTTATAGTCTTGAAGAGGAGTATTATAAGATTCAAAAGATTTTTGATTAATATCTAAAAACGAATAATTTCTTTTATTGATGATGTAGAATTTCATCACCTCATCATAATTTTTCAATGTGGGATAATTTTATTTAAGTTTATAGTCTTAAAAATTTCTTTTAGGACTCAAAAGATTTCTCGTTGATATCTAAAGACGAATGATTGCTTTTCCTCTATATTTATATAGTAGAATTTTATCACCTTATTATAATTTCTCGATGTGAGATAATTTTACTTAAATTTATAGCTGCTTTTATAAGACAATTTTTTTTGGTTAATATCTAAAAACAAATTATGTCTCTTATTTGTCATATAGAAGTTTATCACCTCATCATAATTTTTTGATATGCGATAATTCTACTTAGGTTTATAGTCTTAAAAACTCTTTTTATAACTCAAATTTTTGGTTAATATCTAAACACAAATGATTTCTCTTTTTCATCAGCTTACGGTCCGAAGAACATTTTTAAGACTCAAATTTTTTTTAGCTGATATCCAAGGACAAATGATTATTATTTATAAAATATAGAATTTAATCCGCTCATCGTAATTTTTTGATGTGAGACAACGTTATGATAATTATAATAATAAAAGAGTTTGTTTTTATATCTAACGACTTAAAGAATGAGCTATTACTCTTATTTATATAATAAAATTCGATCACCTTATTATAATTTTTCGATGTTTACCTAAGTTTATAGTCTCAACTCTCAAGTACTTTTGTAAGTCTAATTTATATATATATATATATATATATATATATATATATATATATAGATGAGTTCTAATAAGGTCACACATAAATTTAAGTTCATAAGTTCTATTGTTAGCCATTGGATTAACCTTAGATCAAGGGCTGAGATTTGCCTTTAATTAAGTAACTAGTTTCAAACCCGCGCAAATTGCGCGGTTGTTCATTCAAAATTTTACAAATTTTCATATGAGACGATCTCACAATACAATTATTGTGAGACCGTCTCACAAAGGTCTCCTCTAAAAATTGTGCTATTAAAAAATTGTGTTATTCAAATTATTGTGAGACCGTTTCACAGAGACCTCCTACTCATAAAAACAATTTCCTAGTAGACATGAGGTAATCAAAAAACAATTGTAAGAAGGAGAAAATCATACATTCATACTCGTACCATCTTATTACTTCAAAAATGTGATTAGTGCGATAATCGTCGTTAGTTATGAAGTATTCAAACAATGGAGTATGAATGATTTTAGCAAAGACATCATAGTAAACACTAAGAATTTTTTTAATGTCTCTTCTACAACTACACAAATTCACGTTTAAGATGGTATATTCGTCTTAGCTATATAACATGTTAAATAGAATGAATAGAATAAAAGCAAACTGCATGAGAAAATCTGGAAAAAAAAAAAGGTGTAACCCCTACTTTCATCTAGACCTCGCAAAGTTGACTCAAGATCCGAAAGTGACCTAAAATAGCTCTACCGAAATAGGACCTAGACCCGATCCACCCAAAAAGACTAAAATATCAGGAGTATATTAGTATTATTACTTGCAGCAAAACAACCTCGCAAAGTTGACTCAAGACCCGAAAGCGACCCAAAATAGCTCTACCGAAATAGGACCTGGACCCGATCCACCCAAAAAGACTAAAATAACATACGGAGTATATTAGTATTATTACTTGCAGCAAAACAAAGAATTCATAAGATAGAATATTTCATGATAAATTCAATAATCCGTAAATTACTTTATGTTAGTGAAATTAGTATATTAAAAGTGCCAATGACCCAATCTAAATGGCTCGTACCTTAAAAATTGTCCTCAGATGACTAATTCACGTAAAATACTCAAGCCAAATGACTCATACCCGAAAATGACCCAACCTTAATGAGTCATCCCGAAGTGACCAACATGTCCCCCAAAATAAGCTTGCAATTCGTAATAACCCGGAACGACCCGAAATGACCTCATTGACCCATTTGCCACATCTAAGTTCCAACTAACCACATGAAAAGTTATTTAATCTGTTATTATATTAAGACGGATATAGTTGTCATAAGAAGGACATCGTCGAGGAAAAATATCAGTAATTATTTAAGTGATTGAAAGAGCCGAACTTATCAACTCCACATTTGTCTTTTACATTTACTCTTAAGAAGCTAATTGATACAAAATAATTTGGATACATATCCCACCATTATATTTTTCATAAAAATCTGAGTTAATAGTTGTTATATTAACTCATTATTCCGTACAAATTTTATCCGAGTAGCTATATCGAAGTTAAGTCATCAATTTGTCCACATTCTAGTTGGATTATCGTCATCTTCATTATAGAAAGAAAATGATCAATCTGTCCTCACCTTGATAGAAAAAACATTTGAAAAAGCTGAGTTAGCTAAAACTTAGAAGGACCATATGAATTACACAAACAGAAATTTCATTCGATAGAGGGAAATGCTCTTTGCCTCTTTCTATATAACACCAGTTAATCATATTATTCTTACCATATTCTTCTCTAGCATGCCCGTTCTCTTTATGAACTTTAATTTGTAAATCTTTTTACCTGCTTCAAAAATATACTCTACAAACAATGAAAATCCGTAACAACGTTAAGGCTAGAAACTCTTAAACCATTGTATGAAGAAGGCTAGTGCCCCATATTTCTGTAGTACGGTTAACAAAATACAACTCAAGCCACATAACTAACCATCTGCCTTGTCGATTAGCTTTGTTGGAATTCAACTCGTTTACCGAACGATCCTCCGTCGAGTCATCTTGCCTTAATTTCGCCAATTCGTCTGTTTTATTCGCGATTTTTTCGGGTTCAGGTCTCACATCCGACGGTTTTGATTTCGCTTCATCTCTGTTTTTTTCCACTGGCAAGGTGCTACTCCTGTTTTTGTTACTACCGTTGCTTTCCTTGCTTCCGCATCTACGTTTGTTTTATACACCCTTGTTTCATTTTACCAAATTAAATCTCACTCATCAAAATAAATTACTACTGTACTATTTCCACGGACCTCTATCTCAATGCCTTTTTCTCATTGTTCTTATAGAGCGTCTAAAACCACGCCACGCATTCGAGACAAAGGTTCGTGGATTAGAAAGGTACCTAAAGCTCGGATTTTTGGAAGAGATTGAACATAAAAACTCGAAAAACCACCACCGAACTCTGACCTCCAACCTTCAATCTCCGACCTCGTCTAATCTATACCTGATCAAGGTAAGATATGTTGAGGGGATTTAATTTGTTGGCTGTTAAGAAGCCCTTGTTGATGTTTGTTGCTATCTCCAAATCTGTCCGCAAGGAGATAAGTCGAGTAATAAAGACGATTCGTGGACGACGGATAGCACACAGCTCGTCCAACGGAAGAAGGGGTATTCCTTAGATCTTTTGATGGAAAATATTCTTCCCATTTCTGGATGATATTATTACAAACACTACTGCAATTGATAAACAATGTTGTTATCCACATATATGGAGTATACCAATATAGATAACAGACATCATAATGTTACAAACTTAAAAACTGCATAATTAAAGGAGATACCTCGCATATCGATTATAAAATTTTGAATCTTTATTCATAGCAAAACCGCAAGGAGTCACGATACCAACTGTTAGCAGTAATAAGTGGGCAAAAAAACACCAAAAGAAAATCATTTAGAACTTAGAAGTCATAGAGCAATGAAATATACCTATATTTATCACTGAGGACATATCCAAAGATTATGGGATCATCTTCACAACCTACCATTCTTAATTTTCGTGTCGATCCTCTTCTCCAGAGTAATACTCTCCAGTGGCCCTCTCCGCCAACTATCCTAATTTTATTAATACTCCCCGATGTTGTAATTCGTCGTGGTCGTCGATTTTGTGGTTCGTCGTTCATTGTCATGAATACTCCTTTAATTGTCTAGTAATACAATACTCAACAAACAAAAAAATCAACAAACCACATTTGAGCAAATTCATATTTCCATTAGCTTGACATTGCAAGGCCATGAAATCGTCACAAACTGTCAATCTAACACCTACAAATCTCCTTATCCAATGTCCATCAACTAAAGCAACAAAGAACCCACATTTAAGCTAAATCACATTTTCGTAAGCTTGAAAATTACTCCATCCGTCTCATTCATTGGTTTGCCTTTGATTAAAATACTCCTCACAATGAATATAAAAAACCAACAAATGAATGGAACGAAGGGAGTACATACTCGTAACAATTAAAATGACGTAATTGAAAGAGTAAAAGATGGATCGACCTAAGTAACGCAATAGCTGAAATATGGATCAAACTCTTGAATAACACTCTCATATTTCATCATTTGCATAAAAACCTCAAACTCAATCAACAACTAATTATTACAAAACCTAATTTTACTTAATACAAAGTATCCTGCAAAATCGCAACTCTAAAAACAATTCATTCAACCCAACCAAAAAAAAACGCATAATCATATATAATTCATATTGGTGAACAATCTTCTCAAAAGGTCAACTAAAAAACCTAATATAATAACAATGGTGAAATGAAAAATTCATCGCCCAAAAAAAGTTATTACCGCTCATTCACAATTCACAACTAAAATAACCTAATATAATGAGAACGGAGTATATTGCACAATTCAGGAAGCTATTATAAATTAATTACCGCCGTTGTCATGGATTTGGTGAAGACGTTAATGGACAATACTACCCCGTCGTCATGCTCCTTTTAGTCTTTTCTATCCTTCTCATTGAAGATTCTTGTTGCAAAAATGGCCTCTCTTTCCTCAACTTTCTTTCGCCTTTCTCTGCCTTCAATAATATCGACGGTCTCTTTCTTTACACTTGCGAGTATTTTCCTGATTCACTTCAATTTACTTGCACTGTATAATTACGGTGAGTAGAGTTCTAGTTGTCACGCCTAATGGTGCTTTTTGTGATGGAGAGGGTTAATAATTGGGTTTAATAATAATAATAATATATATATATATATGGAGATGAAATGAAATAATCGATTTGATGGTGGAATCTACCTGCCTCATGTGCAATTCTGCTTGCACCATGTTGATAGAAAACCTAATTAAAGTTCTCGTTTGAACTACCAAAGCAAAAAAAATATCTTAAAATTGTGAAGAAAACCAATAAAATTACATGAAAATTCTAGTTTAGAAAACATAACCATCGAAATCGTCAGCTATTAATATATAAAGCATTGTAAAACCTAGAATCAATTCACGGTGTGCGTCATTTTGGGGATATATCTGAAGTACTGCTAGCTCTTACTCCTCTAGAAAGACTCTTATACAATGATCCAAAGAATGCCCTATGACAACATACATATATATGGGATAAGGCCATTAGTGTTATAGCTCGAAAATCGAAGTGTGTATGCTTGATAAAACATGGTACAATTGGTCAATAAGATAGAAAAGACAAATCAAAATATGGGATTGCTAGGAGATCATTTAAGCATATGATATGGCTTGATAGTGCAAATACAAAGAGGCAACCATCGAAATTCTCTTACTAACTAATTTTAACATCATAGCAATGAAACTTATGGAAGAGGAAAGGGGAGAAGAAAATAAGAAGTTTTTTAAATTCAAATTACCTGAGGATAAGTTGGATATTACATGATACTGTATTATGTTTTTGGTAGTAATCAAGCAAGCAGCTCTCGAAAACGATCCCACCGCATATTTCCCAAGACTATTTGCTTTGGCTTCCTATTCTGGACGATTCTTCGCGCATAACACCCTAAATTATCGATTTTCACCGAAATTAAGAACAATATACACATCCAAAACACATTGAATCTCCACCAATCTTAATTCCGCCATGTTTAGTATCCCTAGAATTTCGAGCTTTTTTGTGGTTTTTTTATTGTCTAACATATGAGGACACGGTTTTTTGATTCATCACATTGTCAAGTTAGGGAGAAAAGAGGAGTTGACAGGAGTGGGGAGTTAAAGATGGGAAGGTAGTTTATTTTTTAATTTGATGTATATTGTGGTAGTGGGAGTTAAAAGTGGAAGTTAAAAATGGCAGTTATATTTTCTATTGTGTATTACAGAAGTTTTGTAGGTCGTCCACATAAGCGTCATGTAAGCGACACATCAGATCCATGTAGGATGCCTACGTGGGTGAATGTGGAAGCAAGAAAAGTTTCAGCTTTAATATATGAGGACACGGTTTTTTGTGGTTTTTTTATTGTCTAACATATGAGGACACGGTTTTTTGATTCATCACATTGTCAAGTTAGGGAGAAAAGAGGAGTTGACAGGAGTGGGGAGTTAAAGATGGGAAGGTAGTTTATTTTTTAATTTGATGTATATTGTGGTAGTGGGAGTTAAAAGTGGAAGTTAAAAATGGCAGTTATATTTTCTATTGTGTATTACAGAAGTTTTGTAGGTCGTCCACATAAGCGTCATGTAAGCGACACATCAGATCCATGTAGGATGCCTACGTGGGTGAATGTGGAAGCAAGAAAAGTTTCAGCTTTAATATATAAAAGATTAAGAGGGTAGTTGATTTGACATTAAATGAAAAACACACCTAACTTTATCACTAACAACTCCTCTCTCCAAAATAAAGACTGCATTTTTTTCTCCACCTACCAAGCCAAATCCCAATACCGAAAACCTTCATCATGGTCCATCTCTTTTCCATTGTCGCTTCGAATAAAAATTATTTAAAGGTAGTACCAGATTCATGACAGATATTGGTTCATCATTTTCTTCATTAAGAGAAATTGTTTTCATTTTCTGGATCTTCTTGATGGCGATAAATCAGAGTAAGATTGTTTTTTAATTGAAATTTTAGGTGTGACCTTATTAGAACTCCTCGCATCAGTGCAATTTGTGGAGGGCAGTAAGTCGGATTTTCTGTTTTCGTCATCAAGGCAACGTTGGTTTCCGATCGAAGTTTTTTCTGACAAAATATCCATCTGTACGCTTGAAACTTTAATTCAATTATTACACAACTTCAACTCTCACTTTCTGAAACTTTAGAACTCGTCGAATACTACAATATTTATAATTTCAACAAACTTACTTTATAACTTCAACTCATTCACTTTAGAACTTCAAAGCACAACAATTATAACTTTATATATAATTGCTGGAAAATTGAACATTATTTCTCTGTGAAAACATGCGACACGCTTGAAACTTTAATTCAAATTTCATCACCTCATAAATTTTCGATATAAAATGAATAATTTTGATTTAAGTTTAGATATAGTCTTAAGAACTCTTGTACTTCATCATTTGTGAGTTTATAGTCTTAAGAGGTTTAAGACTCAACAGAGTTTTTGGAAGATATCTAATAATGATTAGTCATATTTAAGGACGAAAGATTACACTTATTTACAATATAGAATTCTATCACCTCATCGAGTAATGATTACTTTTATTTGTATAACAGAATTTCATCGTCTTATATATTGTAGTATTCATTACTCTTATTTCTTATTTATAATATAGGGTTTCATCACCTTGTTATAATTTATCGATGTGAGATTATGTTACATCAGTTTGTAGTCTTATTAAGATATTTTCTAAGACTCAAAAGGTTTTTTTGTTGATATTTAAGAACGAATTATGAGTCTTATTTATAATATAGAATTTCATTATCATCATTTTTTTGATGTGAGATAATTTACTATCTTAACAGCTCCTTTTAAGACTCAAAAGAACACATGATTACTCTTATTTATAATATAGAATCATCATCTTATTTTAATTGTTTCGATGTGGGACAATATTAAGTTTGTAGTCTTATTAAGAGTTTTTTTAAGACTCAAAAGTTTTTTTTTGTCGATATTCAAAAACAATGATTACTCTTATTTATATTCAAGAATTCCATAACCTCGTCATAATTTTTCGATGTGAGATTATTAGTTAAGGTGATGTAGGATAATTACTTAGATTATAATCTTAAAGAGTTATTTATGACTCAAAAGATTTTTGGTGGATATCTAAGAACGGATGATTACTATTATTTATAATATAGAATTTCATCATCTTATTATAAGTCGATGTGTGATTACTATTATTTATAATATAGAATTTCATCACCTTATTATAATTTATCGATGTGAGATAACTTTAATATCTTTATATGTAATAAATTCATCACTTTTTCGAGCAAATAATATGAAACAAATAATATGAAATTTATATTATAATGAAAGCATTTTTTATCACGAATCTAATAAATTCATTTTTATAATTTTATTTACGATAACTTTTTGTTAAATGAAATTTAAAGATTTTTTAGATGAAAATTTATAAAACATCACATTAATATAATAGATTAAATATATTGATTGTAATTATTAAAAGATTCTCTATTTGATTTTTTTATTATCAATGATACTTTCCTAAAATGAGTTTTGATGTAACCGACCAATCATATCGCTCGAAAACTTCATTCTTTCTTTATATATATATATATATATATATATATAGAGTTGAGATCGGGTGAGAACCTATCTCTCAATGAGAACTGTGAGAACTATTTAGAACCATTAGCATCTAATGCTTGACATTATTCCTAAAAACATCCACTCTTCCTTTAACAAAATAAACCAAATCCGTTTCTTTCTCTCTCTTTCATCTCTTTCTTTCTCTCTTCCTTCTCATTCCCTTCATCAAAATTAGGGTTCCGGTGTTCATAAAATTGAAGAATTATATACAATTGAGGATTTCTTTAAATTAGGTTTTATATTTTCGTTAAAACCATTAAATATGTCCACTTGATTAGAGATATTTGTGTAATTAGGGTTCTTGTATATCAAATTAAGGGTTCTTGTTTTCTCTGAACACCTATCATGGAATTATTCAATGCTTCATTCCCCTCTAATTATACTTCTATTAATCATCTTATTTGTCACACTACTTTTACGGTAGTAGTTGTAGCCACATTACAATTTAAAAAGGGTACGTTAAAAGTGAAAAAGGGTACGCTAAAATTTAAAAAGGGTACGCTAAAATTGAAATTAAAAAAAGGGTACGCTAAAATTGAAATTAAAAAAAGGGTACGCTAAAATTGAAATTGAAAAATGGTAAGCTAAAATTGAAAAAAAGGGTATGCTAAAAGTGAAAAATGGTACGCTAAAATTTAAAAAGTATACGCTAAAATTTAAAAATGATACACTAAAATTGAAATTAAAAAAGGGTACGCTAAAAGTGAAAAAAGGTATGGTAAAATTGAAATTGAAAAATGGTACGTTAAAATAGAAAAAAGGTACACTAAAAGTAAAAAAGGGTACGCTAAAATTTAAAAAGGGTACACTAAAATTAAAAATGAAATTGAAAAAGAGTACACAAAAATAAAAAAAAGGTACGCTAATAGTGAGAAAGGGTACGTTGAAATTGAAATAAGGTACACCACAATTTAAAAAGAAAATTAAATCGAGTATGGCTAGAAAAAGAAGGGTTTGTATTTCATATAAAATCCGTACAAAAGAAAATTAAAGGACAATATTTTAGATGAACTCTTAAATCAATCAGGAAAATTGAAAAAAAAAAACGATAACACACCGTTGCTGAGATTATTGCAATTATTGCAATTATATTAGCCGACGATAATATTGTTACTATTGTAATGAATTAATGAATTTAATTGAATAAGCTAATCATAAAATGATTAATTTAAAAAAAAAAAAAAAAAAAAAACTTAGGTTATTGGGGTTCAATACCCAATTGTGATGAATTAATGGATTGAAGAAAAGCCGATTGAAAAATTGATGGATTGAAGAATCGGATTCAATGGTCGATTAAAGAATTTATCGATTAAAAGATTATGGGTCGAAGAATTTTGTAGAAAGAGAAGGAGTTACGGGTTGAAGGTTGAAGCAATTGTGATGAATTAATTTGATTGAAGAATTTTGAAGAATCCAACGAATGAGATTGAACACTATGATCCAATGGCTCATATTATAGTTCTCACAGTTCTCATTGAAGGGGTAGTTCTCACATGAACCTAAAAATATATATATATATAGAGAGAGAGAGAGAGATAGGATCATATAAGTCCCATCTCTTTGTATAAGTCCATAAGTTCCATTTTCACCCTTTAGATCAAAGTGGAATGGATGGCTGAGATTTTTTTTTATAACCCAATTTTCTATACTGATTTCACGTTTACCCACCTACCTTTGTCCCCCACCCTAATCAATTTCATTCTTTCAACCCAGACTTCTCTATCATTAATTCATTCTACTCCCACCATACTCTCTCTCTCTCCCTCCATGTCTTCCAAAACTGATCTCAGATCAATTGTCATTCATTATCTCCCTCGTTCACTGATGATCGAAAAAAAAAATTCAACTGCTCCAAATTCTCAGCCACCGTCATCTCTTTTCGCTCCATCGCCATCGTCATCCAACTGCTCCAAAGTTTCGTTCTTTTCTCAGGTAAATCTTTTGCTCTTTACCGTTAATTTGTTATGGTTTTGAAATCTGTATGACAATAGATTGTATGATATATAATAGATTGTATGATAATCGATCTTTGTTAGGAACTATCAAATTAGAGTTTAATTAGGGGGAACTATTATGTTATCAGTTTATAAATTAGTTCATAAATTTAGGGTTAAAACGAACTATTTCGATTGTTCGTTTTTTTGTTAAACTAATATCCACAGATTATATGGTATTTTTTTAATAGTATTTTTGGGGATTTTTGGGGCACATCTCAATTTGGCACGATTTTGTCTTTCAAGTTGATTGTTGGACAAATACTCTGGTTCTAAATTTAGGGTTAAAATTTACCTCATCAATTCTCTCATGAAAAAAAATTAAAACTAAAAGTTATTTGATGAAAGCTTTTTCCGAAATGCAAGTATCCAAAATGTTCAGGACCATCAGAATATTGTTGCATATGATCCATGGTTTGTTTTTTATGGGTTAGGTTTCCGTATTTTAATGGTTGAGTCTTAATAATGCGTTTGTGATTGGTATTAGATACTCCGTAGGAACTAACTTTGTATGAGTCTAAGAATTGCGTTTTGTGTTGTTGATAGTGTTATAGTTGAAATTGAGGAGAATATATATGGGATACGAATTATGAAGTTTCAGAAGATGAGAGTTGAAGTTCTACGGTCTTGGAATTGAAGTTTCAAGCATACAGTTGAATATATTAGCAGAAGAAAAATGAACATTCCACCATTTAATTATGAAGTTGTAGACGTCGTGCACTGAAGTTGTAAAGAGAAGGACTTAAAGTTTCAAAGTTATGTTCTACAAATCAAAGGGGCATGATGTTGAAGTTTCAGAAATTGAGAGTTGAAGTTGTAAAATTTTTGAACTGAAGTTGCAAGCGTGTGGTAGATTGTTTTGAATGTACAGCAGTTAATTATGAAGTTGTAAATTTAAAGTTCTGAAGTTGCATTGCAGCTGAATTAAAGTTATTCCAAACAAACTGCTAATTAAATATTGAAAGTCACGCACTGAAGATGCAAGTATACGTGTTTTGAAGTCTCGGAAGCTTAGAGTCGAAGTTTCATAAATTGAGAGTTGGAGTTGTAAAGAATTTGAATTAAAGTTTCAAGCGTGTCGCATGTTTTCACAGAGAAATAATGTTCAATTTTCCAGCAATTATATATAAAGTTATAATTGTTGTGCTTTGAAGTTCTAAAGTGAATGAGTTGAAGTTATAAAGTAAGTTTGTTGAAATTATAAATATTGTAGTATTCGACGAGTTCTAAAGTTTCAGAAAGTGAGAGTTGAAGTTGTGTAATAATTGAATTAAAGTTTCAAGCGTACAGATGGATATTTTGTCAGAAAAAACTTCGATCGGAAACCAACGTTGCCTTGATGACAAAAACAGAAAATCCGACTTACTGCCCTCCACAAATTGCACTGATGCGAGGAGTTCTAATAAGGTCACACCTAAAATTTCAATTAAAAAACAATTTTACTCTGATTTATCGCCATCAAGAAGATCCAGAAAATGAAAACAATTTCTCTTAATGAAGAAAATGATGAACCAATATCTGTCATGAATCTGGTACTACCTTTAAATAATTTTTATTCGAAGCGACAATGGAAAAGAGATGGACCATGATGAAGGTTTTCGGTATTGGGATTTGGCTTGGTAGGTGGAGAAAAAAATGCAGTCTTTATTTTGGAGAGAGGAGTTGTTAGTGATAAAGTTAGGTGTGTTTTTCATTTAATGTCAAATCAACTACCCTCTTAATTACTTAATTAAAGGCAAATCTCAGCCCTTGATCTAAGGTTAATCCAATGGCTAACAATAGAACTTATGAACTTAAATTTATGTGTGACCTTATTAGAACTCATCTCTCTCTCTTTCTCTATATATATATATATATATATATATTGATTAAAGTATGTGAGAGTGAAAATTGTTTCCTTACAAGAAAGTGAAAATGTATTAGTGTAATACAATCTGATTTACTCATATTAATTAAGTTGTTCTACCATCGTAAATATGATAGTCCTTTGTCTCAATCATTTGTTCCACTTTGATTAAAATATTTCTCACAAATCTTTTAAGGATAGAGTATGAAATGTAACAAATGATTGAGACGAAAAGAGTACTGTATCAAATAGACAAACGTAAATTTATTTTTCTTCTTTAACTTATACGAAGTATAAAAAGAGGGAGAAGTCAAGTTTCACCAAGACTTGCTTTGCGTAATTTCTATGAGACTTATGCCCCTTTCCTTTGCAAATTTACAGCATTGCCCTTATTGTTTTATTATGTACTCTCCGTTCCCTAATTTTTGTCTTATTTCATTAAAATACTCCTTACAAATAATCATGAAACGGGACGAAAGATAATAAACGAAGAGAGTAATTAAATACTTTCTCCGTCCCAATAAATTCTTTATGTTTCTTTTTTCACAAATAACAATGCACATTTTTGTTTCGTTCATATCTTTATTTACGTATTATTAAAAATCTTAAAAGTTTGATAATCTTAATATACTTATTAAGACAACTCAAAAAAAAAATCTCACATGACTATGTTTTAAGTTATATATTAAAAATTATATTACTCCCTCCGTTACAAAATATAGGTAGTTTCAGTCATTTGCACATTTATTAAGGAAAACACTAAGTGGTAAACTACCTATATTTTGTAACGGATGGAGTATAACCTATTTTATCTCATGAATAGTGTAAAAAAGCAAACATAAAGAATTCATTGGGACGTAGGGAGTTGGATGCTTACTTACATTACGTTTAGTACTTTTCATTCTTCTTGGTTACATGTTTAAGCAAGATTAGAAGCACATCGAATCTAAAATTCAAGTTTCATTACATACACTAACATGCGACAACGTTATAAGACACTCATCTTAGAAAAAAAATTGTTTTGAAAGAAGACTTGGAAGATGTAGCCCGAGCATCGCCGAGCCCAAAAACTAGTAGTTCTATAAAAAAGAAAGTATTGGAGGACTTCATGTGATCAAGGATTTGCGTAATTTTTCATTTCCCAAAATATCCCTCTCCATTTATGTTATTCTCAACTTTACCTAACTTTGTTACTTTGATATTGAAGTATTATTTATTTTCTTAATTTTTGTATTATTATAATATTAAGAACTTTGGTTTAAATGGGTCAGGTTGATTACAATATGAACCGGGTTATACAAATTACAGGTTCGAATAATATTAGAATATGGATCTGAGATAGTTTCTTCTTCCTTTTTTAACCATGGTTTAAGTTGGAAATATATATTGTAATAGTGCCAGATTATTATTCTGTTTCGACATTATTATCATACTCATTAATTATCATAGTTATACAATTATGGGTCTATGGGGTAATTGATTTTAGATTTCGACCTAGATCTCTCTTCTACTAAGAGGATAGGAAGTGCTTAGGTGCACCCTCTCATGCACTTTTTTCCCTCCAAAAACAAAACACTAATATTTCAATAAGGAAACAAATAAACTATAAGTACTAAATTCAAGTAGTTAGTATTTTTTTATCGCATAATACTTGGAGTATTATGTTACGGAGTATCTTCTAATTTGTTAACAAAATTTCTAATGATTTGAATAAATATAATGGAATGTATTTTGATTCGTGACAGTTGATTTTGTGTTTTAGAAAAAAAAAATCAAATAATCAGGTAAAAATTATGTTATTATTAGGTTTGTAAAAAAATATTCATCAAAATATTACTAATAGATACGGAGTATTAAATGAGATTGCTCGATTACCTTTATTATCATTGAAATTTTAATATTTTAATCAAATAGTTAGGTAAAAATTATAAAATGTAATTATTAGGTTTGTAAAAAAAAATATTCATTAAAATATTACTAATAGATACGGAGTATTAAATGAGATTGCTCGATTACCTTTATTATGATTGAAATTTTAATTTTTTTTGTCAAATAAAAATGTAAATAAGATTAAAAAAGTGAAAATCTAATACTCCGTAGGTTATCAATTATATATTTTTAAATAATCACTAATATAAAATTCTAAATATACCATGGATTATTGCGCGGGTGTGGACATGACATAGGTCCATCCCGACGCGGCCACACGCGGGTTTGGGGAGGCGAATGAATCTCATGTGAAATGGATCTCGAATTGAAATTTAAATCGAAGTAGGAGTCGCCACTGAACTTTGTGAGAGTTCGGGCCTATTCGAACCCACTCTATGTCGTAGTGGGCCGTGCACAAAGTACGGCCCATTCCGATTTCAGAGTTTATTGGGTTCGTCCCTTAGCATTGCGATACCGATACCGACATTATCGGTAATCGGATATTGAATGACTCTCGTATGCCAATGGATTCGGACATCCGGAAACCATGGTTCTGAGTAAGGGGTGAGGGTACGTGTTGGGAAGTTCACAAAGAACACCCAACCCCGCCCGCACTTAGCGGTCTTTACTAAGATATCGTTCGTTTTTTGGTGTACGCGCGTTAGTTCGACGGTTGAATGATATGCAAACATGGCTTTTTAGACTAAACATGTGAATTATGTTTGTTCTACGTCGTTTAATGCATATTGAACTAAGTCGAAGTTGTTTTAGCATTTGAGATTCGTTTTAGTACAATAAAACAAAAGAGATGCAAAAATAGAAACAAACGAGTTAGTAACGGTTTATAGAAAAGATTAGAATGACATAAATAATATGAAGTAAGGTTTTGAAAAGATTAGGACACGTGATAAACTTGACACGTGTTGACCGAAGTCGTTAAAAAAAGTTTTACCGAAGCTCGAAATAATGTTGAAGGTTCACGGTTTTGTCGTGATAAAGGTCACTCGGCCGAGTCATAGAAGGACTCGGTCGAGTGCCTCATAAAAAAACCCTCCTGCTTCGATTTTGAGGTGACACTCGATCGAGTCAGGTATAACACTCGATCGAGTGGTCCTCGGGAAGAGTATTCTGATCCGATTTTGGGGTGTCACTCGACCGAGTGGCTATGGCACTCGATCGAGTGCCCCCTGT
Source organism: Agrostemma githago (assembly GCA_958450325.1). Lineage (NCBI taxonomy): Eukaryota > Viridiplantae > Streptophyta > Magnoliopsida > Caryophyllales > Caryophyllaceae > Agrostemma > Agrostemma githago. Next base: position 70,867,457 of record OY288242.1, on the reverse strand, counting down.
TTGAGGGTGACTCGATTTACAATTTTCGAAATTGCTTTTATTTTTTGAAAATCGACAATTCGTTAAGTCGTGTAGAAATATGGCGTAATTTATACCCGACTTAAGATTTTCAAATCTCGTAAATATCCGACATTCGACTACGAAATCGATATTCGATATTTAGAGTGATTGCTAGAAAAAAAAAGACATTTATTAGAAATTGTTTTGAATCGAAATAAATCCCTCCGCGTTGTAATGTCGTATTAGTCTTTTTAGGACTATGTGACTATTACTTCGGCATCAACGAGAAAAGTTTTTGAAAATGGTTTTGCTTGATTGATTCCTTTAGATCCGATATTCAACTATAGAGTTGATATCGAATCATTAGGGATGACTTGTTATTGCTAATTAGAGTAGTATAGTAGTATTAATAATATTAGAAACGAAACGACGACGACGACAAAGACGACGGACGAGAGAAGAAGAAGAAGACGTGAGGAAGAAGAAGATAAAGGAAAGAAATCGGGACTTGTAACACCCTCAACCTACATGCTAATTTCGACCTCGATCACGGACTCGTAGTAACGTTGCTTGCGTAAGAGTAACGAGGATATAGGAGGAGTTAAGGTGTTGTATTTTTGGTAAGGTTTGCCTAAGGTTTGCTAGAGTTTTGGGTTGTAACTTGATGCCGAGGATTATGGATGAATTGAATGTGTGTAGATGTGTAATTGTATGTGAATAATTGGTGTCTCAATTGTGTTGCGAGGGTGGGGTATTTATAGGATGGGATAACCCCACTAGGTATAGGAGATTCCCAGTGTTTGGATAGGAAAGCGGTTTCTTGCCAAGGAAGAAAGCAACGGTTGGGAGGAAGTAGGATTCCGCTTGTGGATAGGAGAAGTTGCTTGAAGAGAAAGAAACTCCCGGTTTTGGCTGAAAAAGAGGCCACTCGATCGAGTGGTTTATGGTACTCGATCGAGTGCCTGGTCTAAACTTGAATCTGACTGTTTTTTGTGATTCCACTCGACCAAGTGAGCACTCCACTCGATCGAGTGGAGCTGGACGGGTGATACAACTCTTCAAAAGATAAAATTTTATCTCTTACGGAATTATTTATTATTTTTTGTAGCTGATTTTTGTGAGGAATCCGACTTCTAATAGGATTTTTGGATGTCACGTGACAGATTTCCTCTCTCGGAAATGTCTTTGACCGGGGTTTGACCCGGTCGCCAAAAGACGGTTTTGCCCTCGGTCTCGATTTTGACTCAAATTAGTCTCCTTTGACTGGAAACGACCCATTGGGCCTGAATTTGAGGTCGGTTTTGTGAGATTTTTACTCCGTTAAAAGCTCGCGCCAATTACTATTGATTCTGAGTCTAAAATCGAGCGTATTAAGTCATGTTTACGTCCGATCATCATCAGGTGTTCTTTGGAAACTGCTATAGACACCTGGCGGTCAAAATGTGGGTGTCTACAGCGGGATCAATTCACAACCTGAAAAGTTAATAGGTTATCAATTAGATACGTATGAGTATTTATAAAATATTATGGAGTAAAGTGATGTATTTTGTGAGTATTGGTTTCGTGATATAAAAGAACTTTTATTTAACTATCGTGGAAAAATTTAGGAAAAATATTATCAGCTCAATTATCTCGATTAAAAATTTTAAAAAGTTAATAGGTTATCCTTTAGATACGAACGAGTATTTTTAAGCAATGCACTAAAAATAAAATTTTGCAATTACCGTGCATTATTGCACGGGAACTATATCCTTTATATATTAAAACAGACACCGCTGCCAATGACGTGGCACAGCTAAGAATTCACCATTCTGAAATACTCACATGTGGTGAGTTCAGGCTTATTTTGGCAACTCATTCATTTGAATAAAAAAACGGGCCTTCACAAATACGGGTCTCAATCAATCTACGCACAATCCTGCACATAATTAGCAAATAACGAATCAATTAATTTCGGCAACAATATATTTTACCCTAATACACACATCACCAAATCAATCACCTAAAAACCTAATACAATCTTATAATCCCAATCTAATACAATAACCTAAACTATTAAAAAACCGTAATACAATATCAAAGCAAGTTTCTATTATTAGTATATTATTTATATCCAAAAAATAGTATAAAAAAGTAGTAATATTGTGATTGTTTGTGATTAATAAAATTTATGAAAAATTATGTAGTGGAGAATTAATAAAAAAAAATCATCATTCATAGTATTAAATTCTTATTGTTAATTAAAAATATCACTGGTCTATACTCAATATTAAAGGCTTAGAACTGTAATCAAAATCACAGTCAACTTATAATCAAATTAATCACTAATCTATACTCAAAATCACAGTAATCACTCATCTGTGTATTGATATTCCAGTTAATATATAAGACTGAGAACTGTCAACTTATAATCAAATTAATCAAGATAATGAATGCTTTTAACAAAATTGAATAACTATCTGCACAGAAAATTAGAATTCATGAGAATACCTGTCAATTTAACATGGCCTTTATACTTCAAATGAAATCCACTGCCGTGTAGTCTAAAAAGATGTTTGTCCTGTGTCATTATGTTATACAACCATTCAAGTTATTATCTTTATAAATTTTGGTTGTTACGGTTTATTTAACGATATAAACTCGATTTAAACGTTTGTTGTCGTTATGGGTTATTATTTAACAATATAAACTCGATTATGTTATAAAAGATTGAATATCAATATATATATATATGAGTACTAATTTTGGGTTTATTGAAAGAAATTAGTAATTGTTAGTCTTAATATAAATATGTAGTGTCTCATTAATATATTCAATATATCTCACGTAATGTGTTAGATTTACGAAGCAAGAATGTTTTATTATACCAACTCCAATATAAAGTTATCTCTAAAAGTTTAAGCTAATACAATCTCACATCACATCCGTTAAAATGTCGTCCACTAAACAAAAAAAAGCGCAACATCACACACGGTAAGCTTTTATAGTCGGGTAATAATATTTAAAAATTGATTGATATCACATATAGCCGATCAATGAATTAGGACGATAGTAACTTTGTACTCATCGTTAAAATGAAAACAACAGCACGGAATAAAAGTGAAGTGAAATTTTCAAATACCGTAGAGAGAATTACACAAACACAAAAAAAACGTAACAACCCGTGAATTTTCACGGGCCAATACACTAGTACTAGTTAGAATGAAGTCCTTTAAAACCCATGTGTAAAAAAGAGTTCAAAAAGAAAAAAATGACTATATTAACAAATAGTACTCGTACAACATTATAATATATAGTAGTAATTGATGCTCTAAAACCATGAGTAAAAAAAGAGTTAAAAATTTAAAAATGAACGTATTAAGGACATAACGATATATAGTACTCCATAATTGATTTGTATTAAAATTGAACTTTTATAAATAGTACTCATATGTTGTAAATAATTTGAGATAGGTGAGCCGATGCAATAGTGTATCAATGCATGTAAATAATCAATATGTTACTTATAAAAATGTAACTGTTACATCTAAACAAATCTGTTTTAGAGCAAACTGGAAATCAGGGTCCGAGCATTGTCGGACCACCAACTAGTATAAGTTAAATACGGTATTAGTCATATAATAAAAGATACGGAGTATATTACACTTATCAATTTTATTGTCCTTATCAGGTTTCCTTACCGACTCCACGTTGAACTTAACATAAACAACATTTGTAGAAGAATAAATCCTTAGGAACAATAGCAATAGATGAACTTTGTACTTCTTCCATTTTTCTTTTATCTTCCCGTTTGTTCAATATATGTGTGGACATGACATAGGTCCACCCCGACGCGGCCACGCGCGGGTTTTGGGGAGGCGAATGAATCTCCATGAGATGGTCAAATGGAAATTTAAATCGAAGTCGGAGTCGCCACCGAATTTTATGGTTATTCGGAACCGTTCGAGCCCACTCTATGTCGTAGTGGGCCGTGTACAAAATACGGCCCATTTCCGATGTGAGAGTTTATTGGGCTCGTCCCTTTGCAGTTCGATACAGATGCCGACTTGAGCGGTTAATCGTATATTGAATGACTCTCGTTGCCAATGGTTTCGGACATCCGGAAACCACGATTCTGAGGAAGGGGTGAGGGTACGTGTTGGGAAGTTCACTAAGAACACCCAACCCCGCCCGCACATTAGCGGCCTCTACTAGGATATCGAATGACGTTTTAATGCGCGCGTTAGTTGAACGATGAATGATATGCAAACATTGTTTTCCTAAGCATGTAAGGAATTGAACGGGTTGCTAGGTCGTTTTAATGCATGAAAATTAACGTCGAAGTTGTATTTAACATGTGAGATTCGTTTTAGTATAATAAAACAAATGAAACAAAAAGGATGAATTTGCTACAAAAGATGAACAAACGAGTTAGTATCGATTTGTAAAGTAATAATATAGCAGATAAAAATACGAGACCGAGAAAATCGAAATATGAAAAATATTGTTTAAAAGATGTTGTTTTGTATAAAAAACGAAGCTCGAAAAATAATAAAAAAAGAACGAAAAAGGTGCGTCGGGACAGCCGGCCGCGCGGCTCGCCCGGGACGCCGGCGGGTCGCGTGTCGGTCTGTTTTTGACACGGTTTTCTGAAAATTCGATTTTTATTAAATCGCGTACGAATATTGCCTAATTCATACTCGACTTAATATTTTTGATATTCGTTATATTCGATAGTTGACTACGAAATCAATATCAAATACTTGGAATAGTTTTGGAAAAGATGTAAATTTTAGAAATCGTTACGAAGAATAAATAATAAAACGAACGAAAAAGTTAAAAAAAGGAGCGCGGATTTCAGACTCGTACGCGAGTCGCCTGTGAATATTTTTCGTTATTTTTAAGAATGTTCGTTATCAAATCATATTTTTAAGAATGTTCGTTATGAAAATAGTTTTTTTCGTTAATAACGATATTAAAAAGAAAAAGAACGACTCTTGACCCATAAGAAACGGACGACGAGGAGAAGAGAAGAGAAGAAAGGAGAAATCGGGTTTGGTACACCCTCAACCTACATGCTTTTGTTGACTCGGATCGGAGCTCGTCGGAATGTGGCTAGGCACGGGAGCGTCGAATGATGTTTGGTTCGGCTAGGGGGTACGGTTTGGACGAGACGGGTGAAGGGTGACGGGTATAGGACCGGTTTCCTTCGGGTTTGTAATATCGGTTTCTCGATGCTAAGTGTAAGGATGATTGATGTGAAAGTTGTGTATTTCTGAATGAATGTGTATTTGTATCGGGGGTTATCTGTTGATCGAATTCTGTTCTTTATTATGTTGGATGCAAGGGGCTATTTATAGGGAGTTCCCGACCTTGACTTGGAGATGCGTATTTGAACTAGAATTACCGCTTGGGTAAGAAGCTGAGGAGAACGCGAATTCCGTTTTCTTGTGAAGGAAGAAAAGAGAGTCTCGGCTGGTTCATGCTGCTCGGCCGAGTAATTGTACTCGGTTGGGTGTTTGAATCGGTTTTCGGATAGGATTCCTACTTGAGATCGAATTCTACCCTTAAACGAACTTGTTTATTATTTTGTGTAGCTGATTTTGGTGGAGTTGGAGTCCGATCAGGACACGTGAGACATCACGGTCGGTCCACAAGTCTCGGGAAATATCTTTGACCGGGTTTTGACTCGGTCGCTAAAAGACGGTTTTACCCCTGGTGTCGGATTCGGCCCAAATTAGTGTTATTTGACTCGAAACGACCCACTGGGCCTGAATTTGAGGTTAGTTTTGTGAAATTTGTACTCCTTAAAAAGCCTAAGCCAAATATCCATGATTTCGAGCCCATTTCCGAGTACGTTAAAGCACGTTAGCGTCCGATCATCATCGGGTGTTTGTCGGAAACTACTATAGACACTTGGCGGTCAAAATGTGGGTGTCTACAATATGAGTGGTGTATTATTTTCAAACGAGAAGATAAAAGAAAACCGGAGGAAGTATAAAGTTTTTATTAAGTCCAACAACTTTTTACCGTCGGCGTTAATTACGTGAAATGACGACTTTGTCCTTGCTATTTATTCTCGAAATAATATTACTTTTACATTTTCGATTATTGTATTACTCAATAAAAAAACCGTTTTTTCGATTATCGTAATATTACATTTTTTTCGATTAGGTTGTGTACGGAGTGACGGGAAATGACGAGTTTATTACGTTTCTTACATTTTACTGATTCTCGGTTTAATAATACTCGTTAGTGAAAATGTTTTATTTTCGATTATTGTATTATACGAAACTCGGTTCTATATGAAGGTCGGATGTATTGTGGTAAAAAAAAGATTACCTTCACATCTCACTTTTTATTTTATCTCTCTTAAAAAATACCATTTTTTCGTTCTTTTCGATTGTTTCCGTCTCGTCTTCGGTGTCGGGGTTACGAATATGACCAATGGTTGACCGCCTTTACACTTTGGGATAATGTTATTTGTTCTTTAATTACTTAATTAAATTTTCGATTCTATGACCTAATTTTGTATGAGAGTAATTTTTTTTCCATCGATTCTCGTTTGTTTACGTTTTCTATTATTCAGAAATTGTCCCGGTTTTATTATTTCCGACGAACAAGAGTATCGATCGATTGATTTTCACGGAAATAGGCGAAAACTGGAAAAAATTTGGGGGAAAGAGCTTGGTCGAGAAAAATCGTCGACCAGCGGATGGGGCGGTCGACAGATTTTTTCGACCAGTCAAAAAAAAATTCCGACCGCCCCATCGGCCAGTCAAAAAACTTTGTCGACCGCCCTATCCGCTGGTCGATGATTTTTCTCGACCAAGCTCTTTTTTTTTTCCAATGTTTCCCCAATTTTTGCCTATTGCTGTGTATTATTTTTGTTTTTGTTTTTTTAGTGTTTGTATTATAGACGATGTTACTAATTCAAAATAAATTAATACTAAGTCGGTATTATAAATTAATATAGACGGTATTATAGTTCGAACTCAAAATAAATTAATGTTAAGTCGAACGTAACAAAATAACTCGAACGTTTGTATGAAGAATGTCTTGTCAATTAATAAACAGTTTCTAAAAAGTTCGATTTGGGGAAGACGACTTTCAAATTAAAAATCGTAAATATTATCAACTTCGTTAATCGAAAATATTACAAACACAAACCAAAAAAACAAATATTAATCAAGGGTAAAACCGTCATTTTACGTAATTAACGCCGATGGTAAGAAGTAAAGTGCCGACGGTAAAGAGTAGCCCCCTTATTAAGCCATGTCATATTTTTTTTTGTTTGGGAAATGAACAAAGTTTAAAAGATATCTCACATTATTCTATGTCATGATCAATTTATAATTGGTCATTACATTTCTCTATACTTACAAACCAAGTTCTTATTTTAGAACTTAGTTCTTAAACTTATAAAGAGGATAAGAACCAACTTTATGATTTAGTAGATGAACTTAATAAATAAACTTCTTTTTGACAACCCCAAGAATAAAAACTAATGTTGGAACTGCTCTAAGACCATGTACATCAATGAGAAATATTCAATTCTCATCTTCCACTTTTTCACCTTTTCTCTATCCTACTCAACATCCACCTCACCTTTCCACTCACTCTTAAATTTTTTCCAAAAACATCCCACATCAACAAGAATTCATTTATCACTCTTTCTCTTACTTTTTTATACCCCACAATATTCACCTCAATAATTCATCCATTTACATTTAATTAAAAAATAATTATTGTTAACTTTTAATTAATAATTATTATTAACTTTTAATTTTTGGTTCGGTATCGAGTTTATAAATATATTGGACTTTTGAAATTATTTTCACTTTTAAAATAATGAAATACTTTTCAGTTTTTATGTAAAAGTAAATAGATCTTTTTTTAAAAAAGTCTTTGAATCACTTCATTTTTCACCAATCATTGGTTCCGAGGAAGAATTACTTATTTTTAGATAACTTTGAGAGTAAACAAATATAAAAGTAAATTTTATTACTAATATAAAAATGTAATTAAGAGGTAATTATACAATTAGTTATAACAATTTAACATAAACATAGCCAAACTACTTAAGAAAGCAAATTCAAACATTAACGGTTTTTGGAGAACATAATTAAAGCACTAATTAAACCTTAACTAAGTTGGTTTAAATTTTTGTAGTAATTCATTTTTCAATAATTCAAGTTCTGGGGGCAGCTGTGGTTGGTTTAGTAACTGACTAAGTATATTCCAATCAGTTTGCCTAATCTGCGAATCAGTATGCTTAATCTTCCAATCATTTCCTCAAGTCTTTTCTGCTAGTTTCTTTTTGTTGTACTCGAGCTTTTCTCTTGATAGTTGAACCTCAACCTCGGACATTTGTGCCCTCTCAGCTCGGCTATTATAATCGTCATGTTTATCAACTGCTTTTTTCTTCCTTTTGTTTTTCTTTCCCGCTTTAATTCCCATAGGACGCTGGCCTGATAAAATATCATCCTCAACGGAAATAGGGTCTGAATAACCTCCTTCCCCATCTCGAACCCTTTTACCGCTACCACTACTTTCACTTCCCACATCACCTCGTGCAGACTTACAACAATAAGGTGTTAATGCAACTTTTCATTTTTGATAATGTTGCATCATATTCCAAGCATGCTCCAGGTTAAACACACCTGGTTTATATAACTCTTGAGCTTGCGCCATAACATCATCTTCATTCATACCACTCGTCTTCCTAGTTCTTGCTTGTTCCATGCATCCACTCCATTTCATGACTTGGGTTGACACTCTTCTGAATCGCGAATCTAACATCTTTGTATTTCGTTCTTTTAATGACCCTGGATTTGATTTTTGGGCTTGATCATATAAATCTTAAACCCTCTTCCAAAAGTTTCCACGAGTTTGGTTTGTACCAACTGTAGGATCTTCAGAAACCCTCATAAACGATGAAATAAGAGCCTCATCCTCTTGAATTGTCCAATTCAAGGGAAGAACATACTGAGAAGTGGGTGTATTATCATTATTATTTTCATTTGAATCACCATCATCAATATTATTTGAATTATTATAACTAGGGGGAGTTTGTGAGCAGTACATTGGGACATTCTCACTTGTCGGGTTTGGGTAATTAGCAATTTGAGAATAACGTGGATTTTGTGTGTAAGCCAAATTATATGGGTAAAATGGTGTTTGTGAATATGGAGGATATTGCATCATCGGAGTAATGGGTGGAGGGAGATTAGCATTGAATGACATCATATTATAGGGATACCGGAAATATTGTGGAGGAATTTGAGAAGGATCTTGTTGAGGAATATAATTATTAGGATACATATTATTATTATTACTCCCTCCGTCCCAATGAATTGTTTGCCTATTCCATATTGGGACGTCTCAATGAATTGTTTGCCTTTCTATTTTAGGAATGTTTTTTATATGTAATTTGACTATTCTCATGAATTTTGCTCCATGTGTCCCTTCCTCATTGGATACCTTACCCTTGGTGCCAAAAGCAAAGGCAAACAATTCATTGGAACGGAGGTAGTATCATTGTTTGGATTCATACTTAGATTTATAAAATTGTTAATATATTAATGAGAGAGATTGCATGCATAAGTACGTGAAGTGAGGGATACTTGGGTAAAGTTTGCATTCTATTTATAGAAAACGAGATGCCATATGTGAGTAAAGTTTTTTTTGGATAAATGAACAGATAAGATGACATAATAACAGATAAGATTAAAGCTTCGTATAAGATAACAGATAAGATTACAATCTGGATAAGGTTACAGATTAAAAGACAAAAAAGTTCATATAAAGTAGAAGATAAATGCTGAAGATATGGATTAGGTAGTTACAGATGAAAAGACAGATAAGAATCCGGATAAAATAACAAAGAAGTTTGAATATGGGATTATTGATGTGAAGAAAAGATAAGATTATTGATGTAAAGATAAAAACGAATTTCAGGAAAGAGAGAAGATGATACCGACTGAAGATAAAGATAACAGGAGAGATTGGAAGAAAGTGGCAAATTCAGAGATAAGATTGACAGAAAATGCAGAAAATGTCAAACTGAAATTTGCAGAGATAAGTTTAGAAGAAAATGACGATTTGAAATGTATGTCAGATTCAAAGATAGGATTGAAAGAAAATGTCAAACTTAAAGTAGCAGAGATAAGTGTAAAAGAAAATGACGATAAGATTTTCAGAGATAAGATTGGAAGAAATGACAACTTGGGGTTGAAATTTTCAGAGATAAGATTGTTGAATTTGGATAAACTCACAGATAAGATTGAAGATTTCATTGGATAAGTTAACAAATAAGTACGTATTAAAGATTCCATTCGGATAAGATAAAAGAGAAGATAGAAGACTTCATTGAAAGAAAATATAGCAGATAAACCACAAATTCATTCGGATAAGATGGAGATAAGATTAAAATTTGCAGATATATTACAAATTTTAAATAACAAGGACGGTACGAAACAAAATTAAAACATTAGATTCTAGTACATAATGAAATTACAATTACGAAACAAATCTAAATTTAAGTAACCAAACACGAACAAAAATAAAACGAACACCGAATTAACCCTGACGTCCATATTGGTTCCATATATGTTCAATTAGGTCCTTTTTTAGAGTCATATGTCGCACATGATCTTGCATATTATTTCTGTTTTTCACATATTGATGTATATTGCAAACGTAACCTACATCGTACTTTGGACTATCAACGGTAGCTGTAGGTTCGTCACTATGCTCTTCCATGTACTCTTGTGCATTATCATAACCGACGTAGGTATATCTTTCATCTTCTACAATCATATTATGCAATATGATGCAAGTCGTCATAATTTTGTGGATAATTTCTTGATCCCATGATCGGGCTGGCTTTCGAATGATTGCAAATCTAGCTTGTAATACCCCAAAAGCACGCTCTACATCTTTCCGAACACTCTCTTGCTTAGTTGCAAACAACCTATCCTTAGGTGTTTGTGGATGTGTTACCGACTGGATAAAGGTACCCCATTTTGGATATATGTCATCTGTTAAATAATAACCAGTACTATAAAGATTACCATTACCAAATAATAACGCATGGAGCATATCCATTTAATAGTGCATGAAAGACCGGAGATCGATGTAAAACATTCAAATCGTTACACGAACCCGGCATGCCGAAATATGAATGCCATATCCACAAGTCTTGGGAGGCAATGACTTCAAGTATTATGGTTGGCTGCACATTTCGTCCTTGAAACTAACCTCGCCAATCAAGTGGACAGTTTTTCCACTTTCAGTGCATGCAATCTATGCTCCTCAACATTCCTGAAAAGCCTCTTATGGCTCCAACTTGTAGTAGTCTTTGGGTGTCCGCAATGGTCGGACTTCTTAAATACTCCCCCCAAATTGAGTGATGATAACATCAGCAAATTGTTGAACGGTTTCAAGTGCTGTTGTTGCTCTCATCCTCAAATATTCGTCGACAGAATCGGCCGACTCTCCATAAGCAAGGAGACGAAGTGCAACGGTGCACTTTTGTCAAGGGGTGAATCCTTGCCTACCATGACCGTTTGGGGTTTGTTGAAAGTAATTATCAGTGTCTGCTGCCGTATTTACTAAACGCATAAATAACTGTTTACGCATTCGAAATCTGCGTTGGAACATCCTCTCACCGTACACGGGTTGCTCAGCAAAGTAGTCAGCATATAGTTGAGCTTGACCAATTTCACGATTTCTTTCAATATATTTCCTTCTAGGTCTAATCCGACTTGGACCAGCTTCCGGCGACTGTAAAAGTTCTTCCCTCAACATATTTCGTAATCGTCTCCTTTCCTCTGCACGATTTTCCTCGCGCTCTTCAGAGGAATCGGTAGATGATGAAGAAGATGAGATTATGGAAGACCAAATGTTTATTGGAGTAAAAGAGTAACACGAATTATTAGAGTTATTTTATCTTGATTCATATTGGTGAGAATGAAGGATTGAAGAATATATAATTTAGATGTGAGGAAGAGAGAATGAATTGGATGAAGAATGAGTGTAGAAGTAACACTTATTTATAGAAAGAAAAATTAATAAATGAAAATTAATTTTAATAAAACATTAATACTTTAATAAAGAAAGAAGAAAATTACACACACACACATATATATATATATATATTTACATTTTAAGGCGAGTCGGATCATATGGGGTCTACTTTAATATATCGTACTCCGTATTACGTCAATATTTTCTCAACAACATTAATTATTTATCATTATTTGCTTTAATTATTTTTAGTACGTCAAATATATCCATTTGTATATACTAAATCACTCTCATTTATGTTTAAGATGGGAAATTGTCCGGTCTTTAATTTTATTGGGTCGCGTTTAAATCGGGTTGGGTTGATGTTCAGTTCGTCAGTCATCGGGGTCTATCGGGTAACAGGTAACATTCAATTCAGGTTGGGTCGGTTTTGGGTGACTGTATTTTCGAGTGAGTCAAACGTGTCTATTGATAACCCGTAAATAACTAAAATAATACTCCGTAAATGTATATTCGTATTGAGCTTAGTTAATTAAATATATTTACTTAATCAAAGATTAACTATACTAATTATGTATATAATAATAAACGATGTTTAACAATTAAATACGTACACATTTTTTGTTTTATATAAAATGATTATTTTAATATAAAAACAATGAAAAAGGCTGCCAATTTCACTATTACTGCTGCCCTTGCCAATTCTCGCACAGGCGAGAATCTCGCACCTTCTCTCTTACACAATCATCATCTACCACTATTGTTTATTATTATTTTGACTAAGTTTTCATTCTTGCCCTCGTCACATTGTTTCAATGTGCATACTCTAAGAGCAATTGCAATAGTGATATTTTTTCTCGAGTTTGTCAAAAGAACTCACTAAAGTAAGTTCTTCTATGACAGTAAAAGGTTTATTCTTAAATCTAAAAACCGAATTCTATTATAAGAACTCAGTTTGTCAATATATTGGTAGTTGTGAGTAATTAAAACTACTTTGGAATAAACAAAATCTATTTAAATCAAAAAAATTCCATAAAAAAAGAGTTGTTGCATGCATGTTTCGTGCAGTCACTACTAGAAAAGAGGGCAAAGAAATCATCTTAAAATGCCCTAAGACACCATTTTGGAGATGATCTCCAGGTCAAAGGTGTCTTAGGGTAAGAAATCAAATGAAAAAATGGTTTCTTTGCTTATGATTTAGAAACCAATTTTAAGAGATAAATGGTTTCTTTGATCCATGGGAAAAACACCATATTGGAGAGATAAATGGTTTCTTATCTCAACTTAATAAACCATGTAATTTAGTTAAATGATTTCTTTGCTTACCAACTTAATAAACCATGTACCACAATTAAATGGTCTCTTTGCAACCGAATTTTTTTTTAAAAAAATATTATTCAAAATAACCCAAATATTAAAATACAATGCACTCATTTTCATATATCAATCAAAATAGACATGGATTTCCATAAAACATCTCATATATATAATGATGCCAAGGTACGTGTCAAAATTACATTAGAAGCACAAAAAAATACTATAACATAAATATCCAAAATGAGTATTTTTTCGAAAGATGAGTATTTTATGCAAAATGGATATAATTATTCACTTTGTAATCAATCATCTTGATCTTCTACTTCTTCGTGCTTGAGAACGAAACTAATCCACATCTCTCGTACCTCATCAATCATTTGTTGCATATACGATTTGGGTATATCTTTAAAATACTACAAGAGAAAAAAGTTAACATTAGAAATATATAGAAATATATAAAAGGAAAGTATAGAGTACAAAATAGTCAACCAGAGAAACTTTTATAGAATATGAAGAATACTTGTGAAGGTTAAAACATGATTAAATCGACAAAGTGCTACTCATCTGATTTGTTTATTCATTCATCAAAGGTTAAAACAATTAATGGTAAATAATAACTTTATTGTAAATTCAAAGGTTTAGTACTTCATGTGAAGTAGAGTAAAATAACAGCAAAAAAACAAAAAAGGATTTTTCTAGGTATATAAGGATAATCAAGGGATGTATATGATCTGAATTAGATGCCACTATTATTAGGATTCAAGGAAAGAATGACTAAGGTGTGGAATATAAGAGCAACTTACGTGCAATGAAGTGGAAGCCATGTCACTGACTTCAAATCAAACATGCGAAGATCCCCTTCTGCTTCCATAATTGACCAAAACTCTGTTTCTGTATCGAATGCCCGCACTGTGATAGGAAAAGAAGGAATTCAAATGTCGTGCTGCGGAGTGGTTGTTCTCAATGATAGAGTACAATTGAATGCAACAATAAGAGTAGAGTCGTTCAGTATAAATGACACAGCAAAGAACTTAGGCATTTGTCAAACAAATGAGCAAACAACCAATGCAGTTGCACCCACCACAAGAACTAACATAACAAAATTCACTGAACAGAAGAGTGTAACACAGTTCAATTATAAGCTAGAATGCTATCCAGCCATTTATTAACAATAAAACGACTCACGTCAAAACCTTCAACAGGCATATAGGGTTAAAATATAGTGAAATAGAGGAAGTAGAACAACTATTGTGTTAAGGGAAAAACAAAAACACCTAGATTTTGAAAACCCATAGATAAAACTTTGTATCACATATTCCATTGGTTGACTATGGATAATCGTTTACCTTCGGGCAGAAGCGGACATCGAGTGTTTCCAACATGCGGCATCTTGATATGGTTGATTCCACAGCACAACAGAATAGCATCAGACATTAAGAGAAAAGACATCAATACTCATCATAGTACTAGAGAAAGTAACAATGTTATCTAAATAGTCAGAAAACGAGCTTCAGCAACATTGCGCAACCCAAAACATTGGCACATACAAAGAGCAGACACAATAATATGTAGTATGCTACGTAAACCTGCTTTGAAACAGAACTCCACAATATAATACGAAGAAACAAATGATTCATGAAAGAAATTACCTGGAGGAATAGGCTGGTTAACTTTGGATAGTCTAACCTCAAAGATTCAAGCAAGGAACAAGTACTGCAATTTTTTTTTAAAAAAAATAGCAGGCACATGGCTATAGCATACATACACAAGTACATAAGAATATAATATTACGAAATATCACAGAACTTACCTCAAATAAAGGGGATAGTTGACTTCACCTCAAGAAGATGATGGTGGAGATGAGAGAATAAACTGGTTCACGAGAAAAAGGGGATAGTTTACTTAATTTTCAAGTGAAGTTTACCTCAAAAGAAGTTTATATTAAACTAATCAAGAACAAGAATAACAGATTCGTAAATTGAGGGCAATCGAACAATTTCGATTGATTTCAGCTACAATATCGAGAATGAGACAGGGATTCGAAAGGAGTGAGAGCAGCAACAACAAACGACAATAGATAGTAGTAGCAGAGAACATCAGGAAATAGCCTCAGCAAACGACAAATACGCGAGCAAACAGTAGCTAGAAGCCGCTGATTTACGACCCACAAAAATAGCGCAACGATAACAGTTACAGAGGCAGCCGTAACATGAAACAACATTAACAACAACGAACTAGCAGGCACACAGACAATAGCAATGACCGTAGCAGCAGTAGGACAAACAACAACAACAACAACAACATCAGTAACTCCTACAACAACGAAAAAGAAAGGAGGAGGGAATAGAGAATAATCATGAATGAAAAGAGAGGAAGAGACCGAGCAGCAAACAAAAACTAATAGATCATGAAATCAGTAAAAATCATGAAGCACATAAAATCAATCGACATGAAATCAGAAATGAACCTCATTCAATTTTACCAGTATAGCAGTATGTCACAACCTGAAATTAATCGATGGTGGATAATCAAAATATAATTATGGATAAATCTGCAACAGTTCAAGAATCAAAGTTGAAGGTAGAATTTACAGGGAGAGTGAAGAAGAAGAAGCAAAGTCGACATTCTGCCTAGGGTTTCTTTGATTCTAGGGTTTCCATATCTAGTCGACATTCCGCCTTCAACGTCGACATCGCCGACGCCAGAATCTGATGACGTGATGCCTTGCGTGGTGGCTGGTTGACGGAGAAATTATTTAACAACAATTACTTTCAATAATTGAACAATTGAACAAATCAAACAATCAAACAATGTTTAAGAACAAGTCGAAAAGGGGAGTTTGGGGAAATATCAGAGTGGTACAGGTTGGCTCCGGCGGTAATAGCGGGGGCGACGTGGTTGCTGAGCGGAAGAATGACGGCAAAGGGAATGAATAAAAAAGGGTTTAAAGATACTCAAAAAAAGAAAATGTAGAATAGATGGATCGAGTGAATGTAAAAAGAAAATGTAGGTAGAGATGTAGAGTACAGTGATAGTAAATAAAAAGAGTACCTAAAAAAAAGTAAATAAAAAGAAATAAAAAGAATTTAGATATGCATGATTAGAAATCATTTCTTAAAAAAGTGGTGTCTTTGTATATTGGATGTGAATAGAAATGATTTTTTTGAAAAATGGTGTCTTTGGGTTAGATGGGGTGTGGATAGAGATCATGTTTTCAAAAAATGATGTCTTTGTTACTAGATAAGAGACCTTTTATTTGAGAAAATTGATTTCTTAGACCAAAGACATCATTGAAAACACTTAAATGGTTACTTATTAATGATGTCTTTTAAGTCTTTTCTAGTAGTGAGTGTAATGTGTATCATTCTACATCACTCTACACCATTTAAATATTTCTTTAACATTCCATCCTCATCAGTAGAAACCCAATTCATCCTCGTCACTACAACATAATTCATTTACATCTATGTTATTGTCTTAATATTAAATTTTGTTAAGAAGGTTTCCCCTAATTTATTGTCTTAATATTAAATTTTGTTTACACATATTGTCATGTATTTTTATATTTTTTTATATTTGAAGAAAACATATTTTTCGTTTTCATTGATTGAACTTTAATTAATTTTTTCGCTTTTAATATCCGAAATAAATAAAAAATAAATAACATTAGTTAATGACATCATTTAATGAAAAGTAAGATGATGAAAAGTGAGTCCAATTTTAAAAACTCAAATAATTTTTTTCTATTGCACTCAAAAGTTTTAAATATTAGAATGTGTGAAATATAACATGGTAATAAAAGAACTTTATATAAAGTTCTTCTATTGCATTTGATCTAACACGAAGTAATTTTTTATGGAGTGTGATTTAGAAGACACTAACCCAAAAGGCCCAAATCAAATGAAAATTGACCCAATATCATAGTAGTCCCTCCGTTCCAATCATTTGTATACGTTTACTTTATACACGTACGTCGATACTCGTTTTCTTTTGTCTATATCTTTAGTTACGTGTTACTAAAAATTATAAAAATTTGATATTTATAAGGGTTAATTAATGAGAATAATCTCAACTATTGTCCATCTTCTTAGAATAATCCCAACAACATTTAATCTCAAAATAAACTGAACTTTTCAATATATCTTCTTAAAATGTACTCCCTCCGCTTCTCTATGATGTTCTACATTTGATTGTGGGAAAAAATTAAGAAAATGGATATATGTGGAGGAAAATGAAGATAGAGAAAAGGAAGTGGGGTCACAAGCAATAAGAACCACAAAATATTTACTAAAAAGGAAAGTGGAACATCTTAGTGAAGTTTTCTGAAAAGGAAATGTGGAAGATCTCAGTGAAGGGGAGGGAGTACCTACTTTATTTTGACCTATTATTTTAGGTAAAAAATGACCTGCTGATCATCTCTCATGTTTTTCTCTCTTCACCATCTTCCCTACCATTCAAACACCTCACGTCCATTAATACCACCTCACATCACCAACACAGGCAAATTAACCTAAGCTTCGACCCTTAATTGTAAACTTCTTACTTCAATCCTTGCTTCTTAATTTTAGGAAGACATTTGTGAATCCGTAAAAATCTGTGTATAGATCAATTTGCAACAGTTAAGTTCACATCCGTTCCTTCATCCCCACCGATACCTATCACCTCCTTCACAAGCCCACATGATTCTGGATGACTACTGGTTCAAATGTCGAGGTGGCTGCTCGTGAATTGAAATCTCGCTCGGAGTGACTCGTCGTGGAGTGGGACTTGAATCTGGCTAGAGATGGAGGGAGCTTGATGGGTTATTAATGAAATGAATTTAGGTGGACTGGATACTGTAGGGAGTATTGCCCGGTAATAATGAAGAGGATGATAATGATGGTTTTCATTTTATGAATTGATATGGATAATTGACGGTGGAGGAGGAGTATAATAAGAAATATGGGTAAGATATAAAAGATTGGGTGGGTCTCGAGTCTTATTATGGGTTGAATTGTTCTTTGAGAGGTGGAGCTTTAATGGTGGTGAAGAATAAGATTGTAGAGGTGCAATCTATGGGGGCGTTTGGTTCGAAGCATTGAAATGGAGTGTAATTCCACGAAGGATTGGAATTAGATACCCATACTTATTTACGGTTGTTAGAATGGATTGTATTTGTTTTAACATGGTATCGATTTAGAATCCGGGGTTGAGGGTAAGGATTGTGATTCCAAGGTTTTGAGGTGGATTTCCAACCCCTTGGTGTTCCAACTCCATCTCAAAATGCATCAACCAAACATTGGAATTGATTGAATCCATTCCAATCCATTCCAACATCCCCAACCAAACACCCCCTAAAAGTATACTGTAGGTAATTGGGGAAGTTGGATGAATGGGGGAGAATGGTGACCTAGTTAGCAAGTAGCCGGTCATCTAGCTTATTTTGAGAGAAAGGTATACAAAGTTTAATTTATTGTGAGATTAAATGTTGTTGGGATTATCCTGAGAATGTAGGTAATAGTTGAGATTATTTATATGAAATAACCCTATTCATAATGTATTTTATGAGACAATTTAAATAAGATCCCACCTGACTATCTTTTATCTTATATGTTAGAAGTTATATTGAAGATTTTCATTACTTATAAATAGTGTTAAAAAAGCAAATATATACAATTCGTTGGAATGGAGGGAGTACATTTTAGCTGTCAACATTTTGATTTGGACTCTACTAGTGTTATACCCGTGAAAAATTTCACGGTTTGTTGTTCTATTATTGTTTACGTATAAGAGTCTTTAGGTAGTTGTGCATTATTACATAAGTAAGATGTCATGAAACGGTGTTTGTAAATTAATATTACGTATGAAAGTACTTACTATTTGCGTTACTCGAATGTTACGTCGTTTAATATGTACGTACTATTTGCGTACTACTAAGACGAAGTATCCTACGTAGTATGTTAGTATGATATGTAGAAAATGGTTCTTGTCGGACGTTGTTTAGGTTAATAAGAAAATGTGTATAGTCGAAAATAACGTAATATATACACTATCACTAATTGATAACGTAATATTAATATTTGTACGTTGAATTTGTCCTTGACTTCTTCTAGGGAGTCATAGTACTCACCCCCATCTTCAAAATGTATATTGGAGTTTGCAAGTATAAAAATTAATGAAAGGGTTATGATCGACTTAAGTTGTCTTTAAGTTAAGCTGAAAAATCTAATATAAATAATAGTAAAATAATTGAAATAAATAAAATGACGTGTTACAACTTTTGAAATAAAGGATAAAATGAGAAAATTTATAGAAATCAAATATGAAATTTCTATCCATCCCACGGAAGGGGGTCTGGTAATTTTTAAAACTCAATAAAATAAAACGTAAAGTAGAAGGTATTTCTAGAAGGTTGTTTAAAAATACGGGGTGTTATACTAACATTCAAAGACTAACATTGAGTTTTATTAAACGTATATATGGTACTCGTATAACTCAAAGACCTGTATTGAATATTGTTTGATTATAGTGAAATAGTTAAAATGAAACTTTTAGCTTTTGTTTGACCCGTTTCGACTCACTTTATCCCGTCTTTCTTGAGTCCGTACCTACACATAGAAACATCGATGCACAGTAACAAAATTTCGAGAAATATGATCAATATACATTAACTAAGTTGAAAGTCAATTAATCAGCTAATTAAAGACAAAACGGCCAATTAAAATCAAACCAGATAATAAAATCATCTACACTAAGAGTAGAATTTTGGGACAAAAATCAGTAAAATAACACTTACCAACTGAATAATTGATGACATGTGAAATGCTTTTCCCTTACTCTGGTTAATAGGAAAAAAACGTGTCTCAATAAAATTACGTGAAAGAAAAAATCATGGGAGAATGAGAAATTATTTGAAAGGAAAGATAAAATATGACCGTGTTAAGTAATATTGGAAAAATAAAGAGATGCAACAATGGTAGTAGTGCAACATTTTTTCTTGTGCATGTATTAGTTACTCGTATTAATTATAGCAAAATCTTCTCTATATGAGTTACGGAGTACTTCGTAATATATTTATGTCATACTAAAGCCTCAACTCCCAATGAGATATAAATTATAGAGAATTTAAATTTTTCTCGGTTCCAAGAAGTATAGATAATTGGAGGAATAGATAATGAAGAGTCGTTTTAATTGTATTTGATACTACAAATTATGCATACCTAATCAAAGCAAATTATACATTTGGGGACTGCAAATGCATTTAAGAGCCTTATTTAAGAAACAGTTAGTCTTTTGTGAGACGGTCTCTCACATATTTTTTTGCACCTAATTTACCACCACTTATTTAAGAAATAAATTAATCGATTTCCTAAGTTAATTACTTATAATAAAATACAATTTGGTAAGGAACGATTACTAATAGTTAATAAATTAATCATAATAAATCGGGTTAAAATGAAGTAATGCATATAATTATGTAATTAAAAGAAATGTTAAAATAAAAATAAAAATTAGAAATAAAGTTGAACTGACAAAACCATTGTTTGTAAATTCATATGGAGAACAATGTAGTGAAACAAAGATAAAAATTGTTCCCAACTCGTAAAAAACACAATTATGCACAAATTCCACTATCGACTAACGTTGCTACAAACAAAAACGGAAAGAATCAAATGAAACAGAAAAAACTCGATATTAAATGGTCGTATGTTAATAACACAATTGTGGTAAAATTGTCAATCAAATAATTATCATGACAAATTAAAATATTAACTTATATGGAATAATTACCATACTTAAAAATTATGATTGATAAGAAATCATTTCATTCGGAAAATATGATTGGTAAGACGTTTTTTATATATACTCTAATCATATATTATGATTCGTAGACAATTCGTAGGCAATGTTATTATATACTCCGTAGACAATTTAATTGATAAATGAGTCAATGATCGTAAATCTAAACTTTTCACTTTGATTTTTCTTTGAGTAAAACTTTTCACATTGATAAGTAACTTATGATCGTAAATAAATTTTTAATCCCTACTTGCAAATTAAACACCATAATTTAGTTTATGAACTTCAACTGAACCCCTTGATGAATGCTAATCAATTAAATTAATCAACTAATTTTTTTTAAAAATCTTACAGCAACAACCGAGCTCCTCTAATCCTCATCCAATCTGAGAGATTCTTAACGCTATCAATCCACTATCGACTAACGTTACTATAAACAAAAACGGAAAGAATCAAATGAAACAGAAAAAACTCAATATTAAATGGGCATATATTAATAACTCAATTATTTCAAAAAAAATGTTAATAACTCAATTATGTTAAGATTGTCAATCAAATAATTATCATGACAAATTAATATATTAAATTATATGGAATAATTACCATACTTAAAAAATATGATTGATAATACATTTTTTTAATACTCTAATCATAATATATTATTATTCGTAGACAATTCGTAGGCAATGTTACCATATACTCCGTATTACCTTTCTTTTTAAAATTGTTACTATACCTAATTACGGAGCACAATTTGTGATACTCGGTAATTAGAAATAATCACAATTTGAAATCATAACAATTGGAAAGTAACATAATCAGAAATTAGAAATCATAACTAATCTTAAAAATTAAATTCATAATCAGAAAACAATATTAGAAAATAACACAATATTATAACTATAATCAAAATTAGAAATAATCAAAATTTGAAAGTCAATAACTTTTATAAAAGTTCATACATACCATGGTTTGAAATATATCGCACAAAACTAATTAAATAAGTTTTCAAATAGTTATAAAAAAATTAAAGGACTTTAATAGCTAAAATACCTTCACAAAGTTTCCTGGATAAAAACTCCCACAAGTTCGCGCTTGCAGGGGCTTGAACCTGAGACCCTTGGGCCGATGACCACAAGTTTTAACCACTAGGCAACACCCTTACGGGCAAACTTAAACATTGTTTAGAACATTAACATGTAAATATCAAACATTATTTAGAACATTAACATGTGAATAATAATATAAAGACTTTAACATCATATGAAACATTACATAAATTACGTAGATTTGATTATTAAATTGAATTAGTTTGTTTAAGTTTTCAATTTCACTAATAAGGATAAAGATTTGTGAGTAAAAATAAATGTACATGTAATTACCTCCAAATGCATCCAAGTTCAATTACAACTCAATGAGATCCCCACAAAGTGCATCCAAGTTCGTATCCACTGTTGACCCAATTGAAAATTTGTTAAGTTAGGAAGAATGGTTAGAACAATAAAACATTACGAAGTCCTGCACATATGAGTATGTCTTTTCATAATTGTATAAAATTTAAGTACACATACTATGCATCCTTTAAATTTGTATTCATGAAATTGAATCTGTTTCTTGTTTCTATTACCGGACCAATCGTGATAATTCTACCGATCACATCTGCAGAAGCATATAGATTAAAAGTTAGCATAAATATGCAATAAATTAGCGCGACATTACAAAATATATAAAACAACGTGGATTATAATAATAGGATGAATATAAAACCCACTATATAAAGTTATAGATGAATATAACAACTTCAAAAAAGATATGACTAAAAATAGGATGCATAATTACCTCACAGTTAAGAAGCAACAATTCTATAGCAGCTAATTCTAAATCCTGTTTCAGGTCAAATATGCTCCACTTGTAAACTACACGAACCTTCATCTCCATTAGCCTCACACCAACGTTCAACCGAGAAATTGAAGTCATCTCATAAGGCGACTAATTTATGCTTCAAACGTCGACGTCTAGAATCTGTGAACGAAGATTGAAACGTCATAGAAAATTCAAAATTCATGTTGTAAATTGCTCAGGAATACGAAAATGAATCTAAGATGAACAACTTATAAAATAACAACATTAATTTGCATCACTTTGGAAATCTGGAAACTATGTATTGTGAATTGCATTTGGTTTAAAGGAGATGTCTTAATTAATGGGGTAGTTAAATGTGAGACTTGTGGGGGTATGATTATAGCATTAATGAGAGAATTGCATTGTGAATTGCATTGTGTATTGTGAATTGCATTGCGTGAATTAATTAGGGTTGGTGGAATTAAGAGTAATTGTGGAGAGGAATTAATAGGAATGTCTCGTGAACTGTTTATGCAATTTATTGTTTTGTTTTAAATTTTTTAAGAAGCCTACTATATCTATTTTTTACAAATTAAACACAAACTAATGGCTTGGATTAGTGGTTTGCAATTGTGGTATAGATCCTAGAGGGCACGGGTTCGATTTTGGAGGAAATTTTGAGTAAACTTTTAAGGCTTGCTTCGGTAATGCAAGCTTCGAATAATGGTACAAACATTGATTGCCTTTGTGAGAATAATGCTCCGAATAATGTACCCTTTCATTGAATGCAAGTGAACCTTGATTGCACACCAACTATACACTTACATACACTAACTAAACTATGAAACAACTAAGTGAAAAAAAATGGGTCTATTCTCAAATGGGGGGCAATGAATAATGCCATGTATGATTAAATGGTCCTTGCTTTAATATAAAGAAGATATCATACATTTACTAATTTTTTGGAATAAATTTTTATTTGTGATGGTGTTATCCCTTTTAAATTTAAAAAGGAGTCAAAATATCCTATCACTTATACATAGAGCAGGCACTTCGGGCCGGGCCGCCGCCGCCGGCCCGAGCCGGCACGAGAGTTGGCACGACCGGCCCGGCACGAGGGCAAATTCGGGCCTGGCACGGGCACGGCCCGTCGGGCCTCGTGTCGGGCCTCGGCGAGGAAACGGCTGAAAAGCCCGTGCCAGGCACGGGCACGACGGGCCCGGTCCGGCACGGCCCGCTGACAGGCACGCGGGCTGGCCCGACCAGGCACGACTGACCCGGGCACGGCGGGCCCGAGGCACGGCCCGGCCCGGCCCGGCACGGCCGCAACGGCTCCTTTCCAACGGCTCCTTCGTCCTTCCTTCTTCCAACGGCCCATTCCTCTATATTTTTTTTTTCATTTATTTTCCTATAAATTACCCACTTTCATCCATCTTCATTTCACAAATCATTCTATTCTTCTTCTAATCTTATAATCATTCTTATCAATTTTTACTAATCGTCTAAAAAAAATTATTACTAATATATATAAAAATTATTAATTATAAAAATTATTACTAATCTTATAAATAATATATAAATAATATTATAATCTTAATATAACAACTTAACAAGTATTATATATTAATCTTGAAATTTGAAGAATTGAAGTTTGAAGGTTTTGGTTGCGTTTTTTGGTGCTAATCTACTATATTGAAGAATTGATCGTATCGGGTTTACGGTTTTTTTTATTATAGTCTGTCGATTCTCGATATTCGACCGCATCTCCGGATCTCTACAAGCTTTGTTTGCATTTTCTTACTTAATCTCTTTTACTTTAATTTTGTTAATTATTTTTGTTTATTACTTAATTAGTTAATTATAATCTTCACTTATTATTTTTTTATAATTAAGTCACCATTAAATAATTTTTTACATATTAACTTGTCAATTGAACTAAAATACTAAATTGGTAATTGTTATTAAATTTGTTAGTTAAATTGTTAATTAATTTGGTAATTAATTTGATAATTTAATTGTTAATCCGTTAAAATATTTAAATCATGTCTGAATCACACAACACCGAGTCAGGGTCAAAAAGGAGTCGATCACAACAACGTCAAGGTAGCGTCGAACGACCCTCCGGTTCACAAACACCACAATCGGAGGCACATGGTCAATTTACGACCCCACAATTTAATCAATGGTCCGGTGTCACGCCTTCGTTCATGAACATTGGCAATCCGAGCGGGTCGACCCCTTACGGTTACGATTTAACCGGGGCACAAACGGGACAAGGGTCCCAACAACCTTTTCCCATGACACCCAACTTATTTAATTTTGATATGTCGACATATCAGGCAATGTCGGGGAGACCACCTTTACCACCGTATTCATTTACACAAACGGGTCAACAATTT
This sequence comes from Agrostemma githago, assembly GCA_958450325.1. Taxonomy (NCBI): domain Eukaryota; kingdom Viridiplantae; phylum Streptophyta; class Magnoliopsida; order Caryophyllales; family Caryophyllaceae; genus Agrostemma; species Agrostemma githago. Next base: position 70,842,111 of record OY288242.1, on the reverse strand, counting down.
ACACAACGAGGTCCAGAAGGACCACAATCGTTTACAGAGTCTGCACAACACGACACATCGGCACAAACCGTGTCACAATTCACAAATGTAAATGTACAAACAAGAACGAGCGAATCGTCCGATGACGGTGTAGTTTGGGAGACTAAAGAAGAAATGGCTAAATTGTGTGCGATTGGTAGAACAAGTAGAGTATGGCTATCTTTCACTAAGAGTGTAGATAAAAAATATGCTAAGTGTAATAATTGTGGAAGTAAATTTAGTGGTAAAAGTGCAAATGGTACCGGTCACCTATCACGACATGCTAAAAAATGTGTTCCCAAAGAGGTCGGTCAAACATCCCTTGACCAATTTGTGACCCGACCCGAATCAGAAGAAGAGTATAAGTACGATTATAACACATGCACTGAGGAATTATCTAGAATGATAATTCAAACGGAAAAACCTTTCGCTTTATCTGAACACCCAGCGTTTAACAGATACGTAAAAGCAAACCAACCGGCTCATCTACAAACGAGCCGTAAAACTGTAAAAAGTAAAGCAATGAAACAATATATGGAGGCTAAAATGGAGCTTATAGAATGCTTCAAAAATATGAGGTCTAAAATATCGTTAACATCCGATGGCTGGGACTCTCGCATCGATTACTCTTACCTATGTTTAACAGCTCACTGGATAGATGAGAATTGGGTTTTACAAAAAAGAATAATTGAATTTGCAAGATTAGAAAGTCCGCATACCGCTGCTAATATCCACGACGTTATTGTGAGAGCGATATGCGAGTATGAAATTAGAGATAAAATTTTGACAGTTACTTTTGATAATGCAACGTCTATGACTTCTTGTGCTAACATGTTGAAGACCAGTTTACAAAATATTTTTTTAGATGGTGAATTGTTACATGTTCGATGTGGTTGTCACATTTTAAACCTGTGTGTTAAGGACGGTTTAGTGGGTCTACGACACTATCACACCAAGTTTAAAAAAATAGTTATGCACTTGAACACGTGTCAAATGAGGCGCCAAGATTGGCGTCACTTTTGTAAATTAAATAAAATACAATACAGAAAATTTCCCGCAGAAAACAACACGAGGTGGAATTCAATGTACACAATGTTGCAGTCATGTTTAGAATACAAGGATCCGCTAACTACTTTTTGGAACACTCGTTTTCCCAATGAACAATTACTTGAAGATGATTGGGAGAAAATAGAAATGTATATCGACTTGTTGTCAGCCTTTGAGGAGGCGACCACTGCATTTTCTCATGCATATAAGCCCACGGTCCCTTTCTTCATTGCTCACATTGACAATATTGCCACTATTTTCGAAAAATATCGAGGCCTACCTGATTACTCTACGTTTCTACCCGACATGGAGGCAAAATGGTTAAAATATTGGGACGATATTCCTCTTGTCTATGTATTTGCAGTGATTTTAGACCCTAGGTGGAAATTTGAGGGTGCCATGAACGTTGTTGAAAGTTATAAAAAAGCAATGAACCTAGAATTCGACAGGGAGGCCTATGCGGCCTCGGTTAGACACGACTTTGGTGTAGTATTTGGTGAATACGAGCGGATTTATGGTCAAACTAACCCCACCACTACTTCTCGATCAGGTGCAGGTGCTAGCAGTAGCCGATCGACGATCGCTGCAGGATTGGGCAAGGCCATGTCACGAATGTCTCGACTGATGCCATCTCCTCAACAAACACGGGCGTCCGATCTTGCTGAATTTCATATGTACCTGCGATATGATTATTTCAACAATATTTCCGAATTCGATACACTAACCACTGATCTTCTAGCATGGTGGCGAGAACATGAAAAAGGTCTTCCGGTGATGTCAGCAATGGCACGAGACTTCTACGCCGTTCAAGTTTCATCTGTAGCGTCCGAACGTTGCTTCAGTGCCTCTAAAAGGGTGTTGGACGACAAACGTACGTCTTTGTCTTGCGACACCCTCCGCATGTGTGTCTGCTACAAAGATTGGATGGATGCAAGAGACCGAAAACAAGGTCAGGAACCAAGAGATAGTGATGTCGACACCGACGATACCCCTTCGAGTGGCAGTGTCGAATCGTAGAGTAATAGACATAATTATTTTTTCAATTACAATTTCACAAGTCGACTTTAATTATTTTTTAGTTTCTTTTACATCCTACGAAGATTTAATTTATAATTTTTAGTTTGTATAATTACTATTATTTTTAGTAATTGTTTTAGTAATTGTAATTTTTAGTAATTGTGTTTTTTTTACAATTTCAATTTTTTTTAATAAAGAGTATTAACTATTTGTCTATTTCCAAAGTGGGACTTGTGGAGTGATAGCTACAAGGCTACAAATATTATAATATATAATTACCTACAAGGCTACAAATATTCGGGTCGCATACAAACGCGTCTTGTTTTTGCTGGAAAAAATATGAAATAGATTGAGGCACGACCCGAAACCCGAAAACCGGCACGAAAACCGAAACACGGGCACGAGCACGAAACTAGCACGACGGGCCGGGCACGAGACCCGGCCCGAGCACGGCACGACCGGGCCCGGGCCTCGGGCCGTGCCTCGGCGGCATGGTCGGCTAGAGCTCCGTGCCGGGCACGGCACGAGCCCGGGTCTAGGCACGACCGGGCCGGCCCACCCAGGCACGAAGCCCGCCGGGCACGGCACGAAGCCCGGCCCGGCCCGACGAAATGCCTGCTCTACTTATACATATAAGACAAATATTTCACCTTTTTTCATGCACTCTTGCATACCCAAATACTCTAGTATATACAAAGTATTTGATTCGTTTCATGGTTAAGACGAACCGTCAAGGGAGAGTTACTCATTTTTGGGGCGTAGGTGCACAGGTGAATCAGGTGGAAAAAAGAGAGGATTAAAGTGATAGTACTCCGTATAAAGGCATAGCATAGTCATCAAATACGTGGATTTTCTCAACTCTCATCTATCTTCTTCTTCTTCTCTCTAAACGCGTCTCACTGTTTTCACTTTCCATTCAGGAGATGTCCTCTCCACTTTCTCTCATTCATCACTGATTCGATTCGATTCGATTCGATTCGATTCGATTCAATTCAATTCAATTCAATTCTTCTCCGAGTCACCAGGCAAGTTGTTCATTTTACATTCCATCTAGATTCTTCATTTTTTATGCCTTCGAATGACCGGCCTAGGCCTACTCTCACTCAATTCTCGTCTTCTCCATTCATTTGTAATTCAATTATGATTTGCTTTAATTCTGCGTTTATTCTTTCTTTTTGATCTACAGTATTTATTTGATTCATTCTGGTTAGAAGCAGAATTCTTCATTTTTTAGGCATTTGCGTCATGTCATGTTTGTTTTCTGATCTGATTTCATGACTGCTCGTAAAATTATCCCCGCTCTTTTTGGTTGGCGAATGGCGATTGTGTAACTGTGAAGAAACTGAGAGATAGGGTGGTTTGCTGTATTCCTTTATTAACATTGGGAGAATCTGTCATCTGTGATTGCTGTATTCATATTCTTTGTGATTTTTTCATTTGTTCTTAATTTTCATGTTTATAGCATACCCAACATTTTTCCCAAGTTAAAATGGAAAATTAAGCTGTTGTTGTATAGATGAAGAATAAATGGTGCTGTACGTGTAACGGGTTCGACGTGGTTTTGACTCAGTATCTCAATTTGTATAGTTTCAGTCCAATAGAACATGGATATAGAGATGTATCTAGATTTTACAAAATTAGAATACTGTTACTGTATGATTTATAGATATGCAATGCGATTTCTTCAGTTGCTTTTTAGTACTGTATTCATTTAGTTTCTACGCATTTTTTGGTAAAATTAGATTTTTAAGCTGTTTTTTTTACGTATGATAATGAAGGAATGATGCGGCTGCACTTTCTTTTGAGTAGTACTCCTTACTATTGTTTGCTAGTTGGCTTTATTAAAGTGTTCCAATGTTGTGCAACAGGTTAGAGGTTATTTTCAAAGGGTGAATTTGTGATCTGTAGTTATGGTTTGGTTTAGAGCTGGATCAAGGTTGGCAAATCTTGCAGTTAGGAGAACCCTATCGCAAGGACGCACTTATGTGACCAGAACGCAGGTCATTGATACTCAAAAACGAGCTTTTCATAGCACGCCGTTCAAAAGAGCTGCTCCTGTTCCTCGGGCTGTTCCCTTATCTAAGCTTACTGATAGTTTCCTCGATGGGACCAGCAGTGTTTACTTAGAGGCCCTACAGAGAGATTGGGAAGCTGACCCCAGCAGTGTTGACGAGTCATGGGACAATTTCTTCAGGAACTTTGTTGGCCAAGCGGCTACTTCGCCTGGGATATCTGGGCAGACTATTCAAGAGAGTATGCGTCTTCTATTGCTTGTCAGGGCTTATCAAGTTAATGGCCATTTCAAGGCAAAACTAGATCCATTGGGTCTTGAAGAAAGGCCGATTCCTGATGATTTGAATCTAGACCTGTACGGTTTCAGTGAAGCTGACCTTGATCGGGAATTTTTCCTAGGAGTGTGGAGGATGGCTGGGTTTTTATCTGAGAACCGTCCTGTGCAAACCCTTAGAAGTATCCTTAATCGTCTTGAGCAGGCTTACTGTGGCAAGATTGGGTTCGAGTACATGCATATTGCAAACCGTGAGAGGTGTAATTGGCTGCGGGAAAGAATTGAGACTCCAAGTCCTATGGAATATAATAAAGAAAGACGTCAAGTGATGCTGGATAGGCTTATATGGAGCACACAGTTTGAAAGTTTCTTGGCTACTAAGTGGACCACAGCTAAAAGGTTCGGTCTTGAAGGTTGTGAGACCCTAATTCCCGGTATGAAGGAGATGTTTGATAGGTCAGCTGATCTTGGGGTTGAGAATATAGTCATTGGAATGTCGCACCGGGGTAGGTTGAATGTGTTGGGTAATGTTGTACGTAAGCCACTGAGACAGATATTTAGTGAATTTAGTGGTGGCACGAAACCTACAGATGAAGTTGGTCTCTACACTGGAACTGGTGATGTCAAATATCATTTAGGTACGTCCTATGATAGACCTACCAGGGGTGGAAAACGTATTCATCTTTCATTGGTTGCCAATCCGAGTCACTTGGAAGCTGTGGATCCTGTGGTGGTTGGGAAAACTAGAGCTAAACAGTACTATTCTAATGACGTTGACAGGACAAAGAATATGGCTATTTTGATTCATGGTGATGGTAGCTTTGCTGGACAAGGTGTAGTCTATGAGACACTCCATCTTAGTGCGCTTCCAAATTACACCACTGGCGGCACCATTCACATTGTGGTGAACAATCAAGTGGCTTTCACAACTGATCCAAGCGCAGGAAGATCTTCCCAGTACTGCACTGATGTCGCAAAAGCTCTGGATGCCCCAATTTTTCATGTTAATGGAGATGATTTGGAGGCTGTGGTTCATGTTTGTGAGCTTGCTGCAGAGTGGCGCCAGACATTCCATTCAGACGTCGTTATTGACATAGTCTGCTACCGTCGTTTTGGTCACAATGAGATTGACGAGCCATCATTCACACAGCCAAAAATGTACAAGGTAATGCTGCAGATTCTCATTTTCCTTCATTGGGTTGTACGTTATTGACACTAATTACATCTGAATTGCCTAGAGTCTGTTAAGTAGGTGTAGATCATTCATACTCATCTGTTCTTAATTATTGGTGGGTGGTACATATTGATTTCTGTGGTTGAAAATGTCTAGGTAAAACCTGTCAGGTCTGTAATTACATTTTCACTTTAAGGGTGCTAAAAAAGAGACAATATTCTCAGCTCTAGTTGATTTTTAATAGGTCATCCGCAATCACCCTTCGTCTCTTGAAATTTACAAAAAGAAAGTCCTTGAGAATGGAGAATTGTCAAAAGAAGAAATCGATGAGATCCAGAAGAAGGTTATGACAATCCTCAATGAGGAGTTTGAAGCTAGCAAGAGTCATGTCACGAATAAAAGGGACTGGCTTTCAGCTTATTGGCAAGGATTCAAGTCTCCTGAGCAGCTTTCCAGAATCCGTAACACTGGGTATTTTTAGTGGACCTGTGCTGTTTCCATCTGGCTCCTTATATTTAGATTCAATGCCTGATTTGTGTCGCAAATAATAATCTCTTACAGGGTTAAACCAGAGATCTTGAAAAATGTTGGCAAGGCAATCACCACCATTCCTGAGACTTTCAAGCCACATAAAGCAGTTAAAAGGATATATGACCAACGTGCCCAGATGATTGAAACAGGGGAGGGCATTGATTGGGCTGTTGGAGAAGCACTGGCATTTGCGACATTGCTAGTGGAAGGAAATCATGTGCGGTTGAGTGGTCAAGATGTTGAGAGAGGTACATTCAGTCATAGGCATTCCGTAATCCACGATCAGGAATCTGGAGAAAAATACTGTCCGTTGGACCATGTCATGATAAACCAAAATGAGGAAATGTTTACTGTCAGTAATAGGTGTGTTCCCTATATAGCTTTCTAATTATTATATATCCATTGTATATTATCGTCTTCCTATTCCATTTCTAAATTAACTTCTATTATTTCAACTTCTAGGGAGCTGGATGATGTGTATAATTTTCCTGTTTCTAGCCTTCAGTGTAATAGATGTTCGTTATTTTTAGCGCGCTTCTTTATTTTAGTCTTGTTTTATTTCAAACTAAGTAGTACGGAGTAATATAGGATTCCCTGAAGTTTCCTTATGATGTTATGGTTAGTTGACACAATTATGTGCGATATGAACTGTGGCTTTGCTGTTAATTTTTTTGGAACTTTTGATGTGGTGTTTATGTAATAGGAAGGTGAAACTTATTATTTGTCTTTTATGATACCAAGTAAAATCTACATCAGTTGATGGTGCATACACAAGTTCACAGTCACTGGTTTTTATTGTCTGCCTCTTTGGTTGATTAACATATAAATTGTATTGAAATTCACAGTTATATATGTTGTTTGTCTAACATTTTCCATTTGGCTATTGCTAACTGTAGACATACGGTTTTGTGTTAGTGTCGTCACTCGTCAAGAGCAATTAGTTTACCACTTCACCTGTTCAAAAACTTTTGTACTCGTCAGAGCAATTAGTTTACCACTATTGCTACTTCTGTTTGACGCTTTAAACTTTCCAATCGATGTTCTGGATGCAGCTCTCTTTCAGAGTTTGGTGTTCTTGGATTTGAATTGGGTTATTCCATGGAGAACCCTAATTCCCTGGTAATCTGGGAGGCTCAGTTTGGAGACTTCTCTAATGGAGCACAAGTGATTTTCGATCAGTTCCTAAGCAGCGGGGAAGCAAAATGGTTGCGCCAAACTGGTCTAACAGTGCTACTTCCGCATGGATATGATGGTCAGGGACCTGAACATTCTAGTGCAAGAATGGAACGATTCCTGCAGGTATATTGACCTATTAGTGAATGTAGGTTTCAAGTATTACTCTCTGGCTGGATATTGAGCACTAACACCTGAGATACGAAGTAGATATTTATAGTGTCATTATTTTGATAAATTACCCATTCTTTAAGTTTGTGAGGAATTCCAATCTTCACTTCGATGCTATTGCTTCTATCCCAGGTGCATGAATAAAATTAATAGTACTCCGCGACACTATTTCTACAATTGTGCGAACTGTCACTTGGCATCTGATAGGCCTGCTGCTGCATGATTCATAGTTCTGAGAAGTGACAGCAAATTTCCTGATGTTTTGCTTTTCGTTACAGATGAGTGATGACAATCCCTATGTCATACCTGATATGGAGCTAACACTGCGAAAGCAAATCCAAGAATGCAACTGGCAAGTGGTCAATGTAACCACACCAGCTAATTATTTCCATGTCTTGCGTCGTCAGGTTAGTGGTTTTTATTTCCTATATTGTATACAGCCCTTCGGAGGACAATCTGCTTGTATTTTGTTGCAGACTTTGAACTATTTGCTTATATTTGGTTGTTGCTGCATTCAGTTACACAGGGAGTTCCGTAAGCCTCTAATTGTGATGGCTCCCAAGAATTTACTTCGACATAAAGAATGCAAGTCGAATTTATCTGAATTTGATGATGTTCAAGGCCACCCAGGGTTTGATAAGCAAGGAACAAGATTCAAGCGTCTCATTAAGGACCAGAATATGCACTCAGATCTCGAGGAGGGAATTAGACGCCTGGTTCTCTGCTCAGGAAAAGTACGTTATTGTGTTATTATTATTATTATTATTATTTTTTTCTGGTTTGCTTCTATGTCATTATCCATTTAGCTTACATAATTACAGGATGATTCACTGTCCTCTTAATTGCATTCCAAAACTAGAGATGTCTTACGAAAGCTAGTTGACTACAAATGATGCTCTCTCCAGTTTAGTTTGTGTTTTCTCACAAAAATTCTATGCAGGTTTACTATGAGCTTGATGAAGAAAGGAAAAAGGTGAATTGCAGTGATGTGGCTATCTGTAGAGTCGAGCAGCTCTGTCCATTCCCATACGACCTCATCCAGCGGGAGTTGAAGCGATATCCAAGTATGTTCTAGTGTATATCATGTTTTAATGGCTCTAAAACTCTCATACAAGTTTTCCCTTGTCATCCTTGAAAAATTTTCTTTGAAATTTGTTTACTGGCGCATGAGAAGTACGGTAACTTTAGTTACTCAAGTTATCTTATACATTGGTTTCCTGTATAAGTAGAAATTTATTTGCATTTTAGGATCCCGTTTTGTGCAATACATATTCTCATATCAGTCCCATGATAAGATTGTGATGAGACCTATCCATATAATGATGTATCCTACCAACAAGGGTTGACCACTTGGCCCCAATGCTAAAGTGTCCAACCCTTGACTATGGGGTCAGGGGTTTGATTCCCATTGCGTTAAAATATAGCCATGTTGGTAAGATATCTATAAAGTATAAACACCAATATAAGCCCTCAGAAAAGGCCGGTGGCCTGCCTGACCTTGAACTGGGTAAGGCCTATCCTTTGACCTAAACCTTTTTGTACCAAAAAATAATATAGACATGTTGTATACTTGTATCCAACTTATATCCTGAAAGATAGTTTTTTAAACAATATAATGTGTAATACTAATTCATCTAGCTACTAACTCTACCCATTGACCCGCTAAAATCTAAATAACTTGTGTGTTGATTAGTAAATATGGATCACGAGACCTTCAGATATGCTAACTATTTATGCTGTTCCAATATCTTATATGAGTTGTGTTATGACTGGTGGTGTTGCAGATGCGGAGGTGGTATGGTGCCAGGAGGAGCCGATGAACATGGGTGGTTACAGTTACATAGCGCCCCGTTTGTATACAGCCATGAAGTCAGTAGATAGAGGAAATATCGAAGACATTAAATATGCAGGTCGGCCTCCATCTGCGGCTACCGCCACTGGTTTCCAAATGGTCCATGTTAGAGAACAGGCCGAGCTTGTGCACAAGGCATTGCAGCCTGAACCCATCCAATTCCCTTGATCTATTCACTCTAAATTTTACTTCCATCATATCACTTTTTAGTTTTTCCCATTGTCGTCTCTGGGTGCTTTTTGCATATTGAATAGTAATAATATTAGACCGAAGAATGGCGATTGTGGTCATTGTAAAACTAAACCCTTTTTTTTATTGGTCTGACGTTACAATAATGATCGGCAGAACATTGTAGATGTCCTTTTGTATGTCATAAGATCAGATATATATCATTCATTCAGCAAGGCTTCTTGTGGTACGCGAGCACACCTTTGTCAAAGAATGGAAGTCCGGTACCCGTCAGGCTAGGGTTTTACAAATTTGATTGCAGTAGACAATTCTTAACAATCGATGAATTAATGATTTGTATAAGTATGTATACCATGTACCAAACTACATACTCCCTCCGAGTTCCTATTATTGTCCCACTTTTTTTTTTGGGCTGAGTTTGATTTTTGTCTTACTTTCCTTTTTAGGCCATCAATGTGTGGTTCACAATTACTCTCTCATTTCTCTCTCTTCCTTTTTTTTTTTAACCACTCATTTCCCCTTACTTATTTTTTATCCCAAAAACTTTTGGGATAATAATAGAAACTCGGAGGGAGTATATATTTGTAAAATCACCAACAAATGAATTTAGAGTAACAAATTAAACCGGCCATACTAACCCGCCAAACTGACTGAGAATAAGGGTTAATTCGAATAATAAAAGTGTTTGTTGAGGCCAAAAAGATAACTACGGAATGAAGTCAGATAAATTTCAACAAGTTTTAAAAATGACGTAAATTAGTGTAACGGTATGAATATGTTGTGTTTACTTCAAATAGGCTATACCAAAAGAATATCGTATCCTCAAAAAAAAAAAGGTGTGATCTAATTAAATTCGTAATAGGTAGAGAAATGAGGAGAACCGTTGGCTTCATGATGTAGTAGGGGGTTAGAGGAGGGTGAAAGACGAAACATTATTTTTTTCATGTTTTGTTGGAGTCGTCTATATTAGAAATACCCCCTTTTTTACCTTAACTTTTCTTTTCATTTGGGAATTTAATTACCTGCCCTTCTCCACATAGGTAACATGTTTAATCTCCTTCTTTCTTCTCCTAACAATTATTTACTATTTACCATTCTTCTTTTTAACATTTCTTGCATTTATCATTTTTCATATCATCTATGCATTCATATTATTATTATTATTATTATTATTATATTAACCGTTATTATATCATTCATCCTAACATTTATTCTACACATAGGGATTATCAGTTGGAGAAGAGGCACTGCTGTAAAAGTTTTAATAACGTCGTCTACATTAAGACGTGATTAACTAAAAGTATGTCGTCGGACAATGATAATAGCAATGAATCGTCGTCCAATTCTCCGCCTAGCGATTCAAATTCATCACCATCACCACCCTCCGACACTAATTCATCGCCATCTCCACCATCCGACCAATCATCTCAACCACCACCGTCTTCTCCACAAACTTCAGACAACAACAACAATAATGACAATTCCAATGGTGGAGACAACTCTAATAATAACAACAACGACGACAACAACAGCAACAATAACGGTAATGATAATAACAATAATGGGGACAATTCAAAAGGCAATAATAATAATAATAACTCGCCAAATACTCCACCAACACCGCCGGGTGGAGAATCAAAAGACAGCTTCCGATCATTATTCTTGTCGCCTCCGAAACTAGATGGTCATGGTCATGGTCATGGTTCTTCTTCGCATTCACGATCCTCATCGTCTTCGCATGCTCCTTTGATAGCTGGACTCGTGGTGGGTGTTGGAGTCCTATTGTTGCTCTTGATTATTATTTGCATTGTTTGTTGTTGTAAAAGAAAGAAAAACAAAGGTCATGACCCCATGCAGCAGCAGCAACAACAATACTACAGAGACGTTTCTCAAAAAGGTACTCTCACGTTTTATTCACCTGTTTGTTTTTTATATTCATTGTAGAGAATATTTTAATCAAAGACAAACAAATAAACGAGACAGATGAAATACTAATTACATACCTCCCTAGAACTTAATTAATATCCTCATGCATGCTTTTAATCCTACATGCAATTTTTGACAATGACCATATGAATTTTTGCGATATTAACATCCAATATAACGGTTTTTCTAACAGGTCAACAACCACAACAATCGCCGCAGCAACCACAGCAACAGTATAGCGGGCAATACCCCCCTCCTCCATGGCAAAGCCAGGACATGAACTACAACAATGTCCCGCCGTCAGGAATGTCGATGAACCAATGGGGAGCGCCCATGATGAGCGCGGAAATGATGACAGGTGGGTACTCCTCGGGTCCAACGGGGCCAGCCCTACCGCCGCCCCACCCGTCAATGGCCATGGGATTCAACAAGAGCAGCTTCACGTACGACGAGCTGGCGGCGGCCACGGAGGGGTTCGCCCAGTCGAGGCTGCTGGGGCAGGGGGGGTTCGGGTACGTGCACAAGGGAGTGCTGCCCAATGGGAAGGAGGTGGCGGTGAAGAGCCTCAAGTCAGGGAGTGGGCAAGGGGAGAGGGAGTTCCAAGCCGAGGTTGAGATTATCAGTCGGGTTCACCATCGTCACTTGGTCTCCCTTGTTGGCTACTGTATTGCCGGAGGCCAACGTATGCTTGTTTACGAGTTTGTCCCTAACGACACCCTCGAGTTCCATCTCCATGGTATCCTCTTTTTTCCATACATTATTATTGTTACTTACTAGGCCCGCCCTATAACCTGCAAATTACATACGTATGTATTGATCATGATCAGGAAAGGGTCGGCCGGTTATGGACTTTCCAACGAGGATGAGAATTGCACTAGGATCTGCTAAAGGATTGGCTTACCTACATGAAGATTGTAATCCCATCAGCACCTCCAATTCTACATAATTTTGTACTGTGTTATTTGCATGCCACCATTAAACGTACAAATATAACTTACTAATCTTATACTCGTATATTTGAACTTATAGGCCACCCACGCATCATCCACCGTGATATAAAAACTGCAAATATCCTAATTGACTTAAGCTTCGAGGCTAAGGTTTGCATGCATGCACCATCGTTTTTAATTACGTAGAAACTACTACACCTATTCATTCTATATATACCGCTCTACATTTGGTTTACGTTTTTATTAGGTTACCACCTAATGAATGATTTATTTTGTTTCACAGGTGGCTGATTTTGGGTTAGCTAAGCTATCTTCAGATACTAATACTCATGTGTCCACCCGTGTTATGGGAACCTTCGGGTAAGGCCAGGGCTACAAAATGTACGATTTTAGGTGAAACGGTTCTTATATAATTGAATTTCAGTGCATCCACATAAGTATATAAACCTAACATTTAATATGTATTTACGTTACTGCTACTACTACTCACAAAGTAGGTCTTTTCATCATTAACAATTTGTGACGGCCACCCACCCTTGAATGAAGGTACTTGGCCCCGGAATACGCATCAAGTGGAAAATTAACAGAGAAGTCGGACGTATTCTCATTTGGAATAATGCTGCTGGAATTGGTGACAGGACGTCGCCCTATCAATCCTTCTGATGACGAGGAGGATACCTTGGTTGATTGGGTTAGTCATCTGTCTACTTATGTACTCTATATATGCATATATAATAGGATGGAGCTTGTGAAAATAAACAATGAACTTTGTTGATGCATGATGTATTAATATTAGGCAAGACCTCTTATTGCACGAGCAATGGAGGAACGGGCCGTAGTTAATGAGCTAGTGGATCCACGCTTGGAAGGTGCGTTTGACCATCAAGAGATGTTGCGTCTCATTGCCTGCGCTGGTTCGGCCGTCAAACACTCTGCCAAAAGACGCCCCAAAATGAGTCAGGTAACCCTGTCCGACTCCCAGTCCCAGGCCATCCACTGCCACATTGATTGACCATTAATCCATCATATTGGTTGTTTGGTTTTGTATTAACAATAACAGATTGTACGAGCACTGGAAGGAGATGTGTCTTTGGACGACTTAAACGATGGAACAAAATCAGGAGGAAATAGTTCAGCGTTCAGCTCAAGTGGAGGCAGCTCAGACTAAGATACCATGTCATACAACAATGACATGAAGAAGTTCAGGAAAACAGCTTTTAGTAGTACGGAGTATGCAAGCAGTGACTATGGCACAAACGAGTATCCCCATGTCTAATTCCGGCCACCATTCTAGCCCATCAGATCACCATGCATGCCTGCCAACCCAACCCTTTTCTTCGTAACCAATGAATTGAATCTGTCATCGAAGCCATGTACGTACCATACGTTTATGAATGCCAAATGTAGATTAATTTCTTCTTCACAGGAAGGGCTTTGATTTTTTGAGATGGAGATGTTTAATTACCTGTAAATTTATCTAGAAACTGATTTTGTTATTATGTGATTTATATTGTGTACCATAACCACATTGATAGCTTCAACCATTTGGATGTAATTAACTCTAGCTTTGAAATGATGTTAATTTGTGACTCTTAACAATATACAGGTCGATTAGATTTTATTTTGTACCAATAAACACAAATAATTTGCTCCTTGATTGCTTTCGTATAACTTGATTACATTATGATACAGTACTATAACAGGCCCTAGGCCTAGTTATAAGATAACATATCATGCACATTCCAATATCCAAGTCGTTTAGTGTTATATGTAGTCATTGTATTGTGGCGTATTGTTAGCGATAATGGCTAGTATGTGATCTGATTGATCTTGGTACAATGATATTATGGTTTGAGTATGAATAAAAGGTTATGAGACACAAGTTGGGTGGTGATGTTTTGTAGTCTTAGGTTGATTGAGTTGCCATGATGAGTGACAACTGACAAGTATTGATATGATCCTTGGGTTGTATCATTGTATGTCATTGTTAAGTTGTTTACGTAACCATTTATTATGGATTGTCTTTACACAACTTATGGTTGACATGTTTGGATTGTTATATGTCTTAAACCGTTTTACTTGGTAGCTTTTGGTGATCACATTAATATTTCCGATCAATTGACCTGGTGATCAATGAATTTATCAATAACTTTGCTCACCAATGGGATTTTGCAAAAAAAAATTGTAAAAGGTTGTGATTCATAACGTTTTTTTTTATTAAATATGGCATTTCGCAAAATAATTTTATGTATTTGGAAAAAAAAACAAAAATCTATTACATCAAGTGAGATGGAAATAAGCGAGATCCAAGTATCCAACATTCCGGCCATCCGTCCTTGGAAATAGGCAACATTTTTTGTTGGATCATGACCTCCTTGGGCCACTATAATCATGAATTAAGTGCTGAAATTAGTATGACCTTCTATCAAAAGAGGTCAAGTGATGATCGTCTTTGGAGAAACTTGTCATCTTCATAACCTTGATGTGTCATGTTTCTAATTGGTTGATAGTAGGCCAGGACCATCCACGGATCCATTTTCTCTCCATATTGGACCCCAATCCTTCCACCTCACTTTTTCTATTCACTTTCTCTACCCTATAAATAATTACCCTATCCATGGATATATTATCATCCACTTTAGACCCCACACCAACACATTATTTTCTATATTCTTTTAAGCGAAAATTACACATTACAGCCTTATAAAGATCACTTTTTTTCGATTATAAACTTATAAAAAAAATTCAACAATTACTACCTAATAAAACACTTTTCATTTGCGTTTGCTACCTTAAGTGGACTCTGGTGGATTAGTAAGCTGTTTTTCGTCCAAAATTAGATTACGCCTAATCTTGTGACCATTTTGCCCTTGAGTCTATATACTCTTTCCCCACCTTTATCACTCTTACAAGTGTTAATGCTCTTCAATTTTTATTTTTATGTTATTTTTTTTAAACCATACCGCTCTTCAATTTCTTTACTCTTCAATTCAAATTTTTCACTTTTCAATTTCTTCACCCTTCTCTCTAACGTTTCTTCCTCTTCATTATTTTAGCCACCATCAGTGACTATAGTGTATTGAACTCTTGATACAAACCTGGTATGTAAACCCTAATTCATGTAACATCAGCCGACATTTGGCTAAACAAAATCAATACAAATTGCAGAAACCCTAAAAATTGAAATTATCTAATCGACAATCGCATTTGGCTCTCAACGTGCTAATGAACTGCAATAACACTAAAACTACACTTAATTCATACAAGAAAGACTAAATTTAAATGCAAATCTGGGTGTCGTTTTAAGAATCGATTAAAAACCCTAAATTAACGGAAAACCCTAAATTAACAAAGGGTTTGAGGTTACTTGCAGATTTGTCGTTTCCTTCGATTGCGCCAAAATTTGGTATGGATTTTGGATTCATTTGTCGATTTAATTAGGGTTTAGGGAATGGTTGATGAGGAAGGTACAAAGTGAGTAGATGAAGAGAGGAGTAAAAGGATTAATCAAGGGGTTAATCAAGGTGATTTTTAGGGTGAAGAAATTGAAAAGTGAAAAACTTGAATTGAAGAGTAAAGAAATTGAAGAGCAGTAAAACTTGTAAGAGTGATAAAAGGTTGGAGAAAGAGTATATAGATTCAAGGGCAAAATGGTCACAAGATTAGGCCTAATCTAATTTTCGATGAAAATCAGCTTACTAATCCACCAGAGTCCACTTAAGGTCTGCAAGTGCAAATGAAAAGTGTTTTATTAGGTAGTAATTGTTGAATTCTTTTTTATAAGTGTAATTAAAAAAAAGTGATTTTATAAGGCTGTAATGTGTAATTTTTGCTTCTTTTAATTAAACATCCTATCTCTCACACACAAACAAAAACTAAAGAAAAAAAAAGTGTGAGAGGCCCCACCACACACCCTCTCTTCTGCCTTCAATCTCTCCGTTTAGATGGAGAAATTTCTTCTCTCTCCTCACCTCTCCATCATAGAATTGAATGGATCCATGGATGGAGATCCAAACCAAATCCATCCTACCCATGGAGAGGAGGACTCTCCATGGTTGGGCATGCCCTAATAAAAAATACAAAAAATAAAAGGTAGACAATAACTTTGCAAAGTGTCAGGCCAAATGTTAGTAAGATCTTGTTTGGTAAACGGCGGATAGATAATGGTGGAAGCAGATTTAGGAAGTAGATTTGACTAGCAGAATCAATTGACAGTTTTGACCAACAAATTCAATTAGTAGAATTTTTTGAGTATTGTTTGGTAATTAGCTGTTTTAGATTAGCGGATTGTTTATCTGCTTTATAAAATGACAAAAACGGGCCTAAACAATTTTTTTTATTAAGTATACGTCAACATACATGACCGTGTGACACCACTAGTTTTAGTAATTCATATCCCTAATTTCTTCTATTAACCATTAAAATAGAACAAATATTATCCCGGAGAGTTGATATATATACAAAAGTATTATCCCTAATTTCTAGTTTTAGTAATTCATATTATTGGGTTGTCAGTTGTCACACAAACTTTATATACAAAAGTTTGTCCATTGCAAGAAAAAGTTTGTTCTTCATTTAACAAATTAAGTTTGATTTTAAGAATCAAGTTCTTACACCTAAAAAGTAGAGCTAGCCAATCCTCTTAGAGCAATCACAATGGACAAACTCAATATAAAGTTTGTCATTGCCATGTAAGATTTTGACAAACTCCATATGCTTAGAACTTTTAGTAACAATGGAAGAACTCTAAATAAAGTTCTTACATGAGAAAGTTAAATAAAAATAAATAAATAAATAAAATAGCAATTGAACAATCTTGTCTTGGATTTAACAAGAACTTGGTTCTTAAATAAGAACTTGGTTTTTATTTTGAAGAACTCAAGACAACCCATAATGGAAGAACTTTTAGAAAATAAGTTCTTGGTGACAAACTCGAGGAGAAGAACCTCCATTGTGGTTGCTCTTACCACTAAGAGATTAACTTTACTCCAATTTTTCCCGCCTAAAGTTATCCAATATCAAAAATAAAAAGAATTAAATAGTAAGCAAATTGAGCTATATGCAAATCAAACCCTTAACCTTAGATATGTAATACTTATTCCCTACTACTACACCCCAATATCTCATTGATTCAATCATCACTAAATTAACTCTAAAGCTATACACTCCAATAATTTAATTAAGGAAAATGAAGAAAATAATCAGTTCTAACAATATTAAATTATTAATTAATTAATCAAAATGTAACCAAATCATCCAGTATTAATCAATCCTCAAATTAGAATATTTTTATTTAAGCTTGACTATATGAATTAAGATTGATTTTCATACGGTTTTTCTAACATGTTCTCATTGGACACATGTTAATAGTTTAAGTAAAGAATGATTCTTAAGCATATCATTCGAGTATGGTAAGTATAAACAAACATTTCAATTTCTCATGTCAAAATGCTTAAAAATATGTCCTTAATCGAACTATTAACATGTGCCCAATGGACAAATGTTAGAAAAACCGATTTTCATATTATAATAATCATGACTATAATAATTACAAGATTCCATCTTAAAATAAGACGATACCAAGTCATAATTGATTGAGATTAGAATATAAGATTAGTATATAAGATTGTAATTAGAGTCTATATTAATGATATACACGAGATTGTAGTATATATAACCCTAATATACTAAGAGATTAACACCCCTAAATTTTTCTGCCTATTCATATTGGGTCTTTGCTGCTTTAGTTATGTACTACTGAATTTTAGTTAACTTGATATGGCCAGACACACTACTAATTAACCAAAATAATCAAATTATTACTCATTCGTGCAAATTAGAATGTTATATTATAAATGAAAGGCAACCATAATTTGGGAATGATTGACTAAATTAACGTGCAAATTGAAATATTTAAGTATAAATGAACGACAATCATAATTTAGGAATGATATATGCACGAAAATGACTAAATTAACATCTAAATGTAGCCTCATGACTGATATGTGTAGACACCCACATTTTGACCATCAGGTGTCTATAGCAGTTTCCAAAAAACACCCGATGATGATCGAACGTAAACATGACTTAATACACTCGATTTTGGACTCGGAATCAATCGTAGTTGGCACGAGCTTTTAGCGGAGTAAAAATCTCACCAAACAGACCTCAAATTCAGGCCCACTGAGTCATTTCCAGTCAAATGAGACTAATTTGGGTCAAAACCGGCACCAAGGGCAAAACCGTCTTTTAGCGACCGGGTCAAACCCCGGTCAAAGGCATTTCCGAGCCATAAATATATGGCACACCACCTCGAAAATTCAACTCGAAGTCAAACACCTACAAAAAATCAGCAATGAAGAAGAGTTAAGCAACTAAAACTATCCTAAAAGGACAAAACTCGATCTCTAAGAAGGTCTCCCACCCGGCTAGACCCACTCGATCGAGTGGACTCATAAAATCAGCCAAAACCGGGTGTTTTCTTCCCTTATAAGCAGCCTTTTCCTATCCAAAGACAGAATCCTGTTTCCTCTCAGATTGTTGCTTTTCCTATCCAAAGCGGTGTTTCTTCTCACCCAAGCAAAGCTACCTTTCCTAGCCAAGGTCGGGAAGCTCTCCTATAAATAGACCCCCTTTGCACACATCAACAATCATCAACAACAATTAATAACAACATCCACAACACACAACAATTAGCAACCTTACAACAATCAGCATCCTAGGCGATACAACTCCGCACACAACTTTACAACCCCGACTTTTTCCTCTAGAAAATCCTTTAGGAAACCCGAGATCAAAACTCATCAAAGACCCGAGATCAAAACTCGTCAAAGACCCGAGAGCAAAACTCGTTAAATCCTCTCCCTAACCATACACACCATAACTCACCTATATACATCTTGACGCTCCCGCGCCTAGGCCGCTACCACGAGTCCATTTTCGAGATAATTAAGCATGTAGGTTGAGGGTGTCAAAAATCCCGTCTTCTCTCTTTTTTTTCTCCTCTTTTTCTCGTCCGTCTCATCTTCCACTTTTTTTTTTATTATTTTTTATCTTTCTTTGTCTCGTTTCTAATATCGATATTATCGTACTATTTTCTAAAAAAGCATTATTTCCTAGGATACGATATCGACTCTATAGGCGAATATCGGATCTAAAGGAATAAATCATTAAATCATGTTAAGCATAATCCCGTTGACGCCGAAATAATGAACACATGGTCCGAAAAGGCTAATACGACATTACGACGCAGAGGAAATTAGTTAGTCTTAATACAATAAAAAAACGATTTATAAAACATCTTTTTCAAAATCCACTCTAAATATTCGATATTGATTATATAGTCAAATATCGAATACGACGAGTATCAAAAATTTAAGTCGAGTATAAATCATATTATGTTTCTACGCGACTCAACAAAATTATTGATTTTTCAAAGAGAGCAATTTCGAAATCAAAAGCAAAACGAACCATAGTTCGTACAGGAGGCACTCGATCGAGTGTCTAGCCCACTCGATTGAGTGGCACCCCAAAAATTAGGGCATAATCCCTTTTTTCGAGACCACTCGGTCGAGTGCCTCAGTGACTCGATCGAGTGGCTCCTGGTTCATCAAAACCGTGATTTTTTTTAGCATCTTTCGAGTCCCGATCAAATATTTTTATGACTTCGGTCAACACGTGTCAAGTCAATCACGTGTCAAATCCTTTCAAAACCATGCATTGCATTATATTCATGTCGATTATTCAATTTACAAACCGTTACTAACTTATTTGTTCATGTTTTCAGCGATTTATTGTATTGTTTGTTTTATTATACTAAAACGAACCTCGCATGCTAAATACAACTTTGACATTAATTTAGATGCATTAAATCGACGTAGCAACTTATTCGAATTTTCACATGCTTAGTCAAAATACTGTTTGCATATCATCTCATCGAATTACTAACGTGCGTATTCAAAAATCAAACGATATCTTAGTAGAGGCCGCTAATGTGCAGGCGGGGTTGGGTGTTCTTTGTGAACTTCCCAACACGTACCCTCACCCTTTACTCAGAACCATGGTTTCCGGATATCCGAATCCATTGGCACACGAGAGTCATTCAATACACGGTATCCAATAATGTCGATATCGGTATCAAATGCAAAGGGACGAACCCAATAAACTCTGACATCCGAATGGGCCGTATTTTGTACACGGCCCACTAAGATATAAAGTGGGCTCGAACGGGCCCGAACGAGCCCGAACTCCCACAAAGTTCGGTGGCGACTCCACTTTGATTTAAATTTCAATTCGACCCATCTCATATGGAGATTCATTCGCCTCTCCAAACCCGCGCGTGGCCGCATCGGGGTGGACCTATGTCATGTCCACAATATGTTAAGTATATTTTACAATCTCTATGATTTGCGTTAGTGTATACTAAATACCGAGAGTTTATGCCAACGGAAATATACATAATAATCATGACTTATATAAGATTGTTATTAAATATTGTAATCCTTTATTAGATAAGAGAATAAAAATTCTTAAAACTTTTTCCCGCATAAATTTTAAGCACTTAATTTGGACAAAATCAATATAACAAATAAGGAAAGAATCACACTCAATTATCAATCCTATCATATAAAGAATATTTACAGGTTAAAAATTTAAAAACTAATAATGGGTGTATTGATGAAAATAAATTGTAGAATTATAGTTGCTTAAATTATGAATTATTTTTATGAACAAATGATATATACTGGATTATATAGAATAACTACTCCCTCTGTTCATTCCATTCATTTGTTTGTTTTTTATATTTATTGTGAGGAATATTTTAATTAAAGACAAACAAATGAATAAGACGGATGGGGTACATCTAAACATCAAGAGTATAAAATTATATACTCTATATGAAAATAAATTTAAAGGGAATATACATTTTACAATTTATTCATATATTATACTAAAAAATATTT
Organism: Agrostemma githago; assembly: GCA_958450325.1. Taxonomy (NCBI): domain Eukaryota; kingdom Viridiplantae; phylum Streptophyta; class Magnoliopsida; order Caryophyllales; family Caryophyllaceae; genus Agrostemma; species Agrostemma githago. The sequence continues at coordinate 70,820,813 of OY288242.1, read as the reverse complement.
AAAAGAGAAATGATGTCTCGAGAAATATGAATGACAGATAAAACACGGAGGTAATAATTTTTTGGACTACATATTTCATGATATTAGTCGAGGTCGTTATTTTGATTAATTATGCAATTTCAAATTATTTTATTAAATCCAAAGACAAAGATAAAAATAATGAAAAAATTATCGGGTTGCTAATTAAAATCTATTTTGTATAAATAATTAACTAAAAATAAATAAATTTCTATAAATACCGTGCATACATGCACGGGGTCTATACTAGTAATAATTAAGCCCAATTCAATCTAAGAACTTTTTTTTAAAAAGTTCATCCATTGTGACTAAAAGTTTCTAAATTTTGAGATTGTAAATATATTACATGGCATAGGAAGAACTTATTTTTGAGTTCTACCATTGTGGTTTCTCTAAGTCGACAACTAAGAAAATTACATCCTATTGGTTCGACATAACAGGTGCTTTCTATTTGCGGCTCATAATAATGACTTTCCCGTGATTTGATTTCTCCTCTTTATAAATGACAAAATTTATCTTCTTCATAATAATAAAACAATTTTAAAAAAAAGTCATAATAATACGGGAAAAGAATACGCAGTGAAAAAATATCGTAAAAAAAAACAGTACAAACAAAAAACCAAAAAAACATGTGTAAGAAACCATACAAAAAATAAACCGAAAAAATGCATACAACAGATCTACTACGCAAGAGAGAAGAAGGGAGAAGACAAGAAAGGATGTCAAATCCTAAAATCTTATACAAGTATAATATTTAATTTTTAACTTTGAAATAAAAAACCCTAATTTCAGTAAATTAATGATAATTAATGGATGATACATATTCTTCAATCAAAATCATATCCATATTGATTGAATATATAGTTAGATTTGGAGGTAATCGATGCTAATTCAAAAAAATGGGATGATTTTTATGGTTAGGACGGAGAGGGTGAGAGAGAAATAAAATTAGATATGTTTTCTGCTGAAGGGCAGCTAATGGAAAAAGATGTGTAAAAGTACTGCGTCGAGTAAAATGTGTACTGCGAAGAGTAACTCCGTTTTTTATATCATAGAGTATCTTCTTTTTTCATTAAAAGCAAATTAGACATTAAAAATATAGTCTATAATCATATAACAAATAAATGATAAAAAAATCAAAATAAGTTTTTTTTTTTTCTTTTAAATATTTATGGGCTACAAAATGAGTTCCATTTTGACATATTTTGAATCTTTTTTCATTCCCTATAATCATGAATAAAAGTATTTTACGAATATAAAAATAATCCTAAAAACTAATTTTCTCTTGATTTTTAGAGTAACAATCCGAACATAGATTAACTTGGAGGTTTTGGGATCTAGTAATTTGAGTTGGAGATTCATCATTAAATAATTTTTCGTAACGCAATTTTTATAAGTGTTTTTTTTAATTACTTATTTTAATTTAATATTAATTCAATTTTCATAACTCGTTTTTCATGTAGTACTTACTAACTGACATGCAACTATTTAATTGATTGTTATGTATTTTTTTATCTAATATCCAAAATAAAATAAAAACATTTGTCACCTTTGAGTTGTTACTATTTAGAAAATTACAAAATATAAATTGACTTAGTGATGATTTGTTAGTAATTGAAAAAGTAAGAGATAAGTTTTGGTAGGGTAAAAATTTTTGGAAATGATTGGAAATATTGGAAAGTGGAAAATGATTGGGTTAATGATCTTAGTAGTGACCTTGTGGATGTGAGGGTGTAAGTGGGTCAAGATAAATAAAATAATGTATAATTAAGAGTAAAACTAGGTGGTGACCAAATTAAGATCCTTGCTTGGGGATGGTCTTAGTGTTATAAGCTTCACTAACCTCGTCGTCTCTAATCTCTACATAACACACGACGAAACTTACCCCCAATTCTTTCACTCTTCATCTTCATCATCTCGTCTTTCACCCAACAACAATGGCGCAATAACCTCTCATTAAGAAAGATGATGACCGCAATGACGATGGTTTTTCTCTCTTCCCTCCTTCATTTTAATCGAATTCATAACTGCTCTTTCTTTTCGCGCCAATTTGATTCACATTATGCAATTTTACAATCATTTGACACACCATATCTGTTTAATTCGGTTTGAATTATGATTTCTCATATTGTGCTACTTTCGATTATCGAATCCCTTAGATCTAATGAGGTTTCTTGTGGCGATTGAAGTGAGTGAGTTTGTAATTTGGATCTCACTACAAGAGTTAAAGTCAGTGGCGACTGAGCTTAGCTACTGTCATCTGTCGCTAAAAAGAGACGTGCGACTATCAACAGTCGCTAAGCGACAGTGGCTACAGTTAGTCACATCTAGCGACTAATTTCAGTCGCTAAAATAACGCGCGACTGAAATCGGTCGCTAAATTTAGCGACTGAAATCAGTCGCTATGGCCTCATTTTAGTGGCTGAAATTAGTCGCTAAATGCGTCAGTTAGCGACTGATTTCAGTCGCTAAATGGGGTGACGTGGTGTCCTTCAGCGACTGATTTCAGTCGCTAATTAGAAAATTTAGCTACTGATATCAGTCGCTACCGTGCCAGAAATAGGCCGGTTCTATTTATTATTTTTCTAGCCAAAATCTGCACAATAAAACAAACCAACAACCACAATACATCCCAAACATCATTCCAAACGTTGTTCCAAACGTTACACAAGCTTCACACTCCAAAATTGGCAACCAAGTACGCAAACGTCGTGAATACACTAAATTAAAAGTGTTGTTACAAACTGTTTTTTCAACAAGCATTCAGAAACTACAAATTGTTTTCATTCAATCTACTCAGCCAACAGGGAAACTAGCTAACGCACCACTACCACCGTCACCGAAGGGGTCTCTAGGATCCGGGAATCGGGGAGTGGGGCCGGAGTTGCAGTTATACTGCTGCATGTTCCTAAGACGCCGTAGCTCTTCCAGAAATTTGCAGGTTAACGGACTCCTGCATCTTCAGCCTCTCATCCTGCTTCTTCAGCCTATCAGCCATAGCCGCCCGTAGCGCCTTCTCCTCTTGGATTTCCGACCTCATCTCAGCCATTTCGGATGGTACACACTCTGTCGAGGTCGCATGGCCCCCCCGAACATTGGGTGGTGTCTAGTACAGGGAATGAGCGTTCCCCGTACCGTACACCGCTCCCTTGCGGTATCCCTCCGCGACTCTGAACCAAATCGTGCTCGGGTCCACACCTTCATTCTCGGGCGCTCTAGTGGCCTCCAAATACGATCTCTTAAAGAAATTGAAGTCATGATTAGGTGGATTGTGTGAAGAAAAAAAAGTAACGAAGTCTTGTGTTTGAAACTTACCCAAGCGTCTATATCCTTCTTCGTAGCGAATGTTCGACCAGTGGCATCGTCCCCCTTACTCTTTGTGTTGAGAAATAGCTGCACAGGAGGAGGGAATTCTCCGGTTTTCTTCATCACCTGTTGACAGTACATGTAGATTTCTCATTTTTATTTATAATAAAAACATTAAATAAGAATCCAATATAAAAATCAAAGGTAAGGAAATACTAACATTCATGGCCCGCTGGTGCATCGACTGCGACCCACCATAGTGGGTGCGCTCCGCCTCCGCCTCGGGGTCCTCTCCCCGCCTCTTGTTCTTTTTCGCCTAGACGGATCTTTTAAGGAAATTCGGGTCGGAGCGGGCTGTTTGGAACTGTTGGATGGCGTCACCTACAATTTATACACTTTGAGATCAATAAGTGTTTTGAATATATATACAACTTTCTATTCAAGTACTAACACTAATTGAGTAATCGAACCTCTAGGGTGTTTCTGTAACTTTTCATCGCTCGCCATCTTATACATCATGTCTTTGTGTCTGTCCTTCGCGACATCCATGTATCTGTCTCTCACAGCCACCTCGAGACCCTCGTTGTAAAAGTGTTTCAACTGCAAGATCGTTTGTTGTCATTGTATTAGTAATCTGTAAACAGTAACAGATAATTAATAAAAATCAGAAATTGGTGTACCTTGAAGTTGGCAAACCACTTCTCCCGTTGCCACAGAGGCAACTTGGTCCAACTCGTGCAGTAAGTAGTCAAGTCATTCATGAAACTGTCCTTGACACCAGTCACCACCGCACGAGTACGAAACCTATACCAAAGAGTGAAATAAGATGATGTCTCACAAAAAAAAAAAGGAAATATATCGTCTCACCATGTGTTCTCCGGGCTAATAATTAGGTGCCCTTCGTCGTTATATCGAAGCCCTTCATGCTGTTGTGGTTGTTCTGGTTGCTCATTGCCCTGCACCCCCTCCTCGTTCTCCACTTGGTGTTCGTCCTCTCGCCGGTTCTCTTCTTGGTCTTCCTGCTGTTGCCGGTCCCTGTTCCTGCTGTTGCTCGAACTACCAAACCGCAGCCTGCTGCCCAACATCATATCTGCAGACATGTAATAGTAGTAAGTTAGAAACTGACATCATAAAATTGAAATAATCTCGAAAAAAAATATGTAATGCAGATTACTATGTACAAATAATATAACTTACTAAAACTATACCCTACTAAAAATCATCGTCACTGTCGTTGTCATCTTTCACTTGCCTACTCGAACCAACGACATGCTCTTCCTCGACGTCATCTTCCTCCTTCTCGTTATTGACCTCTAAATCATTGGTGTCGTCCTCCTCCTTGACCATATCACTAGAAGCACCTTCCTCCTCCTCACCGCCTTCATCGTCTTCAAAATCTTCCCCCACATCCACCTCATTATTGTCATCATCATCATTTGCAAAAAGATTCTCATCAACTGGAGACAATGTTGTACCACTAGAAATGATGTAACTCCCCGGATTTAAACAAAAGGAATAAGATAGATAATTATAGCGTCTTATATTAATAATACACCATGGTGGCGGAAACACCATGGTTAACTAAGTCCAAGTGTTACCAACATAGATAATTAATATGTCTTAACGCATACAACTACTCTCGGAATTGAAACCCGATAAAATAAGACTACAAGGTTCAATTATTAAACATATAATTCATTATTTATCCTCTCTCAAGTCAACCCCATTCATGACCAAGTAGCACATCAACCTGAAAAAAATAAAAGTCCACCGTCAGTGGGGAGTAACTAGGAGTCCTCCCAGTCATGATTGATGAAAATCTAATCATAATTACGAGAATATAATAAGAGATAATATATACTCCAATAAAAAAAACATGATAACATATAAAGTTCATCAAAACATGTGATAAAATATTAATAGCAAGGAATATGTGACAACGTAATTAATACCAAGCCATAAATAAATAAATAAATAAAATGTAGAACTGATATATATATATATATATGTCCTTCCAGAACTCGAACCAAAATATACAGAATAACACGAGCTAAGAACGAGCACCGTCTAGGGCCAATAACCTGAAACCCTAAACTTCGATGCCAATAACCTGACACCAAAATAACCCTACGGTGGGACACATAACCGTGAACCCATGTCTAAGACTGGCCAGACTTTCGAGGGACAAAACGTCTAGTTAAGGCGTAAAAGTGCGGACCCTTAACCAGTCAAGGCGTAAAAGTGCGGACCCTTGACCCTCAAACGACATATCCATAGACTCATAAGAGTATTCCATAAGGAACGGTCAACCCTTAGCAGGCCAATAACCTGAAACCATGCCAGGGTACTAGGTAGGTCAATAACCTGAAACCTACCCAGTTTGGTATTGCTCTTCTCGAGTAGACCAATAACCTGAAATCTACTCGATATCTTATACTCTAGCCATACCATATATAAAGTGGAACAAAGTCCAAAAGATAATATCTGGACACCATGGATAACCCCATGTTAACATGTCAAACGCTCATAACCGAGCAATCAATTTTAATAGCATCAATAAAAATAAAGTATAATAAAATTGCTAGAGTATAAGATTAATTTCAACCATAAAAATCAATGTCGCTTAAAACAACCATTTATCAAAGTCATATTATCCGATCATAAAGACTAAATAAATTTTTATGTTAACCATACGATTAAGCAAATAGTATTAGATCATATGACATGTACAACAATTAATTACAATATCTTATATTTCTCGTACACATGAATAAAAATTCATTTATTAAATAAATGATCAAATTATTATTTATGATACATAATAAAAGTTGAAAAATATTAAATAATTGATATTTGTAAAAATAATAGATCTAGTTCTTAAAATAAGTATGTCTATTTTTTACATCATAACATGTAATTTGTTCACATAGTATAATAAATAATTAAATAGTAACTATAAAATTAAATTTTAAAACAAGTGTAAGAAAAAATATGAAGAAGTACAAAAAGTATAATAAATCATTAAATAGTAACTATAAAATTAAATTTTAAAAGAAGATGTAAGAGAAAATGTAAAGAAGTACAAAAGAAAAGTTGGCAGTGGGGTTTAAACCCTGGTCATCAGGTAAAGGGGCATTGTGTCTAACCACTGCAACACAACCACTATTCTGTTTCATTTCAGAATTAAATTTTACTTAGTTGTAAAGAAACAGTGTTATTTAGGGTGACGAAAACTTATCTTTTTAATTATTATACAATCATGAATATGCTTAATTACACATTATAAATGATTAAATTAAAATTACATACTGTCCATGAAAATTTATTTAATATAAAATTAATTTTTAAGTTCAATTAAAATAATGTCACATTAATTATTTAACAAGTTTTTATACTTACAATTTATAATAACATTTTAATAGGAAATTTCATGGATAATTAATTAAATAAATAAATAAAATATTTTATGACACTTATAAATTAATTTTAACAAAAAAAAATCAGAATATATTTATATATAATACCCTATGAATTTATCTCATATTTATCATAACGTGAGGGCTTTATTGCCTAATCATCCATTTAAATCCAAACAAATGATTATATAAATTATAAAATCACCATGCAAAATTTTATTACATACTAAAAAGTCATATTATAACAAAAAAATATTTTTTTCATAATTATTTACATATTGTGGATATTTATGCATGCATGAATGAGTAATCATAAAAAAAAATGTGATAATATGGAAAAATCAAATAATGATCCGAAAATCAAATCTAAAGCTTAAAAATCTACATGCAACATTATCAACATAAAAAGTAGGAATATAATTAAGAACATAATTATTTTAATCATTCATTATAATTTATATATTTAATGCATGATAAATAAATTAGAAGCAAGATTAAATAATGAGCAACAAAACCAATCATATATTCATATATTCATCACAAAATATATATACATAATTTATACCATGAAGTTTATATATTATCCAAAATTTTAAATTTCATATATATCCTCAATCTTATTATAAATTCATAAAAATATTAGAATTTCATAAATCAAGAAAAAGAGTAAACCTAGTTACCTTGAGAGAAATTAGTATTACTAATAAGTAGAATATGAGTGATATCAACCCAAGTGGTTTCCTTCCACCAAGGTCTCTTGTTCACCTAGTTTTAGATTAATAAAATTTATCAAGAAAACAATACACAATTTAACTAGAAATGAATAAAATTAATGAATAAATAATCTATACTTACTAGTAATTAGGATGGATAGTATGGAATGAAGCTATGAAGAAAAGAGTATGAGGAAGGTGGATGATGGATGATGGATGATGGATGATGGTTTACGGTGGAGTGGTGAAGAATGAAGAGTTCATCACCTAGCTTGGATTTTAAGGACAAACTTAAGGCTATGTAATGATGATTAGCCATAGCCATATAGCCATGCATGGCTATAAACCTATGCTCATAGACCTTGGGTTCTAAGGAAGTGCAAGTTGGCAAGTTGGCAAGTTGGCAAGTTGCAAGCTAGTAGCACAAAACTAAGTGAAGTGTGAGTGAAATAGATGAGGACGACGGAATTGCGGTCCGCGGATTACGGTGACAGCCTGCCGTATTTCAAGCATAACTTTCTCTACAGAACTCCAATTAAGATGATTAAGGTGGCGTTGGAAAGCTAAGAGGAAGATCTAAAACTTTTATGCTTTGATCAAGAGTCAAATACGTCTCTAACCTGACGTAAAATTATCAATTATATTGCCTAAGTTTATTAGTTCATCCGAACGTAAGGGTTTGAGAAGATAAATAGAAGTGTGAAGGATGAGAACCTAGAACATTACTTCCAATCATACAAGTGATGAGTGGATAAATGGATAATGAGGATGGAATTAAAAGAGTTTATATGTGTTTATCAAATTACGAAAACACGGGGTGTTACAACCCTCCCCCCTTAAGAAAAGTTTCGTCCTCGAAACTTGAATGAGTGTGTACCTGTATCAAACAAGTGAGGGTATTTTGCTTGCATGGACGCCTCTGTCTCCCATGTTGCTTCTTCAAACCTTTGACTACGCCACAAAACCTTTACTAATGGTACAACCTTATTCCTTAAGGTTTTGTCCTTCCTATCTAAAATCTGGACGGGTTGCTCCTCATAAGTCAAATTTGGTTCCACCTCGATTGTGTCCGACTGAAGTACATGAGATGGATCGCTCCGATATCTTCTCAGTTGAGATACATGAAAGACATCATGTACTTTAGACAGATTAGGGGGTAAAGCTAACTTATAAGCTACTTCACCAATTCGTTCAAGTACTTCATATGGTCCTACAAACTTAGGGCTCAATTTTCCCTTAATTCCAAATCTCTTCACCCCTCTCATGGGCGACACCTTAAGAAAGACCTTGTCCCCAACATCAAATTCTACTTGCCTTTGACGCAAGTCAGCATATGACTTTTGCCGATCTTGAGCCGCTTTCATCTTTTCCCGGATCAACCTAACTTGCTCAATGGACTCTTGGATCATCTCAGGGCCAACAACTGCAACCTCACTAATATCATCCCAACATAAAGGACTGCGACATCTCCTCCCATACAAGGCCTCAAACGGAGCCATCTTGATACTAGCGTGGTAACTGTTATTGTATGAGAACTCTATTAAGGGAAGACTCTTCTCCCATCCTGTTTGGAATTCTAGCACGCATGCTCGGAGCATATCCTCTAAAGTTTGAATAGTGCGTTCGGTTTGGCCATCGGTAGCAGCGTGAAAAGCTGTACTCAACTTTAACTTACTACCTAACGCCTCCTGGAGCTTCCTCCAAAAATGCGAACAAAATCGTGGGTCACGATCAGAAACTATGTCTTTAGGAACTCCATGAAATCTAATAATTTCTCTTTGGTATGCCACCGCCATCTCATCCAAACTCCAAGTATCTTTCATTGGAATGAAGTGAGCTACTTTAGTTAAACGGTCCACCACTACCCAAATGGCATTCTTTCCCGTGGGTGACCTTGGTAACCCAGTTACAAAGTCCATGGAGATGGAATCCCATTTCCATACGGGTATTTCTAAGGGCTGCAAGAGACCACCAGGTCTTCGATGTTCGAACTTTACTTTCTGACAGGTAAGACATCTGGCCACAAAATTCGCAATTTCTCTTTTCATGTTAGGCCACCAAAAGAATTTCTTCAAATCCTTATACATCTTATCCCCACCAGGATGAATAGAGTATGGTGTACTATGAGCTTCCTGCATAATCTTCATTTTAAGATCATCACAGTCAGGGATGCACCACCTACCTTGAAATCTTAAACTTCCATCCGTCCAGACTTCAAAATCATTTTCTTCACTGACCTTGGCACGTAGGCCTTCAAGCACTGGATCCTCTTGTTGTCTAATTCGAATTTCGTGGTAGATCTCAGGTTCAGCACTCATAGCATTCAGAGCGATACTTCCTTGCTGAACTACCTCTAAATTCAACTTTCGAAAATCATGACAAAGGTCGTCGGGCAACACCATGATGGCGTTCATTGTGTGTTTTTCTTTTCTACTTAATGCATCGGCCACCACATTGGCCTTACCTTCATGGTATTGGAGTTGGAGGTCGTAGTCGTTAATCAATTCTATCCACCTCCTTTGCCTTGCGTTTAGATCTCTTTGGGTAAAAATGTACTTTAAGCTCTTGTGATCGGTGTAAAAGTTGCATGATACCCCATAAAGATAGTGCCTCCAAATCTTGAGAGCAAAGACTACCGCTGCCAACTCGAGATCATGAGTCGGGTAGTTTTTCTCGCATTCCTTTAGTTGTCTTGAGGCATAGGCCACCACCTTTCCATTTTGCATCAACACGCAGCCGAGTCCATTCTTTGACGCATCGCTGTAAACATCAAAGCTCACTCCTTCTTCGGGTAAAGTCAAGATTGGTGCTGACATTAATCTTTTCTTTAACTCTTCAAACGCCTCTTCGCATGCACTAGACCACACAAATTTTGACTCCTTCTTCAATAAAGAAGTCATTGGCTTTGCTACCTTTGAGAAGTCCTTCACGAACCTTCGGTAGTATCCTGCCAGACCCAAGAAGCTACGTATTTCTCTCACATTCTTTGGACTTTCCCAATTCACTATAGCTTGAACCTTAGCTGGGTCAACGCTAATGCCTTCACCAGAAACGACATGGCCTAAAAATGCAACCTTCTTAAGCCAGAATTCGCATTTTGAGAACTTCGCAAACCACTTTTGCTTTCTTAACGTCTCCAATATCGACCTCAGATGTTTAGCATGTTCCTCTTCACTCTTTGAATAAATGAGGATATCATCGATGAATACCACTACACATTTGTCCAAATACTCATGGAAGGTCCTATTCATCTGATCCATAAACACCGCTGGAGCGTTGGTTAGGCCAAAGGGCATCACTACAAACTCATAGTGCCCATACCTTGATCGAAAAGCGGTTTTAGGGATATCCTCTTTCCTCACTGGGATTTGATGATAACCCGACCTCAAGTCTATCTTTGAGAAAGTACTCGCTCCCTTAAGTTGATCGAATAAATCCTCGATTCTTGGGAGTGGGTAACGGTTCTTGATCGTTACCTTGTTCAATTCTCTATAGTCGATGCATAATCTCATGCTTCCATCCTTCTTTCTCACAAACAGTACTGGGGCACCCCAAGGTGACACACTTGGGCGAATAAAGCCCTTATCTATCAATTCCTCCAGTTGTTTCTTTAACTCTTGCATTTCGGCAGGAGCCATACGGTAGGGTGCCTTTGAAATAGGTCCAGTACCGGGTAGGAGGTCGATGTTAAACTCGACATCTCGCTCTGGAGGGACACCTGGAAGCTCATCGGGAAACACATCGCTGAACTCCCGAACAATAGGAATATCCTCAATCTTAGCTTCCGTAGTGACATCTTGTACACTACATAAATACACCTGATATCCCTTTCTCCTCAATTCCCTAATCTTTAGGGCAGACACCCATTTAATTCCTGGTTTAACTGAGATACCCTTATACGAAATCCTTGTACCCAAAGGACTTTTCAGAATGATCTTTTGATCTCGACACACGAACTTTGCGTCAAACCTAGCTAACTAATCCATGCCAAGTATAATGTCGAATTCCGAGAGTTTAAAACTTATGAGATCAGCGGGAAAGTCAGTTCCCGCAATGGATATGGAAATGTCACGAAAGATTGTGGAACAAGAGACAATCTCCCCAGTGGGAAGGGCTATGGTGGTTTTAGTGGGGGCACTAGGTATGAGTTGAGCCTTAAGAACAAATGATGTGGAGATAAAGGATAATGAAGCACCAGTATCAAATAATACGAATGCAGGAATAGAGTTAGCAAGAAATGTACCAGTAATGACATCTGGATTAGTCTCTGCCTCCGCACGGTTCATCACATAAATACGACCCTGGTTGGGCACCTGTTGAGGTCTATTGTTCTCACTACCACTCCCCGAACCTTGAGAAACTCTTTGGGGGCAACGATTTGCAGTGTGACCAATACCCTGGCAATTGTAACATTTAATATCAGTCCCATTGCAATTTTTCCCAGGGTGATAAGCTTTCTTGCAACGAAAACATTGACGATCGCTCTGGTGAGTGGTGTTAGCGAGAGTTGTCCTAGAAGTGTTGTTATACTTCATCTTTTTCGCAGGTCCTTGGATAGCTGGCAATGGAGCAGGTGTTCTCTTTCCCGATCGACGCTCCAGAGTTTCTTGACTCAGAACCGCATCATAAACACTAAGGGCACGGTTATAAGCTTCTTGAAAAGTCTGCGAGGGGAGAGCCGCAATTGCAGTACGAACCTTTGGAGCTAACCTCAATTCATAGCGACGAATTTTCTCCGTCTCAGTCGGGATTACCATGGATGCAAAACGAGCAAGTTCTATGAATTTTCTTGTGTATTCCTCAACAGTCATATCACCTTGCTCAAGATCCAAGAATTCTTGTTGCTTCCTCCAACGAAGAGCCTCGGGATAAAAACGAGCTTTCACACTTTCTTTGAACTCAGACCAGCCAAACCCTGGTTGAGCCCTTAGCGAGTCTTTCATAAGGTCCCACCAACGATCTGCTTCATCGCGGAAGTAAAAGCTAGCCAAATCAATCTTCATATTTTCAGGTATCTGGGTCACGATAAACAACTTTTCCATTTGGTGGGTCCAATTCTCAAGGATGATAGGGTCCGTGACTCCCATAAATTCTGGGGGCTTGTGGCGATTGAAACGCTCAAAGACGGATCCTTCACGATCAACTTGTGGAGCATTGTTCTCTTTTTCCAGTAGTTTTAGTAAAGCCATTTCGATCATACGAACCCTATCATTCTCAGCGTTGGCGTGGCCGTTCCCCTGGCGAGTATTCATCTGCATCCAAAGATAACAAGTGATTCGAGTGGTAGAGATCCTATGCTACCACTAACATGCAACTACTCAATCATAAGAAGACAACAAAAGTGTATCTTACCCACAAGTAAGAGACCCATATTATAAACACCAATTGAGTCCTTACTTGTTTCTACCCCACTCTCTTTTAGTCAAACTAATATTTGTTTAAGTCTTATTTCAATCCGAGAGTGTTGGGAGCGTTCTGGCTCTGATACCAACTGTAACTCCCCGGATTTAAACAAAAGGAATAAGATAGATAATTATAGCGTCTTATATTAATAATACACCATGGTGGCGGAAACACCATGGTTAACTAAGTCCGAGTGTTACCAACATAGATAATTAATATGTCTTAACGCATACAACTACTCTCGGAATTGAAACCCGATAAAATAAGACTACAAGGTTCAATTATTAAACATATAATTCATTATTTATCCTCTCTCAAGTCAACCCCATTCATGACCAAGTAGCACATCAACCTGAAAAAAATAAAAGTCCACCGTCAGTGGGGAGTAACTAGGAGTCCTCCCAGTCATGATTGATGAAAATCTAATCATAATTACGAGAATATAATAAGAGATAATATATACTCCAATAAAAAAAAACATGATAACATATAAAGTTCATCAAAACATGTGATAAAATATTAATAGCAAGGAATATGTGACAACGTAACTAATACCAAGCCATAAATAAATAAATAAATAAAATGTAGAACTGATATATATATATATATATATATATATATATATATATATATATATATATATATATATGTCCTTCCAGAACTCGAACCAAAATATACAGAATAACACGAGCTAAGAACGAGCACCGTCTAGGGCCAATAACCTGAAACCCTAAACTTCGATGCCAATAACCTGACACCAAAATAACCCTACGGTGGGACACATAACCGTGAACCCATGTCTAAGACTGGCCAGACTTTCGAGGGACAAAACGTCTAGTTAAGGCGTAAAAGTGCGGACCCTTAACCAGTCAAGGCGTAAAAGTGCGGACCCTTGACCCTCAAACGACATATCCATAGACTCATAAGAGTATTCCATAAGGAACGGTCAACCCTTAGCAGGCCAATAACCTGAAACCATGCCAGGGTACTAGGTAGGTCAATAACCTGAAACCTACCCAGTTTGGTATTGCTCTTCTCGAGTAGACCAATAACCTGAAATCTACTCGATATCTTATACTCTAGCCATACCATATATAAAGTGGAACAAGGTCCAAAAGATAATATCTGGACACCATGGATAACCCCATGTTAACATGTCAAACGCTCATAACCGAGCAATCAATTTTAATAGCATCAATAAAAATAAAGTACAATAAAATTGCTAGAGTATAAGATTAATTTCAACCATAAAAATCAATGTCGCTTAAAACAACCATTTATCAAAGTCATATTATCCGATCATGAAGACTAAATAAATTTTTATGTTAACCATACGATTAAGCAAATAGTATTAGATCATATGACATGTACAACAATTAATTACAATATCTTATATTTCTCGTACACATGAATAAAAATTCATTTATTAAATAAATGATCAAATTATTATTTATGATACATAATAAAAGTTGAAAAATATTAAATAATTGATATTTGTAAAAATAATAGATCTAGTTCTTAAAATAAGTATGTCTATTTTTTACATCATAACATGTAATTTGTTCACATAGTATAATAAATCATTAAATAGTAACTATAAAATTAAATTTTAAAACAAGTGTAAGAAAAAATATGAAGAAGTACAAAAAGTATAATAAATCATTAAATAGTAACTATAAAATTAAATTTTAAAAGAAGATGTAAGAGAAAATGTAAAGAAGTACAAAAAAAAAGTTGGCAGTGGGGTTTGAACCCTGGTCATCAGGTAAAGGGGCATTGTGTCTAACCACTGCAACACAACCACTATTCTGTTTCCTTTCAGAATTAAATTTTACTTAGTTGTAAAGAAACAGTGTTATTTAGGGTGACGAAAACTTATCTTTTTAATTATTATACAATCATGAATATGCTTAATTACACATTATAAATGATTAAATTAAAATTACATACTGTCCATGAAAATTTATTTAATATAAAATTAATTTTTAAGTTCAATTAAAATAATGTCACAATAATTATTTAACAAGTTTTTATACTTACAATTTATAATAACATTTTAATAGGAAATTTCATGGATAATTAATTAAATAAATAAATAAAATATTTTATGACACTTATAAATTAATTTTAACAAAAAAAAATCAGAATATATTTATATATAATACTCTATGAATTTATCTCATATTTATCATAACTTGAGGGCTTTATTGCCTAATCATCCATTTAAATCCAAACAAATGATTATATAAATTATAAAATCACCATGCAAAATTTTATTACATACTAAAAAGTCATATTATAACAAAAAAATATTTTTTTCATAATTATTTACATATTGTGGATATTTATGCATGCATGAATGAGTAATCATAAAAAAAAATGTGATAATATGGAAAAATCAAATAATGATCCGAAAATCAAATCTAAAGCTTAAAAATCTACATGCAACATTATCAACATAAAAAGTAGGAATATAATTAAGAACATAATTATTTTAATCATTCATATAATTTATATATTTAATGCATGATAAATAAATTAGAAGCAAGATTAAATAATGAGCAACAAAACCAATCATATATTCATATATTCATCACAAAAAATATATACATAATTTATACCATGAAGTTTATATATTATCCAAAATTTTAAATTTCATATATATCCTCAATCTTATTATAAATTCATAAAAATATTAGAATTTCATAAATCAAGAAAAAGAGTAAACCTAGTTACCTTGAGAGAAATTAGTATTACTAATAAGTAGAATATGAGTGATATCAACCCAAGTGGTTTCCTTCCACCAAGGTCTCTTGTTCACCTAGTTTTAGATTAATAAAATTTATCAAGAAAACAATACACAATTTAACTAGAAATGAATAAAATTAATGAATAAATAATCTATACTTACTAGTAATTAGGATGGATAGTATGGAATGAAGCTATGAAGAAAAGAGTATGAGGAAGGTGGATGATGGATGATGGTTTACGGTGGAGTGGTGAAGAATGAAGAGTTCATCACCTAGCTTGGATTTTAAGGACAAACTTAAGGCTATGTAATGATGATTAGCCATAGTCATATAGCCATGCATGGCTATAAACCTATGCTCATAGACCTTGGGTTCTAAGGAAGTGCAAGTTGGCAAGTTGGCAAGTTGCAAGCTAGTAGCACAAAACTAAGTGAAGTGTGAGTGAAATAGATGAGGACGACGGAATTGCGGTCCGCGGATTACGGTGACAGCCTGTCGTATTTCAAGCATAACTTTCTCTACAGAACTCCAATTAAGATGATTAAGGTGGCGTTGGAAAGCTAAGAGGAAGATCTAAAACTTTTATGCTTTGATCAAGAGTCAAATACGTCTCTAACCTGACGTAAAATTATCAATTATATTGCCTAAGTTTATTAGTTCATCCGAACGTAAGGGTTTGAGAAGATAAATAAAAGTGTGAAGGATGAGAACCTAGAACATTACTTCCAATCATACAAGTGATGAGTGGATAAATGGATAATGAGGATGGAATTAAAATAGTTTATATGTGTTTATCAAATTACGAAAACACGGGGTGTTACAAATGACATCCTCTTGGACGAGGTCAGAGTCATAGTGCCCCCGTGGCTTAGTTTTGAACACCGCCCACCACTGGTTTACAGTTCTGTCGTTCTTTGTGGTTGGGTAAGGCGCAAAGTACACTTGGTGTGCAAGTATAAACGGATCGTACTTGGAGTATTTTTTGGTATGATTAACTTCAACTAGTTTGTACCTTTCATGTACTCTAGTACCTTGCACAGAGTTGTCCTTCCATTCGCATTTAAATACCACAGCTTTATACCCACGATCATTTCCAACATAGCACAGCTCGAAGATGTCCTCCAATAGACCGTAGTAATCTTCACCCTCAAGTGACGACACACTCATACCGAAATTACATCTACTCCTACTGCTACCATGGGCAAATGTATGGAAATTGTAACCATTAACCTAATACCAGTTCCAAGTTCTAACATTCCATAAAGGACCTAATGCTAGACTCCTAACCAAATCATCCTGAATATTCTCTGAAATTACATGCTCCTTAAGTCATTTAGGAAATTGTTCCTCATGCTTATTCCAAATGTCATCAGCATTTAAATGTGGATTAGCAGCCACAAATTCAGTTACAAATTTCTTCTCGTACGGCTCCAAAACTTCGCAGTTTGATAGCAACTACAGGTGAGCACGATTGTGCTCCTTCTCATCTAATGTCCTCCACCCGCCAGCTGATGACGATCCCTCACCTTCCTTACTTTGAAAAAAGTCTGGTATGTTGAGGTCAATCATCGTCTTGGGTGTTTCTAGGTTTAGATTCTTGGCTTTGGTGTTCACTTCTTTCTCGAAATACAGAGAACAGAAGTTGGCTATCTCCTCTGTTAAGTAAGCATTACATATGAAGCCCTCAACCCTCGCCTTGTTACCAATTTTTTTTCTTCAAATGGTTGAGAAATCAATGACAATCATCAAGCAATTATGTTATTATCAAATTATAGTGTCTAACGTTAGTTAGTGGGTAAAATAAGTAAGTACTCCCTCCGAGTTCCTATTATTGTCCCAAAATGTTTTTGGGTGAAAAATAAGGAAGGAGAAATGAGTGGTTGAAAAAAGAGGGAGGAAGAGAGAGAAATGTGAAAGTAATTGTGGACCACACATTGATGGACTAAAAAGGAAAGTGGGACAAAAATCAAACTCAGCCCAAAAAGGAAAGTGGGACAATAATAGGAACTCGGAGGGAGTAGTTGAAAGTTCTCACCTATCAAACGGGTACATCCATCTAAACTGTACCGGTCCTCCCACTTTAGCTTCGTAGGGCAAGCGGACCGGTAGATGCTCCATTGAGTTAAAGAAGGAGGGTGGGAAGATCATCTCAAGTTTGCATAGTATCTGAGGAATTTGATCCTCCAAACGAGTCATGTCGTCATTTGTAACTGTCGACGAACACAAATCTCAAAAAAACTGAGATATCTCAGTGATAGGATTCCAAACACTTTCCGGCAGCAGGTGCTTCAACGCCACAGGTAGTAACCGCTCCATGAACACGTGGCAGTCGTGACTCTTCAAGCCTTGGAGCTTCAGGTTCTTAATGTCCACACACCGACTAAAATCGGATGCATACCCATCAGGGAACTTCAGTTTCCCTACCCACTCTAACACGGCCTTTCTCTGAGCCTTATCAAGGCTAAACAACGCCCTAGGCTTGGACCCATCCTGCTTGATATGCATTTTCGGGCGGTCACAAATTTTTTTCAAATCTTTTCGGGATCCTACGGTATCACATGTCTTACCCTCTACATCCATGACGGTGTGAATCAGTTGCTCAAAGAAATTCTTCTCAATATGCATCACGTCCAGATTATGTCGGAGTAATAAAGTACTCCAATATGGAAGGTCGAAGAAGATGCTTCTTTTAAACCAACCATTTTTCAATTTCTTAAGATCTTTGAACTCTTGATCGGTCCCGTCAACAGTAGATGGGAACTCTGAAATCACCTCTCAAATCTCATCTCCTTGGAGACGAATCGGTGCCTCATCTAGCACCACCTCACCCTTCTTGAAAGCTCTCCTATTCTTCCTGTACATGTGACCCTCGGGTAGAAACTGTCTATGACAGTCAAACCAACTAATTTTGCTTGAATTATGTATGTAGAATGCTTTACTTTCACTCATGCAACAAGGACACGCTTTTTGGCCCGCCGTAGACCAACCGCTCAACATACCATACGCAGGAAAATCATTTATAGTCCACAAAAGCGATGCTCTTAGCTGGAAATTTTGTTTCAACGACACATCATATGTCTCCACTCCTACTTCCCACAAGTGTTTCAATTCCTCTATCACTGGTTGTAAGTAAACATCCAAGTGGTTTTTGGGATTTTTTGGGCCGGGAACAATGAGAGAAAGGAAGATGAATGGTGGTTTCAGACAAAGCCATGGGGGTAAGTTGTACGGTGTGACCATGATAGGCCAGCATGAGTATGACTTACCGAACTGACCGAAAGGGGCGAACCCATCGGTACACAACCCAAGTCTCACGTTACGGGGTTCCTCAGCAAACTCAGGGTAAATCCTATCAAACCGTTTCCACTCCTCCCCGTCACTAGGATGACACACCTTCCCCTCTACACGAGTTTCTTCTTGATGTCACCTCATTTGTTCGGCAATGGTTTTGGTTGCGTATAATTTTTGAAGTCTAGGGGCGATGGGAAAGTAGGTAAGTCGACTAAGTGGTATAGGTTTTTTATGCCTCACAACACTCTTTCCCTTCTTACCCCTCAAAACAATATTCCCATCTACAGTTTTGTATCTACCCTTCCCACATATCTTACATTCCTCAAGCATGACATCGTCCTTCCAAAAGAGCATACATCCATCGGGACAAGCATCGATCTTTTGATGCGGAAGTTCAAGACCTCTAACTATTTTTTTTGGTGTTGTAGAATGTTTTGGTCATAATGTTGTCTTTTGGGATGAGTTTCTCAATCAACGCAGCGATACCGTCTACGCACCCAAAAGGTAGGTTATACTCACATTTAAGGGTCACTACCATAGACGCGACTTCTAACAATGTCGCATCACACCCTCCATATAATGTCTTCTCCGCAGCCTCTAACATATCAAAAAAAGCTTTCGCTCGTGGGTTTGGCTCTTGTGGGGTTGGTTGGTCATCGTCGTTAGTGTACATGCTCTCATCATTAAACAAATTGCACTCAACCACATCAACAATCATTCCTCTCACCCCGCCCTCATTCTGATCCACCTTAGATTCCTCAAAAGCAGACGTCTCACCATAACAAATCCAATAATAGTAATTTAGGCTAAACCAATCTGAGATAATATGTTCCTTAATCAAAATACTATCCAAGAATTTGATGTTCTTACATTTCACACAAGGACACCTAAATCTACCCTCTGATGCGTATTCCGGATGGGTTTTGGCGAATTCAAGAAAACTATTAACACCCTCTAAAAATTCCGTTCTGGGACGTCGTCTCTTATCTAATCTTTCCTCATACATCCATTTTCGTTCCTGTCGCTTCATTTTTTATCTAAAAAAATTGAGACAATAACCACATACAAATTATTTTCTCTAAAGTAATTTACTAATATATATACACTACTCACATATTCTGTAAAATTCTCAATTTACCTAAACATAGTACTATTTGCACTCATTCAGTCCATAATTACATCACTAAATCGGCATAATTGTATTTCAATTCCAATTTGCTAACACATCAAAACAACCCAATTCATTCAACTACGTAACCGCAAACCCTAATTTTATACTAACAATCTACCTATTTCAAATTGGGGAACCTATTGGGCGATTAACATTCTAACTACACTAAATATTCTGACAACTAAAAAACTATCCAACCCAATAACTAATTTATTTATATCTATAAAAACAGAAATTAACAAATAATTGAAACTAAATATAGATAGATATACATACTTTAAGGAAAATGAGAGAATTGAAGAAGGAATGAAGAGGAATGGAGGAGGGGCGAGTTTAGAGAGAAGTTAGAGAGAAGGAGTGAAATGAGTGAATGAGCCGGGGGAGGGGGGGGGGGTGTTCGTTGATGGTGGGATTTTCCGCGGGTCCTACCGATCAATATATAACCAACTAATCCTAACGGTAGCTAGGGTAAGTCGGGTCGTGTCCACGGAGACGGTATTGTAGTGTCTAGACTAGGTCTACCTAGAAACAAGGCTAAGTCACAAACAAACACAAAGAAATGATTATTGACAAATTATGATGGGAGAAGAGGTATGAACAAGACTAACAATGAATAAGCTATAACAAAAACTAATGAACAACTAAAGATTAACTAAGCAAATAAACTAGAAAGATGATCGACTAAAGAGATATAGAATTCAAATATGGAAAAGAGTAGGGTTAGGTCGGGTTCATAAGTGTGGTAGGATAATTGGGTAATCAAAGGTATAGGTGCCACTTAGTTACTAAGGTCGGTTTGCGCTCTCGCGCCAAAGCCAAAGTCCGCACTCTCGTGTCTAAGACTAGACCCGAACATTCATGCAAGATGCTACTCAAAACATAAACATTCAACCACAAATCAAATACACAATGAGAAGATGAGAACAAGTATGAGAAGCATTGGTCACTACTACCCACACAAGCAATACAACAAACACATAGTGTGCCCAATAAGTGACTAGCAACAAAAGGAATCACCTTTACCCACAATCAAGCCCTAATCACCCATAATCCACAATTAATCCCCCTACTAACCCCACAAAGAGTCTACTCACTCATAATGAAGCTAAAACTAACATGAACAAGAGAGAACAACACAATAATCAAAACATCCATGTTGAACAAGCAATAACAATAAGCAAAAATACAAAGATTAAAACTTGATGAATAAACAAAGAACAAAAGTAAAAGGGAGAAGAGGATTATACCAACTAGCAAAGGATGAAAAAGATGTAAACTTGAATTAATAAGAAACCCAAATAAAACTCCAAGGTTCTCAAGCTTAGAATAATCTTCAAGAATCTCCTTAATACAAGACTAATTACAAAGGTTAACTAAAGATTAAAGGATGATTAAACTAATTAGAGAAGAACTAAATCTAGGGTTCAAATGTTAAAGAGAGACTTAAGATAGTCTAGGGTAAGGTATTATGCTTAAACAATACAAGGGAGGAGTATTTATAGGGTTACAAGAATGAAGGAGGAAGATAAAAGAATCACGTGTAGCAGCTTGCTCATCCCGTCCGGGACGGTTCGGTCCCGACCGGGACGGGTCCAAAACAGAACCACTACAATATGCGCACCTCATCCCGGACGGGATGAGTTCCTTCCCGTCGGGGATGGGTCTTGTAGGCCTCCAATATGATCTTTAAGGTCCCTCCTTGCTTCTCGACTCTCGGGTCTCGGGATCGAGTCTAAGGGGCTCGGGATCGGGTCCCGAGGTCTCGGGGTCGAATCCAAGGCACCGAGTGATCGTTCCTTCTCTTCGTTGGCTCCGAAAAGTGTATGTATTGAGTCGGAATCGCTCCAACTCTTCATGAATGGTCTCGGGAACCTGAAACGAACTAGAAGAAGCATAAGTAGCCCATGAACCGCTTGATGAACGCAGTTCATATGCATATTTATTCTCGCTTTATCCTCCGTTTTTACCGATTTCACATGCCTTAAGAATAATTTAGTAGCCTTTTATCCGTAGTTTGTTATGCCGGGTATATGGTTTATGTTTTGACAGGAAACATAGCAAAAGACGGAGTTAAGAGCTACAAATGAAGAAAACAAGAAGAAAAAGGCAGAAAGCCGGACAACGAAGGCCGAACCGGTCGGTATGATACCGAACCGGTCGGTTTGATCTTGTACCGGTCGGTATGGTACCGAACCGGTCGGTATGATACCGAACCGGTCGGTTTGATCTTGTACCGAGCGGTTTGATTTCAAACCGGTCGGTTTGATTTTGTACCGCTCGGTTTGTTTGTGAACCGAGCGGTTCGCGATGCGGTAGATGGAATTTCCTAATTTCCGAAGAATTCTTATTTCACCCTAATTAGAATTCTACGGGATTATTTTAGACTATATTCTACTTTCCTAATTAAACTCATTGTAATAAATATAAATACCCTTTTGAGGGCTAGGTTTAGAGACAACTTTTATTCATTCAAAAACTTTAGTTTTAGTTTTATTATTAGCATCGGAATTCTGCAAGCTTGTAGCGGTACTTTTTAGCTTTTTATTATTACTCAATCTTTCAGTTCTTCATAATCGGTATTTTTCCCTTTTCTCTTATTTTCATATTAATCTCAATTACGCTCAATTATTTTGTCGTTTCATCCATCACCATGAGTAGCTAATTTATTCTTCTAGGGTTGAAGGGGATCTATGTTAATTAAATTGGGGATGTTAGTTTAATTACTTATTTGATTGATCATTCATATGTTATTGCCTTACTACTTGTCTTGTATCGTTGTTTGTTTAGTTTGAGACGTTGAACTAGTTGAATGTTTAGGAACCCGAACCTAAGATCGAAAGCCGGGTAAGGGTAGACTTACAAGTAAGTGGGTAGGATAATCTGGTAAGTTGCGAGAACCCGTCAGAATCTATCCTAAGGTTGACATAAGATCCGAGAGGCCGTGTCATTACCCTAAATAACTGGGATTGATTGATTGAATGATTAATTAACTTTACCCAATTTAATTGCATAGTGAACCGTAAGACCCTAGATCTCTTTTAATATTGTTAGAATCCTTAATTTACATTACTGAAATAGTTTAGAAAACAAACACAAACAATTCGGAATTTAAATAGTTTAGAATCAATCATAGATAATTTGCAATATTCGTCTGTCTCTCTGTGGATTCGATCCTTACTTGCAGCTAGCTACCTGTTAGTCGTTTGTTAGGTTTATTTTGATATAGGTGATACGACTTTAGCCTTATCAATTTTGGCATCGTTGCCGGGGAGACGGTTTTGTATTATTGCTTATTATTTGTTTTGGGTTCTAGATTATTTTATATATATATATATATATATATAATTTTTTATTTCGTATATATTTATATATATATATATATATATATTTTTTTTTTTTTTATTTGTCTCACCATTATGACTATCTTCTATTTTCCTCAATTTAATCATGAGTCACTGCATATTTATTGGGAAAGACTCGAGTCTTTTATTTATCAAAGTGAAGTTCACAAACAAACCGAGCGGTACAAAATCAAACCGACCGGTTTGAAATCAAACCGACCGATTCGGTATCATACCGACCGGTACAAGATCAAACCGACCGGTTCGGTATCATACCGACCGGTTCGGCCTTCGTTGTCCGGCTTTCTGCCTTTTTCTTCTTGTTTTCTTCATTTGTAGCTCTTAACTCCGTCTTTTGCTATGTTTCCTGTCAAAACATAAACCATATACCCGGCATAACAAACTACGGATAAAAGGCTACTAAATTATTCTTAAGGCATGTGAAATCGGTAAAAACGGAGGATAAAGCGAGAATAAATATGCATATGAACTGCGTTCATCACCGCTCCCAAGGAGCGATTCCGCAAGGAAAAAGGGACCAAAACACGACAAACTAGGCACTACAAACTACACTTATCAACTCCCCCACACTTAACCCTTACTCGCCCTCGAGTAAGCACATGCTAACTACTAAACTAGCCGAGCGGGTATTAGCGCACCCTACGCCCTTTCAACTCACGCGAGAACACCTAGAGGATAAGTGCTCTCCGCAAGGCAAATGAGGTCTTGCGACAAAACCGTGGATGCAACCGGACACAAAAACACATAAACAAACAAACATACAAACAAACAAACAAAAGGTTGCACCCAAAAAGAAACAAATACCGCTTCCCTCTAAAAAGCGGTGAAAGAAGCACCGGTTTAGGACTCAAGGCAAGTGACAACGTTCCCAAGCTAGTAATACAAACCAAAATGGACCAAACCCTAATAGTATGACGACAAAGCAATAAAAACGTTGGTAACTTACCTAGGTTCCTCCTAACCTTCTAAGAACGTACTACGGGACGATCGGCGGGATGGAAAAAGGAATGAACCACGGTGTTAGTCGACACTGTAGGTAAGTGAGACCCCGCCCCCTTTAGCAATGAGCCAAGAGGGTCGTCCCATGCCCAAAACCGCCCAACTAGTCCAAGTAAAAAGGTGGATATGATTGCAAAATGAGGGAAGACCGACCACTACCGCTATCATCCTTCCTAGGGACTCGGTCCTTTGGTAGGCTCTTCACGGTAATGGTCGGAAAAAGGCTTATTTTTGAGATGTGGAGATAATTTTTATGAGATGGATTTCTTTTGGCATTTTTCTTTCTTTTGCATTTTTGCTTCTTGTGTTGCTATGCCATTTCTTTTTCATCTTTTGTATTTTTTTTTTGGATTTTTGTGCCTTTTCTTTTTCTTCAATCTTTTCTTTCTTTCACTTTCTTTCTTTTTTTTTTCTTTTCTTTGCCCTTTTGGCTATATTTGAGTTGTAGGCATTTCTTCTTGCAACTAAGAAAGAGATTTCAACAATTTGCATCTTTATTTTGCGGAAATGTGTAGAAGGTAGGGAAATGGGTAAGTCGGGGGTCGCGATTTCCCTTCAAACCCACAAAAAGGGGAGAACTTGGACTAATCAAACAATTCCGTACACGGTCACCTAAGGAATGGGACTCGGCAACCAAGGCCTTTTCACACCGTGAGTGGTCATAATGGTCAAATGCAAATCCCGTAGTAAATCCCTAGTAAGCTAGGTGGACTCAAGGTAAGAAACCAACGAAATCATTGATTTAGGGTCATTCTACTAGACTAAAGTCCAAGACTCGATTTATACTACTAGGAAGGGAAAGTAAACGCTTGCACACTAGTCACTAAACCGGGTTTTCGAAAACATTTTTACACACTAGACACAACTACACATCACAAAACAAAGACACGACAAAAACGAAAGAAAAGGAGACAAAAGGCAACAAAACAAAACAACTCAAAACAAACATACAACGAGAACAAACACCACCCCGAATTTCTAAATAGGCAACCAATCAACCACAAATCTTTACAAGGCTCCACCCGAGCACACATCATCACAAATATCCTCCACACTCCACAAGAGAAAAGAGGAAAAGGGATGAAAGATGTTACCGGATGTCTTGAAAGCTCTCCAAAGCTATCGGTGATTAAGCAACTTATAAGGAAAAAAGGAAGCAAAACACGCACAACACAACAAATATACGACATAACGACACAAAAGGAAAACACACAAACGAAAATCTTTTTGATTTTTGTGAAAAAAATTCAAATTTTTAGGTTTTTTAAAGATTTTTTCGGAAAAACTACGAAAATAAAACTAACTACAATAGAATATCGCTCCCCCACACTTAAGTCGAGCAATGTCCTCATGCTCGACCGTAGTGTATGGAGACCCAAAAGAAAAGAAAAGAAATTACACAAATAAAGCTAAAAATCAAAAAGAAAAGTGGAGAAAAGGGTAGAATGTGTCCGGCCGGGGTGTAGTCAAGTCACCATGGGTCGAGACAAGAAAAGATATGGATGGGGGAAGGAATAAAAAGAAAGAAATAAAAGGAAATGGGAGAGGAGGACTAGGTGTAATCAAGTCACCTAGCCCGGATTCCGCCCAAATCCGACTAAATCCTACAAAAAGTGTGAAAATCTTGTAAATTTTGGATTTTGAAATGACTCTCGATGTAAGCACATCATCGAGAGTCGGGAGCAACAATTACCAAGGCCCCGAGGGCCACCATGACACAAAAGTGTATAAGGGGAGGGGAACAAACAAAGGAAAACAAGCTATAAAAGACGGAAAAGAAAGGATAGTTGCCGTACCATGCGGTTAGCAACTCACTCGCTCCATCGTCTCAAAAGTCAATATCGGCACGTAACTAGTCGTCGTCATTGCTAATCCCTTCCAATCACGATATGGATCCATGGTTAGGGCACAAAGGTATAAGGAGGTGGGTTTTGATGTGAAATTCGGTGTAAAGTGAAGAGAAAATGAGGTGAATATGTGTATACGAAGTGTAGGGGTCATAAGATAAGGGCAAGGATAGGTAGGAAGGTTGGGAGGGGGTATAAAGTGGTAGGGTGGGCTCAAATGACAAAGAAAAGGCCAAAGGATGAACAGGGGACCATCCCGGTCGGGATGGATGGTCCCGGTCGGGATGATGTGCTCGTCCCGGTCGGGAAGCCCTCGTCCCGGTCGGGATGACACTCCAGTAGACCCAATTTTTGCCACACTCATCCCGGACGGGATGACATCCTTCCCGGTCGGGATGGTTCATCCTTCCCGGTCGGGATGCACTCTTCTCGGCCGGGAAGAATCCTTTTACCCTCTATAACTCCAAAAGCTCGTTCCGAGCTTCAAAAATCGACTCCCCTTCGCACGATCCAAGCTCTAACAATAACCCCTCCTCTCTAGGATTCGTCTTCACTTCACACCTATCAAATAAGCTTAAAACACAATCATCAAAGTCCCTCCCTCACATCACTCATCAAAATACCAAATCACAAGAATTTCACAAAATCTAAAAGCATAAGAAAGAATTATATACAATAAGACGGTTCTTTTGGAACTCCGTCAAACCAAGGATGGTGCACTCTTCAATTTTTTTTTCAACAACACTAATACCAATTCCATCGCCATCAAGGGCACGAAGAAACAAATCGAAGGCTCTTGCAAAGTCTTCAATCAAGCTAGTGGTGTAACCATCCACACTACAAGGCTCTTCACAACCTTGTCTCGACGTTCCCGGGGCATCCCGATCTACTAAGTTCAATGACTTGAACTTGTACTTTCAATCCTTCGGTATATACCCGAACGTCCATCTATCCTCATGTAGCCCCAAGGGAGGCTCATCTTTCTTCTTGTCTTGGCACTTGTCTTCAAACTCATGATATGGGCACTCATCCGCCCCAATCTCGGAATCATCGTCCTCAATTCCATGGAAGTCGTTCTTCAAGCTTTTACTCGTCCCATCCCCTAGACCGATGTCCTTCATGGCGGTGATCATCTTACAAGACTCATCATTAGTAGGAGAAGTGTTGCCTTGGAGGTCAAACACGAGCTTCTCGTCGCCTAGCTCAAATGTGATCCTACCGTTCTTTACATCGATCATAGCACCGGCGGTGTGTAGAAATGGGCGCCCAAGGATAATGGGAGTGATAGCATCTTCCGGCATGTCAAGTACAAGGAAGTCGATCAGAATGAAGAACTTCCCGATTCTAATTGGCACATCTTCCAACATCCCCAAAGGTCGGTTGAGGGAACTATCGGCCATTTGGAGTGTAATGGAAGTACTTTTTAGCTCCTTCATTCCAAGTCGCTCACAAATGGAATAGGGAATGATGCTTACACTCGCACCCAAATCACATAGTGCTCTCTCAATCTTGAAGTTGCCTATGGTGCAAGGGATCGAGAAACTACCCGGATCCTTCAACCTGGGAAGCGTAGAACCTTGAATAAGCTCGCTCACCACTCTTGTGAACGCTATAGTCTCTTCCTTGTCGACGGATCTCTTCCTAGCCAATATTTCTTTCATGAATCTTCCATATGCCGGGATTTGGGTAAGTAGCTCGGTAAATGGGACACTCACATCCAATTTCTTCATAATATTAAGGAACTTGTCATATTGGGTATCCACCTTGGTCTTCATTTGCCTTGTTGGGAAAGGCAACTTGATTTGAACCTTGTTTTGTTCAATAGGGGTGGATTTCTCAAATGACACTTTCCTTTTACCCTTGTCTTTTCCTTGAAGTGGGGGAAGCTTGTCTTCTTGGGGTTTCTCAATCTCCCATAAGACTTGCTCCTCTATTGGATTTCCCAAGCTTTGATCTTCTTGAAATGTAGGCACAACTTCTTTCATTGGTACATGCTCATTAGGGGGTAAGGGGGAGTTATATGATGAACCACTCCTCAAGGTAATAGCATTCACATGCTCGAATTTCGCTATTTCACCTTGAGGAGGTAATTGCCCCTTTTGCCTTGAAGAGCTACCTGAAGCAAGTTGAGCTATTTGAGTCTCGAGCATCTTCATGTGAGCATCTCTTGCCAAGTTATTCCTTTGAAGTTGAGTAATGATTTCTTGTTGGGTTCTTTGTGTCTCCAATTGACTCCTTTGCATGTCCAACATTGACTTTTGCATGTCGAAATCCCGAGGGGGGGATTGTTGGTTATGAGGAGTGTTTGTGATGGCTAGAGGAATGCCATAATCATGAGTAGGAGATCGACTCCTTGGCTTGCTTTCTTGTCGATTACCTTGGGTTGCTTGTTGTTGTTGATGGTTCCCTTGGAACCCATGAGAGTTGCCTTGATTAAGGCCTTGATTGTTGCCATGTTTGTAGTTTTGATGTCCTCGGTTGTGTTGGTTTCCTTGGAAACCACTTTGATTGAGATTCCCTTGTTGGAACCCTTGATTGTTGTTGAAGGTACCTTGGTTGTTTTGCTTGAAGTTGTTGAATGGCCTTGGGTTGCCTTGATAACCTTGGTATCCTTGATTGTTGTCCCTTAAGGGAGGTGGAACATAGGAACGGTGTTGTAGAGCTTGTTGTTGAGAAGCTTGATGGGAAGCTTGGTACATATTAGGATAAGGGGCACCTTGCTTGAACGCTTGAAAGGCGTTCACTTGCTCTATACTTCCCCGACAATGTATAGGTTCATGTCCAACTATCCCACAAGTATCGCACATCCCATAATAAGGTGTATGAGGCACAACTCCCAAAGCATTAACTTCATAAATCGAGTGTTGGTTGGAAGAACTAGCGCTTTGAACTTGATTGAGGTGGCTTTGGAGCTTCTTGTCAATGGTCTCCATGTGAGTTTTTAATTGAGATCCAAGGTCAATGCTTAGTTGTGTGATAGCATCGACCTCGTGCCTACCTCCTCGATTCGCCTTCCTAGGCCTTGAGTATTGGGAATTGTGGACCGCCATCTCTTCAATTCTTGACCAAGTTTGGTCATCATCCACCTCGGTAAACCTTCCATTAGATCCCATATTGAGTATGGCCCTTGAGTCTTCATATAACCCGTTCCAAAATTGTTGAACAAGGAACCATTGTGATAAACCATGGTGAGGACAAGAGCGGATCAAGGCTTTGAATCTTTCCCATGCTTCGTAGAGGCTTTCTTCATCACATTGTTGGAATCCCGTGATAGAAGCTCTCAATAGATTTGTCTTCTCCGGGGGATAGAATTGTTGGTAGAAGGCTAAGGCTAGCTTCTTCCAAGTATCAATACCAAGAGTCGCCTTGTCTAACCCTTTGAACCATTGCTTTGCTTTACCGATCAAGGAGAAAGGAAATAGTACCCACCGGACTTGGTCTTGGGTTATTCCCGGTTGCAAAATAGCATCGCAATAATCCGAAAAGGTTTCCATGTGTTGATGAGGATCTTCGGTTGGTAACCCACTAAATTGGCTTCGCTCGACCAATTGGATGAATTGAGTCTTTGCCACGAAATTGCCGGTATATGCCTCCGATAAAGCGGTTGGACCGGGCAAGACATCCTCCGTAAACGTCGAGTGAGAAGAAAACTTAGGCATTATTGTATATGCGGGAGAGGACGGTGTAGATGGTGTTGATGTAGAAGTAGAGGGGGAACTAGGTTGAGAAGTACCAAAAGGATTTATGAAGATCCCTTCGGTATTGCCTTGAGGTTGCTCGATAAAGTCGGATCCTTGAGCTTGTTCTTCGGTGGTATTGCTAGCACTTGGTTGAGAGATTCTAACCCGGCCAATCGTCCGTTGGCGAAAGGCTCTAAAGAGTCTTTCCTGCTCTGGATTGAAGAGAAAGAATTCGCCTCCCCCCCAGGCATACACTACACACTAGAGCAAACGTGAGAACACCTAGTGCTAAATGGGCACTAGGCAAAGACAATAAACAAGCACTTCTCAAGACAAAAAGAAAAAGAAGCTAAAGAAAATAAGAAAAACTACACAATATGCACAAGAGATAGAAGAATAGCACAAGAGGGGTAACTAAGTCTAGCTAATAAGCAAACTAAGTCTAAACATGCACCGTCCCCGGCAACGGCGCCAAATTGATGGTGGGATTTGCCGCGGGTCCTACCGATCAATATATAACCAACTAATCCTAACGGTAGCTAGGGTAAGTCGGGTCGTGTCCACGGAGACGGTATTGTAGTGTCTAGACTAGGTCTACCTAGAAACAAGGCTAAGTCACAAACAAACACAAAGAAATGATTATTGGCAAATTATGATGGGAGAAGAGGTATGAACAAGACTAACAATGAATAAGCTATAACAAAAACTAATGAACAACTAAAGATTAACTAAGCAGATAAACTAGAGAAGATGATCGACTAAAGAGATAGAGAATTCAAATATGGAAAAGAGTAGGGTTAGGTCGGGTTCATAAGTGTGGTAGGATAATTGGGTAATCAAGGGTATAGGTGCCACTTAGTTACTAAGGTCGGTTTGCGCTATCGCGCCAAAGCCAAAGTCCGCACTCTCGTGTCTAAGACTAGACCCCGAACATTCATGCAAGATGCTACTCAAAACATAAACATTCAACCACAAATCAAATACACAATGAGAAGATGAGAACAAGTATGAGAAGCATTGGCCACTACTACCCACACAAGCAATACAACAAACACATAGTGTGCCCAATAAGTGACTAGCAACAAAAGGAATCACCTTTACCCACAATCAAGTCCTAATCACCCATAATCCACAATTAATCCCCCTACTAACCCCACAAAGAGTCTACTCACTCATAATGAAGCTAAAGCTAACATGAACAAGAGAGAACAACACAATAATCAAAACATCCATGTTGAACAAGCAATAACAATAAGCAAAAATACAAAGATTAAAACTTGATGAATAAACAAAGAACAAAAGTAAAAGGGCGAAGAGGATTATACCAACTAGCAAAGGATGAAAAAGATGTAAACTTGAATTAATAAGAAACCCAAATAAAACTCCAAGGTTCTCAAGCTTGGAATAATCTTCAAGAATCTCCTTAATACAAGACTAATTACAAAGATTAACTAAAGATTAAAGGATGATTAAACTAATGAGAGAAGAACTAAATCTAGGGTTTAAATGTTAAAGAGAGGCTTAAGATAGTCTAGGGTAAGGTATTATGCTTAAACAATACAAGGGAGGAGTATTTATAGGGTTACAAGAATGAAGGAGGAAGATAAAAGAATCACGTGCAGCAGCTTGCTCATCCCGTCCGGGACGGTTCGGTCCCTACCGGGACGGTCTGATCCCGACCAGGACGTATTGGTCCCGACCGGGACGGGTCCAAAACAGAACCACTGCATTATGCGCACCTCATCCCGGGCGGGATGAGTTCCTTCCCGTCGGGGATGGGTCTTGTAGGCCTCCAATATGATCTTTAAGGTCCCTCCTTGCTTCGTATGGGCTTCTCATCAACTCTCGGGTCTCGGGATCGAGTCTAAGGGGCTCGGGATCGGGTCCCGAGGTCTCGGGGTCGAATCCAAGGCACCGAGTGATCGTTCCTTCTCTTCGTTGGCTCCGAAAAGTGTATGTATTGAGTCGGAATCGCTCTAACTCTTCATGAATGGTCTCGGGAAGCTGAAACGAACTAGAAGAAGCATAAGTAGCCCATGAACCGCTCCCAAGGAGCGATTCCGCAAGGAAAAAGGGACCAAAATACGACAAATTAGGCACTACAAACTACACTTATCATTCGTCAATTTTAAAAAAATTAACACTTTTAGCGACCGAAATCGGTCGCGCGCCACTATTTTTAGCGACCGATTTCAGTCGCTACGCCACATATTCAACGACCAATTTAGCGACCGAAATCAGTCGCGCGTCACTTTTTTTAGCGACTGATTTCGGTCGCTAAGGGTAATTTTTTTTTTTTTTAAAATCCGTCTCCTCGTCCAGCGACTAATATCGGTCGCGCGTTGAACTTTCAGTCGCTAAATTAGCCATTGAATTTCTCAGTCGCGCGTGGTTGGTAGCTATATGAAATATTTCTTGTAGTGTCTGGAAAAATGTAATTGTTGCAGGTGATTACTCTCCGTTTTATGGAATCGAAAATGGTGAGTTCTTCAGGAAGCTAGGGTTTTCAATGACCCTCTGCTTGATCCTAGGCGCTGTGATAGGGGTTAGTCGTATCTCTATTCAAAGATACCCTAAGGTCCACTAACTAATGCAGATAGTGAAGTAAGGGTCGAAACACCCGGAGACGGGACTCAATTACTTGTTCTATGGTCTAGACTTAAGACTACGGGTCACTGATTTTCAGTTTGTTTAGTAAGCTAAGAACTAATTACTAAAAGGTGAATCAATAAGGGAAAAGTCTAGGGTCTCGGGTTCACTACGAATATTAGTTGGGTCAGGGAGTTCACCAACAGGTCAATAATCGAACCACCTAAGGTGCAAGTCTGGTCGGTACACTACAATCTTTAGAATTAAACTTAACTTGTGGTCGCAAGAATTAAGCTAGTCTACCCGAATTATCGTGACCTCATTAGTTCTTAACCCGGTCGGTGAAAAGTCCTAATTATGATACCAATCAATTAATCGTGGCCACTAATTAATCAATCATAGTTAAAACGATAATTCAGACGATTAGAAATAGATCAATTGATTATAACCCTAGTAATACGCGTCGATCCCCTTAAACCATAGGTAAAATTTAGCTACTCATACTAGGAATAATAAAAATAACAAAATACGGATTGCAATTGAACATGACAAAGACGATACAAATTAATATACGAAAAGCAATAATAATTCTACGCTAGAAACGATAAAGCAATACGAATTATGAAAACGGTAATTACTATGAATATGAAGAACGAATTCAGACGGAAGCAAAGATGGAAAACTGAAATTAGAATTGAAATTAAGAATAACAATACCGAAGGATTCAAACGCGAAGATCTAGAATGAAGAACTAGGTTCAATGTATCTCAGCAAAAGTAACGTAAAACCAAGATGAAAAGTGTGAAAGTGTTGTGTAGTCTAAAAGTGAGTATTACAAGAGTTGGGAAACTAATTTAAAGAGTATCAGTTGGACTCAAAAGCAGACCCAATTCTATGTCAAAATCTGAAATGAAGCGCGGCCCGGATTGGGTGCACTCGATCGAGTGCACCTGATGGCACTCGATTGAGTGGAGTAATAAAAACCTCTTCCTCGGTTGTCTTGGCCCCAAAAGGATATGTCAGCCCAAATCTCCAATGCAGCCCAGTTGGCTGTAAAAGTGAGGCACTCGATCGAGTGCCATAGCACTACTCGATCGAGTGAGGATACTGAAACTCGGCAGTGAGTTTCTTCTTTGTAGCTCGACTTTTTGTTTCCTTTCTCGACTCATGTTCTCGTCTCGACTATCCGGGTTATAACTCCTAAATATGCTTGAAATTGTACCTAACCTGCAAAATAGCACGAGAATCGGCAGTATCGACTTTCTAATAAAAATCGACACTGGTGTGATCTGTATTAGGTTGAAGCCATGGAAGTGTTCTTCTCTGTCACCAAACTTTTCCAGTCGAAAGACACTGGGTTAAGAAGAATGGTTAATTTGATGATCAAGGAACTCTCCCCTTCCGCCGATGAAGTTTGTGCACTGAATTTCAATTTTGTTTATACTTTGATAATGGATGAAATTAAATGGTTAAGGTTCTGATGTGGATTTTATCCCCTTCTTAGGTCATCATTGTTACGAGTTCCTTAATGAAAGATATGAACATCAAGACTGATATGTACCGAGCAAATGTTATTCGTGTGCCTTGTCGGATCACCGATGGTACACTTCTTACACAGATAGAAAGGTATCTGAAACAAGCAATAGTTGACAAGAATCCCATTGTTGCCAATGCCGCTCTTGTTAGTGGCAATCATTTGCTCCAGGTAGTTATAGTTATATGAGCTGTCAAGTATAATTTAGCATTCTGGAACTTAATGGTATATCGGACTCTAGTACATGTTATGATTTAACAGACAAACCCTGAGATTGTGAAACGGTGGAGCAATGAGGTGCAAGAAGCTGTCCAATCACGTACTGCCCTTGTACAATTTCATGCTTTAGCTTTGCTTCACCAGGTACTATGCTTTGCATTTAACATGCTTTCCTTTCTCAGCAACAGTTATGGCTCGGCCATGCATCCCCCCAGAATCATCGACTTGATGGTTATGCTTTCCATGTATAGTTTGCTGGTGATAACAATGAGAATTGAGAGAGGAAGAGGTTAACTTTGATAGGAATTGTAATAGAGAATTGAACTGGAATAAGACATGTGAATAGTGTAGTTGTTTAGATTTCACATTTTGTTGAAAGATAGGTTCATGATTATGCAAGTAAAGAAGAATGAATGAATTTTGAAGAGTAGTAGCCACATTCGCAACACGTAGATGGATGATTCCTTTTGTGAGGAAGAAATACTTAAAATGTACAGTAATCAAGATAAGTTGGAGGGAAAATGGGGAATGGGTTTCTATCGTGTTCTGCAGGTGAATTTAATAATGGAAACAGCCTTGGTCATAGGGTGACATCAAGTTTAGTAGTTTGCTGGATACTAAATTATTGAAAAAATGATTGTATCCATTTAAGTTTATCTAAATTTGGTCAATATATTGCAGAGAATTTGTTATTGTCTGCTTTCTGTTGTTATTAAAGTGAAATCTATGTGTTACCTAGAAGGAGAACTTAGTATCACATTAGCTCATTCTCAGCATTTCATTACTTTTAGTTTAAAAGCAAGGGCTAAGAGTTTAAATGTTTTATCATTTCACAAGTTTTACTGAAACGACATAACATTTCTTTGAATTTTTTTGGGCCTTCACAGATAAGGCAAAATGACAAATTAGCTCAAATTTGACCCGTTATATATCGTGGATGTCCTTTTACAGTGATTACCTTGTAGGTTATTCGAGAGTAGAGAACTTCCCAAAATGGTGATCGTCCATTTTATGACTATCTTGAAGGCTATCTTCGTCATAAGGCAGAAATGGTGATTTTTGAATCCGCAAGAGCAATTACAGAGCTCAGTGGAGTTACAAATCAAGAACTGACCCCAAATATCACTGTCCTACAGCTTTTCCTCAGCTCTCCAAAGCCTGTTTTATGTTTTGATGTTGTTCATACTTTGAATAAGATAACTTTATTCTATTATATTCCCTCATCTGTGCATGCTTTTCTCACTTCAATTTTTTTTCCATTCATCTTTTTTCCAAATAAATCAGTAGCTTGTAGAACTGTCCAAGGATCTTTTCAGAAGTCACATATCATCAATCTATTCCATGCTAATGAAATGTTAGGGGATACCTAGTTTTCGTTCTTTTCCCTTTCCTGGGAAGCTTGTTTGGGGCAAGTGGGTTACATGATACTAAGAAGGCATTGAAGTTCACAGTTTTCGTACGAAGCTTGTTAATTGATAAAAATTATACTCCCTCCGTCTCACAATTACCTTCCACTTTTCACCATTTTGACTGCTTTTGAATTACCTTCCAATACCGCACTTGCATTTCATTTCAGCCACACAATTACCCCTTAAGACCCACTTACATCATTATATCTGGTCCTTGTATTTATACCTAGAGCAGGCATTTCGGGCCGGGCCGCCGCCGCCGGCCCGAGCCGGCACGAGATTTGGCACGACCGGCCCGGCACGAGGGCAAATTCGGGCCTGGCACGGGCACGGCCCGTCGGGCCTCGGCGAGGAAAAGGCTGAAAAGCCCGTGCCAGGCACGGGCACGACGGGCCCGATTCGGCACGGCCCGCTGACAGCCCGCTGACAGGCACGCGGGCTGGCCCGACCAGGCACGACCGACCCGGGCACGGCGGGCCCGAGGCACGGCACGGCCCGGCCCGGCACGGCCTCAACGGCTCTTTGCTCTGCTGGCCTGCTGCTCTGCCAGTCTGCCTCTTCCCTTTTCCAAATTCCAACGGCTCCTTCCTCCAACACTCTCCAACGGCTCCTTCAGTCCTTCCCATTCCTCTATATTTTTTTTTTCATTTCTTTTCCTATAAATTACCCACTTTCATCCATCTTCATTTCACAAATCATTCTATTCTTCTTCTAATCTTATAATCATTCTTATCAATTTTTTGAAAATTTCAATACTCTATAAGTCTACATTTCTAAATTCTAATCGTCTAATCTTATAAAATTATTACTAATATATATAAAAATTATTAATTATAAAAATTATTACTAATCTTATAAATAATATATAAATAATATTATAATCTTAATATAACAAGTATTATATATTAATCTTGAAATTTGAAGAATTGAAGGTTTTGGTTGCGTTTTTTGGTGCTAATCTACTATATTGAAGAATTGATCGTATCGGGTTTACGGGTTTTTTTATTATAGTCTGTCGATTCTCGATATTCGACCGCATCTCCGGATCTCTACAAGCTTTGTTTGCATTTTCTTACTTAATCTCTTTTACTTTAATTTTGTTAATTATTTTTGTTTATTACTTAATTAGTTAATTATAATCTTCACTTATTAATTTTTTATAATTAAGTCACCATTAAATAATTTTTTACATATTAACTTGTCAATTGAACTAAAATACTAAATTGGTAATTGTTATTAAATTTGTTAGTTAAATTGTTAATTAATTTGATAATTTAATTGTTAATCCGTTAAAATATTTAAATCATGTCTGAATCACACTACTTCTCGATCAGGTGCAGGTGCTAGCAGTAGCCGATCGACGATCGCTGCAGGATTGGGCAAGGCCATGTCACGAATGTCTCGACTGATGCCATCTCCTCAACAAACACGGGCGTCCGATCTTGCTGAATTTCATATGTACCTGCGATATGATTATTTCAACAATATTTCCGAATTCGATACACTAAGCACTGATCTTCTAGCATGGTGGCGAGAACATGAAAAAGGTCTTCCGGTGATGTCAGCAATGGCACGAGACTTCTACGCCGTTCAAGTTTCATCTGTAGCGTCCGAACGTTGCTTCAGTGCCTCTAAAAGGGTGTTGGACGACAAACGTACGTCTTTGTCTTGCGACACCCTCCGCATGTGTGTCTGCTACAAAGATTGGATGGATGCAAGAGACCGAAAACAAGGTCAGGAACCAAGAGATAGTGATGTCGACACCGACGATACCCCTTCGAGTGGCAGTGTCGAATCGTAGAGTAATAGACATAATTATTTTTTCAATTACAATTTCACAAGTCGACTTTAATTATTTTTTAGTTTCTTTTACATCTTACGAAGATTTAATTTATAATTTTTAGTTTGTATAATTACTATTATTTTTAGTAATTGTTTTAGTAATTGTAATTTTTAGTAATTGTGTTTTTTTACAATTTCAATTTTTTTTAATAAAGAGTATTAACTATTTCCAAAGTGGGACTTGTGGAGTGATAGCTACAAGGCTACAAATATTATAATATATAATTACCTACAAGGCTACAAATATTCGGGTCGCACACAAACGCGTCTTGTTTTTGCTGGAAAAAATATGAAATAGATTGAGGCACGACCCGAAACCCGAAAACCGACACGAAAACCGAAACACGGGCACGAGCACGAAACTAGCACGACGGGCCGGGCACGACCGGGCACGAGACCCGGCCCGAGCACGGCACGACCGGGCCCGGGCCTCGGGCCGTGCCTCGGCGGCATGGTCGGCTAGAGCTCCATGTCGGGCACGGCACGAGCCCGGGTCTAGGCACGACCGGGCCGGCCCACCCAGGCACGAAGCCCGCCGGGCACGGCACGAAGCCCGGCCCGGCCCGACTAACTGCCAGCTCTATTTATACCCCTTATGGTGTACATTTTTTATATTTTGGAAAGTAATTATAAGACGGAGGGAGTACAAGCTTTTATGTTTCGATTCAGTCTATTTCTTTGCTCGTAAACTGATGTGTTGTAGATGACTCTCTTGATGTGAAGGTAGCTATGACATATCCCATAGCAGTTACAAAC
This sequence comes from Agrostemma githago, assembly GCA_958450325.1. Taxonomy (NCBI): domain Eukaryota; kingdom Viridiplantae; phylum Streptophyta; class Magnoliopsida; order Caryophyllales; family Caryophyllaceae; genus Agrostemma; species Agrostemma githago. Next base: position 70,782,508 of record OY288242.1, on the reverse strand, counting down.
TGTAACATTGACATGGACAACTTGATTTCTGATCAGAATACAAGCATTGCTACTCTTGTTATTACTACACTTTTGAAAACTGGTAATGAATCAAGTGTAGACCGCCTCATGAAACAAATCAAAAACTTCCATGTCAGATATTACAGATGAGTTTAAGATTGTTGTAGTTGAAGCCATTAGATGATTGATCCTTTTATCTAAAGTTCCCTCTTAAGTTCAGATCATTGTAAGTTTTCATCCTTTCTAATATGTAGATATCAACAATTTGATATTGTTAGAATTATGAGAAAGATTGATTATGAATTGCATGAATATTATTAAAGAACAAAGGTCCTATTTATAGGATTACAATAGGGTACAAGTATAATATCGCTAGGATATTCCAAGAGATACAAATTACCTAAATTAAAGATTCTAAGAGATATAATTAACTAAACTAAATTATATCACACTCAATAATATGATACAATAATTATTCTAGAGATATTATATTAATATCTCTAATATGCTCCCGCAAGATGGACGGCGGAACGGAAAGTCCAATCTTGGAGAAAATAAGATGAACGAATATCGGGTGCGTAAACTCGCCAATGTCGGGTGAGGGTGCGTAACTCGCCAGTCTAGGGTGTCGGAACATATCAGCAGGGTGCGTAAACTCGCCAGTCTCGGGTGCAAAATTCACCAATCTCGAGTGCCAGTCTCGGGTGCGAAACTCGCTAGTCTAGGGTGCGTAATTCGCCATTCTCGAGTGCAGGTGCGTAACTCGTCAGTGTAGGATGCGTAAACTCGCCAGTCTAGGTGCGTAAATTCGCCAGTTTAGGGTGCGTAAACTCGTCAGTCTAGGGTGATCGAGTGCGTAAACTCGTCGGTAATTTAGAAGGGACCAAGAAATTTATGGTCAAATTGAATTTAAGAGAGTGTAGAAAATTTAATCACAGATTTGATTAAAGTGGAGAAGATTAGACCCCAAAATTGGGTTTAAGGGGTAAAAGATTAGATTTAGTGAGGGTGAAGGAAAGTTTATGGGTGGGGGAGAAGTGAGAAATATTTTGATGCAATTCGACGGGAAGGGCAGCGGAAGACGGGTAGGTTCAGGCCGATTATGTAGATCTATGCTCTGATACCATGTTAGAATTATGAGAAAGATTGATTATGAATTGCATGAATATTATTAAAGAACAAAGGTCCTATTTATAGGATTACAATAGGGTACAAGTATAATATCGCTAGGATATTCTAAGAGATACAAATTACCTAAATTAAAGATTCTAAGAGATATAATTAACTAAACTAAATTATATCACACTCAATAATATGATACAATAATTATTCTAGAGATATTATATTAATATCTCTAATAGATATTGTCTAGTGACTGCAGTCTGTAGTGAATATTTACGGTCATTGATGACTGATATTAACTTATGGTTCCATTCCAGGATGAATTTCCTCAGTAACAGCCTAAGGGAAGAAAGCGGTTTTGAGTATAAGAAGACAATTGTTTACTCTATTGTGATCCTTATCAAAGACATCCCATATGCAAAAGAAAATGGGCTTAGGCATCTTTTTGAATTTATTGTAACACCCTCAATTCTATGACCGGAAATGTTAGTTGTTGTAGCCCGCCAGGCTCTGTACTGGTTCCACAGACTACTCATGCGCATTCTATAAACCTTACCAGGAGTTCACCCATCCTTAGACTACTCTCAGCCAAGCACGCTTAACTGCGGAGTTCTTTTGAATGGATGACCAGAAAAGACAGTGCACTTTGTTGATATGAGTAGTACTTTCAATCCCTTTAGACACTAGTCATTTAAGTTCATAAATAAGACATCTTCAATCAATTTGGGGTGTTTCATTTATTGGGGTGTTTCATTTATTGAGGACTGTGAATTTACCTATCTTTCCACACAGACGTGTTTTTAAAATTCTCAATGTTGTGTCGTTTTCCAATAGTTGTATATGATTATCGCGGGTGATATTATACTGATTGATGAAACAAAGGATGGAGTTAAAAAGAAACGGTAACTATGGAACAACTGGAAAATCCCGTGGCTCCAAGCACAAAGAAAATGGAATATTTGGAGTGTAGGTTTAGTGGCATTATGGGGGTACTTGGGTAGGGAGGTTGGATAAGGATATAGTCCATGGCTCCAAATTTTTTAGGTGTTTAGGATCTATTATCCAGAGTAATGGAAAATTGGATGGAGATGTAGCCCATAGAATCGATTGTTGAAGCAAAAAACTGCCTCGAGGTTTCTATATATGATGTGAGATTGTGAGTGCACATTATAGGTTACATACATTCTATCACACGATAATTGGGCCTGCATGCAGTACAAAGGGACATGTGCAAAAGATGAGTATAGCTAATATGCACATGCTTCTCTAGATGTGTGATCACATAAGAAATGATTGGTTGACGAACGAGGTGGTTCACATGAAAGTAGATGTTATGCTGATTGATGATATGATGAGGAAAAAAAGGTTAAAAGTGGTTTGACCATGTGCAACGGAGATCATTTTTTAGGGCCCCGTTAGGAGGTTGGGAAAATAGGGAAAGAAGAATATTCTTCAACTTGTATTATTTTACCAACCATCTTTTGCCGCTTTAATTTTTGCACGTTTGTCATTATTTATTTATTTTACATTTTTACCGCATTGTCGGATTCAAGCCTAGATGGTTTCTAATAAGGATTAATGTTAGTCATTAAGTTTGGGCTTAAGCTCTGTTGTAATATGTCATACTTGCAGATATATCGGAATGCTCTTTAATCTATTGGTTCTGAAACTTGTTTATGTTTCTTTCAGATCATGCATTTCTTGGGTGTTGAGGGACCAAAGAGAACAGATCCCAGCAAATACATACGTTATATATATATATATATATATATATATATATATATATATATATTATAGAGTAATTCTCGAGAATTCTACTGTTAGAGCCAGTGCAGTAAGCACATTGGCCAAGTTTGGTGCAATTGTTGATTCATTATAGGCATAATATGGCTGCTTAATTATCTCTAGGTCTTAGTTATTATTCAGTGGGAACTAATTGGAAGTTTTGTTTTGCATCCCTGTGTTTTCACTCTGTTGCGGCGCTGCCTCTTTGATAGTGATTATGAGGTGATTTGATTGATTACATGACATTCACAATACGATTTTGATACATTTTAGTAGGCTATTTAGTTTTAAGTAGCCTATTTAAAGAAATTAATGTATAATACATGCAGCTGCAGTTGAGCTCAGCTCTAACTTGTACCTCTGCCAATCTTTCTTGATTTTAACAATAGGGTGGTGTTTACCGGTCCGTGATAGGGCTACCCTTTATTTGAACATGCTGGGAGGTGATGGTGCTGTTGTTGAAACCGACAAAGATGCAACTGAGTTCCTTTTTGGTTCTTTGGATGTCCAATCTTGAGAACAGTCTAAAGAATTATGTTAGTATTATTCCTAGTTGCTTGTCCATTATCGTTATTTGTGTTCCATACTTCATCGATCGTAATTCTTACAGGAGGCTTCTGATGTACCATTCAACGTCAATATTGTTTCCAACTTTCCATGGAGGTCAAGTCTCAGCCCCTTGCTGAGAAGAAGACAGCAAGCAAAAAGCCAACTGGATTAGGTGCTCCTCCAACAGAATCTTCCAGTGGTGTGGATGCTTATGAGAAGTTACTTTCATCTATTGCTGAATTCTCATCTTTTGGGAAGCTTTTCAAGGTACTTTTACCCACTCTATATCTTGGATTTGTGTATTAATGAATTTAACAGCACATTATGTAAGTATTCTTACTATGCAATCTGTTGCCAGCCAATCTTCAACTCCTTTTGAGCTAACTGAACCCGAGACCGAGTATGCGGTCAATGTGGTGAAGCACATATTTGATGGCCACATTATGTTCCAGTACAATTGCACTAATACAATTCCTGAGCAACTGCTGGAGAATGTAAGCCCCGTTGACTCCATCTGACTGGATGCTTTTCTTTGCATTTATTGTTCTTTTTACAGAATATAAAAGTTGTTGTGCGCTTGCTATCAGGTTTCTGTTATTGTAGATGGTTATGAAGCAGAGGAGTTTGGTGAAGTAGAATCTAAGCCTCTAAGGTCTCTTCCTTATGACACCCCAGGAGAAACATTTGTGGCATTCGAGAAACCTGAGGGAGTACCAACTGTTGGAAAATTTACCACTATCTTGAGATTTGTTGTCAAGGAGGTATGGCCGTACGGGCATTTCTATTTCAGTTTTCTATTGATTGTTAGTCATATACTTCGTAATTGGTCTTTGATACTACTGCTAAATAATTTGTGTTTAGTCCATGTAGATGTTTATCTTCGAAAAAGATGTATCCTATAGTGTTTCCAACTTTGAATTAGTAAATATATTATTATTGGTGATTCAGGTTAATCCATCTACCGGTGAGTCAGAGGACGAGGATGTGGAGGATGAGTATCAGCTGGAAAACTTTGAAGTTGTGGCAGATGATTACATGTTGAGAGTGGGAGTTTCGAATTTCAGAAATGCGTAGGAGAGTATAGGCGCTGACTTTGAAAAGATTGATGAATACGGTCTTGGCCCAAGGGAGAATTCGGCAGATGCAGTAAATGTTGTCATCGGTCTTCTGGGAATGCAACCTTGTGAGGTAAGCTCGACATAAAATAATAAAATCTTCAACCTTGCCTTAGAACTCTATTTATTATCAAGGAGCTACAAAAGTGTTGGTTTGATGGAATTGCTGTTGCTTGTCTGAAATGTGTGTTGTTGTAGCACTTTTAGTCATACCTTCTTATTTACAGGCTCCAGTCTTTTAGTGGAATAGTAATTTTCAGTGATGATTGTGTGTCGATTGTGATTGGCAGGGTACAGAAGTGGTCCCAAAGAATTCAAGGTCACACACAAGTCTGCTTTCTGGGGTATATATGGGGAGTGCGAAAGTGCTAGTGCGTTTGCAGTTTGGTCTTGATTCAAGCCGAGAAGTAGCCCTGAAACTGACGGTTAGATCAGAAGATGAAGCAATGAGCGACACCATTCATGAAATTGTTGCAAGCGGCTGATAAGTGATGAGGGGACTGCTGTTTTAGGTCTTTTTTTGTTGTTGGTTAATGTTTATGCAACTTCCGTAGAACAGAATGTAGGTGCAATTTTGTAAACCTGGGTCAAAGTGCAATGATGATGAGTGGGTAAGATCGATAATATAATGGATTCGTTCTTATTGATGAAATGAAATACGCACTACTCCCTAGGTTACTGAAATAAATTACGGCTAAATGACCAAATGAGTAAAAAAGAGTGGCTCTAAGGTGAGTAAAAAAAGTATCATTGGGGCCAATAGGTAAAAAAAATGGCACCCAAGTGACGGATCGGTAAAAAAATGTCATCGATGTCAAATTAATAAAAAAAATGATACTTGAGCGACAAATTGATAAAAAACGTAATCAGTGTCAAATTGTTACAGAGTAAAAAAATTACTTAGCGTTTTTGGTTGGTTTAAATTTTTTTACAAAGTGTGTCGATATTGGCACATAGGTCGTGTTTACGGTTCGACGATACGGCATAAAAGAAGTATCTCCAGAGCAAATTAGTTAAAAAAAGTGACCCAAAACATCTAGACATGTCGGAACTCGACCCTACCCCTTTTTTCGACCCGCGATTAGACCTGACAAAACTAACCCGATCTGAATGACCCGACGTGAATAAGCTAACTCGAACCCGACACCCGAACTGAAGACCCGAGGTTGACCCGTAACCCGAATTGACCCGGGGTAACCCGAAACTGACCCGACTATTATTATAGAAAACGAGTCGATATCCATAAAAAAGTTGAAAATAGCCCAAAAATGACTGAACCCGAAATGACCCGGCCCGAACCGAAGTCAACCCGAAATCTATAACCTGAACGTGAGCCGCTTCGAAGCTATCGACACATTTTGTAAAAAATTTCTAAACCGACCAAAAACGCTAGGTTATTATTTTACGAACATTGATTTCTAAACTAGATTCGCATCGACTATAATTTTTTTACTCCGTAACAATTTGGCACCGATTACATTTTTTTATCAATTTGTCGCTCGAGTATCACTTTTTTTACCAATTTGGCACCGATGACATTTTTTTTACCAATCTGTCACTAGGGTGCCACTTTTTTTACCTATTTGGCACCAGTGACACTTTTTTTACCAATTCGTCACCTTAGAGACACTTATTTTACTCATTGATCATTTGGCCAATAATTTACTATCTCCCATCTCCTGTTTCATTATTTCTTTTAGCAACCTATAATAACTATTACATAAATCAATACTCCCTCCATCCATTTTGAATCTTCATATTTTCCATAAAGAATCGTTCATCTTTAAACTTCTTACCTATATCTTTTCTTTTATGATTGATTTTTACGCCCAGTATCACTTCTCATCTCACATATTCTTACCGTATTATTTTTATCAATTGAGTTTGAGGGATACGATGTTGCATAATAAAGGCTATTGAGACCTAACAATCTAACATGAGATAGTACTCCCTCCGTTTCATTTGATTCCATACGTTTTCCTTTTACATCCGTTTCATTTAATTCCATACATTTCCTTATTTGATCATTTATTTGGTTAGTAAGTGACTATATTACCCTTATTTAATTCTCATAATTTCATCCACCCAACCCCCACCCAAACCCTAATTTCTCATCACTCCTGTCACTCTCCCTCCCATCTGCCTCTTTACTCTCCCTCTCATCTGCCTCTTTGCTCTCCCCAAATCTTAAACTGTCTCACTATCATCTCCCTCCTTTTTCGTCAATCAACTCCCCTCCAATCTCCAATGGCGGATCCAGTAAAAAATGATGGCGCATCTACTCCTCTTTTGGATGAAGTTTCTGCGAAATCAGACACCAAAAACGTGGTTGCCTTTGAGTTGATACGGACTCGCTTGATACGGACTACAATGGATCGCTTGATCCGATGAGGAGGTATATACGAGTATAAATCAAAATACTCTGAATGTTGGGTTGTTTTACTGTTTTTTTGTGTTTGTTTGTTGAGAAAAGAACATCTTTTTTGTGTTGGTGTTGGTGAGAAAGTTATAGTGAGTTCAGTGGGTTTGTGTTGGTGTTTGTTCAACAAAAGATGGCATGTTTTCTTGTTTGTTATTGATCAAATTGTTCAAATTGATACCCCATGTCGTACTACAAGTTGTTCAACTTGAATTTGAGGAGGTACAAAATTAATATGCATGTTAAATTGTTCAAAATCTATACTGTCAAATTGTTTAAATAGTTATAATCATAAATGACTTAATATTAACCAAAATGATAATGGGGGTAGAACTTACAAAAATATACATGTGCATGTATTACTCACAAAATGGGCTTCAACTAAGCCATAAAAAAAGCTACTGTATACCTCATGTCGTACTACTAATATGTACGACGACTCCAATACCCCATTCAACCGAAAAGTAGATCTTCGACTCCAATACCTTTTCGGGGTCAATGAAGCATGTTGTTGTTCTTCCTTTGTATTTTCGATCCACATTCACCACTTGACCATCTTTGATTTGTGCTTGGACTTCCTTCCAAATTAGACTAATGGTAAGTCGTTTCACACCAAAATCCTTGCTAAGTTGGTTAATGTACCCATGTTGAAGCTTTCCATTCTTATATCTTAAGATCATTAGTTGGCTAATCTCCTTTTTTTCCATATTTGTCAACCTTTTTTGTTTAATAATTATTGGTGTTGGTGCTTGTGGGTTAACAACATGAACTTGATTGCTGCTTGTTTCACTCCCCCTAACCCACTCCCTTAGAGTCACAACAAGCTCTTCATTTTGATGTAAAATTGACAAGTTTGTTGCTTGTTGTGCATTTGATGGCCTTCTTTGCCGTTGTTGGCTACTTCCGTTGTTGGTGGGCTGCTGCTGCCTGTTTGTACGTGGCTGATTGGCCTGCTGAAGATGGCTGATTGTTGCGGTTGGTGGCTGGTTTTCTGCTACATGTTGAAGACTGCGAAGAAGGCTGCTGCTTGTTGTTGTTGGTTGGTTTGCTGGAAGTTGTAAGTTGCTGTTTGTTGTTGTTTGTAGTTGATTTTCATTTTCATTTTGATGAAGGCTAGTATTAAATGTAAAATTAGACATGCTTATGAATTATTTGGTTCATTTAGTTTGTGTTGTGAATTTAGATTTAAGTTGTAAGTCTATTTATAATGGAGAATGTAGTATGTTCAATTTGGGAGGGAACATTCAAAATTCCTCTTTTGTTAATGAAATTTTCATTTCGGAGGGAAAATCTCATTTTTCATTTAATTATTTTGGAGCCAAATCTGAAAGTTGGCCTAATTTTGGGGACCAAAAATTAAAATTAGAGCCAAAATGAAATATATGGAGGGAAGAAATTTGGTGGAAACAAAAGTACTCTAAATAAATATAAAGGGTAAACTAGTAACTTCAACAAAAAAATACACCTTTCCAACACCACCTAAATTATTGTGCTAAAGTCAAACGTATGGAATCATAAAAAACGGAGGGAGTATAAAAGAGTGATAGACAAAGGGCCGGATCTGGGTGACCTCACGTGACCAAAAAAAAGAATAAAAAAAAATTGGAAAGACGCAGAGAAAGGGAGAAAGAAGCAGAAAATTTGCAGGCGTCACAGTTAAAAACTCCCAAAGCAATAAAGTATAAACCCCAACTTTTCCCCAAATCCAATCCCACCTTGACACGCCACCCACGACCTCCCCTTGCCGGCGTCGTCCATGTCGCCGTCGTCACTGTCGGAGTCTTTGTAAGTTATTGATTTTCTCCCAAATTTTAAGTTTTATTTTTAGAATTTTGATTTCAATTATGCTATACAAGTCTATGAAATATAATTGTTTGTTGTATATTTGTTAATTTCTACTGTAATTGTTGGTTTCCTAATTGTTTGAGTATCTCATATTTTGTTAAACACTAAATCACCCACTCGGCAATTAATTCGGGTGATTTGAGACATTTATTTGAGTTTAATTTATTTATTTGGGGGAAATATTGGTATTTTTTTAATAATGTATTCTTATATTTCTTGATAATTTGAGAATTTTGGGTAGGAATGTAAATGCAAAAATGAGTTGTTTTGCTAGATTAATGGTAAAAAACAAAGGTGTAGCCGCGTAGAGTATCTATGGAGTCGGAAGTTCTAAGGCATTTTCAAGATACGAATCCTTGTCGGTAGAGCGAATATATTAAGTAGTTAAACGATTAATACTTACTACTTGAATAAGATGAGTAGCATAAAACTATAACAAGTCCACGGAGTACCATTTAATGTTCAAAATAATATCGCGATTACAGTCATTGAACTTTTTAGACAACTACGAAAAAATAAAATCGCTACCGAATACTTCAATTCCTTGACTCTTCGGAGTATGTAATAACGACATTGAATTTTAAAACTTTTTAGGTTTGTTTTTTTGTTTTGTTTTGTTTTAGATATTGTCCGTAAAAATTTTAAAAGTGCCCCTCCTTCCCTCAAATCCTGCATTTGCCCCTTGATAGACTTAGGCATTGTGTTTTGATTCAGTCTACAGTAGTACTTGACTCATCATAAGTTTGTGATGAATATAGATAAAATATATTCGACATAAACAAGAATACGTGGCAAATTTAGTTACGCTTCTTAGTTAGTTTGTTTGTTTTAGATGTTATAGGTTGAATTGGAGTGGAGCTAGTTAGGCCTCTTCTATGTATAGAGATATACAAAAACAACGTTACTCGGTATTACTTAAATGTTTATTTCTTGATCGAATGTTTAAATGGAGCAACTAGAGTTAATAAAGATATGACCACGTAGTTTCGCTAAGGTTATTCAAAGTTTTAACAGGTTACAATCAATCATTTAACTCAATAGTCTAAATAATACTCAAAAGAGTTGTGTATTATTTCATTTAATTTTAATTAAAGTAATGAATGAGACAGATACAGACATACAGTATGTATTGAAATGAGTATAATTTTATAAATTACGGAGTAATGGTTAAAATGTTAAAACTTATGTTAAAGTATCGACTATATGCACAATGTGCTGCAAAATTACAAGGTATGCCAACATTACACGAAGTTGATTTGATTGTGATCTAATAATATTAGAGATATTCTGTATTAGTTAAGACCGACCAATCGACCATTGTTATTTTCATACACCAAGACACCAAGTACATACACATATACCCACAATATTTGGGGAGAATGATTAATTGAGACTTATTGTCACAACTAGTTCAAAACCCGTGCCTACGCACGGTTTTTTAATTATTTCTTGTTTATAAAAGAGTTTAGTCACTTGATAAAATTGTATTCCCTTCGTCTAAGCCCAATAAAATTATATTCCCTTCGTCTAAGCCAATAGGTTACGCTTTTACTTTTTAGTGATTCCGTCAATAGCTTATTTCTCTGTTTTTTATGTAAATTTTACTCATTATTTTTTTTGAACACCATTATTTTTGTTTTAAAACATAATAAAAGCAATTTTTTATCTTACTTCTCTATCTTTCTGTATAAATAAAATTTTACATTATGATATGATAGGATATAAAATTGATAATATGTTCAGTCATATTATAGATAAAATATATTGTTAACACTTTTATCTACTTCATATTTGTCATCCATAAAATAATTCACTATAAGAAGTATATGAGTATATCGCGTCTACTTAGGACACATAATAGAGTCAGAATATAAGCATGAAAAAATATTGGATACTCCTACCTTACTTTTTGCCTATTTTAGGTTAGAAAAAATATTTTTAATTTTAGATCATATTCAACATTAATATTCTTATCATATATGGAGTTCTACGTATATTAATTATCTACTTGAAAATATTACACGAAACTTTGTAGATTTAGCGTTTAGTATAGTATTTCCGATAATTAATTTATTTCTAAATTAGTTAGATGATTTTTAGATTAGAAAATATAGTCATGTCAAATTTCACCTCGACCCGTAAACCTGTCTCATCTTTAAGTCAAGACCCTAAAATTTTGACCCACGAACCATTTGGCTCAAATCTCAAATGATCCGTTAATCTTGTATCAAAATCTGGGTTGACCCGCTGGTCGATGATGTGTCATTAAAAAGTAATTAAAATAATTATTAAATTTCATATTGTAAATTACTGCAAAAAGTTTTTAAAATAATATATAAAAATTTTATACTCCCTCCGGTTTATAATTTTATACATACCAACTACGAGGGATTGTTAAAGTTGGGTAAGTTTTCATTTCAATTGACTTTCTTGTGGTTGAGATGGCCGGGGATTCACAGATAACGTTTACTCCCTCCATTGGTTCCGGTCCGGTCGATAGTAATAGGAGTCAACCGATAAACGTTTTGATCTTTGAAACGTTTATTCCTTACTTTATCAAAACCACCTAGTGAGACGGAAGGAGTATTATACAATTTTTTTGGTACGTCTCGCGGAATTTCATTGTTCACTTATCACTACTGTATTAACAAAATCGAAGACTAGAGAAGTAGGCCAAAACAAAAGAAGCTAAACAAAACTCATCCCTTCTGCCTTGATTCACCCCCATCAACTCTATTGTCACCGGATCTTTCAAGCAAGGTTGGTTCAATTGTAATTAGTTTTGTTGCGTCATAATCGTTTGATCTCAGTTGCATCTTCTATTCTTGGTTTAGTCGTGCGATTGTTTGATTTTTTCACTTTATTTCACTGTTTCTGTTTTAATTTATGTTTTTTCAACCTTCAATTAGTTTTCTAGGTTCATGATTACGGTTAATGTATGAATTTTATTTCAATAATTTGTCAAGATATGAATTTGTGCGAATTTTGATGCAATGAACTTCCCAATCACGATAAGCTTGATGTCTACAGTTATGGTGTCGTGATTGTTATGCCTTTAATGTTGAATTTTGTGATTTTGGTTAAAGTATACTCCAGGTAGACGTAAGAGGCCAACAATGGAGTCGGACTTGATTCTTTCTTTTAACTTGCAATTTCATGTGTTTTTGAATAAATATTGGCATACACATGTTTTGAATGAGTATGTACTTCAAAGAATTGAAACTAAAAATTCCAGTAAGTTAAGATAGATAACAGAAATTAGTGTAGATTTTATAATATTAAACTGAAACAGAAGAAGTAATAGTGGCAATTTATAAGAAACTATGATCTCTGTTCATGCTGAGTTGGATTTAGTGTTCTTTTAACATAGATTTTCGTATTTAAACTGTGTTTTACCTCATCAATCAATTACAGGAAACCAAACACTTGAAAGAAGCGGTTGTTGGAATTAACAAAGGATGTTAAGAAGACCTAAAGTTTGTGGTTATGTAACTCAAAACCTCCCGTTTCATTCTATTATTATTCCTTCATCTCACATTGATTATGATGGAATTTCATCTACGATACTGTCTAATCGAAATAGGCTTCGGCATTTTTGTGGGGGGGATGAATGGGAGAAGTTGCTTAAACCCTACGACCTTCAACATCTTCACAATTCATTTAATTTCATCACACCTTATCGATTATGTAAATTGCTTCAGCTTCCCATTGATTTACCAACTTCAATCCAGCTCTTTGAGTGGGCCGGAACCCAGAAAGGGTATTCACATTCGTTCGACGTCTACTATGCTTTCATTGATAAGCTTGCTGCTCATCATGACTTGAAGGAGATAGATAGGTTGTTACTGCAAATGAAGGATGAAGGGCTAATTTTTAGAGAATCTTTGTTTATGTTGATCATGAGGTATTACGGGAAGGCTGGCTTGCCTGGTCAAGCAACTAGGTTATTGTTAGATATGAGGAATGTGTATGGGGTTGAGCCCAGTTTTAAGTCGTACAATGTCGTGTTAGAAGTTTTGGTCGCTGGAAACTGTCATCAGGTCGCTCCCAATGTGTTTTATGACATGTTGAATAGAGGTGTATCCCCGACCACGTATACGTTTGGCATTGTAATGAAAGCTCTTTGTAAGGATAACGAGGTCGACAATGCTTTGTCTCTTCTTAAGGACATGGCCAAGTATGGTTGTGTCCCAAATGCCATCATTTATCAAACTCTCATTTATTCTTTATCTAAGATTACTAGAGTGAATGATGCAATGGTCCTATTGGAAGAGATGATGTTGATGGGTTGTGTCCCTGATGTAGAAACATTCAATTCTGTTATACTTGGACTTTGTAAGAGTAGTCGGATCCATGAGGCAGCTAAGTTAGTTGATCGGATGCTTACTCGGGGTTTCTCCCCTAATGCTACGACCTATGGCTTTTTGATGCATAGTCTATGTAATCAAGGACAAATCGATGAGGCAAGGGCATTGTTGAACAAGGTTCCTGAGCCCAATGTTGCGTTGTTTAATACCTTGATTAATGGCTATGTTGTTATTGGAAAGTTTGACGAAGCCAAGAGTATTGTCCAAGAAAGCATGGTTAATTCTAGTTGTCAACCAGATTTATATACTTACAACATACTAATCCGTGGTCTGTGCAAGGCAGGATCTCTGGGTTCAGCTCAGGAGCTCTTGGTAGAGATGGAATGTAAGTTATGTGTGCCTAACGTGACTACATATACTATATTGATCGATGGCTTTTGTAAGAAAGGAAAAATTGATGAAGCCATGTCTATCGTGCGTCAAATGTCAGAAAGAGGCCTAAACCTTAGTACAGCTGGGTACAATAGCTTTATATGCGCCCTTTTCAAGGCCGAGAAAGTCCAAGAGGCACTGAGAACATATGCCGAAATGTCTAACAACGGTTGTAAACCCGACATATATACATTTAATACTCTGATATATGGGTTATGTGAGGCTGACCATATGGATGAAGCCTTGAGATTGCATAGGGATATGCTCCTGGAAGGTGTGATTGCCAACTCAGTCACTTACAATACATTAATCCACGCTTTTTTGAGAAGGGGTGCAACCGAAGACGTCATTAACCTTACCAATGATATGTTATTCCGAGGACTGCCTCTTGATGAGATCACGTACAATGGCGTCATTAAGGCACTTTGTCAGAGTGGTGCTGTGGAGAAAGCTTTGGGTTTATTTGAAGAGATGGGCAGGAAAGGTATTAAGCTTAGCATTATTGCATCTAATATACTGATCAATGGCCTGTGCCAATCGCAAAAAGTTCAAGATGCACTTGAGTTTTTCAGAGAAATGCCATATAGAGCTCTGACTCCAGATGTAGTTACTTATAATACCCTGATAAATGGTTTGTTCAAGATGAAACGTATTGAGGAGGCCGTTGGCCTTTACGAGCGCTTGCAAGTGGAAGGAATTACTCCTGATTCTGTAACTTACAACACTTTAATTAAATGGTATTGTAAGCTCGACATGCCTAAGCAAGCCATGGTATTGCTATATAGAGGGCTAAATGGTGGCTTTGTCCCCAACTCCATTACATGGTATTTGCTAGTTGTATATTTTGTAACCAATAAATGATGGATTGCAGTTTTATGTCGGGTGATTTTTTTAGTTGTGAGGCTTGAAGGGAGCTCATTACTGAAATTTATCCTCAGTGCTTATGTCAACAACAAGAGTTTTCTTGATTACGGTACTCCTAGAAGTTCTGTGCAAGGTAATTTCTCCCTAAATATCCAGTCAAGCCTAGATGGTTTCTAATAATGATTAATGTTAGCCGACCTCAAATTATGTTTGGACCTAAGTCCTAAGTTCTGTTGTAACTTGTTTATGTTTCTTTGATATCCTGCATTTCTTACACCTCCCCTTTTATGTTTATTTCCCATCTTTTTATTTTGAATTCCATCTTTTTAGGTCATCATTGTTATGAGTTCCTTAATGAAGGATATGAACAGCAAGACTGATATGTACCAGGCAAATGCTATCCGTGTGCTTTGTCGAATCACTGATGGTACACTTCTTACGCAGATCGAAAGGTATATGAAGCAAGCAATAGTTGACAAGAATCCCGTTGTTGCTACTGCCGCTCTCGTTAGTGGCAATCATTTGCTCCAGGTAGTTATTTGAGCTGTCAAGTATAGTTTAGCATTCTGGAACTTATTGGTATTGGAATACATGTTATAATTTAACAGACAACCCCTGAGATTGTGTAACGGTGGAGCAATGAGGTGCAAGAAGCTCTGTCCAATCACGTGCTGCCCTTGAACAATTTCATGCTTTAGCTTTGCTGCACCAGGTACCATGCTATGCACTTAACATGCTTTCCTTTCTCAGCAACAGATATGGCTCAGTCGTGCATACGTAAATCAGTCCACAGTTCTTAGTTTCTTATTAAGAAAAGATCCCCCCAAAATCATCGAGTTAATGGTTGTGCTTTCCATGGATAGTATACTGTTGAATGTTGATAACAATGAGAGTTGAGAGAGGAAGAGGCTAACTTTGATAGAAACTGTAACAATATCAAGAAGGAAGGAGCTACAAAAGTGTTGGTTTGATGGAATTGGTTGTCATCTGAAATGTGTGTTGCTGCCTGTAGCACTTTTAGTTATACCTTCTTATTTACAGGCTCCAGTCTTTTAGTGGAGTATGGAAGTGGTCTCAAAGAATTCAAAGTCACACACAAGTCATGCTTTCTGGGGTATATATGGAGAGTGTGAAAGTGCTAGAGCGTTTGCAGTTTGGTCTTGATTCAAGCCGAGAAGTAGCCATAAAACTGACGGTTAGATCAGAAGATGAAGCCGTGAGTGACACCATCCATGAAATTGTTGCAAGCGGCTGATGAGGGATGAGGGCGCTGCTGTTTTAGGTCCTTTCTTTTGTTGAATGTCAAATTTGCGTGACAGAACAACGATATGATATATGTAGAGATACAGACGACCTTTCGGCAACTTTGACTCAATTCCTCGGTCCCTATTCATGGTTATGCAACTTCCGTAGAACAGTAAATCTGATTTTGTAACCTGGGAGTATGTATTAGTTCTAAAATTTAAGAGATTCATTTTTTTTTTGTTAAGTTTTTTTAGAGATTTGTAATTTCAAAATAACTGTGTTAATTAATCAATTGATTACAACTGTGAATTTGTACACGCTAAGTTTGATGTTTGATTTAATCCGGAATATATTTTGGAGTATATGTTTTGATGGGTTTGAACTTGGAAATTTAGAACTACAGATACTCCCTAACATTTTACCCCCGTTTTTGTGGTAAAGAAAACTCGAAAGGCTACAAGATTATATACCCGACCCAGTCCTCATGGAGGCACACCAAAAAATCAGTTGTCTCTAAAGGCAAAAAGTTCCGATGCCGGGAATCGAACCCGGGTCTCCTGGGTGAAAGCCAGATATCCTAACCGCTGGACGACATCGGAGGTATTGATATACAATAGAAACTATATTGTATAGATGCTTAAGTGGACCATGTATTGTTCAATTTATGTCTCCCTATTCTAAAATTATCTAAAATAAAACGATGGTGTTATTTTCATGTACAGTCAGTTACAACAATAATGTCTTACACTAAGATTTAGTGTTCAATAAATCAATAGTGAGGCACTCTTAATTTATCTTTACTAATTCCAGATTTACAGGCAAATTTAAAGGCTTGTGAATCTTCTTGAATATTCATAATTACTCTGCCCAGCTACGGGGGATTGCTGGACTGGTATATCGTTCATCGAGATAATTTGAGTATTCATTAAGTTATTCAAAGGGAATTTGCCTACAATAAGTCAATAATTATGTTTCCAGTCTGTTGCTCAAACTACTTGCTATAAGTTTGAGGAGAGCTCTCGGCACATTAATTAATGTTAATATGATCGCAACAAATCTGGGTCTCATCCATTTGCATCCCTCTATTATATCCCATAAACAGTACGAGGCTGCTGCGTCCCACAAACTTAAAAACATGCTCCTCTGTACTATTCATTGCAGTTGCAAAATCGTTCCCAGGTTGGGCAGGGTTTCGGTTCTCGAACGCAGACGATAACAAAGTATAAATGGAGAGAGGGCCAATATACAATGCAACTCAACAAGATTCGGACATTATTATTCATCAATTTTCATGAATAACAAATGGAGAAAGGGAGTCATGAAAGGCACTTTTCTTAAGAGGAAAAACCCAAGCAATGTCTTGATATTGATATAGATGTGTAAATTGGCAAACCAATACAACAAGGTATGGGGTTCGTACAATAGTGCATTTTGTGATCTCTTGACACACAACTCGTACAAAACAATCAACTTCGCCCACAAACAGCATGTTACAACAACTCGACATACAAAAGAATAAAAAGAAAAGAACACCAAACCAGGTACAAACCTCAACTGTTGGCTGAATATGATGAACACAATTAATTTAACCAAAACTAGCCAGAAGTAGGAATATTCACTTCTTAGCCATGACCAGGCGAAATTCATTTGCAGACTCTTGGGTTTAGCCCCCGGAGTGAGACATTGGAGTGGTCAAAAACTGGCCATCCTTGAAAGTATGAAGGTACTGTTGTGGCAAAGAATGCTCTCCCTACATTTTGACAAGTTAAAACCAGAGGTTAACAACAAATATAATCAATCATGTACACTTGAGTACGAGAAATTGTTAGATACACCAGTTGTATCACATCATTGTACACCTTAGTCAATGAAAAGTCTTGAATTGTGCAAGAGGACACCGTCACTTAACACAATCCATTTGGTTCCTGTGAGTCATTTTCTCCATATTTCCCTTTTAGCTACTCCCTATATTTCCTATTTCGCTACTCAATCCATTTCAAATTATGTGCTTTTAGAAAGACAATTATACTTCCTCCATTCCAATCATTTCTATACACTTCTTGGATATGTGTGTTCAACAAATGTATAGAAATCATTGGAATGAAGGGAGTATCACTATAATTCATTTTCATTTCTCTATATACTTGTCCACTATTTCCAAAAAAATTTAAGAGCTTTTGTAAATTCAATGTCAAATTAATAGGATTAGCTTAAAAAGTATTGGTTGTCATTGAAATATCTACGAGTAATATTAATTATTTATTAAAACCTCACCCATTACTGTAATTCATCTGCTTAACTAACATATACAGTATGGGGTATCTTAAAGTGGAAGGAATATTATTTTTTGTGTGTTACAAAGACAGTTTCGCTCTCATCTGTTTTCTAAATTGGAAATTAGAACCATGTGACCTGTGTATCCACCATTTAACTCAAAAATTATCTCCACCAATTAAAGGAATAAGGTCACCAACTGACCTATTTGGACTCTCATGACCCTTTCTTCCACCTTACACATGAGAGGGCACAAGTGGTTGGATTTTGAGCACAAACTTTTTATTAATGTTGGTGACCTAGATAGGCGACCTTTTGGATAGGTATACTATTTAAAGATGTCCCTACAACCCTATGCCACTCAAACGTGAAGATATGGATGAGACAACGGAAGTAATAACCTTACAGAAAAGTACATCACGCAGAAAATAAAAGAGCTATGATAGCACAAATTAAAGCTGAAAACCATGATACATACCCAATCACCATCAGTTTCAGAAGCAGGTACCATCACGTTAACCTCACTAGATTTGGCAGTTGTTATAGATGTCTCCAAAGAATCTTTGCTCAAGTACAACTGACATCCTGCTGTGTTATCAACAGAAATGGTTGGAGCAGAACCCTGAAATCCAAAACTACCAAAGTTAGGACTCAGATTACACTTTCACGCACGGTACTAAACCTTCTTTTGAGACTTGAACCTGGAAAACGTGAATCGGTACTGTGCCATAAATATGATCACAGTAACCTACGATTACTTGGTCATAATCCGGTGTCACAACAAATTTAATAGTATGATGTTCAAGCTTTCATATCATATTTATCATGAAAGCTAGTACGGTTAAAAGGGAAGATTTTGCTGCTCATTGGCCACAGTACCTGGCATTGGACCTCAACACTATTACAGTTTACAATCTCACAGGCTGCAACAACATCCTGTTTCATGATACATCATGTGGGTAAGTCAACTCAATTTCAAATCTGTCGGACAAATGACAAAGCGAGTAACATACACACCTTGAATATAATTCCCATCTTTGTGCATTTGTCGATTGTAATATTGTTCACTTTTCCTGCATTAGAAGGATATATTCATGATCATCAAAGTACCATATAAATGCAGCTAGTCAAGGCCACAATATACGCAGAAAAAGAGAACCATACATACCTTTTACCTGCAACACAGAGTCCTTACACCCATAAACATAAACGGATTGCTTTGAGTCACAGTCTTCTATTGCCAAATCCTTCTTTCCGATTTGATTTTCAACAGCCCACCTATTCAGAAGGATAAAAATAAGCGGTATATATAAGTAACTGGAACAGAAATTCCAATAGAAACTGAAGTTTGCGATTTACTCACTTTCGACCCATCTGAAGCTCCAGCTTTGGAGGGCCTGTTTTGGCAAATGCTGGAGAACGAACCTTTGGATCCTTCTCCGCGACAGGAACAACCCCACTACGGTCAGCTCGGTTCTTTGTTTTCATGTCATCTGTAACCTTTTTCAAGCCTGAAGGGCAATATAGTGAGTCAGCTATCATAACCAAATACCACAAGAGCAATTTGAAAAGTACTGTAATGTTTACCTGATGTAAGAGCACCGCCTGAACTGATTTCACTAAACACAGCAGCCATCCCTTTCTTTGGTTGTGATGAGGAAGGTTTAGCAGAGTCACCCGAGAGCAGTGAAGCAGGGGGAGGAGGAGGTGGCCCAGGAGCAGCAGCTCTAGGTGCAGCAGAGACTGTTGCTTTACCAGATGTACCCCAAACAGGTCCCAACGGATAGTAACTCTTTACATAGTCCCTTAAACCAGGTAAATAAACCTCCTTCATAGCTTTTGCCCACTCCACATGATTGGGATCCTTGTTTCTGTACTCAATCAGAACCTAGAAAAATGAAAAATATTGAAATGTAATACTTCATTGTTAAATACTACTCCTACTTTGTACATCCCAAATGATTCCTAGGATGCTAAAAACACTTGCAGAGAGTGGCACATGACCGAATCAGCCAAGATGAGGTCAGGATTCCATTATGACACATTTTCATTCCTTCAAGATAGAAGTCAAACAACACGTATTAGTCACTACTCCACTTTGCAAAAGACTTCCTAGTTCTCAAGCAGTCTACATCTAAATAAGTAACATAAATAAGTCAAACACGCATGAAAAGAGCAACACCTCCTTTGGTTCACAATATATTTTGGATATCGAGACAGTAGAAGTAGAAGACTGTCAGTGCAATGATAAGAGACGTGGTGTCAGGAGGAAGACAAGTGGAGCAGCAAACTTTTTGTACTAAAAGGCTGAAATTTTTCAATTTAACAAGGATGTAATGTCGACCTTGTTCTTCGTATTATCCCTATCATCAATTATCTGTCTTTGGGGAAGTAAGACTATACAAATCATATATTCTTAACCAGATGGAGTGAGAAGGAAAGTATACTCATATAATACGGTAGGAAAAAAGAAATTAGATGTCCTCTTGAAGCATTAAGGAGTGATGCAGTAACTGGCTAAGGATGACTGAGACCCAATCAGCATACAGCAACTGATTCAATGTCACACAACGATCTACTAAAATCAGCGTTTGAAACACTCACTGAACAGTTTTAACATTAAATTAAAATCACAAGGAAAACAATACAATACCTTATTATTATAAAATTCGGCCATTTGCCAGCTTTCTTCCACATGTGCTATAGGCATGCTCATACCTTCAGTAAAACAATTATGCAACTTTTAATAAACCAGGGAACCTAAAGTTACCAAACTATTTCCAGAATTATAAGGTTGGAGAAGGAAAAAGAACCCACCACAATCTTTGCCAGTAAATGCAATCCATGCCAAAGCAGAAAGACTGTCTGCAACAGATTTTTGATGATTGAAAAAATTAGAGCGTCTGCCTTCTGTCAAGGCACTAGCTTTCGTGATCACTTCATTCAATGGTTTTAAAAATTCGGCCAACCCTGCATTGTCAGGTTTCTGCAAAAATTAAACTGCATTCAGTACATTATTGTTCATGAAAACCCTGCTGCATGACTTACATTATGAGTCAAATCCTTCACTGCACACACCAATATCCTTATCTAAGGGCTTGTACTTTTGGACTAAAACTTAAGGAGTATTGAAATGAACTAAACTGACATTGTAGTCCAAAAAATATGGTCACACACTTTGTCCCAAAAGGAAAAGTAACGATTAGATAGCAAGTCAATACTTCACCACTCACATTCACACACTACTTCGAAGTACGATGAAACCATTAGCATGAAAGCTCGCATCTAGAAGCACCTCTTCCTTCTTCCAGTTTCACACATACATAATCCAATACAACACAAACGGAAAAATCACTCTAATCTCTTCATTTCCGATTGAATAACAGACCGTTGTAAAATATATTATTAACCACGCCTTAATCAATGATAGAAATAGAGGAGGTTCACACAAGCATTACAAGGCCTTGGTGCGCCGTAGAACTGTCTAATAACTTGCGTCCCCTATCTCAAATCAATATACTCCATACATACATTGCCAATCAACTCAACGCAAAAGATGAAATTAAAGCAAAATGAAACCGATCAACAAACTCGATTTAATGATTAATCGTTGAGTAAATTTGACTTGAACGAGAAAGAAGAGGTAACAGTGTCACACCATTGTCACAAAGAAGTATCACTACTTCAAACACAATTCAGATAAAACTACAAAATCCTAACTCCTCCATTTCCTAACATATGATGCAATAATTATAAATTTAACGCAAAATCAATTGCATCAACAACAAACTGGATCAATGAATCATCAATCAATACCTGAGTACATTTGACTTTAACGAGAAGATCACGCAACACAGAAAATGCCTCCTTAAGAACAATCGAAGAATCTAGAACCTTGTCCCCAATCTTCTCCGCCGCGGCTGAAACCCTACCGACGCCACTGGCGATGAGATCGTCCAACGCCACGATCGCCGGATCAGACGCCGCGGCGTCAGCACCGCCGTCTAAGGCGTCGAATTCCAAACCTCGCGAGGACGACGGAAATGGCGCCGAGGAAATGGATTCCAACCTGGACACCGCCTTCTCCAACCTCTCGATTAGCCCCGCTTCCATTGTTGTAGCTCGAAGAAGATGTGTAAGATCTGAGGTGATGCAACAATGGAGGTGTATGTAAGATTAGATGACGGACATTTTTGTCGTAGGATGGACTGGAAGGTTGTGTGTTTATTGGAGAAGAAAGAAAAGAATGTTGTTCATCAGATAGTGGGAAAGTGATGGTGAGTTTACTGAGATGCTTGACACGTCACACGTCCCCGCTACAGAGTTTTTCGGGATTACGGTGTATATGGTCATTTTTCTTTCCTCTTCCATTTGAAGGGCCGAAAAAAGAATAAGATCTTTTTTTGAAGCAAAAAAAGAATAAGATATTTTGGATATAAATGGAGAGACTATATCTATATGATACGGAGTACTTCCTCCGTCCTACTCCTGCTTTTAATTAAACGTGAGGAATAAAATAAGCAAAAGAAAATATCTCTTTGATATGATAAAGAGTAAGTACCTTTTCTTTTTTTCTTTCCACTACTCTATACAAGTATGATTTATCAATTCCAAAAATTTAAAATTTAAATATTCATATTGAAAAAGTTTTATCTTAGTTGGTTAGATACCTACACTACACTGTAGGGCTCAGTCGAGCGCGCAAACTATGGCCAAACTCAGTGATTTCTTTCTTCTTTTTCCAATTATTCTCTAGTTCAATAAGACAATAACCTAAATCATAAATCATAAGTTTGTAATATAGCACTACCGAGAATAATCTAAACATGCTAGTCTCAACTATATTTTAGATGGCAAAAAAAACTTTATTTTAAGTTTCAACAATGAGTATTATTGCCCCCGTCCCCCTCGTCTTGAACCTGAGTGACAGAGACAACTACCCCAAAAATACCATTCTCAGGTTGCCACTACCAGGCTAGAGTGTTATACGGTTATACCCACATCACCATGGGAACCTATTGAGAATAAATGGTTGGTTATATCATATTATCCTATGTATATTGTATTTGTGTATATTATCTCTAGAATATTTTGTTACCTAAGTTTAGGAGATATGATAGGAGATAGTTCCTTATTTAGTGTATAAGATTTGTATATAGTTGATGTATCCTACACACGTTTTTGAATTAAGGAAAATATCAATTATTTTCATCTTCTTCATGGTATCAGAGCAGGTTCTTTGATCCTGATACTACAAAAAAAAATCTCACACAATCGTTACAACATGACGGGAGGAAATGCATCCGGCACACCAAAGGTGGAATTCATTTCACCATCTTTTCCACTTTAACTTCATCCAAATGAAAGCACGAGTTTATCATTAACTCCCAAGAAATTTAATGGAGAAAATTACGATTTACGAGTCGATGCAGTAAAAAATGCTCTTGACGCGAAAAACAAATTGGCGTTTATAGAAGGCAAAATCAAGAAGCCTGTCACGTCCGATGGTCAAGATGAGTCTCTCGAAGCAGTAGTGTGGCGACAGTGCAACACTATGCTTAAAGCACGGATAAGGTGTTCGATCAATGAGGATTCGCACGTCAGTATCAATTTTTCGGGTACTATCATGGAGGTTTGGAAGGAATTAAAAGAGCGGTATGCTGCCGGAAACGCCCCTAGAGTGCATCAATTGAAGGCGGAATTAAGCGACTGCAAGCAAAAGAAAGATCAGTTTGTGGTTCAATATTACACAAATCTGAAAACAATATGGGACGAGTTAGCAGGTTATAGCAAAGTTCCTCCGTGCACTTGCGGGGCGGCTGACGAGATGCTCAAGGAGCGCGAAGAGGAGAAGGTACACCAGTTTCTTATGGGACTCGACACAAGTCTTTACGGACATATCCGATCAAACCTATTAATGGATGATGAAGTTGCTTCTCTAAGTAGGGCTTACGCCCTGGTATTGAGAGAAGAACGACATAAAGCCGTGACAAAAGGCAAAGAAGAAATTCTTGAGGCAACCTCGGCTATGGCGGCTAAGATCACAGAGAGCAATACTCGTGGTCGAGGTAATGGTAACACACCTGAGAAACATGAGCAAGGTATCTTCCATTGTGGGTATTGCCGAAAACCGTGGCACACGGAAGAGTATTGCTGGAATAAACCCGGAAATCAGAACAGGGGGAGAGGCCGAGGACGGCGTGGCAGAGGCCGGGGAGGTCGTTGCAGTCATCAAAGGGCAAACGCGGCAGGAGTTATGGATGAAGGAAATAATGGGAATCTGACCTTGGAAGAATTAACATAACTCCGTACTCTATTGGCAAAAAATGAAGGTAGCAATGAAAATGAAGGTACAATTAATAAAAATTGTGACAGTTGGCTCCTTGATAGTGGTGCATCGCACCACATGACGGGTCGACGAGATTTGCTAGAAAATATTCACATCCGTATGCCGTCTACAGTCGGGCTCCTAAACGGTTCCAATATTGTGGCGCATGAACATGGCAAAGTTGTTTGTGTGACAATTTTGTTCTTAAGGATGTTCTTTATGTCCCGTCTTTAACTTGTGATCTAAGAACTAGTTAAAGAAAACAATTGCGTAGTAACCTTTTATATTGACCATTGTGTGATACAGGACCTATCTACGAGGATGAAGATTGGACAGGGTGAGCATGAAGACGGGGTCTATTATTTCAAGTCAAGTCGAGACAAGTCGGTTGCACGGGTGAGTGTTACTGGTGATGCACGACTTTGGCACAAGAGGCTTGGTCATCCTTCGACTAGTATTTTACCTCTTTTCTCTAGTTTACTTGGTTTTAATTTGAATTGGAATTCAAAGGACATTTGTGATCCGTGTTGTCGTGCTAAACAAACACGGTCCCCTTTTAAGTTGAACAATAAACGGAATGATGTTTTATTTGGTCTTATTCATTGCGACATTTGGGGTGCTTATCATGTTAAAAGTTTGAGTGGTGCAAAATATTTTCTCACCATTGTAGAAAAATAAAAGTAGAGCTGTTTGGGTCTACCTTATGAAGGATCGAGGTGAGGTAAATCAATTGATGATTAATTTTTGCAACATGATAAAAATCCAGTTTGAAAAACAAGTTAAAATTGTCCAAAGTGACAATGGAACGGAATTTCTCTTCGGGCCATTAAAAGAATATTACGGGGAACATGGGATTGTTTTTCAAACTAGCAATGTGGATACACCTCAGCAGAATGGGCGACTGGAGCGGAAACATAGACATATTTTAGAGAAAGCTCGGGCTTTACGTTTTCAAGGTAATTTACCTATTGAATTTTAGGGGGAAGGTATTGTCACCGCTGCGTACTTAATAAACAAGACTCCTACCCATGTTTTAAATGGGCAAACACCCCACGAAGTGTTACATGGCCACAAACCAAACCTTGATAATGTACGAGTTTTCGGAAGTTTATGTGACGTACACAATAAAGAGAGACCAAAAGATAAATTTAAAGAGCGGGGTACACGATGTGTTTTTGTTGGGTATCCGTCAAGTAAAAAAGGGTGGAGAGTGTATGACCTTAAAAAATGTCACATATTTGAGAGCCGAGATGTGACATTTTATGAGCATGTTTTTCCCTTTGCTGATATTCATACAATTAACGAGAGTGAAGAAAATATTGAGTCAAACACGTCACAAATGGGAGAGGCATGCACCAAATAACATTATTTTAGATGAAGTTTTTGGTCAAACTACACACCACTAGGAGGATTTGAGAGAGCATGACAATGTTGTTGAAAATGTCGAGAACTTGAGAGGAGACACTACTGAAAATGTCGAACAGACCGAAACTACACAAAACCAGGAAAATCAAGGGCATACCGAGCCAATGGGACGTGGTGCATGGGAGAAAATCGAACCATACTGGAAGAAAGATTACTTTTGCAAGTCGACTCTGATCATCATAGACCCCGCAATTCCAGCTCACCCGGACCAATCAAAATCCACAAAAGGTACTCGTTATCCCTTGGTTAATTATTATGTAACTACGAATTGTTTTTCTAATACTCACAGGAGCTTCTTAAGTAAAATTGACAAAATTGTCGAACCGCAAAGTTATGTCGAGGCGGCACCAGTGATAAGCTAGTCGTATACCTATCAAAGATAACCAACTTAGGTCTAACTAAAAATATAGCTAGGGAAGTCAGGTCGAATCCACAAGGAGACAAATAAATTCTACTTGCAATTGAAGTCTATCTAAGAAGATAAATTGGGGGTTTTGTTGTTGTCTATCTAAGAAGATAAATTGGGGGTTTTGTTGTTGTCTATCTAAGAAGATAAATTGGGGGTTTTGTTGTTGTCTATCTAAGCAGTTTAAATACAGCTTTAATTTTATGATCTAAACATCCTTCCATTAACATATTCTCTGCTTCATCTTCTTCCTTGTTCTCTCTGTAATCAAAACACAATTAGTTTTTATTTTGAAGCTTTCTGGAATTAACCTTCAGTAATTAATTCAAGCATTTTGGGAATTATTCAGTATTATTATTTTCGGGTTTCTTCCTATTCTATTTCTTTATTTCTGCGGTCTCTCCGTTGGGTAAATTTCTCCTTCTTCCCTATCTCCCTCTTCCACTAGTCTTAGATTTTATTTTCTGTCTCCTTTTAGAATTCTTCAGTTTAGCATAATTAGTTCCTTTTTCCTTTTAATTTCATTAATTCTTATTTTTCTCTTTTCCAGTAGTTTTGTAATTCTGTCAATTCTTTATTTTTATTTTCATAGTTCTCAATTCATATTGTTATCATGTCATATTCCAATTTTATCATCATTATTAGTATAGTAATTGTCGGTGTAAATATGAGTAGCTAAATTCTTTTTCACTAGAGTTATAGGTGACTTATAAATCAGTATTTGTGTTCATGCAGTAGATTAATAAATCGGCCTTTATGAACTTTATCGCTCTTGCAACATCTCAATGACGAATAATTAATTATAGGCCTTAATTGATTGTTTGTATCTCGTAATCCCGACCTACGTAGCGAAAGCCCGGGAAAGGATAAGACTCGTAGTAATCGATAGAATTCCCTAATACGTAGCGAGAGCCCGTTAGGTGACTTCTAGGGCGACTAGTGATCCGAGAGGACCGTGTCTATACCCTTTAGTTCGTATTAGTCGTTTGTTTGATTATTGTATTTATGCTTATCTTGGTTTATAATGATCCTGTATAACTCTGGTGTCTTTCTTCCATTAATTTTATTATTTTCATTTTCATTTTCATACTAGTTTACTGTTTTAATTTTAGTTTTCTATTTTAGCATCATAGTTTAGTGTTTGCTGTAGCCTGTTAATCTAAACAACTCAACTAAATCGCACTTTGTGAATTGGACCTTTTAATTAACCGACTTATAAATTCAATTTGCCTCCCTGTGGAATCGACTCTATTTATCACTATCTATCAGTTAGTTGTATTTAGGATTATTTTGATATCGGTAACGCGACTTAACCCGTATCAATTTTGGCGCCGTTGCCGAGGAGGCGACGCAATTTTATTAGTTAGTTGATTAATTTTTCTCTCGTCTTAGGGAACGACAGTTCCTTGAGACTGATCTAATTGTTTACTTGTAGCTGTTTATATGCCCAGGTCTTCTCGCTCGGACCTTCATCCTTTTGATCCCGAGCCAGAACGTACTTTGCGACGACAGTTACGGTTCCTTAAAGAAAGCAGTCGGGCTGAATTTATCGAAGAGCTTGATAGTCTATACGAAGACCTTCAATCCGACTTAGAGAGTGTCAACAAGAAGTCCCGCCTCCCGAGGAAACTATTATCACTATTCCTAATATTCCTCCAATCGCGGAAAAATTGTCTGATCACTCTAGGCCCAATGCTGACGTGCTACCCACTCTCTCTACTCCAGCGGTAGCAGCAGCAAATTTTGAGATCAAGCCAGCTTTCATCAGCTTGATTGAACGGAGTACGTTTGGTGGTACTCCCGGTGAAGATGCCTATCAGCATATAAGGAAATTCCTTGCTTTTTGTTCCACAATTAAGCAGTATGGGGTAACACAAGACCAGATCAGGCAAATGATGTTTCCATTTTCCTTAACGGGCAAGGCCGAAAGATGGATCAACAACTTAAACAGGGTGGCCGAGGGGATTGCCGATTGGAACACCTTAGCTCTCGCATTTTATCGGAAATATTTTCCACCTGAGCGTACCGCAATGCTACGAAGCCAAATTACTAGCTTCCGAATGCGCTCAGATGAGACTTTATATGAAGCATGGGAGCGATATAAGGAGCTTCAACAAGAATGTCCCCCCACGGGCTCTATATTTGGTTCCTGGATATTACATTCTACAATGGATGTATCTCCGAAGCTCGTCGTATATTGGATGCCACCAACAATGGTCGATTCGATGAGATCAATGTCAATGTTGCATTGGAGACAATCGAATCTATGGCTACCCATGACAGCCAGTACAGTCAGCCCCGCCAATATCACCCTAAAGGGAAAGAAACTGCCGATGAGTCAATTGCTGTGCTATCATCTCAAATAGCTAGCCTCACCGCAAAGATCGAGGATCTCCGCAGTCCTAGCAGCTCACAGCTCACAGCTCCAGCCCGTCCATGCCAAGCAGCAGTAGCTAGGTCCGGTATGCCATACTTGTGGCTCTCCAGATCACGTCGATTGTATGAGTACGATGGAGTCGGTGAATGCATTTGGCTCTTACAAAGGCAACTCGTTCTCCAACCACTATAACGAGGCTACCCGACAGCATCCGTATTTATCTTACCGGAGCCAGAATGTGTTGAATCCAATCACACCGCCACCACCGAAACCACAGCCTTATGTTCCTCCTCCGAAGAATTCATTCCAGCAGCAAGGTAATCAGTCCTTCAATCAAGCCAGTTTTCAAAAACCGGCTCAGCAGAACCAGGCTTCTCTTCAGCATCAGCAGTCTCTAGAGATGGCCGAGATAAGAAACATGATGATGAACCTTATGACGACCGTCCAGAAGAGTGATCAGAATCATGCTACTGCTATTAAGATGCTCGAGAAACAGGTCGCTCAATTAGCATCGTCTCAAGCTCAGAGGCAGCCGGGTACTCTTCCGTCCCAGCCACAGCAGCCTCACGACACCGCTAATGCCATTTCGTTACGAATTGGTACTAGTTACGAGGGTCCTAAGATGCCATCTGACGAACTGGTTGAGATTGAGGATGTGACAGAAGATAAGATAGTTCACAAAGTGGCTGAGTCTAGTGAATTAGTCCAGACTGGTAATGCCAGTCTACAGACTGGCAAGAAGGAGCAAGAAAAGATGACTGGGTCTGGGCAGGTCAGTCTACAGACTGGGGGAGAAGCCCAGAACACTAACGCCAGTCTACAGACTGACGGAGAGCAAGGAATAACTCACAATGCCAGTCTACAGACCGGTAAGAAGAAGGATGTTAGTCTACAGACTGAACACACCAGTCTACAGACTAAGAACATCAGTCCACAGACTGAGCTTTCAGTCGGCAACAGTTCAGTACAAGACTCAGGTTCACCTATCATCAAGCATGCCCCAGTTCAGATTAAGCTTCCGTTCCCGGGTGGTTTACGTAACACAAAGACGGAACAACAATTTGGGAGATTTATGGAGGTAGTGAAGAATCTTCAGGTCACGGTTCTGTTCACCGAGCTCATCACTCAGGTACCTTCTTACGTTAAATTTATGAAAGATATTTTGATTCGTAAGAAAAGTATTAGTGAAACCGAGACCATAACTTTTACTACGGAGTGTAGCGCACTACTACAGAAGAAATCTCCTCCTAAACTAAAAGACCCGTGTAGCTTTTCTATTCCCTGCACCATAGGTACCGTGACCATAGATAAAGCATTATGCGACTTAGGTGCCAGTGTCAGTGTCATGCCTTATTCACTTTGCGAGAAACTGAATATGGGCGACCTCAAAGTCACTAACGTGACTCTTCAGATGGCTGACCGATCGGTCAAACAGCCCTTAGGGATACTAGAGGACGTGCCAGTTAGGATAGGTAAATTTTTTATACCTGTCGATTTTATTGTGCTCGATATGGCTGAAGACGTCCAAATCCCGATTATCTTAGGCCGACCGTTCTTACACACTGCGGGGGCGGTAATAGATGTCAAGCAAGGTCATTTAACATTAGAGGTAGGGGATGACAAGGTCACATTTAACCTTGCCCAGACCATGGCTAAGCCTATGATAGAGGACACATGCTATGCTATTGATATAATTGAAGAGTCAGTGTCAGATTTTTTATCGGGTCCCCTATTAAGGGACCCGTTTGAGGCTTTAATGTGCTTAGAAGCATGTGCAGAGGAAGCAGGAAGGAACGAGGCTATCGTTGATATGTTAGCAGCAGCATTGGAAGAGCGTGAACTAACTGAGATGGAAAGTGAAAAGGTCCACAACTTGGTAAATACCTCATATGCTGTCGAGGTATCGAAACCTGAACTTAAACCTTTCCCTCCTAATCTCAAATATGCATTTTTATATGATACCGAAAGGTATCCAGTTATAGTTAATTCCACTCTTACCAACGACCAATTATCTGCTTTATTGGTCGTGCTGAAAAAGAACCAGAAGGCCTTAGGCTATACCCTTGATGACCTGAAAGGTCTTAGTCCGGATTTTTGTATGCACCGGATTAACCTTGAGGAAGGTCATAGACCACGCATTCAGGGTCAACGTAGGTTGAACCTGAACATGCAAGAAGTAGTTAAGAATGAGGTTATGAAACTCCTAGACGCCGGCATAATCTATCCCATTTCCGATTCTAAATGGGTTAGTCCAGTTCAGGTGGTCCCTAAGAAAGGAGGGACCACGGTCGTAAAAAATGAAAAAAATGAACTGATACCCACTAGAATAGTCACAGGCTGGCGCATGTGCATCGATTACAGGAAGCTAAATACAGCTACCAGTAAAGACCACTTCCCCCTCCCATTCATCGATCAAATGCTAGAACGTCTAGCATCCCGTAATTTTTTTCTGTTTTCTAGATGGTTATTCCGGGTTCTTTCAGATACCCATCCATCCTGACGATCAGGAAAAGACCACCTTTACATGTCCATATGGCACTTTCGCATATCGCAGGATGCCATTCGGGCTATGTAATGCCCCCGCTACATTTCAGAGATGTATGATGGGCATTTTTTCAGAATATATAGAGTCAATCATGGAAGTATTCATGGACGACTTTAGTGTTTACGGGTCTGATTATTCCGATTGCCTCACTAACTTGGATAAGATTTTGCAGAGATGTATAGAGGTCAATCTGGTATTGAACTGGGAAAAGTGCCATTTCATGGTCACTCAGGGAGTTGTTCTCGGTCACATTATTTCTGATAAAGGCATCGAGGTTGACAAGGCGAAAGTGCAAGTGATTAAGCAATTACCGCCCCCTGTCAATGTTAAGGGAATTAGAAGTTTCCTTGGTCACGCCGGATTTTATCGCCGGTTTATCAAGGATTTTTCTAAAATTGCGAAACCACTTACACACCTTCTCCTTAAAGATGCGCCTTTTCAGTTTACTGATGATTGTCTTGATGCATTTAACAGGTTGAAGACAGCGCTGATCACAGCACCGATCATTCAGGCCTCAGATTGGGACCTCCCGTTCGAGATTATGTGCGATGCCAGTGATTATGTTGTCGGTGCAGTATTAGGGCAAAGAAAAGACAAGAAGCTAAGTGCCATCTACTATGCTAGTAGAACGCTCGATGAGGCCCAGATGAAGTATGCCACGACCGAGAAGGAGCTTTTAGCGGTGGTTTTTGCGCTAGAAAAATTCAGAATTTATCTGCTCGGGTCCAAGGTTATTATCTTCACCGATCATGCCGCACTGAAATATCTGTTAGCCAAGAGTGACGTAGCCAAACCCCGACTCCTCCGATGGATACTCCTACTCCAGGAGTTCGATTTAGATATACGGGACAAGAAAGGAGCTGAGAATGTAGTAGCCTATCATCTATCCCGGCTACAGGTCGTAGATGAAGGGAATACTCTCCCTATCGATGACTCCTTTTCTGACGATTCCCTCATGGCGATTTCTACTACAGAGAATCCTTGGTTTGCCGATTACGCCAATTGTTTAATTGGCAATATTCCACCACCAGATTTCTCGTATCAGCAGAGGAAGAAATTCCTCCATGATGTCCGCCAATATTTTTGGGATGACCCGTATTTATTTAAGGAGTGTGCTGACGGGCTATTTCAGAGATGTATACCTCAGTGGGAGGTACCGGGTATTTTACAGCACTGTCATTCTTCAGCTTACGGAGGTCACCACGGCCCATCTAGAACTACTGCCAAGGTTCTGCAATCCGGGTTTTTCTGGCCTACCTTATTTAAAGACGCTCATGCTTTTATTCTAGCATGTGATGCCTGCCAGAGAACCGGGAATATCTCCAGGAGGCACGAGATGCCTCAAACCGGAATTTTAGAAGTCGAGCTGTTCGATGTTTGGGGAATTGACTATCAAGGTCCTTTTCCCTCCTCCAAGGGAAACCGGTATATTCTTGTTGCTGTGGACTACGTGTCCAAATGGGTTGAAGCTGTTGCATCGTCAGTCAATGATGCAAAAACTGTCATCTCATTATTTAAGAAGGTGATTTTCCTAAGGTTTGGTGTTCCCCGAGCCATCATTAGTGATGGAGGAAGTCATTTTCATGAGCGGCAACTAGATTCCCTTCTAGCTAAATATGGAGTAACACACTGAACCGGCTTGGCTTATCATCCACAGACAAGCGGCCAAGTTGAATTATCCAACCGAGAGCTCAAGTCCATAATTGAGAAAGTGGTGTCGAAAGCACGGAAAGATTGGAGTTTAAAGCTTGAAGACACTCTTTGGGCTTACCGAACCGCTTTTAAGACCCCGATCGGTACTTCCCCTTATCGACTTGTCTATGGCAAAGCTTGCCATTTACCAGTCGAATTAGAATATAAGGCATTTTGGGCTATCAAAGAGCTCAATTTCATTACATCATTATGTGGGGAAAAGAGGAAATTACAGCTAGCCGAGCTTAAAGAATTTCGATATCATGCTTACGAGAATGCTAAGCTTTATAAGGAACGAACGAAAAAAGTGGCATGACAAGCAGATTCTTCCTCGAGAATTTCAAGTTGGTGATAAAGTCCTGTTATTTAACTCACGTTTGCGTTTGTTTCCAGGAAAGCTTAAATCGAGGTGGAGCGGTCTCTTTACCGTCATTTACGTAAGCAAGAGTGGAGCTACTGAAATCACAACCGATGCAGGAGAAGTTTTTAAAGTTAATGGGCAACGGTTGAAGCTGTATCACGAAGGTGTTAATATTGGAGCTGTCGAGGTCGTTCACCTCAACCTCAAATCTTAACCCAGTCACTGAATCACGGTCGTGCGGGACCGTAAAAAAACAGTGCTGGCCGGGAGGCAACCCGGGTATTTTTATTTTTCGTATTCTTTTTTTCCAATTTTTGTAAATAAATAATATAATTTGCATTTAGTGAGTGAGAACGAGGATACTTATATTTATCTCAAGTTGGTGTACAGGGATTATTGAGTTACACAATACTAGACTGAGTCTAGTGAAGTATGCCAGACTGAAGATCCCAATCTATAGACTCAACCCCATCTACCCATTCTTTAGACTGAAGATCCCAGTCTATAGACTCAACCCCATCTACCCATTCTTTAGAATGAAGATCCCAGTCTACAGACTCAACCCCATCTACCCATTCTTTAGGCTGAACATCCCAGTCTTCAGACTCATCCCAGTCTACAGACTCAACCCCATCCCACCAGACCTAATCCCAGGTCTACCCAACTCACCACAGACCACCACCCTCTATACCATTCCTATTCATCTCCCTCCTTCCTCTTGCTAACTCACCACAAACCCTAACCACCCACCTCCGTCACTGCCGCTCCTCTCCCTCATTCACTCTCGCCTGACTCCGTTCACCCTGCCGCCATCTCCATCATCTTTCCCCTCTTCTACTCCGTCATCCCCACCGCACCATCGTACCACCAATAACCCTAACCACCCACCTCCGTCACTGCCGCTCCATCCACCCTCTTCGCTGCCGCTCAGTTCTGCCACCTCCATCCACCCCGCCGTGGATCTACCCAATGCACCCTACTTCGCCTGACCACCGCTCCGTCCGTTATTCCGTTCGTCCTTTTGGTTCGCTGTTCTAGGGTTTCACGCCTGGGTTCCCTGAATTCCGAGTTCAAACTTCCAATTCTGGAATTTCGAACTTGGAATTTCCTTTTGTTCTTTGTGTTTTGATTGGTTTTACTTCTGTTCATTTTTTGTTTTTCGAGTTTCTGCTATTTCTCTGGGTTCTGTGTTCGTTGCTATTCTGCAGGTATCATGGAACACGACAACCCGCCAAGGAAACGCGCGCGAACGAAGAAAAGAAATTCAAAGTCAAGACAGCACGTACACACGGAAAATGAGGCTGAAATCAGGACAGCATTAGAGTTGGAGCAACCAGCTGGCATGGAAACCGAGGTCGTGATTCTCCAGCCACCGCCCGCCATTCCTTCGGTCCTGGGTTTCGAAACTGTCGAGTTCGTATCCGCCACCCAACGTGAGAAGTTCCTTTCTTTTTCTACTGATAAAAAGATAGTAGCTTCTCGTTTTATTTGTGCGGAAACGTTACGTGAATTGGGTCTTTGGGATAGTATGTGTGCACTTTTAGTCGGTACGGGTATGCACGGGCTACGGGATATGGGAGACCTCACTTACCCCGCATTAGTTACTGAATTTTTTAGCTCATTTGAGTTTGTTATTCACGACGAGGGGTCGAGCCTTAGTGTTAGGCTCTGTAACTCACATTATAACCTCCCACTTTCCCAGTTCGCTACCATACTTGGTCTTCGAGATTCAGGTAGTTTACCCGGCAGTCTCACCGACTACAGTAAGTTGTGGGAGTCCATCACAGGTCAGACACGACACCCGATGGACCATTTTCGAGGATCCCTCGTGCATCACCCAGTACTTCGGTACTGGTTTAGGCTGCTCGCCTCTTCACTTTTTGGCCGCAACGAGGCCCATAAAATCAACAAGTACGAGCTCGGCCTCTTAGATGCACACCTCAATTTTGCCTAAGCCACCCCTCGTACTCTTAATGTGGCCCACTTAGTGGCCATTCACCTCGCCGGTGTCGGAAAGGGGAAGCAAAACACGATCGCATGTGGCGGTCTCATCGCCCACTTAGCACGGCGATTAGCCCCTGGCTACCCCATTGACACCCTTACACCCACCGACGCAGTCAACATTGACACACTCGACGACGACTACTTGAGGCACCTCAAGTGGCTGGCAGGCACGCCGCCCACTTGGCTTCTCGGGACAGCAGAGTCTATTACACTCCCCTGTCCCACCCTCCCTTCACTCAGCCCTCTCCCTGAGTCGACTTCGGCAGGTTCAGACCATTCTTACTCCCCACTATTACTCACTGCCCCCTCATCCGGTGTTACACCGGAGGTCGGGCAATCTTCTGGGGCTAGACCATCGACTTCAGCACACACTCACCCATCCACTACCCCGTCACCAGGACCCGTAACAGGTTCCGCGACAACCGACCGCCTCACCCTCACCGCGACCCTACCCTCGACTGACGATAGACTGAGTCAGCTGACCGATTCTCTCACACTACTCCGTGAGGAGTACACACAACTCCGTGAAGAGCTCACGCGACACCACACGGAGGCGGCAGCAGACCGTAATCGGCTTCGAGCCGAGCACAACACCACCCTCAACCATCTCTTCACTGAGCTTCGGCAACTCCGAACCGCTATTGTAAACTCAGGATCTCGGGTACCACCGTCGGGAAGCCCGTCAGGAGGGATTAGCGCTAGAGGTGGTGCGTCGAGTAGTACTCCCACTAGGGGAGAGTCTTTACGTGGTCCACGCACTCGCGGTGGTTTGACTAGTGGCGTTGTCCCTCGTGGTAGAGTTAGTAGTGTTTCAGGACATACCCCGACTAGGAGAAGTTCGGCAGGTCGAGTCGTCACTAGGAGTGCTACGTCGGGTCGTGGCACCATCACGATAAATAACCCGCCAGACCCGAGACCCGCACCCGATGTTTGGAAACGACGATCGCCCACAGTTGCGTCAGACTCCGACCATGACTAGAGTTCGGTTTGGGGAACTCCCTGTATATATTAGGTACTCCTCTCCTCCTCACTCTTTAGTTTTGCATTTTTAGTTACTTTCCACTTCTCTTCGGTTGTCCAATTTGTGTATACAATGAGGACATTGTATAGTTTGGTTTGGGGAGGGTAACTAATTTGCATTAGTTGCATATTTTCTGCATTTTCGCATTCATTTTTTATTTTAGTTTTTAGGCATTTTAGGAGTCTTTAGGAGTCGGGACGGGTTAAGCAACAATGATGAAAATGCTTTTGCCTCTTCTTTTCTCATTTCATTAACTTTCTCATTCTAGCGATAGTTTAGTTTACTTGATCGAGTCTTAGGTTATGGCATATCTCGATTGTTATTTCAGTGAACGAATAAACTTGGCTTAAATTGTTGGCAAGCTACTTAAATTCTGAGAATTAGAGCCTTATGAAACCGATGACATCCATGATCGGTCTATTTAGGAATGAGAGTAGTTCTCCCTATTTCGCATGTAACATCAAATTGCATAAGTGTGAAGTCAGTCTCTTAAGTCTTTGTGCATTCGGGTCGTAACTGTAGCATGTATTGAGGCTTCTCTTTCTCACTTTTTATTTCCCTTTCCTGTTTTCGTTAAAAAAAAAATCAAATTATCCCTTCACTACAAAATTAACCACAAGCCTAAATTGCCTACCCTAGTCGAGCTAGTCATGGTTATATTGATGTTTTGTCGAGATAAGTCGGTTTGCTGTAGTTATGCTTTGATTTTGTATGTATATGTTTCTAAAAAAAAAAGAAAAAAAAAGTGGAAAAAGAATTGAGTTGTGAACTCCGATACTTCGTTGTGATAATATTGTAGAGTTGAGTTTGGTGAAATAAGCGAGATATGGAGAATGTCGTCGTTAATCGGCTTGATTTTATCTGTTTTGTGATTTGGGGCTTTTGGCAGTATAATTTGGAAGTTTGGAATTGACTAGCTTGACTATTACCTCCACATTCCCATTTTTATAATCCTTTCTTACCCGTCACTTAACTCATATTCCATTTCACCATTTTATGCCTCGATATATGTTTTGGTCTCGTTTAGTTTGAATGTGCAAATGATAGGTAGAGATTGTCATCACATTAGATTGCATGCATGTGTATAGGTCGCAGATTAGGCAAGCGTCTTTCTTTCTCTCTACCTCACATTCATATTCCATATCCCCTTCATGAGAGTAGAGTGTAACCGCGAGAGTCCGAAAATGATAAGCCTAGCAAGGTTGACGGTTCACTGTTATTCTTTTGATAATGCCATAGCTCGAGTCAGTTCATATTTTCTAAGTGTCGCTAGCTTGAGTTAGTTTTTGTAGCGAGTGTAGTTGGTGTAAATAGCTTTGAGTTGTATACCGTTCCAATAGGTCTTGTGTTTGATTGCTTGAGGACAAGCAATGGTTCGGTTTGGGGAGATTTGATGCGTGTCGTTCCTATTCGATTTTTCACCTATTTTGGCACGCATTTCTGTGTCGATTTATTATTTTAGGAGTCGGATTACGCTATTTTCTCCCATATTTGCTACTCGGGTATTCTTTTGTTATTTTGCAGATAATCGAGACCGAGTAGTTAAAAGAGCTAAAAATTGCATCAAAAATATTAAAGCTCTGAAACCGATTCATTTTAGACCAAGAAGAAGGAAGCAAGTCTATAGACTAGGCTGTGAGTCTATAGACTGAGAGGAAGGAAGTAAGGAAGCTGCAGACTAAAGCACAAGTCTATAGACTGGGAAACAAGTCTATAGACTGAGAAAGTGCAGCAGACAGTCCGTAGACTGAGAAGAAGTCCGTTGGAAGCCTAGATTGAACTCAGTCTGCAGACTTGGATCTCAAGTCTACCAACCTAAAATCCAAGTCTGCAGGATGGGATACCACTCCAAGACAAATTCAGTTGACGTTACCCACTATTCCCCCTATTACGCTCTTCTTCTTCCCACTACTTAGTTAATGGGATTGAAGATAGGAGGAAAAAAAGGGACAGTTATTGAGGGCTTAAGCAGTTTAAATACAGCTTTAATTTTATGATCTAAACATCCTTCCATTAACATATTCTCTGCTTCATCTTCTTCCTTGTTCTCTCTGTAATCAAAACACAATTAGTTTTTATTTTGAAGCTTTCTGTAATCAACCTTCAGTAATTAATTCAAGCATTTTGGGAAGTATTCAGTATTATTATTTTCGGGTTTCTTCCTATTCTATTTCTTTATTTCTGCGGTCTCTCCGTTGGGTAAATTTCTCCTTCTTCCCTATCTCCCTCTTCCAGTAGTATTAGATTTTATTTTCTGTTTCCTTTTAGAATTCTTAAGTTTAGCATAGTTAGTTCCTTTTTCCTTTTAATTTCATTAATTCTTATTTTTCTCTTTTCCAGTAGTTTTGTAATCATGTCAATTCTTTATTTTATTTTTCATAGTTCTCAATTCATACTGTTATCATGTCATATTCCAATTTTATCATCATTATTAGTATAGTAATTTTCGGTGTAAATATGAGTAGCTAAATTCTTTTTCACTAGAGTTATAGGTGACTTATAAATCAGTATTTGTGTTCATGCAGTAGATTAATAAATCGGCTTTTATGAACTTTATCGTTCTTGCAACATCTCAATGACGAATAATTAATTATAGGCCTTAATTGATTGTTTGTATCTCGTAATCCCGACCTACGTAGCGAAAGCCCAGGAAAGGATAAGACTCGTTGTAATCGATAGAATTCCCTAATACGTAGCGAGAGCCCGTTAGGTGACTTCTAGGGCGACTAGTGATCCGAGAGGACCGTGTCTATACCCTTTAGTTCGTATTAGTCGTTTGTTTGATTATTGTATTTATGTTTATCTTGGTTTATAATGATCTTGTATAACTCTGGTGTCTTTCTTCCATTAATTTATTATTTTCATTTTCATACTAGTTTACTGTTTTAATTTTAGTTTTCTATTTTAGCATCATAGTTTAGTGTTTGCTGTAGCCTGTTAGTCTAAACAACTCAACTAAATCGCACTTTGTGAATTGGACCTTTTAATCAACCGACTTATAAATTCATTTTGCCTCCCTGTGGAATCGACCCTATTTATCACTATCTATCAGTTAGTTGTATTTAGGATTATTTTGATATCGGTAACGCGACTTAACCCGTATCAATATTTTGTTACCTAAGTTTAGGAGATATGATAGGAGGTAGTTCCTTATTTAGTGTATAAGATTTGTATATGGTTGGTGTATCCTACACACGTTTTTGAATTAAGGAAAATATCAATTATTTTCATCTTATTCAGAACCCTACCCTACTATGTCTCCTACAACATATAAAAATAGGGATACCAATATAACGATGATCATCAAATTTGTTACGTTCTCGTTACGGTTGCATTAGAATTTTATTGATCACTCTAAGAACAAATTCACAATAAGTATAATAATATACACAAGAGAGCTAACCCTTTTTACTATTAACATCCTCTTTCCACTAACCAAATAACTCAACTAATATATTTTCCCGCCTAAAGCTATCCACAACAAAAATTAAAAAAATAGACCAAGTGAGCTAGGTGTGAATCGAACCCTTGACCTCATGTGTGTCACTCTTCTCCTCTCCAACTACACTCTAACATCTTACTAATTTAAATATCACTACATCACACATAAAGCTATACACCACATACAGTATGTAATTAAGGAAATTTGATTGATTACATTGATTACGAAAATCACATGTTTTACATGGAAGATATCACATGCAATATTTAACATGGAATGTATGTTAAATTTTTTTTAAAAAAAGTATAAACATATTGTATTCCGTTTTAACCAAATAGTTGCATTATTTTTGTTAATAGGAGATTGCACTATCCCGTACAATATTTTACATAGAATATAAAATAGTTATGATTATTATCGTATATCTTTCTGATCATAATATTAACATCGATATAAAATTTAGTAACTATATAAAAATGGAATATATATTCCAATTATTCTTACAAAGCCTGATACATAGTAAAAACTCACCGAAAATTCTCTATATAATACTCTAAGACAATAACAGTTACTAACATTTTCCTCAAAAATACACTAGTTTAAATTGAGAAGTAAAAGAACATTTCACTAATAAATTCGCAAACTATTCATTTTCATTAATGTTAAAGAAATTGACAAAAAAAACTTCTTTTTATGAAAATAATTAGATAAATGTTAAGATATGATGTCATTAATCTTGAGAAAAAAATCAGTTATCTACAAAAATTATTTTTGAAACGAGCTATTTACTTTAACTTTTACAAAGATATACTCTCCCCGTCCCAATGAATTCTTTGTCTATTCCATATTGGGGTGTCTCAATGAATTCTTTGTCTTTCTATTTTAGGAATGTTATATATATATATATATATATATATATGTGTGTGTGTGTGTGTGTGTAATTTGACCTCCTCGTGAATTTGGCTTCACATGTCACTTCATCATTGAGCTTTTTCCCCTTTGTGCCAAAAGCAAAAGCAAACAATTCATCGGGACGGAAGTAGTATATACTCACTCGATACCACTAAGATCTTCTCATTTATTCAAATGTGAGGATTATAATTATCATATAAAATGATTATTTTGGTAGGAGAGACTACAAAATACGGAATATACTATTAAAATCCATATAAAAAAGTTTCACAAATTACATAATATAAGTCTTACACTTGAGAAAGTACATTTTTAATTTATTTTTTAATTTTCTAATGAAAAACTGAATAACTTTTTTACACAAAGAGAACGTATCACTGCGTGCTAACCATTAAAAAAAGTTCATTATTATACAACTTTTGATAAATATTTATGTATTTTATGGTATGTTAAAGAGAGAAGTGGGTATCTCGAGATGTGAGATGATATAAACCGAGTATATAAAAAATATAAAAAATATTTTCATTAATCACACGTTATTTAATACTCCGTACATTTCAAGACATTCCTCAAAATATTTTGATTAGTTTTGCGATTTAAAAAATATTTTCCTATTTCTAAATTATACCGTCGATAAATAGTAAAAATAAAATAATAAATCTTTTATTTTAAATCTTAAATGAAATATTCTATAAGATAAATATATTATAAATACCGTGCATTGCACGGGGTCTATACTAGTTATACTAGTACTTCGTATGAAACCGTGCTAGGTCAGGGTCAACCTTATGTTCGGGTAATGACTGTAATCCCCTATAAATTCTAACGCAATACAGTGGCGTAACACTGTAGATTTGGGATTAAAACACACTGATGTTCTATATTTTACAGAAAGAACGGTCAGTCAATACAAAGACCACTTTTTACAAAAGGGCTAAAAATAAAAATTCTCCAAATGGGAATAAGAATCCATAAATAAACATAAATCAAGCGGAGTAGGATCCACGCCACTCGCTAGCTCACACCAAACCCCGGAACAAATAATACCTGCCATGTTATAAACATAACAGCCACAATTCAGTGGGGAGCAACTCAGGCAGTTCTCCCAGCCATATTACATAATATTAAAGCACAATTACTATTATATCAAAATAGTTGAAAACGGAAAACATTTAAAATGATACGGCAAAATACTTCAAAATGATTGTCAACCTGCAAATCAATGTCAATCAATAATAGTAACGGCGTTATGGAAATCAATCAGTGTAACGGAATAAACTTTCACCAGGATCATACTAAACTAGGTTCGAGAATTCAGTCAAAACAAATTAGACTTCGGTCTCTAACTAGGCAACTCAACTATAACAGGACTGCGTGCACCGAGGTCCTGGCTTTAAGTAATGTACACCCCTTCTGGACACCAACCGTAATCCAGTTCAACCCGACGACGACTTACACGTTGCGATATCTAAGTTTAAGGTCAAAATATACACACTCCTAAACACAAATCATGCTCAGTTCAACGACCAATGTGTCTCAACATAGACACACCAACTTTATAGTTGATGCCAAAACGTATAACCTAGACTGTATTACTCTACTCGTACACTTGTTCTTATTCCATAACTCCAAAACAAAGTCGTTGTCATAATTCGATAGGATTATCAAAACGTTCTTAAAAAGAAACTTTCTAATTTGGGAAACTTTCTTCAAATATTAACTTTCCAAAATAGGTATTATTATAATTAGAAATCGTTTAACATTTGAATTATATAAAATAGTTACATTAGGCCTCGAGACATAAACATTATACTTATTTTATAAATATATATTTAATTATCAAAAGTCAACGAAAGTCAAAATCATAATTATTTCTCAAAAGGTTGAAATATAAGTAATTAAAAGTATAAAATTACAAATTTACAGATTTTTCGGAATAGCACTGTCTTACTATAAAATTCGTAATTAAATCATTAAAAATCAAAACAACGTAAGACCAGTGGGTTGAAAACTTTAGAAACTTAGTTATAACTTTTATTTCTGGAGAAAATCCAAATTCCAAATAAAACATGGGTTTTTATTTGTATTTTCACAAACCGACAGAATTCGACACCCGATGGTATCTCATTAATAAAATACGTTTAATAATTTATTTTAAAGCAAAACCAATTGGAAAAATTAACCAAACTTTTCAAAGTTTATGTAGGTAAATTACCCAAATTAAATTCAAAGTGTATCAAAGGTTTTAAGTTAGTTTTACAACAACTGACAGATTCGCGGACTATTTCGACATCTGTTCGTAAGCATTTTATTGTGACAAAGATACTTGGAATTAATTTACGAAATTTTACAGACATTTAATAGACTTAAAATAAATAGTAGTCTTGGTTTGATTTCACACAAAGCCCTAATAAACTAGTTATGGCTAGTTACACACAAAGCCCTAATAAACTAGGCACCATAATCCACTGAACTATGGCTTGGTTTGATTTCACCACACGTGAATACGTAGGCAGCCTTTCAACAGAGGCACAACCACCCACATTGACACACATTCAAAAAGCACCATCATTCCTATCACGACACTGTCATGT
The DNA here is from genome assembly GCA_958450325.1 of Agrostemma githago. NCBI lineage: Eukaryota > Viridiplantae > Streptophyta > Magnoliopsida > Caryophyllales > Caryophyllaceae > Agrostemma > Agrostemma githago. Next base: position 70,739,444 of record OY288242.1, on the reverse strand, counting down.
TCTCGACAGTTAGCTTTGTCATTCTGGGGGCTTCTCCTAGGCAGAAGTTCTCCATCCACTCACATAATCCAAATACCTTCAAAATCTAGCCTCCTTTCTGTAGTGTGTCCTGGTACTCGGCTCAGTCGAAGACAAGAATCTGTCAGGACTCGAGGCAATACCCACCTTGGAAATGTACCCAAAAATCAAAAATCCAGAAGAGCACTAGACTACGGCATTGCTACTGCTAAGTCCTGCGAAAACAGTCTCATTACAGACTACTGCAATTCCCCTATAACGCATCCTTCTCATTTCGATGTACGACCGTGTTGTCACTCGCCTAGGCTACGGAATAGCGCAACTTAAGAGTCTTGTCATCTTAGGTGGCCCACCTCCTTACCAAGTCACGGTCCAACCCTTAGAGAGTCTAAGTCGTGTCTGTCAACTCGTCTCGTCGCGTCCAGAGTCGAGTCTGCCGGTAGGCCTCTCTTTTCAAATTCTCATTTTAAAATTTGCAAAAACTTAGTCATTTGAAAAAAACCCTTTTCGACAAGGTCAAATTTCAGTCTATTTAAACGGCAAATTTCTTTTCCACCTCTTTCAATTTTGGAAACCTATCTCCTAGCACGTGAGTTGCTTTCAGGACTTCGATTTCAAAATGCAGCAAAAATCATTTTTACTCCCCAGCGCGAGTCATATTTGTTTCGCCTACGTGTTGCATGCAAAATTTTATGTAACTTATACAGGTACAAATCACGACAGCGCAATTTGCATAACTCCCCAGCGGCATTTAACAAGATGAGCCCACATACAGGCCCATTTTAAGTCTCATGCGACGAATTCCCCACGGAGTTATCATCATCAGTTCAGGTACATTTCTAGCCCATGGCCGGCGGGCCCTTCACGCAGGTCTAATGGACCTTAAACGACCCGACCGGAAGCTGCCAGGTTTTAATCCTTGATTGACCTGGTGGCTACTCTGACTTTCGCCCTGTCCAAGCATCAGTCAGAGTGGGGGCTCTGTAGACACCCACATTTTGACCGCCAGGTGTCTATAGCAGTTTCCGACAAACACCCGATGATGATCGGACGCTAACGTGCTTTAACGTACTCGGAAATGGGCTCGAAATGATGGATATTTGGCTTAGGCATTTTAAGGAGTACAAATCTCACAAAACCAACCTCAAATTCAGGCCCAGTGGGTCATTTCGAGTCAAATAACACTAATTTGGGTCGAATCCGTCACCAGGGGTAAAACCGTCTTTTAGCGACCGAGTCAAAACCCGGTCAAAGACATTTCTCGAGACCCGTGAATCCACCGTGGCAGCTCACACGGTTGGTTCACACTCCAACTCTACAAAATCAGCCATACAAAAAATAATAATAAACAATTCCGTTTAAGGTGGAATTCGATCCCGAGTAGGAATCCTATCCGAGAACCGACTCAAACACTCAACCGAGTTGAAACACTCGGCCAAGTACACAAACCAGCCGGTTTGTTCCTCTTTTTCTTCCTACACAAGAAAACGGAATTCTCGTTCTCCTCAGCTTCTTACTCAAGCGGAAATTCTAGCTCAAACAGGAGTCCTATTCAAAAACCGATTCAAGTACCCGACCGAGTGTAAAACACTCGGCCGAGACATCACAAAACAAGAGCAAATCCACCGGTTTGCCTTTCTTCCTCCACAAGAAAGCGGAATTCTTATTTCCCTCAAATTCTCTCGTTTCCTATCCTAAGCGGTAGTCAAACTCTCCCAAGCCAAGGTCGGGAATTTCCTATAAATAGCCCCTGGCATCCAACACAAAAGAGAGGGAATAATTATTAGCAATCAATCATCAATTTCACACATTCACACACGATTCTTCAGCAATAGTTATCTAGCATCCCGACACATATAATTCCTTAGCATCGCTAAACCGATATTACGTTCGAAACCCGAAGGAAAACCGGTTCCTATACCCGAACCTTCACCCGTCAAAACCGTACCACCCTAACCCAACCGACGTTGCCTCGACACTCCCGTGCCTAGCCACATTCCGACGAGTCCCGATCCGAGTCAACAAGAGCATGTAGGTTGAGGGTGTAATCAAACCCGATTTCTTCCTTTCTCTCCCTTTCTCCTCTTCGTCCGTTTCTTATGGGTCAAGAGTCGTTCTTTTATTATTTTTCTAATATCGTTATTAACGAAAAACTATTTTCATAACGAATATTCTTAAGCATACGATATCGATTTTTCCATAATCGAACATCGTATCAAAAAGAATTATATTAAGATTTCGACGATATCAGAAATCGTTACATCTTTTTTTGTCAAAATTCTTTTCTTTTACTTTTCGTTCAAAATAACAATTTTCGAACAAAAATAAGAACGGACAGACCCGCACGCGAGTCGCGCCATGCCCAGGCGACTCGCGCGCAGGCCTGGAATCCGGGACTTCTTTTTTACGTTTTCGTTCGTTTTATTATTTATTCTTCGATCGATTTCTAAAATTTACATCCTTTCCAAAACTATTCTAGGTATTCGATATTGATTTCGTAGTCAACTATCGAATATAAAGAATATCGAAAATATTAAGTCGAGTACGGATCATGCAATATTCATACGCGATTTAATACGAACTTCGAGTTTTCGAAAACCGGACCCGGAACAGGCCACCACGCGACCCGCCGGCGTCCCGGGCGAGTCGCGCGGTTGGCTGTCATGCCGCGCCCTTTTCGTTTTTTTTTTCTTACTATTTTTCGAACTTCGTTTTTTTATACAAAACAACGTTCTTTTCAACAATATTTTTCAGATTTCGATTAATTTATTTTCTCGATTTCACATATTTATCTTTGCTATTATTATTTACAAATCGATACTAACTCGTTTGTTTGTTTTGTAGCAAATTCATCATTTTATTTCATTTGTTTTATTATACTAAAACGAATCTCACATGCTAAATACAACTTTGACGTTAATCAATTTTCATGCATTAAATTGACTTAGCAACCCATTCAATTCCTCACATGCTTAGGAAAACAATGTTTGCATATCATTCATCGTATTACTAACGCGCGCATTAAAACGTCATTCGATATCCTAGTAGAGGCCGCTAATGTGCGGGCGGGGTTGGGTGTTCTTAGTGAACTTCCCAACACGTACCCTCACCCCTTACTCAGAACCGTGGTTTCCGGATGTCCGAAACCATTGGCAACGAGAGTCATTCAATATACGATTAACCGCTCAAGTCGGCATCTATATCGATATGCAAAAGGGACGAGCCCGATAAACTCTGACATCGGAAATGGGCCGTATTTTGTACACGGCCCACTACGACATAGAGTGGGCTCGAACGGTTCCGAATAACCATAAAATTCGGTGGCGACTCCGACTTCGATTTAAATTTCCATTTGACCATCTCATGGAGATTCATTCGCCTCCCCAAAACCCGCGCGTGGCCGCGTCGGGGTGAACCTATGTCATGTCCACAACGTGTTTACGAGAAAGTAGTATTAAAATCACGTTTTAAAAAATAATTATGTACGAAATCGTGTAGAAAAAGATTAAATAGCAATTTCTCGATATTAATAAAAATTCTTGCGAATGAGGTAATTAAAATGGGTTTCGAGTTTAAAATAAGAATTCAAGTTTATATAAAGATAAACTCGGGAATATAAATCGTCAAAACGGAAACTCGAATAGAAATAAAATGCGTAAATCGAATGAAACGAAAGTAAGATGCATTTTAAGCATAAAAATGACTTTTCGAGGTAAATAGGACTTTACAAGTTCAAACGATTGAAAAAAAATGAATCTGTTTTATAATTATTTTAAGAAATACGAGTTAAATCGTAAACAAAATAAAATATTAATAAAATTTAATTTATAAAAATTAGAGGTGTTACAATGACTATGCATGGGGTGGTATTTGGAGCAAACTTGTTGGATGATTAGTCCTCATAAACAACTTATGGATGTCTAGTTCTTCTATGTTCATGATTCCTGTTTAAGTATCGCAGATATAGATACCCAAGTGAGTATTCAGATTTATTATTCATTGATCTTGTAGCTAATATCAAAATGCGTTCACCCCAGTGCGACCATAATAAATACGACTAATATTCTTATAGCCCGAGTTGCAATACATTACTAGTTATAGACTTATAGTATGTACCCAATGACTTTGATCCAAGTCGCTCACGCACTGAAGAACATATCTTTGAGGGGAGGGTCAAAAATTTTGGACCAAAATCGTTGCAATATGACACTTGGTCGCTCACTCACATAGTGACAATCGCCACAAAGTTCCTTAGTGGTTTACCTTTAAGCTATGAGAGCGTTTAAATCATGGTAGTAGGCGAAGAGTTCAGTGAGGCAACGAGTTAATTCTAAACGTAGTTTCGTGCTTGACTCATTTTATATGATTGATTTCAATTTTAGTGAAAAGTCATACTATACAATACTCTCTCCACCTCGGTCATTTGTTATCCTTTTATTCCCTCCATTTATTAATGTTTTTTTTTTTCATTTGCCTTTTTGGAGGTCAAAGCTACAAACGGTCAAAGCGTCGTCTTGGAGACCGTGTATAAAGTAAATGGGAAGAACAATTATAAATGGAGGGAGTATATTATTTGTGAGTAATAATTTAATCAAAAGATAACAAATGAGCTAGATAGAAAGGGGAACATTTACCAAAAATATCAAATCAAATGAAATACGAGTACAATTATTTTAAAATAAATACTTCCTCTGAGTCCCTATTATCGTTTCACTTTTCTTTTTTGGACTGAGTTTGATTTTTGTCCCATTTTCCTTTTTAGGTCATCAATGTTCATAATTACTCTCTTGTTTCTCTTTCTCCTTCCTTCTTTGAACTACTCATTTTCTCTTCCTTATTTTCCAACCCAAAAGCTTTTGGGAGGGAGTAAATTACATCTGTCTCAAAATAAAAATTGCTATCAAAATAAGACGGTCCTTTGTACCTCTTGAGTGTTGATGACTTGACATGGTGTATTTGCGTATTGTATCCGTTGAAACAGAAGGCGCTCCCCACATTCACATTCACATTCACTCTCCCGAGTCCCGACTCCCTCACTTAATGCTAGCCTGTTACTTTCACCCATTCACCCCCTCAGTACTGACAACTGACTAAACCTACTCCTACTCCTCCCTTCCTTCCTATTCACTTCTCTCTGCACAAAACTTTAACCACATTTATTCCCCCCTCACTCACTCACTCACTCTCAAGTCTCAATTCTCAACCCCAAACTTTGCTTACTTCTTCTTCCCCTTCTATTTCCTACATACATACCAACAACTAACAATAATGTCAGTAAAATTATTAAGTCAAACTCTGAATTCAAACACATTTGTAGGTCAAAAACTCTACATTTTGATCCTAATACTGCTTATCTTTTTAACATTCTCCTGTTTTCTTCTCTGTTTCTGCTTCATCATCAAGAGGAGAAACAAATCAAACAGTCCAGGGATTCTTCCCTTGGTTATCAGGGCATTTCAGGAAGAAGAAGAAGATGGGGTAGCAAAGATGAAAATAGGTGAAATTCTCAAGGGAAGTAGTAAAACAGAGGAGATTGGGATATTAGTTGATGGAGAAAAGGAGAGTAGAAAGTATGGAGGGATGATGAGTAGGTCAGGGGAGAGTAGCAGCGATGCGTGCTCCTCAAGTAAGCTGTCGGTGGGTTCGTCGTCCACGACAGGGACAGGGACAGGAGGTGAGGTGGCTGTGGCTGTGGCTAACATTGGGTGGGGGAGGTGGTATAGCTTGAGAGAGCTTGAGGCGGCCACACGTGGATTTTCTGAGGATAATGTCATTGGTGAAGGTGGTTATGGCATTGTCTATAAAGGTCTTCTTGAGGATGCCTCTGTTGTTGCTGTCAAGAATCTCCTTAACAACAAGTATGTTCCATGGTTAAAAATACTTTGAATAATAATACAATGTGTCCCTCTATGTTACTATCTGCACTCATGACTCATGGTTGAACAAAAAAAATACAGAATATATTCTAAAATAATACTCCATACATTAATTTATTATAGAATAAGAGGTCTCTAGAACCGTTGATAAATGAGTCATGTTTTTATTTAAAAGGATCCTTACATACTATGAAACTGTTTCACACAATAATTACCGAGTAATTTGTGGACATTTTAGTTTTCCATCTGGAGGATTGGAACCTATGTGTATCTTGCTAGTAGCAACGGTATCCCAACCGTATGAAAACTGATTAAAATTATCGATTTTTGCCACCCAAAATTTATAAAAACGATATTTTTTCCTAAGTGAACTTGTTACCAAAAATTTTAATCCTAGAATGGGTCCGTTGTATATGCTGAAAGCCTGAAATATGTGAAGTGAACATTAATAAGGTTTGGTGAAGATATAATGTGGTGAGAGAGGTTACCAAGTTTAGCCATTAAGTTGGTTGGATGGTTTTCAAAAACATGTGAGTTTAGAATGCCTCAGCTGAGTCATTAATGCTCTCTTGGTTTACAATTTATTAGTGGTTGTCGGATGTTTTTATCGTTGTCAAATGATCGTTGAATTTATAAAACAAACTCTTTTTCAGAGGTCTAATTGCTTAAACTACGTTGTCTCGACTAGCTATTAGAGCTTTTGAATATGCAAGAGAACATGTACGGAGTAAGATGTAATGCAAAAAATTGTAAAAACATGAATAAAAGATTTTCTTTACTTTATCGTGAAAGAGCTTGTAAATTGCACGAGTAATATGAAACGAAAGGATTACTAGTCAAATAGAGTAAAAAACCTATTCATGAGATGATTACCTATATTTAGATTCAATATATTAAGGATACTTGGTACTCGTAATAGTTAGTGTATTGATTAACATTTTAATTAAGTTGATCATGGAAGATACTGTAATAACTGTATATGTTACTCCTGCTACTGTATTGATTGTTTGGATAAAGCACGCACAAAAAAATCTGTTATCGTAAAAGCAGAAATCTCATACTCCACTAGTGTGGTGTTGAATTGTGAATTGTGATGACCTATGCTATGATTCATGATTGTGGTTGGTTGGTGTCCCCGGATTGATTTTAATTTGGTGTGTGTATTTTTTATCCACATGCATGCTTTGTGGTAAACAGTCATTGTGTCGGTATGGGTACTCTTATGATTGCTTCTTTAGATCTAAGGGGCACAATTGGGAATGTATGTGTATGTGTATGTCACCACTCATCACTCACCACTTGATTGCATTTTCAACTGCACCTCGAATCAGTTTAGTTCAATCTACTTCTACGTCACACGTCAGTTTAATTATCAACAACGATCTGAACCTAAATACAGTATCAAAAAAATTTGTTTAATTAAGTATAGTATAATGGTCTACAATGGTCTACTGATCTTTTTTTCATGTAACTTGGTTTAGGGAAAGTAGAATGCTCAATTAAGTCTTTAATCTATTTTCTCATTTTCATCATATGGTTTGGCCTTCTTTGACAACTTTTTTTTTTGCTTTCTCTTCTTTCAATTGAATGCACTTTATTTTTCCTTCTGCTACTTTGATGGGCCTTTTTATTTTTACTCAGGAGAGAATATGGGAAAATTCTTTTGTACTCAACCTTAAAAGGATATACAGTATATGCTTATATATCAATCTGGGTCTATTTTTTTTGTTGTACTCCTAGTAAACTATGGTACTCCGACTCCTAAATTTTGATACCATACCCGTGCCCAACACGACAGTCAATGACTCAAGGAGTCAATGGTAGGGAGAGCTAGTCGGAGTCTGATACTTGGATGTGTACTTGTGTTCTATACCTGTACTTGAGTCTGAGTAACATAGATAGTAAATACGGAGCAATAGCTTAGGTTGCTTCTGATTTTCCGAACATGACATTGAGCATAAAGATAAAAAAGATTAAATCTTTCATCCGTTAAGGACAACACAAATTCTCATATGAGACGGTCTCACGATACGATTATTGTGAGACCTCTCATATGGGAGGAAGTTATTAAAATAATAAAATACTACTATGTGAGAGGTCTCACAATAATCGCATTGTGAGACCGTCTCACAGGAGACTAACTGGTTGAAACTTGCTTTCTTTTGTGACTTGAGATGCTGTTTTGGGTCATGATCCATGAAACAAATCATTGTGGCGATAAAGAGAGAAAAAAATACTAGTCAGTTAATTCTAGACGGATAAGGTCTTAGCCTAATCCCTCTTATTAATGATATTGTATATTGGTATTTACTGACAGTATCAGTAAATCAGTAGCCTGTGAATATAGGCTCCTTCTCTAAGAAAATGTGACCAAGTCACGCATGAACATGCTTACTGTAGGGGGCAGGCCGAGAAGGAGTTCAAAGTGGAAGTGGAAGCCATCGGAAAAGTGAAACACAAGAATCTGGTAGGACTTGCTGGTTACTGTGCAGATGGAGCGCAGAGGTACAATTTTATCCATTAGAGGCTTTTTGACTTGAATATCGTCCATTTTATGACTATTACGAAGTATTGATATCTTGTTCCTGCAACTGCAATGTTGTCGCTGTTATTTCTTAGGATGCTTGTGTATGAGTATTTGGATAATGGAAATCTAGAACAATGGCTGCATGGAGATGTTGGTCCTGTAAGCCCACTAACGTGGGATATCCGTATGAAGATTGCTATTGGAACGGCTAAAGGGTAACTTTCATGACATCCCTTGCTTATATCCACCATCTTATTTTATTGAAGATTACCAACATATAGGATTTACTTGTATTTGGCACAGATTGGCGTATTTGCACGAGGGACTAGAACCCAAAGTTGTCCATCGTGATGTGAAGTCCAGTAACATTCTTCTCGACAAAAACTGGAATGCTAAAGTATCTGACTTTGGGCTAGCCAAGCTCTTGGGATCTGAGTCAAGTTACGTGACCACGAGAGTCATGGGGACATTTGGGTTTGTCTCTTCATTCTGCCACTAAAACTTTCTTGTAAAACGATTTCATCCCACGCTAAAACTAATTTGTGAGTTTACAAAATGCTATTTACTGATGACCAATGCTGATTTGAAGTACTACATATTGATTTTGTAGGTACGTCTCCCCGGAGTATGCAAGTACAGGCATGCTAAGTGAAGGAAGCGACGTATATAGTTTTGGAGTTCTCCTCATGGAACTAATTACAGGAAAATGCCCTGTTGATTACTCTAAACCACCTGGAGAGGTAATTGTTTTTCCTTCAGTACTCTTTTCTTATCCTATTATTCATAATAATAACTACGAGTAATACGGAACTAGTACTTTTGTATGTTTCAGATGAACTTGGTTGACTGGTTTAAGGGAATGGTAGCAAACCGACATGCAGAAGAGATGGTGGACCCATTGATGACAGTAAAACCCTCGTCAAGGGCACTGAAGCGTGTCTTGTTGATCTGCCTTCGGTGTATAGATTTGGATGCCAGTAAGCGGCCTAAGATGGGGCAGGTTGTACATATGCTTGAAGCTGACGAGTTCCCCTTCCGTTCTTCTGTAAGTCCTTTTCCTGTAATCCCTCTACACTTGTACAGTCACCCTTATGTACTTGTGTATTCAGCATATGAAATGTATACCATTAAAAGGCTGAACATATGTACATACCATTGAGGACCAATGTTCGTTACGTGCCAGAATTAATGTTTTGGCTTTTGCAGGATCATCGGTCTACTCAACAAGAAGCTCCTATTCCATCTGCTAACAGCAAAATGAGTTACCCGATTAAGGATATTGCACGATAACAATAGGTGGAGATCATCAGAAGTTAAATCTCAGAGATTTAGAATCAATTGCACGATGATGAGTGATGATTGCATAGAAAGCGTAAACACTGTAAATACAGCCTCTTTAGACAATTGAAGCTTGATGATGCATTGGCTTTTGTATGGGAGTTTTAGTTCTCTAGTTAAAACAATGGACACTGAGTGAGCCTTGAGCGTAGTAAATACTAAATAGATATTCCTTGTAAACTGGTAAGTGTTTGCGTTTTTTTAGCAGAAATCTACTAAAACCACCAACACTGGGGAGAGGAAAAAAAAAAAGAATCCCGTTGCCGGGACTTGAACCCGGGTCTCTCGGGTGAGAGCCGAGTATCCTAACCAACTAGACTACAACGGATTATTTGGTCCTGCAAAACTGCAAAACGCTTTTAACTCCGTATAAAACTGCAAAACGCTTACTGAATCAATACCGCAACGGAACTCTATATAGTTATTCTAATTTGAATTTCAAGTGTTAATAGCTCCCTTGCCTCGATCTAGAGGTTGAGAGTTCAAATCTCATTTGCGATGTATTGCGCTCTTCCTTAGGAAAAAATATTATATTAAAATAAATTCTACAATTTCTCAAAGCCTGAAAATTTTTGGAACCTTAGTGGTATATATGTGTGAGGACTATGTAGTTTTTTTATTTATAAAATATAAGTATTATATATCAATAAATTACATGTACAAGCTAATCAACTCTTAGCCTTTGAAGCCATTCCATCTCCAATTGAGATGGCCGACCTTTAATCAACCAATCAAAACGAGCACATGACTCCTTTTTAATGCACTTGAATACTACTAAATCAACCAATTCTTCACGTTTATATTATTTCAGGAGCCCCTCCCCCTTTTCCTCTAAAAAAAATCTAGCTTTCCTCCTCCATCTGGGGGCCAACATCGATAATTAACCGATGGTAAGCCCCAAAAATTGTTTAATTCTCAATTCCTGATAATCAAACACTTCTTCAATAAAAAATCTTTTTTTATGAGAGTATTCGTTTTTTCGTCATTTATTTCGAGGTTTCTTTCCTTTATTTCGAGTTTTCAGTCTTTTACATTAGTAGAGGACTTAGATTTATCAAGAACTATGTGCAAGATCATTCGAGCAATGGAATTTCTACATACAGTGATAAAATTGAGGTCCGATCTCGGTCTACTATATGTAAAAATAGAGAAAATTCATCATTTTGGAGACTATTTCAGTAAATCTATAGATTCCTTCGCGAAAGGTTATGTCAATAAACAACGATATATAAAAGGCTATGTAGAAGCGCTTTATTCTAATAGCGATCTTTGTCTCAAATGTGTTCTTTATTAATTTTTTACAAATCTGTATTCAGTTCAATTTGACATCGTTTGTAGATGCCAGATACTTATTATTAATGATATAGATCTTCACTTCAAAAAAAAAATACACATGAATACTATATGAGGACGAACTATAACACCTTCCAATCTTGTTTTGTTTCTTTGAGTCCGAACGTTGGAGACAGTCGCATTGAGCGCAGCACACCACACATTTAGTTGCAGGACAGTTCCCGTAGGCTTCATTATTCAACAATTCACGCCCCATTCTTTTGTTCAATCAACCCGCAATAAGGTGCAACAGGCTGCAGGCTGCCACTGTACTGACAATGAAAAAACAAATGTCCAGCAGTCTCCCTCCAAGCATCGTACAAGCAGCACCTGTCATTGTCACAGCCGCCATGTCGATGAAGCCTAGCCCTTGTATTCAACGCATCACGACATCCGAGCCAAGTAATGAACTAATGTTTTGGAATCACCTATTTGTTCCAAACCAGGCGCGCCCACTTCACTTCTGCCAGTTTTTTTCCGCAACAGTTGATAACCCGCAACAATGGAGTATTCGACCTTACTATTATCCTTCCAATGCCATCCTACAAACTGGCCTTTGTACACCTTCTTCAACCCACATATTCTCTTCCATGCCCATGAAGCAGACACCTCTGGAATGTAGTCTCTCAAATCTTGTCCCTTCAAGTAGAAGTGATGCACCCATAGTTTGTTCTTCTACTCAAACAACCAGGCCACAAGTTTCAGAATAGCTGCTTCATTCCAATTGGCTAGTTGACGTAACCACAATCCCCCTTCCGACTTAGGAAAACAAACCTTCTCCCAGGCCACAAGAGGAACACGATGGTACTTATCCTTCCCTTCCCACAAAAAGTTCCGACATAATGCATCAATTCTGGCCAAAACACACTTAGGGATAATAAAAATCAAGGCCCGATAGGTGTGCACCTGCTAAAGAACAGATTGAACAAAAGTCAAGCTCCCAACATATGAGAGTTTCCTTGCACCACTGCTCACAATCGACAGGTAATCCTTTCTACCAATTTAGCACAATCCTGTTTTGACAATTTAGTGGTTTGGATTGGAATACCCAAATAACGAAATGGTAACTTCCCAGCTGAACAACCAATCATTCTCAAAGATTCCAATTTTTGAGTATTAGTCAGCCCAGCACAGAAAAGATGGGACTTGCCTATGCTCATGGTAAGGCCCGATGTTTTAGAAAACGTTGCAAATGCCCTCATCAAATTTTAATTGAGCCCTCATCTCCTTTGCAGAAAAGCAATAAATCGTCCACATACATTAAGCGACACAACTTCAAAGAAGCACATTTAGGGTGGTATTTGAACTTAGAATTCTACGCTACAAACATAAGGGTACATGCGGGACAAATATTCCATACATATAGTGAACATAAGCGGAGATACATGATCCCCTTGTCTCAACCCTCTTTTACCTCGAAAAAACCAAACGAAACCTCATTTAGAGTCAAAAAGTAACTCACATTAGTGACACATTCCATAATTCAGCCTCGAAACTTCTACAGAAAATTAAGCGCCTCCATCATCTGATCCAAGAAGGCCCATTCAATATTATCATATGCCTTTTGAAGATCAATCTTCATAAAACATCTAAGAGACATGGCCTTCCTATTGTACAGTTGCACCAAATCTTGACAAATAAGAACGTTCTCAATAATATTCCGACCTGCGATGAACCCACCCTGCTGTGGACAGATAATGTCTCGCAACACCATCCTAAGTCGCTTACTCAGCAATTTTGATATGCATTTGTATACCACATTACAACAGGCTATTGGTCAAAAGTAAAGAACACATTCTAGCTTGTTCACCTTGGGAATAAGAGTCAAGTTAGTAGCATTAATCTGTTTAAGGAGCTTCCCGGATATGAAAAGTCCTTCACAGCAGCCAGCCCGCCACCACATCACCTCCAACTATATCCCACGCGTCTCTGAAAAACTGGCTAGAATACATGTCAGGACCTAGTGCTTTGTCCTTAGGTATACTAAAAAAAAGGCTCCTTGAGCTCCTTTGTTGTAATAGGCGCAAGAAGAATGTCCCAATGCTCCAAACTACACACTCTCCCTTGCTTCACCATTCCCATTTGAACTGATTCAACCTCAGCCGAACTCCCAAGAAATGACATGTAATAATCCAAGAATGCATTCTGCACATCAACCGCCTCTGTCCTTTCAATCCTCTGACCATACTTAATGAGCATCACACAATTCTAAGCATATCGTCTTCGGAGTACAGAATGAAAATAAGACATGTTCATATCACTTTCCTTGAGCCAAGTGACCTTAGCTTTTTGCTGCAAAAATGATCTACTTACCCGTTGTAACCACTTCACTTCTTTATTACTACGCCATTCGCATTTCTAGACCCTCAGATTAGTAGGATCTTCCTGAATTGCTAACTGCACTTGCCGCAACTCCATCTCCGCCTGATTGCATCTATTCACAACATCACCCACGCTTGCTGCTGAATTCAATCCCTTAAGTACCTGTTTCAGTTTTTTGAGCTTTATAACTAGCTGAAACATATAGGTTCCTTCAATCTTGTTCTGCCAACTATTCTTTACCAAATCCAAGAATTGGGGACACATTCCCCACATATTCATGTACTTAAAGGACCTTGCTCTCCGGTCCTGCTGCTTATCCATCTTGATTACACATGGACAGTGATCAAAGGTACCCTCAGGGAGAAAGTGAGCATACCCTTCAGGAAACGCATCGATCCATTCCTTGTTAGCTAGACACCGGTTAGACTCTATGATCGGCTCCCAATCGGTTCGGTCGTTTAGCGAAGGATGAGGGATCAAATAATATTTATAAGACTCGTAAATAACCCAAAAACAACTAAGCATATTCGTGGTAAGTCGAGGTTGGTCCATAGGGAACGGTACGAAATTGAGTAAAAGAAATGTGCATGTGTTCTAATGGGGTTTTTAAAGGTAGAGTCTAGAATAAAATGCGATAAATAATAAGAGATGATCAAATAAGAAAAGGTGTTAGGGGGAAGTCGGAAATCGGAAATTGGGGTCTAGGAATCTCGGAATCGGGTCGGTCACAACATCGGTAGAGGGAGAATGCCACCTTTCGTTTTCTTCACTCTACTCACCTAAATTCCCGCTTTCGCGGTGAAGAAGGGTAAGTCTCAAGTCAAGATAATCTCTACCCCGAGTTTCTCCTTATTGGTAGAAATGACTCAAGGTCGATCTAGTTGGCCGGACTAAGTCAACAATTAATGACACAACAACCTTAGACAAGATAAACCAACAAGCAAGCAACCAAACCAAAGTCCTCAATTCAAATAACCCAAGATCCTCCTCCCTAAACCCCCAACAAGAAATCTACTCACATTTCATGATGGAAACTACAAAAACATTAACAATAGAGAAAACAACAATAACATGCATAATGATTAAATCTAGAGAAAATAACAACAATATAATGAAGAAAATTGCGATCAATAAAATAAACTACAAAGCGATCTAGAAGCAATACAAGTAAAATCAATGAAAATGGTGCAATAATGGGAGAACGATATTGAATCTAATCTAGAGATTAGGGAGAAGAAGAGAAATATAGCATATTTCGAATTCTAAATAGAAAAAAAACAATGCATCTACCTCTCACAATCATTCTCGACAAACGCTTTTCAAAACAATCACATTCAATAATCGATTTTATCAAAAGCGGGAATGTACATCAGACCAAACACACGGACGGTGCCTCAATATTGAGGCACACAGTCCCGTGTGCTCGAGCGTCCAGGCGCACCGAGGCGCGTGCTCTTGTCTATGCATATTTCGGATTTCGAATCAATTATCGATTGTCTTCGACGCGTAATTTGGCTAATTTTCTGTATATTTGATATCGGTTCCATAACCGAAAATCGAGTATTAGATTTAGTTGAATTTTGCTTTATCCGTTCATAACGAGTCAACTCTCGTTTCGAACTCATACAGTCATTTCGATAACATATATACCAAATCGTGCAATCCGGTAGTTTAGTTCTAATCTAACTATCACTATTACTACCGTGTACTATTATTCAAAAGTATTTTCAATACAACTAAGAACGAATATCCGAGGACGCTAATTTGAACATCGTAGACCGCAATGGTAAGCATTGATGTCAATAACGTGTAGGATCTAGAATTCGCGATGACGAGTCCCAAATTATTTTCTAAAAACGACTTAGAACGAATACTAATTGACGCAAAATCGATTACCGTGGGCTATTATTAGCTAAACGATGGTATCGATACGCGGAGAGTTGTATGTTCGTGATGACAAGTCGGGACGAAACATTTCGAGGCCTCGGGATCAAGTTAGTATCACACTTTGGTCCTATATGCCAGGGATCCAGGCGCCCTACCACCTGCGCTTGAAAGCTGAGTCACTGAGCCTCATGCGCCTGACTTCCAGGGCGCACGAGCTCACGCGCCTGAGCTTTCTTCCTCTGGTTAATACGCAGCATAATGCGTATTTGATCGGAGTCCGTCCAGTATTTCGATTGTCAGTTTCTATTTATGTTTTCTATTTACGAGTCCGTTTATAGCTCACTTTTACCGTTTCCAATTCGATATTATTATTGTTATTTTTCGTATTGTGAATTCCGCGTTGTAATCCGCCCGTGTAACTTGTAATCTACTTTCAAGTTATTTAATTCATTGTTTGACATTTACTGTTTTCAAATGAACATCGCATGCTAAAACAACTTCGATGATAAAAATCGAGATGCATTAAACGACGTAGTGAACATACAGCTCACATGGATGCCTAGTTTAAAACAATGTTTGTCATACATTTTCATCATCTTACTAACACGCGTACTTAAACACCAATTGATATCTTAGTAGAGACCGCTATGTGCGGGCAGGGTTGTGTGTCCGTCGTGGGTTTCCCAACACGTACCTTCACTCCTTAATCAAAACTTTCGATTTCCGGATGCCTAAAACCATTGGCAACGAGAGTCATTCGATGTACGATATTCGATAAATCGACATCGGTATCGTTATGCAAAGGGACAAAGCTCACAAGCCCTAGTACTATAAGGCAACCCGTGCTTTGTGCGCGATACGTCTAAGATTAGAGTGAGTTTGAACGGGTTCGAACTCCCACAAAATTCGGCGGCAACTTCAATTTCGATTTAAATTTCAATCCGAGAACAATCTCACACGAGAATATCCGTGTAACAGCCATAAATTTTCACGACCAAAATAGAAGAATAAAAAAGGAAAACTCAAAGTCGTTACTCCGCACTTAGCTCACAAGGCCAAATGCAAGGCAAAAGAATAATATAAGAATTAAAAGAAATATAAAATCCGATGCTAATTAAATGAAAACGTTGCAGCGGAAGACTTAAGTCTCACAAAATCCAAAACGATTTAAAACAACTTCAAACCAAATTCAACATAAATATAAATAGTTCGGAGGTAGTGTTAAATAATAAAGTCCTTCCTCGCTCACCATCGCGAAACCAAAATGCACCAATGCAGCATATTAAGTGTACCTATCAACTGTACCCAAAACACAAATAGGTACAGGTTCTAGCGGGGGAACGACCCAAAACAAAAGGACGTCAGCAAAGCTGAGTAAAATATACTCCATCCGTTCCAATCAATTCCATACATTATTTGCTTTATCACGTTGTGGACATGACATAGGTCCACCCCGACGCGGCGACGCGCGGGTTTGGGGAGGCGAATGAATTTCCATATGAGATGGATCGAATTGAATTTTAAATCGAAGTAGGAGTCGCCACCAAATTTTGTGGTTATTCGGAACCATTCGAACCCACTCTATATCGTAGTGGGCCATATTTAAAACCTGGCCTATTTCCGATGTCAGAGCTTATCGGGTTCGTCCCTTTGCATTACGATACCGATACCGACATTATCGGATACCGTGTATTGAATGACTCTCGTTGCCAATGGATTCGGACATCCGGAAACCATGGCTCTGAGTAAGGGGTGAGGGTACGTGTTGGGAAGTTCATTGAGAACACCCAACCCCGCCCGCACTTAGCGGCCTTTACTAAGATATCGTTCGGTTTTGTATACACGCGTTAGTTCGACGATTGAATGATATGCAGAGATTATTTTCCTAAGACATGTGAGAAAAATAAATAAATGGGTTGCTAAGTCGTTTAATGCATGTTAAACTAATAACATCAAAGTTATTTTAGCATGTGAGTTCGTTTTAGTCTAATAAAACGAAGAAATTAATAAATTACTACAAACACGAGAAAACGAGTTAGTAACGATTGAATAATAATATAGCAAATAAATATACGAGATCGAGAAAATAAATATTAATCGAAATCTGAAAAATATTGTTAAAACGCTGTTTTGTATAAAAAACGAAGTTCGAAAAAAAAAAAAAAAAAGACGAGAACAACACGCCGTGGCAGCCGGCCGCGCGGCTCGCCCGGGACGTCGGCGGGTCGCGTGGCGGCCTGTTTTCGAAAGCGGTTTTTTGGAAATTTCCGATTAAATCGCGTACGAATATTGCATAATTCGTACTCGACTTAATATTCTCGATATTCGTTATATTCTATAGTTGACTACGAAATCAATATCAAATATTTGGAATAGTTTTAGAAAAGATATGAATTTTAGAAATCGTTTCGTAGAATAAATAATAAAAAACGAACGAAAAGGCTAAAAAAGGACCCGGGTCACAGGCTCGTGCGCGAGTCGCCTGGGCGTGGCGCGACTCGCGTACGGGTCTGTCCGATTTTTATTTTTTGTCGAAAATCGTTAATTCTTATAAATCGCGTACAAATATGGATTAATTTATACCCGACTCATATTTTCGATATTCGTCGTATTCGATATTCGATTATGAAATCGATATCGAATAGTCGGAATGATTTTAGAAAAGGTTTTGAGAAAAGTTTGTTTTGAACGAAAGGTTTAAAAAAAAAGGATTTTGAACGAAAAAAATGTAACGATATCGTCGAAATCTTAATATAATTCTTTTCGATACAATATTCGATTATATAGAATCGATATCATATTTTTAAGAATGTTCGATGAAAATAGTTTTTAATAATATTGATATTAGAAAATATAAAAAAGAAGACCGACGAAAGACCCATAATAATAAAAAAATGAGGAGAAGAGAAGAGAAGAAGGAGAAGCGGGTTCGATTTACACCCTCAACTTACATGCTTTGTTTTCTCGGGATAAGGCTCGTCGGAAAGTGGCTTAGACTTAGGAGCGTCGAGATGATGAGGATGAGTTTAGGGTGTCAGTTTGGATGAGTGGTTTGGACATCGGGGTTGGCCGGACGGTAGGACAGTTTCTCGGGACTTCGAGGCTTCGGAAAGGTGTTGGGATTTGCTAGATATCGAGGATGTATGAAAACCGTGTTATGAGGCTGTTTTTTCGGTGTTAATTCCGATGTTGTGATGTGATTTTCGGTTCTTTTTCGATGTGTATAATGTGTTGGATGGGAGGTCCTATTTATAGAGGTCCCCGACCTTGGCTTAGGAGAGTTTGAATACCGCTTAGGATAGGAAACGTAGAAGTTTGAGGAGCATGAGAATTCCGCTTTCTTGGCAAGGAAGAAAGGGTATCTCGGCTGGTTGGGGGTGTGTTAGCCGAGTATTTGGTACTCAGTCGATGTCTGATTCGGTTTCCGGATAGAATTCCTACTTGAGGTCGAATTCTACCTTTAACGAATTGTTTAATGATTTAATGAATCTGAAATTTTGTAGGAATCAGCCGTGTGAGGTGTCACGGCTGACTCACGTGTCTCGGGAAAATCTTTGACCGGGTTTTGACTCGATCGCTAAAAGACGGTTTTACCCCTGGTGTCGGTTTCGACCCAAATTAGTGTTATTTGACTCGAAACGACTCACTCGGCCTGGATTTGAGGTTGGTTTTGTGAAATTTGTACTCCTTAATAAGTCTAAACCAAATGTCCATAATTACAAGCCCATATCCGAGTCTATCAAAGCACGTTTACGTCCAATCATCATCGGGTGTTTGGCGGGAACTACTATAGACACCTGGCGGTCAAAATGTGGGTGTCTACACACGTACACCATGCACGCTTTCTTTTGTCTATATCTTTAGCTACGTAATTCTAAAAATTATAAAAATTTGATATTCATGATGCACTCGATTGGACAATTTAAACAAGATTTCACGTGACAATATTTTAGCGTATATATTAAAAGTTATATCGATGATTCTTCTCACCTATAAATAGTGCATAATATCCAAATACATGGAATTGATTGGAACGGAGGGAGTATTATAATGAAAATGTAATACAATAATTATAATTTGTAGTAAACTCAAATCAGAGTTAAATGTCACCGTCTCGATACCAAACCAAAATACTGTGAAAACAGTAGTCAAAACCAAACCAACCAAAGTATATTGTCACCATCTGTGTGCCAAGGTCCTACCCTTTTTGCACGATCTAAAGGTACTACCTATGCTTAGCTAGACTTATTATAGTGCGCACTACTCACATTTGGATAATCAGTAGGATGAGACTGTCAAAGGAGAAAGTCTAACTACCTAGCAAGTGGGGACCAAAAATCCCACTCAACACAACTCGGGCCAGGAGTTCAGTTTCGGGACGTCTCAGACGCACCTTAAACCTCATAGACCAACAGAGCTCCTAGAGTCTGTTATAACCAACAAAGTATTTCCAAAACAATACAGGTATGTGACTCGTGTCACAAAGTTCAATATCCAAATATTACGAGGATTATGAAAATTCATCATTGACAAAATAATTCACAAAACTGTTATTAAAATATAATTTAAACCGAACATGCTCTTTACTTAAAGGTAAAAAGGTTAAAAAGTCCTTACCTCTTAAGACGGTCAATCCAAGTTAAGATTAATCCAAAAAATCTTTCTCCTCGAACCCACATTACAAATAATATCAATAGTTCAATAACCAATCTAACCGATTCATATAATTATCGTCTCGTTCTACCACTAGAATTCTCTCAAAATTTTATATAATGGTTGACAATCTACCTCCTTAATTACGAACTCACACGGATAGCTGGTCTAAACATAAGACAAGCTAAGGAGCTAACTAAAGTAGCTCACTTAAATAATCAAGGCCAAGTCTATGCACACTCGAGTCCCTATTCTATACAAACTCCCCAACGTCCTAACATACAAAAACCGAAACGAAGCCCTCCAACTTGAATCAAACTTCGCAGCAAGTAGTATATAGTTACTAGTGACATCACTCTGCATCATCACCAAAACCAACAATTTCCATTGCCATTACTGTTCACCAACTACCTCTCAGAGGCACGCCCAAATCACTCCAACCCCGATTTACTAATAAAACTCAAGCAACAGACATACTAATCACCCCAATTTCTACCCAACAAAGTTCGCTAATGCTACTTGAGAAAGCTTTCACAACGATCACTTAAAATGAAATACAGTGACAATCGGAATAATCCGATACCAACAAATTGTTTGACACAATCTCTCTTAATCCAGACCCATGATATTAAAAACCAAATCGATTTATAAAATTGTACGAAACCAGATTTAACAACTCGAAATTAGTAAAATTGGAATACTTACTATTAATAGGATGTCGGAAGAGGAGTAAAAAGCAATCGAATGAAAATCGGGGAGTGATTGACTGATTGATAGTGGAAGACGGGGAGCAAAGGCGTAATAGTGCGACATAAAAGTTTGGTTTGAATGAATGAATTGAATGGTGGGGTAGGGGTTGATACGTAGGGTTTAAGTAGTTTTTTTTTTCTTTTCCTTTTTGTGTTTGACTCAAAGGTCAACCCGAAATCAAATTGGTTTCCAAATATATAAAACATTACACTTTTAAAATAGCCAAAAACTGTTTTACTTATAAGAAGGCCCAAAATACTTAAATTATAGGGTTATTTAACGACAATAATACCAACTATAGGGCGTCTTCCCAAAATAATATTAATTTCAATAAATCTGAGAATAATACGTATTCATGGAGTAGTTAAACAAGAGTAGTATAAGTGACTTTATAACTTACTAAATCAGGTCACCTAATTAATATTTAACCTGCTACTTATCCTCCATCTTCCTCCTTAGACCTAGATAACGGGTGAACCATGTCGGGTCAGCTTCACGTCGGGGCACTTTTTGTAAGAATTATGGGTCTAATACAATATATGTGGACAACATTATTTGGACCTATTGTATTTATTAGCTATCATTAAAGCTGAGCCCAAATACGTGATCCGTCATAATACAAATGATACGGGCTTATTTACGTCTTATAAAGTATGGGTCGGATACTATAATAGTGTAGAGACCCATTAGGGCTTTATGGGATATATGATGGGCTTATCCACTAAAGGCGACTAATATAGGTCACCAGGGTTTCACATCTCTCTCTATATATAGTCAGGGTTATGGTCCCTGACAGCACACTTTTGACCTAATATCTTATATATCCCATCGGTATGGAGAAATCCAAAAGGCGAGTGTGTCTGTTAGAAGACCTAATCCAGAAGACCGACGTAAGTTAATCTATCAGTATTATCAGGTACGCTTCCGATACAACTAATTACAGTTTATTACCAATTAATTCAGTATGAAGTTTTCAGTCTTAGGTCAGATTAAATCTAACACTTTTGGGTTAACATAATCGGGTTGACTTCGGGTCCGGTCGGATAATTTCGGGTTTAGGTAATTCTCGAGTTTGCTGTTTTCAACTTTTTTTAGGGATATCGACTTGTTTTCTATAATAATAGTCGGGTCAGTTTTGCGTTAGCTCGGTCAATTCAGATTACGGGTCAAAATCAGGTCTTCAATTTGGGTATCGGGTCGGGTTCGGTTTGGCTTATTCGGGTCGGGTCAGTTTCGTCAGGTCTATTCCTCCTTCTCTCCTTCATCCTCTTTCTCCATTACCCTTCATCCTTCTTCAACTTTTTTCTATACGTTTTGTTTAGATTAATGTGTTGATTTTGGTGTAGAATTGTGTTAGCTAGATTTGGTCAGATTAAAGACTTGAAGGAAGAGGAAGACGGAGAATGCCTCGTACACTGAGTAAGTGAAAAGGAGTGAAATAATATGAAATAAATTAAAGACAAAAAAGGAAGGTGAGCGGATTCTACCGCTAACTGGTCATATATACTACTTTGGTTTAACTACTCCAAAAATACGTATTATTCTCTAATTTTTTAAAATTGGAATTATTTTCAGAAGACGCTCTATAGTTGGTATTATTGTCGTTAAATAAAATCAATATATATATATAATTAAAGGAGGTTTTTTATTTATTTTACAACCAATATTAACTATATTATTATTTTATTTCTTGGTTTTGAGTAAATATTAGGTTAGAAGTACACTTCTTAATTCTAACCTAAGATGGATTTTGAGTGAAAGTAGAATTCTTTTTATAAACAACACAAGTCTACTAATTACATTACCATAATTACTATACCCAACACGGGGAATATGTCATACTATATATAATAATAACAATTATGCATGTGCTTAAAATTGATTGATTATGTAACACGTATAGATGATTATCATTATATTGAGTATATTGATTATTATTAGTTATTATCAGTAATAGTATAAAATAATAAATTTTGATTGAAAGTAGAATTCATACTTTTAACCTTATAAGATGGATTTTTTTAATGTACATAATTTTTTAAAATAACTTTAAACATGTTGGGTGAAAATACTAAATACGGATCGGTTTAATTATGGGTCGTGTTATATGGGTCCGAAACGAGTTATGTCAGAATACGAATAGTTTCGAATGTCAATTTTTTTACCTCTTTTTATTTATTTTAATAGTACTTCGTATTATTTTTATACTCCTTAATTATATGTTTATATTTCAATTATTTAATTTAATATTCATCGCACGGACTTTATATTTCAATAAAATTTTTAAATTATTTTATAATTAAAAGTTAATAAATTAAATTGAATATTAGTTTATAGTTTTAATTAAAATATCGAGTCATTGATCAAGATTTAGGGGTCTTGACTCTTGACCTACGGAAAGACGATTTGGACATGTTCGATCAGATTTTGTCTTATAGTAATGTTATTATTTAACACGAGAACACAATTTTTGTCTTCTATGTGCAACTGTACAGAAGAGTAAGTTACTAAAAATGCCAAAATTTTCCACGACCCCCATTTCCGTTAAAATGCCAAGAGAATCTAAGTTAAGATTAGACACAAAATTATACTCAAATAAAACCATAATATATACGGAGTAACCTCATTTGAGTTTGGTACAAAGTTTAAGAAAAAGTGAAAAAGTGAGAGGAAATTGGTGATATGGTGCATGTGATGAGAAGAAAATACTACGAGTAATTAATAAATTTCAATATGAAAAAATGAGGCTAACTCAAAAAAAAAATTCTAAAAAGAAATGGGACTAAATCAAAAAAACTGGAGGGAGTATATATATCGAATTGCTAATAGGTTAAAATTAAAGTTTTAACAAAATCTAGACATAGAAATAGATTGAGCGGAATTATGCTTTACACTAAAGCTTTGTAATCTCTTCTTTCCAACGGGTTGAATGGGTAGAGCCATGTCATATTCCTAAATTAACAGGTAATTTAGGATTTGGGTCAAAAAATTGGGTTCCTGACCTAAAAAACAACAAGTTGGGTGGGACGGGTTTGTGGGCCAGGTCGAATTTAAAGCGAGATGGTTGCATACGTGCAAATATATTAGATGTAGTAGAGTCAAATGGTTATCGAGTAAAAGCCATAGATAAATTCAATGTTCGCAGATGATTTGTCATGGTCTCACGGACATATTAATATTGCTCACAGGCGCAAGATGGTATTTTGATGAGTGTCATTTGTTAACTAATGTAGACACTAGAACTGTCGAGTGGGTCGGATCAAATACTGGTCCCGTATCAGGTTATGGTCAAAATACGGGACACAAATACTTTCGAACGCCTAATTTTTTATCGCTTTTTAAGTTTAAAAAAATAATATTTTTGATATTACATTTTTATTTAATTATTTTAATACTATTGATATTATTTTCTTTAAACTATAATTTTTATATTTATAAAAATAATCAAAATTTTCATAACTTGTCTCACTTCTTGATTTCTCTCGGGGTCGTCCCCTTAAGATAAACATTGATAGGTGGTGTCAAATGTCCGAAATGACAATGATTTGAAATAATCATAATCACTTCGTCGCATAACTAATACTCTCTTCGTCTCACTAAAAGGTTCACCTCACCTCTTAGTGCGAATTAAGGTGGATATAAATGTGTGGTGAAAAATGAAAGATGGAAAATAAGTGAGGTCAGAACCAATGTTAACCACAAAAATCAGACAAAATAAGAATAAAGCAAAAAGTGACTTTTAGATAGATAACCCAAAACGGAAAGAGCGACTCTTCTACAAAGATAAGGGGAGTACTACTCTTTATGTTAAAATTTGAGTTTTAGCAAAATCCAGACATAGAAATAGATGGCTAGAAATTGACTTTTAGACTAGAATTTTTGTGGTCTCTTCTTTCCAACGAGTTGAACAGGTCGGGCTAGATCATCATCCAAAATCGGGTCATTTAGAATTCGGGTTAAACGGAGTGCGAGTAAAAAAACGGGCTCAAACTTATCATGTGGGTCAGGTCAAATTTAGAGCGGGATGATGACATACATACAAATATATTCAATGCGAAAGTCAAATGCTTAGAGAACAAAAGACACACATAGACTCAATGTTCCATACGAATTGTCACAGACATTAAAATTGTTGAAAGTGACCTGGTATTATGATGAACATTGTTTGTTTTAGCCATGTAGTTAATGTACTCACTAGACCTGTCACTGGTCGGGGTATATGGGTCATGCTCAGAAGTAGTTTCGAACGCCTAATTTGTTACTACTTTAAAGTAAAAAAAAATAGTATGTATTAAATTATGGTTGGGTTTATGGGTCGAGTCGAATTAGACGGGTCTAACAGTCTAAGTGTAGCATCATAACCCGCGTCTGCTACTTTTCGTATAAAATACATGCTAACGTGGAGTGCTAATCCTCTAAAATGATAATTATTTGAAATATTCGTAACCATTCCATCGCAGTCAATAAATTATAAAAGTTAAGGTTGATTTCAATAAATTATAAAAGTTAAGGTAGATTTAGTAATGTTATTGTTACACCCATGCATCGCACGGGCGTCAAAACTAGTTAAAGGTGAAAAAGAAAGGTGGAAGGGTTCTACAGGTAACTGGTCACCTATACTACTCTGGTTTAACTACTCCAATAATACGTATTATTCTCAGATTTATTAAAATTGATATTATTTTGGGAAGACGCCCTATAGTTGATATTATTGTTGTTAAATAACCCTAAATTATATAACGACACTAAAAATATTTTTCCAACTTAAAACCCGATTTAAATAAAATAGAAAAGTAATGCCTTATAAATGACTCGGAAAATAACGAAGTGTTACGCACTACAAGAAATACTGCATGTAGCTACTAATCACGCGCGACTGATAAATTCAGTGGCTAATTTAGCGACTGAAAGTTCAACGCGCGACCGATATTAGTAGTTGGACGAGGAGACGGAATTTTAAAAAATTAATTAAATTTAGCGACCGAAATCAGTCGCTAAAATAATCGACGCGCGACCGATTTTGGTCGCTAAATTAGTGAAATGGCGACAGAATTAGCGACTGAAATCGGTCGCTAATGAGAGTGGCGCGCGACCGATTTCGGTCGCTAAAGATGTTAATTTTTTTAAATTAACGAACACGCCCCCTCCCCCGGCTCATTCACCCATTTCACTCCATCTCTCTAAAAACCCTCCCCCCCTCTCTCTAAAACTCGCCTCTCCTCCATTCCTCTTCATTCCATCTTCAATAATCCCATTTTCATTAAGGTATGTTTATCTATCTTTATTTAGTTTCAATTATTTGTTAATTTCTGTTTTTATCGATTTAAATAAATTAGTTATTGGGTTGGATAATTTCTTAGTTGTTGGAATATTTAGTGTAGTTAGAATTTTAATCGCCCAATAGGTTCCCCAATTTGAATTAGGTAGATTGTTAGTATAAAATTAGGGTTTGCGGTTAAGTAGTTGATTGAATTGGGTTGTTTTGATGTGTTAGGAATTTGGAAGTAAAATACGATTATGCCGATTTGGTGATGTAATTATGGACGAATTGGGTGGAAATAGTACTATGTTTAGGTGAATTGAGAATTTTACATAATATTTGACTAGTGTATATATATTAGTAAATTACTTTAGAGAAAATAATTTGTATGTGGTTATTGTCTTAAATTTTTTAAATAAAAAAATGAAGAGACAGGAACGAAAATGGATGTATGAGGAATAAGAAACGACGTCCCACAAAGGAATTTTTAGAGGGTGTCAATATTATGATGTCAGTTTCTAACTTTCAACTATTACATGTCTGCAGATATGACGTTGGGCAGCAAGTTGAGGTTTGGTAGTTCGAGCAGCGGCAACAGCAGGAGCAGGGACCGGGTACAGCAGGAAGACCAAGAAGAAAACAGGCGAGAGGACGAACAAGTGGAGAACGAGGAGGAGGTGCAGGGCAATGAGGAACAAGAACAACCGCAACCATGCCAGGATGAAGTGCTTCGATACACAGACGACGGGCGCCTAATAATTGGCCCCGAGTCCACATGGTGAGACATTGTATTTCCTTTTTTTTGTGAGACATCATCTTATTTCACTCTTTGGTGTAGGTTTCGTACTCGTGCGACGGTGACTGGTGTCAAGGACAGTTTCATGAATGATTTGACTACTTACTGCACGAGCTGGACTAAGTTGCCTCTGTGGCAACGGGAGAAGTGGTTTGCCAACTTCAAGGTACACCAATTTCTGATTTTTATTAATTATCTGTTACTGTTTACAGATTACTAATACAACGACAACAAACTATCTTGCAGTTGAAACACTTCTACAACGATGGTCTCGAGGTGGCTGTGAGAGACAGATACATGGATGTCGCAAAGGAAAGATACAAAGACATGATGTATAAGATGGCGAGCGATGAAAAGTTACAGAAACAACTTAGAGGTTCGATTACTAAATTGGTGTTAGTACCTGAACAGAAAGTTGTATATATATTCAAAACATTTATTGATCTCAAAGTGTATAAATTGTAGGTGACGCCATCCAACAGTTCCAAACAGCGCGCTCCGACCCGAACTTCCTTAAGAGATCCGTTCCGGCGAAAAAGAACAAGAGGCGGGGAGGGGACCCCGAGGCGGAGGCGGAGTGCACCCACTACGGTGGGTCGCAGTCGATGCACCAGCGGGCCATGAACGTTAGTATTTCCGTACTTTTGTTTTTTATATTGGATTCTTATTTAATGTTTTCATTATAAAAATAAATGAAAAATCTACATGTACTGTCAACAGGTGAAGAAGAAAACCGGAGAATTCCCTCCTCCTGTGCAGCTATTTCTCGAAGCGAAGAGTAAGGGGGACGATGCCACCGGTCGATCATTCGCCAAGAAGAAGGATTTGGAGACTTGGGTAAGTTTTAAACACAATACTTTGTTACTTTTTTTTCTTCAAATTAAAAAATCAACCTAATCATGACTTCTATTTCTTTCAGAGATCGTATTTGGCGGCCACTAGAGCGCCCGAGAATGAAGGTGTGGACCCGAGCACGATTTGGTTTAGAGTCGCGGAGGGATACCGCAAGGGAGCGGTGTACGGTACGGGGAACGCTCATTCCCTGTACTGGACACCACCCAATGTTCGAGGGGCCCATGCTACCACGACCGAGTGTGTACCATCCGAGATGGCTGAGATGAGGGCGGAAATTCGAGAGGAGAGGGCGCAACGGGCAGCTATGGCCGAGCAGATGAAGGAGCAGAATGAGAGGCTGAAGACGCAGGAGTCCATTAACCTGCAAATTCTGGAAGAGATACGACGTCTTAGGAACACGCATCAATATAACTGCAACTCCGGCCCCACTCCCCGATTCCCGGATCCTAGAGACCCCTTCGGTGACGGTGGTAGTGGTGCGTCCGCTAGTTTTCCTGTTGGCTGAGTTGATTGAATGAAAACAATTTGTAGTTTCTGAATGCTTGTTGAAAAAAACTGTTTGTAACAACACTTTTAATTTAGTGTATTCACGACGTTTGCGTACTTGGTTGACAATTTTGGAGTGTGAAGCTTGCATAACGTTTGGAATAACGTTTGGAATGATGTTTGGGATGTATTGTGGTTGTTGGTTTGTTTTATTGTGCAGATTTTGGCTAGAAAAATAATAAATGTAACCGGCCTATTTCTGGCACGGTAGCGACTGATATCAGTAGCTAAGTTTTCTATTTAGCGAATGAAATCAGTCGCTGTAGGATGCCACGTCGCACCATTTAGCGACTGAAATCAGTCGCTAACTGACGCTTTTAGCGACTGATATCAGTCGCTAAAATTATGTTATAGCGACCGATTTCAGTCGCTAAATTTAGCGACTGATTTCAGTCGCGCGTTTTTTTAGCGACTGAAATCAGTCGCTAGAAGCGACTAACTGTAGCCACTGTCGCTTAGTGACTGTTGACGGTCGCGCATCTGATTTTTGCGACAGATGTCAGTAGCTAAGACACTACAAGAATAGATGGGCCTGGCGTCCATCCATTGGCTTCCGTTAGTGGACGCTGTATGAGTCCTGGCGTCCGCAAACAGACGCTAGAAAGTGGATGCCACGACCAGTCGCCTTTTTTTTAAACGGGCGTCCACTATTGGACGCCAATAAAATTGGCGTCTGACAGCGGACGCTATGAATGGCGTCTTACTGTGGACGCCAGATGGGCCAAGGTGGCGTCCATAGTCGGACGCCATGTGCATCATGTTGGCGTCCGACTATGGACACCATCTTGGCCCATCTGGCGTCCACAGTAAGACGCCATTCCCCTGAATAGAAGATCGTCTTTAGTTCCCTCCGGCGTCTGGCTTGGCGTCCGTTATTGGACGCCATTTATGCTGATGCATTACCGTAGCCAAGCGTTCGATGTCTAGCCAAAACCTGCAAAATAAAACAAATCCACAACTGTCGACCATCCACAACACACTCTCAATCAACCAAAACACTTGATCTCCCGCCACATTTACGCTAAAAAACCATTTATATAAAAAAGTTTTAAGATACGGTTTAAAGGTACATAAATCTAAACTAGTTCGAAGATACATAATCCATAAATCCAGTTACAACACCAACAACAAAAAACAATCAGCTAACTGTGAAGCTAGCTGAAGCACCAGAGTTACCGCCATCCCCGCTAAAGGGGTCTCTGTCGTCTGGAGGGGAAGGGGGACGACCTTGGTTGCATTTGTTGAACATGGCCTGAAACATGGCCATCTGTTCCTGCATCTTCTTTATGTGCTCCGCTTGCTCCTTCAGTTGCTGCTGCTGCTGGGTCAGTTGCTGCTTCATGGCCTCCTTTTCTTGGTCGGGCTGCTGAGACTCGGGTGGCGTATACTCCATCTGTGTGGAGGTGCCTAGACGCGCTGTGGGAGGTGTGAAGTACATCCCGTGTGCATTCCCAACACCATACACACTACCTTTCTTGTACCCCTTCACGACCTTGAAATAGGTCTCATTCGGGTCTACTTCGGCACCACTAGTAGAACTCTCGTTATTTGCTAACTCCTCTTGGTAGGCATCCTGCGTACACAACAGTGATTTCAATTCAAGTTATTAGAAAATGAAATCAATAAAGATACTTATCTACCACCTAAAGTAAATATATAGGCACAGTTGATTTGTTTGAAATAGTAAGTACTCACCCAGATTGCCTGATCTCTACTCGTCATAAAAGAAGTCCCTTCCGAGTCGGTCTTCCCGTGCATGTCTAGGAACACCTCAGGGGCGGTTGGCGTCCTCCCGAGTTCAGCTTGTAGCTGTTAAATAAATACGACCGTTAGGCAAACGTATTTTACGTGAACGTAGTTTATGATTAATCAAGTAGGAGTACGATATTATTAGAAATCATACCCTCTTGAGACGAAGAAACGAAGACTGTGAACCCCGATGATGTGTCGGGTCGGCCTTCCCCACATGCTCACAGTTCTTCAATTTGTTTTGTGATGCCCTCTCCGATCTGACCTTGAACCCCTGGTCGTCGTGGTACTTAACCCACCTCTCCAACGCCTCACCTGAAGTATGACAACACTAATATATTATTAGTTAATATTGTAAAAGATTGAAGTTAGATTTTTCTTTAAAATTGAGTAATATAAAAAACTACACCTTTCAGGTCTTTCAGCGCAGTCCCCCGCTTGTGGCGCTTGTTCATTACGTCTTTGAAGCGGCGTGAGCAAGTCTCATTGTACCGCTCATATACCCTTCCTTCGAGCTCCGGCTTCCAACAGAACTTCAACTACAAAATCAAGGCGGATTAGTAATTAGTAAAAGAAATAATAAAAAACTACACATTATGAGTGCGGAACTCGGTAGCAAAAACAGTAAACGAACCCGAAAGTTGTTGAACCACTGCGCCCGCTGATCCGTCGGCACCTGAGTCCAACAGGCATACCCTAGACCTTTGTCGGTCATGTAGCTGTTAGTACAGCCAGTGGTCACCTCCCCATGGAGGAACCTGCACCAAGTCGAGAGACACAGACATGTACGAAATATTACAAGATGTATGTAGTCCAAAAGTTCATATGTTAAAAAAGAGTGGGCATGTTAGATTATATTACCATACGCGACCGGGGTCGAGAATCACACGCCCGTTCTCGTCCTTTTGTAGCTCCTCCGTGTTCCCCTGCCGTTGCTCCTCGTCATTCTGCTCCTGTTGCGGCGTTTCAAGGACCACTTCCTCCTCCTCCTGCTGGGAGGTCGATGCGTGAACAGACCGACTACCTCCGCCACGTTTCCTCGTCGATCTACCGCCTGCCATTATCTTAACCTTGCAACAAATTAGCAACAATTAGCAATTACAATCTAACACAATAGAAATAACGTACACAATAAGTAACACAATGATTAATGTGGGTAACCTACTACAACAAGTAACACAATAAGTCATTCCCATATGTGTTCTCGTTGTTAAACAAGTTGCACTCCACTACGTCAACTATCATACCTCTCAAACCCCCCTCATTTTGACGGTTTTCGGGTTCCTCAGACTGAGCTGGCTCACCATGACAAATCCAATTATAATAATTTGATGAAAAACCATTATAGATGACATGTTCCTTAACTACAAGGACATCAAAAAATTTAATGTTCTTGCATTTAGTGCACGGACACCTAACCTCCCCCCTCGATGCATAGTCTACTGACTTTTTAGCGACCTCGACAAATGATTCCACACCCCTCAAAAATTCTACGGTGGGACGTCTCTTCTTATCAAGTCTACCCTCATACATCCATTTGCGTTCAACTCTCTTCATTTTCTATGTTCAAAAAATATATATAACAAATAAAAGTTTAATTTCCGTAACTTAATTTAGAACTTACTAAACGAAAATTTAATCAACACTTAACTTAAACTTAATTTCTCTAACTTCATTTCCATAGCTGAGTGTCCTCAATTTAACTTAATACGTCAAAGTAAACCCATTTTTTTAATTTGCAACTCTCATATTAATTTTTAATTGACCTTACAAAAATTAGTCACCGAATTTATTCACAAATGTAATCACAATTTAATCCCAATTTACAAAAACTGTAGCTAGTTTATCAAAGTAATCCAAATTCAACCGAACAAAACACAACAATTCATGGCTCATGTCAGACAGAAATAGCTTAAACAGGTCAAAAAAGGGTCAAATTTTCGAATGCAGAAATCAAATTTCCAAAAGCGCCGCTAACACCTATTTACAACCCCAATCAGGATAGAAGTGGTTTCGGGAAAATTCGGCATTATTACGACACCATTTGGTCCGTCCTAAGTCACACAAAACCTCACGGAAGGCCCTAGAGGTGATTCTAGCTCAATTCAACCAACTTCATCAAACCCTATTCATAATTGTGATGGGCAAATCTAATCTACCTAATCAAATTTCAACTAAACTAATCAACCTAAGCGAATTTGGGCTAAACTAATCAACCTAATCGAATTTTAGACCTAAACAATATTAACGAGCAAACTATCAATAAATAACGATAACAATCAAAAATAAGAACTAATTATAATAAATAACAACTAAGTAAAGTAAGAAAACATACCACAAATTAAGAAAAAGAAAGAAAATTGGGGAGGAATTTGAAAGGAAATCGGCGAGGGAGTGTGGAGAGAGTTTAGAGAGATAAAAAAAATTTAGAGAGTGAAAGGGGAGAGGGGGGTGGGCGGGTATTTGTCGCCGAAAACATTTGGACGGGCGTCCACTATCGGACGCCAGGTGGACGCCCGTGTTTTCTCTTTGGCGTCCGACAGTGGACGCCATTTGGGGTATATGGCGTCCGTCTGTGGACGCCTGTTGGCCTGAATTTCGTCCTCCATCCTCAGTCGGACGCCAAGTTTGGCGTCTGACGGTGGACGCCAGGAAGTATTTTCAGACGCCATGTGGGCGTCCATATGCCCAGGACGCCAAAATAGCGGACGCCTGGGACTGTTTTTCTTGTAGTGAGATCAGTCGCCACTGACTTTAACTCTTGTAGTATACAATCCGCCTACCAAAACTCATGCTTGGCCGCGCCAGGTGGACTTTGCCATGTCCACATTATTCAAACTGCTAGTTGATTTTATTTTTGTTTCGAGCAACCCGAACACTGCTACATCTTCTTTTTCTAAGCACACACTAATTGTACGTTGCTTATTTATATTATTCATGCCCCGCGCATTCCAAAATCCTATATTTTGAGCCTTAAACATCAGTAGCTTGTCCCAGAACCCAGTCTTTCCCCACAGATTTCTCTTTCTGAGGTGTTCCGCGTTGTACTATTTGTGCATATGATATGTCTTGATTAATCATCATACCAGTTCCTATGCCCTGCTTCTCCAAAGGAATTTCCTTCTATTTGGGTTCAGTGGTGGCACTAGGTCCAGGTCTGCTCTTCAAAACTGGCGCCTGCTTATGCCAAGTAACCTTCTTCACCGGCTGAATAACCTCTTGTTTCTTGATCTCCTTCTTGCATTGAGCAAGTTCATGGCCATGCAGTTTACATTTGGAGCACAACACATGCTTCCGCTTGTAGAAAACTTCGATTTCTACTGTTTGGCCTTCTTCATCTTTAAACTTTATTACCTCCTTCAGTTTTTGCCCCAATGGCACTTCAATCATCGCTCTTACATACCCCAACCTAGTTTTATCAGCTGTTGCCCCATCTAGTTTAAAGAAATTTCCCAGCAACCCAGTCAATCGTGGAAGTGCTTTTCCCCAGAATTTCAAAGGAAGGTCAAGTAATTGCACCCACACAGGCACAACTTGCACACCCTCCTTGCTTGGTTATCTTCTCCTTTGGGTTCCAATCTTTTACTATAGGGGATTATTATTAAACATTGTGTGCCCTAAATTAAGTATGGCCTCTTTCTTCTCCATCGTCTTAAAACGAACGATGAATATTCTATCGGCCATGAATGATATTTTGTCAACACCAAAATTCTTCCAAATTCTTCTAATGAACCCTTCAATCACAGACCAAGGTGGATTTGCCCCCATTATGAAGCAATAGACCGACTGCTTCCAATATGAGAGTTAATCATCCACCTATCTTCCTTTGTTATTTGTATCAACTCATCATCTGCTTCTAAAATCTAGTTTTTCTTAGCACCTTGAACCAACCAATTGGGTTGATCCCCAGGCTGCTGAATTTCACCCTCCTCAAGGATAGGGATTTCATCGTCCAGATCCTGCATATCATCACCCTCCTCAAGGATAGGGATTTCATCGTCCAGATCATGCATATCATCACCCTCCATATTCAGGATTGAGGTTTTCAATATTGTCTGCATGGGGGTGTTCTCTACGATGGTATCTCCTTCTGAACTACTATTATCGTCATCCGTCACATACTTCTGTCGTCCTTTTTTGCGTGGAATGATCGGTTTCCTAGCTTTGGCCTTTCAAGTCATGGTAGTCGCCGTCAATCTCTAGTAGGGTTTTTTTGGTTTACAGAGTTGCTTACAAGGAAAACGATGATTTGGTGATTGTTAAACCCGTCGACGAGGAGTATGTAGTTAACTTAATAACTTCCTAAAGATTTTAGTTATTTGATTTTGCTTATCATAAACAGTTTATTACTTTTTTTTTTGAAGTGAAGATCAATTTCATTAATAAATCATACGACATCTACAAACGATATCAAATTGAACTGATGAATAAAGATATGTAAAAAATTAATAAAGAACATCCTTGAAACAGAGATCGCTAGAATAACACGCTTCTACATAACATTCAATATATCGTTGTTGATTGACACAGTCTTTCGCGAAGGAATCTATGGATCCGATGATATATTCTTTAAAATGATGAACTTTCTCTATTTTGACAATTAGTAGACCGAGATCTGACCTCAATTGTATCACCATAGGTATAAATTTCATTGCTCCCATGATCTCGCACATAATTTTTGGATCTCTCCAAAAGAGAGAACAACCTCACAAAAAAAATATAGGAACAGACAAATCTCCAAAAGGGAGGGTCTCGCACATAATTTTTGTATCTCTCCAAAAGAGAGAACAACCCCACAAAAAAAATATAGGAACAGACAAATCTCCAAAAGAGAGGGGCAAGAGTTATTCATAATCTAAAGACACTACTTAAATTAATGATAAAGATTAAAATTTGGGGCTTACCACTACCGGAAATGGGTAGATGGCAGCCTCGAAGGAGGAATTTTTTATTAGGATTTGGAGGGGAGGGGAGGAGAGGCGCAGATGATTTGTTTGTAAACAGTTTATTACTTCAATGACAGTCGTACTTGATTTCGATCCAAATAACATCAACAAAATATTCGCCATGATAATATAAAAATTAATTCAAAGGAGGAAGCGTCCAGTTGAATACAAAGAAAGAATCACATCGTCAACAATCACGTTTACATATTCAATACTCGTATAGTCGTACTCTGTATCCATTAAAATGAAAGCAATACTTGTCAGAAACCCATATATTAACAATACAAAAAAATGAAATAAGTAAACCTGTAAATTTCACAGGTGAGATAGCTAATGTTGTGGGCAATGTGAGAGTAGAACGCCCACAAATGAGAGTGGGTCTTTCCAATGTGATCTTCATCGTACTGGGCTTAGAAGCGTTGTGGGCAATGGAGGTTTCAAGCAAAGCCCATGTTAATACATTAGACCGTAGAAGTAGAACGCCCAAATATCATATCACCATCCGCAGTTGGATCAAAACCATCAAATCAACCAAACCGTTATTACATCTTATCAAAGCAGTCAACAGCGAGACAGAATAGAATAGGATATTTTGTGAGCCAAATCAAGAAAATAGTAAAATAAAAATAAAAGATCAGAGATATTTTTTGCACCAACAAAATATCCTGACAATCACATCACAAGATCCATGATAAACTTAACCAGGGTTAACAACTCACCTACCTCCACTCCACTCCACCATGAGGATGAGGATGAGCACGACGACGCATACCTCATTGCATCCTATCAAACCCTAAATTCTCCCACCCTATATATACCACCTCAATCTCCCCTCTTTTCTCCACACCTTTTTTTTCTTCTTCTTCTTCTTCTTCTTCTTCTCAAAAAAAAACCTGGTTTTTTCTTCTAAATCCAATCAACAATGGCGGATGTTGAGTACAGATGTTTCGTGGGTGGCCTCGCATGGGGTACATCTGAACAATCCTTAGGCGATGCCTTCACTCAGTACGGAGATGTCACTGAAGCTAAGGTCCGTCTTACCCCGGAGATCTGATATTCGACGGATCTAAAACTCCCGATTTATATCCGATTCTCTCTATTTCTCTCGTTACTCTCTCTCGTTACTATGTTACTATGTTACTGTTACTGTTACTCTTTTATTCCACTGTTACTGTCTTATTGATCTCCGGAAACGGTATGTTCATTCTATCGATGAATAGATCATATACCTACCTACATAATTCTTTGTGTTTCGATCGGTTTTCTGATGTTTCTATGTATTTGATTGTTTAGATCATCAACGATCGTGAAACTGGAAGGTCAAGGGGATTCGGATTCGTCACTTTCGGAAGCGAGGAGTCGATGAACGCCGCGATCGAGGGAATGAACGGTAAAGATCTAGACGGACGTCAGATCACTGTCAACCAAGCTCAGTCACGTGGATCTGGAGGCGGAGGACGCGGTGGTGGTGGGGGTGGTTACGGAGGTGGTAACCGTGGTTATGGAGGCGGTGGCGGTGGAGGATATGGCGGAGGAGGTGACCGTGGGTATGGTGGGGGAGGTGGCGGTTACGGTGGTCGCCGTGAGGGTGGCGGTGGAGGTTATGGCGGCGGTGGTGGTAACCGTGGATACGGCGGTGGTAACTCTGAAGGTAGCTGGAGGAGTTAAGAAATTAAAATGTTTTTGGGGTTAAGTTTGTGTAGTCTCTGCTTCGGGCTTGGGCTATTCGGTTAATCCGAAACTATGTTACTGCTTTTGGGTCACTGTTACTGTCCTTTGTTACTGTTACTGTTACTGTTGGTTCTTTGAGTTTTACTGTTACTGTTACTGGTACTGTCCTAGAATTTTGGTCGAAGGGGTTTGTTAAAGATGTATTGCGAGGAGGTCATTGTTACTTGTTAATCTGTAACTATGATTTATCAACGATGGTTACAACCCTGAGAATCAATGAAATCATATTTGTTATTTTAATCGCACCGTATCATTTTCTTACTCCCTTCCATTTTCAATACGCTGTCCTCAATTGAATTTATCCTTAAATACTTGAATCTAATCAACAGACTTTCTCCATATTATTCCAATTGCATACTACAATCCTGGCAAGAATTTCAAATCTGAGCTCAACTATCGGTATTTGATTTTCATTGACCAATGCTACATTTGTCCGATGTCATGCCAAACATGTACTCTGTGTTTTTGTTATCCGAGCTGATGAATTTAGTCTGGTTTTCCCAATCTCTCTATGTGCCTGCAATCAAAGCTCAGTTCAGTTAGTCTGCGAGTTTGAATTAGGTGATCGTTTCTTTTCTACGTTTGCGATCTTGAAGCCCGATGAGCAGCAAGGGGCGTCAACCCGATTTCATAGCAGCTCCTAAATAATGCCTCCTAGGTAAGGAATTAAGGATGTTGCATGTGCTCGGGATTGGGTATGCTTCAAGGTATTAACAATGTGTGTTTCATGGTATTAACGATGCGGCCTTGTTCTGTGAAGGACGACTTTCTGAAATTCTAGGTAGATCTCAAATTTGAACTTCTCCATGTAATGTATGGAGTAAATTCATGAAGTGGTAATCTCTGGAAAAATGAGTGGATTTCATATTTGAACATGAGTACCTGATGTATGCTAGATGTTCTTTCAAAAGGAACCTAGTCACAGTCAAATTACAAAAGGCCTAATTTACAATCAATCAATCAAGGAAAAAAATAAAAACAAATTACAAAAATGGCAAGGTGATAGAAACCAATGCTATGCCATATGTCTAGCCATGATTTTATTCTGGTTCTGCAACCACAACTGCTGTTGCTGCTCCAAAGCAGGCACAGCTGCAAAAGATCCAAACGGATCATTCTCAAAACAAAAACTAAATTGTTTGTCCTGGTGATCCATGTCTACACTATTAGCCCGAAATGTCGGTGCTGCTTGGAGCTTCGGACATGAGGAGAAGAAGTCGTTGTCCCTTGGCTGACTGAATATAACAATGGCGTTCATGTCATTTGCAGTTCCGTCCAACGCTGAACTGAAACTGTCGCTCCCAAGGCTAAAATGATCGGGTTTAGGTGCACTAGCATCTCCAAAATTACCAAACAAATCAACCTGTAAACTCTTGTTGGTACCAATACCATTGCTGATAACTTCAGCTTGGAAAGTTGGCTTTGGAGCGACAAAGTTGCTCTTTTCACTGCCAAAACTGTCTCCAAAATCGGCCTTAAAGCCCAGGTTAGAACGATCAAAGCCATTCACGCTAGTATTAACTAACTCAGCTTGAAAGGTAGGTGAGGTGGATAGTGTAGTAGTACTACTTTCAGCTCCAAGCCACTCATCCTTAAACGTAGTTGGTAACGAACTAACACGACCCATTCCCAAAGTAGCCGGAAAACTAC
Source organism: Agrostemma githago (assembly GCA_958450325.1). Taxonomy (NCBI): domain Eukaryota; kingdom Viridiplantae; phylum Streptophyta; class Magnoliopsida; order Caryophyllales; family Caryophyllaceae; genus Agrostemma; species Agrostemma githago. Next base: position 70,701,208 of record OY288242.1, on the reverse strand, counting down.
CCGAACCAAGATCCAAGCCACTCATGTTATTAGTATTATCGTGTTTAGCTTGAAAGGTGGGTGCGGTGGTACCACTACCCGTTCCAACACCTACTTCAGCAACAAAGGCACTCTTTTCACTTCCAAAATCAGCCCCAAAGTCGTCATTGAACACAGTTGGTAAGGAACTAACGCGACTGAAACCCAAATTAGTCGGAAAACTATTCAAGGCAGTCGTACTAGTGTTACCAAGATCAGCTCGAAAGGTGGGTGGGGTGGCAAGTGTTGTACCACTCCCTGTTGGTAGGCCTAAATCAGCAGCAAAGTTCCTCTTCTCGCTGCCAAAATCAACTTCAAAGTCATCCTTGTACGCAGTTGGTAAGGAACCAACGCGACCAAAACCCAAGCTAGTCGGAAAACCACCCGAAAAATGATCTAAACCATTCATTCTAGTTTTTCCAAGTTGGGTTTGGAGAGTAGGTGAAGCGGTTCCAACACCTAAATCTCCAAAGTCATCCTTAAACGCATTTGGTAAGGAACTAACACGACCAAAACCCAAATCAGTCGAAAAATCAGCGGAGAAACCATCAAAGCCATTCAGACTAGAATTACAAAGATCGACTTGAAAAGTAGGTGGGATAGTAGTAGTACTAGCCTCTAAATTATAGGCTAAATCCCCCTGAGTGAAATTAGCTACAAAGCTGGTAGATTGAGCTCCACTGACCCCATTCAAGTCAGCAATTGTATCAGCTAAAAATGGATTTAAGTAATTGTTTTCCACTTGTAACGACGAGGTTAAGGTAGGATTACTAGACAAATTCATCTCAGATGAAATGTTATTATACATAGCATCATCAGTATAAACTTGAGTATTGGGTTGAGATGATGTTTGGTTCGAAGTTTCAAATAAAACCAACTCCCAACCCACTTTATTATCGGGCTCAGTACCCGGATTTTCCCCGTTGATTTGTGGTTCGGGTGGTGGCGGCATTGGACCGTCTAGAGACAAAAGATCCAAAACCGAGCTAAGCCCCCTATGATCAGCAGTCGGTTCAGATCTAACCGAAACATTATCATATTGATCAGGTGGGTTTTCCCTCCCCGGATCCGAATACCTATCCGGGCTAAACCCGGGAACTGATCCCATAAGATCTTCCAATGACGTGCAGTGGGACCCACCAAACTCGGAAAGGGAGCGGTCAGACTGTCTGACCGATCCGGATTCAGAGTGTTTGGGGCTAAGTGGGGGTAAACTAGCACTAGTCCCGGGAGTAGCAGCAGGGGGAAAAGAGGATTGATCCTTGAGGAATTCTTTGAGGGTTTCGACTAATTCGTCTGATATTTTCTGGACACTTGGGTACTCCGATGTTCTCCCAACACCAATGCTCTTACACACCTCGTAGAATGAGCAAAGCTCCTCGAACTGCTTCGAGGCCTTCACACAGGTTTGGAATGCGCTCACACAATTGTTGTATTGTAAATGGAAAAAACTGTCCAACAGTAATGCTAGACCATCTGAGACGTCGCGGTATAGCTCAAAAGTCTCCTGGACTATGGTGTGCAGGCATGTCTGCACTAGCCGGTTTGTTTTGGCCGCGCCTGTTGGTCTCGTCGCTATGGCTCGGTCTAGTAGTCTCTGCCAATGCGATATCCTGCAGTCAAACATCAGAAGTCAGAACATAAATCTACATCATCATTTCATTATTAAGCATATACGAGTAAATCTTTAGAAATATATCTATGGCTAGATCGAGTTGTTTTTTGGTACCTAGTACATACTACTCCAATCTTATTTTAAATTACCCATTTCCCTTCTTGGAAAATTAAATGTCCTGACATACTAATTACATCTCCAATTTCCAATCTGAATGAGTAATTTGTACTTGGTATTACTAATAAAAGGATACTACTGAAAATGTCTTAACCTAGTGGATGTCTTAGCATAGGTACCCTAGGTAATAGGTCTCTCGTTTGAATCTCTATATCAATCAAATAGATATTCAAAAGGCAAAGTCACAATAAATAAAACACACATTGCATGAATCAAAACCATTTTCAAGAATAGAAAGAATATGTCACAATGATATGCGTACATTACATGCATGTAGTGAAGTTTTTCAAAGCATTTGTGGAAATGATGATATATACTTACCTGTCTAGGAGCACACTGGGCTTCATGTCGCGAACAATAGGCACATTTTTGCGAGGAGGACCCCTTGTTTTGCCTAGCTGGAGGTGAGACGTCCGACGTTGAAGCTTACCGGTCAGAAAGCAATCAAGGCGCTCGTCAAGGTAAAGAGCGAAAGTCCTGACAAAAGCGGTGAAGTCCCAGGGACAAGAAGTTGTGGAATCATCACGAAACCCCGAGAGGTTAAGGATCTTGTAGCCACGCTTCATCGCGTGGAGGACTTCCTTGGGGAAATGTGGGTCCCCATCTTGGAAAATGCGGAGGACAAGCATGAGTGACTTTATTGCCACGACCCAGTTTCTGGTCCTCCCTATGCGGCGTCCTATGGCCCTGGCACAGGACGCTGCATAGGCCCTGTTTGAGGATACGTATTGGAGGACCTCTGTCACGTATCGTTCATCGACTGCTACCTCCTCGTGTGTTGTGGCCTTGAGGATCGCTACCTCAAGGTTGGATGCACTCGACCCTCCTACCTTGGCTAGGCTTATGCTCGTTTGGTCCTTTACCGCCAATATTGCCTTCTTTAATTTGCTAGGCATTATATATATTGTGCCTTTGCAATTGGATATAAATGATAATTAATCAAACCCCTTCTCCCAATTCTTCTAAAACAAAAAGATATTGTACGTATAATTTGCCAAAATGGTCATAAATTGTTAAGAGGGCCCTAGAGTTAAGTTTTTCACAAAACTTTAATTTGTTGATATCAACAAAAGATAATATCGGAAATATAATGTTGGATGAATGAATGAGAAATTTCGTATGTAAAATGGGTGTTTGATCGTCTTTGTCAATTTGGATTCGATTCGGAATTCGTAAAGAGGGAGTAAACGAAGAAGAGGTTTGGAATTTTGATAGAGAAAAAAATGGACGGTGAAGAGAAGAGAAGAGAAGAGAAGAGAAGAGGTAAGAAAAAGGAAGGAGGGAAATTAGTTAGTGGGAGGGCATGCATGCATGAGATGGGATGAGAAACAAATTAAACGAAATTACTTTTTCCTAACGCAACTTTACTCAATCCTAACGTATTTTTCTTTGTATTTCCAAATTTACCCTTTTCATAATTCACAGTTCTTCCAACCAAGAATAACTTTTCTCTCATTTACATACAACTATTAAAACCACAATTATGAATCGATTATGAGTACTAATTCAATTAGTGATGAATTAATCACCGTTTTTCCTAAATTACTTGTTTGGTTACGGTAATTACTTTTTCTAATTACTCTTTAATTGAAATTGAATGATTAAATTAAGGTTTTGTTACTTTTTTTTCTTCTAGTTATTGTTTAATTAAAATTGGTGGAGAAAATTAGGGATCCATCGTTAGCCCTAATTCAATTAATGATAAATAAACTAATTGTCATTTTCCCTAAATCAATTGTATGGTTACATTAATTATTTTGTCTAATCAAAATTTAATTGAAATTGAAAGATTAAATTAGGGTTTAGTTACATTTTTTTCTCTAATTATTATATAATTGTAATTGGTGAGGTAAATTAGGGTTTAGGGAACGAATTAGAGGGTGGTGGTGGTGGTCACGGTGGTGGTGGTGATGGCCGGCGGGTTCGGGGGTCGGATTTTATTAGGTCAAATTTGAGATTTTTTTATAGAGAAAATGAACATCACTTTGAGAGCGTTGGGAAATGACGGGGGCAAATAGGTAAAATATCGTTAGGATTGAGTAAACGCTCGTTAGGAAAAAGCACGACCCAAATTAAATTGTGTGATGAATGTTGATGTGACTCCCTCCGTTAAAGAGCAAGTTACCCGTTTTTTTTCGACATTATTCACAATTAAGGAGAATTTTCAATATTCACGATAATCGATTAGAGAAAATATATTCATATGAGATCTTGTTTGATTCGTCACACAATACGTATTGGACAAACGTGAAAAAGTAAGAGGTAACTTGGTCTTGAATGAATGGAATAAAATATAGTCATTGACTCATTTTGTATTAGGGTTAGACGTGATAACGACTCCCCCTGCCTAAACGTAACTTTGACAGTTTGACATTAATATTATTGATATATACTCCTATGTTGGTTAAATTAGTTGAGTAGTTGTAGCTTTGCATTGGTGCCTGCATACGTGTTGGTCAGCTTCCCATTTCCTACATAGCTAGCTTGGAAACCTGAATATTTCTTGGGTATAATTATATGGTTATGGAGGTCCACTTGGAATTTATATATGTCAAGAAAATCACAAAACTTAACTCTATATGGTCATTGTGGACTAGTACAAAGAACAAAGCCCACCTATCTTAATCTTAATTAATTATTATTGATCTAGCAGCGACGACGTGGGAAAGACATACTCTATTACGAGTACATACTATTGCTAGTCGTCTTATAGGCGGGTAGTTAAGTCTATAACGGGTCAAATATTATTTATATATATATATATATATATATATATAGAGAGAGAGGCAGGATCTGGTACATTTGTCAAATTTTGTACAATTTACCTCTTAATTGTGGCCATTAGATCTCACATGATCAAGAGCCGAGATTAAAACTCTCTAAATCCCAAAGCATTTTTTCTCAGATTTTTATAGTTATTTCGATGTACAAACAAGATTATTTTAATGAATAAATGTAGTTATTTTATAGTTAACTCAATTGTTTACTGAGAATAATGTTATCAGGTTATTTCAATGTACATACGTAATGATTTCAATGTATAAAGTCAGTTATTGTATTGAATAACTTGTTTTATTATATTGAGATGAAACTCAAATATAATAGAATAATGTTATCTGATGTTACGTAGTTATTCCAATGTAGAAACTCAGATATTATAAATCGTGTTATTGTATTGAGGTGGAATTCAAATATAATTAACTTTATAATAATGTTATATGATTTTACGTGTGGTTATTCTATAGTAGAAACTCAGTTATTAATTGTAACGAATAACTCATGTTGTTATATTTGGCTGACACTCAAATATAAGCAGTTTAAAAATAATGTTATCTGATTTTACGTAGTTATTAAGCCAGTGTAGAAACTCAGTTATTGTAATGAATAACTCGCATTATTGTATTGAGATGAAACATCTTGCATATCATTGAGGGTGCATCCAGCAAAAGAAACTTCACTGAAAGACAACAACAAAGAGGAGTTAGTTATAGTACAAAAAAATTGAAGTACAATAACCACAAATGTGTTATAGAATAACTATAAAAACACTATAAAATAACCCCGATTATAAAACATAGTAACTAATATAATGAAATAAATTCAAGAATAATATAGAATAATTGCAACAATAGTATAGAATAACTGGAATAACATAATAAAATAATTGGGTATTTCATAGTAATAATAATGTACCAAAACCAGAAATTCATGCTATGAAATAATATGTAGTTATTTCAATGTTCATATTCAAGTATTTCATTGTTCATATTCAAGTTTTGCAATAACAAGTTCAGTAAAGCATAAAAACTCAACGAATTAACACGAAGACCAACAAACCCTAATATTGAAACACAGTAAATTCTAAGTTCAAAAAATTTGAAAAAAAATGCAAACTAATAACGTAGACTAATAAATTGAAAAAAAATGAATAACGTAGACTGATAAACGCATTACTAAATAAATTGAAAAAGAATTGTACAATACTAAGTTGAACAATACTAAATAAATTGAAAAAAAATCATACAGTACACAAATTCTAAAACTGAAATAGACTGAAACCGTAAAAAATACGATTGAAGTACAAAATAAAGCACAAAATAAAAAATACAATAGACAAAATAGACTGAAATCATATATAACAAATTGAACAATATAGTAGCGAAATTCGATTGAAATACCTGATTGAATGCAAGATTGGGCGTGATTTAAGTGAAAGGATTCGTGAGAGTTTTGATTTTGCGATTTGATTTCAATCTTAAGAGGGTTTTAATTTGGTGAGAGAAATTTGACTGAGTGGTTTTGGTTTTACGTATACTGTTTGGGTAGGGGTTTGATGCTTACTTTTTTATTTCAAGTTTTAATCTTAGCCCTTCATATACTTATATCTAATGGTTGTGAATGTAAGGTAAAATGTATGAAATATGACATAGGGTAAAAGATCCCACTTCTATATATATATATATATATATATATATATATATATATATATATATATGGGTTCTAATGAGTCCCTTATAAGAATTGAATCCCTAAGTCCTCATTTCATCCGTTGGATGAACAAGATGCATCCTAATATTTTGTATTTAAAAAAAAGAAAGATTTAGCATCCTAAAATAACTCCCATGATTTTAGAAACAATAACTCCATATTCACTTTCATTCTCATTCATTCATTCACGTTACAAGTTTATCAAAATCTAAAAAAAAAGGCTCCCATCGATCATCACGTTCGTTCATTCATTCATTCAATCAAATCTGTGCTCGAAATTCCGTTACTATGAATTCAATGATCGCGACATCTTCATTAACTGTTGATAAGCAATTCATCGAGTATAACAATGGTGAGTTTCGATATTGCTTTCATGTTTTGCGTCAATTTTTATTCACCATCTTGATTAATTTGCGTCAATTTTCATGTTGATATTGCTTTCATGGTCGTGTCATTCATGTTTTGCGTCAATTTTCATGTTGATATTGCTTTCATGGTCGTGTCATTCATCATAGATTCATATGCAAATCGTAGAACACACAAACGGTGGGTATATGCTTTGTAATTTATACTGGAATCGCCATGGAAGTCATTAAGATGCTACTCAATTATTATTTTTTACGTTTACAATATGGGAAACTGCATACTGTTAAATGCCTGATTCATCATATGAAATTTGCGCACGCACAATATATTGAGTTATTGTAGTTCATATACTGCGATACTTTAGTGTAGAGCATCTGTTACTTTAATGTCTATCATCTGTTACTTTAATGTCTATCATCTGTTACTTTATATGTCGTGTTACTTTAAGCATTACTTTAGTGTAGAGCATCGGTTACTTTAATGTCTACCATCTGTTACTTTATAAGTAGAGCATCTGTTACTTTAATGTCTACCATCTGTTACTTTATATGTAGAGCATCTGTTACTTTATATTGTAGTTCATATACTGCGTTACTTTAGTGTAGAGCATCTGTTACTTTAATGTCTATCATCTGTTACTTTAATGTCTATCATCTGTTACTTTATATGTCGTGTTACTTTAAGCATTACTTTAGTGTAGAGCATCGGTTACTTTAATGTCTACCATCTGTTACTTTATATGTCGTGTTACTTTAATACACTCCAGTCGTTACTTTAGTTCTTTTCACCTGTTATTGTAGTGCATTGAAGTGTCCTAAGAATTTAGGAAACTGCCATATTAAAATAATAATAATAAAAAAAAATATTGTTTACTATAATAATGGGACGTGATTGCCACCAAAATAGGAAACAATATCAAAGAGTAACGCCATATAAAAAAAAGAAAAAAAAATACTGCTTCCTATAATTATGGGACATAATGACTTCAAAATAGGAAACAATATCAAAGAGTAAGATACTGCGTCATACTCTCATTTTTTATCATTATATGAATTTTTTGCATTAACCTATATCTGGTGTTATTTTAATGAACATTATCTATTACTTTAATTCACACTATCTGTTACTTTAATGTCTGACCTCTGTTACTTTATACCTGGTGTATAAGCATCATCTGTTTATTTAATTCAATGTTACTTCAATGCACTTCATCTGTTACTTTAATTCTTGTTATCTGTTACTTTAATCCATATTTCAAGTTTTGATTGTTTTTTTTCGCCACGTTTATTGGCACTGTTATTGTTTTTTTCAGTAGACGCAAAAGCACACGAATGATGAAGGGATGTGGGCGAGAATTTCCTCCATACATAAGGCATATCTTCAGAGATGTAGATGAGAAGAAGAAGAAGAAGGAAACGTCATGTAAATCATCGTCTAACGATGAAGAAGAATCAGGAGAAGAAGAAGATGATGAAGAAGAAACACAATTCTGAGTAGGACAATATATGGTTAGAGTAATATACATTATTCGTTAGAGTAACATCCTTGATTGGAGTAAAATGAGTTAGAATAACACACATTATGCGTTAGAGTAATTAACATACTTAATGAGTTACAGTAACACAGTTTTAATGAGTTACAGTAACAAAGTTTGTGATTATAATTTGATTTTAAATATCCAGTTCTTATAGTTACAGGTGTGAAACATTGGAACTATAATAATGAAGTTTTATAATTTTTGTTTTGGAGTATCCTTAATAATCATACATTATTCTTTTGGTTGATTGAAAGTCTTGTTTTTGCAAAAGATTATTATGCAAGATAATAGATTTTATGAGTTAAAGTAACGCATTTCTTGAATTAGAGTAACACATTGTATGAGTTATAGTAATAGTTTTTGCAAGAGAATATTATACAACGTAACAAATTTTATGAGTTAAATTAACACCGTTCATAAATTAAAGTAACACGTGTTACCTAAACGTCCCGTCGGTTATGGATACGGTGTGAAACAAAGTGACGTGTTTGGGATACGTAGTAGGATGTTAAGGAAAGAGGAATTCAATTGTGGAAATATGGAGGAAGTTGTGGCTAATCTAGCTGAGAAAAATGAAGGGTTGATGAAGACAAATGAACAATTGATGAAGCAAAATGAAAAGTTAGAGGTTACATGTAACGAGAATAATGACTTGATGAAAAAAATGACAACACAGTTCAGTCACATTCTTGATGTTTTGAGTAGTGGGACAGCACCAAGTGGGTTTTTAGATTTAGCAAAATCTATTATAGACATGTCGAATCCACAGGTAAATTCTCGATTTCTTTATTTCATTGATATTAAATTTTCATTTTACAAGGGATAAGTTAGTACTGGACTAGACTTAAGAGTCTAGAATGATTCTTGTTGTGCAATAAAACTATGTCACATAGAAGACTTCATAAAACATCCTTCTTGTCTCATCTTCTTCTATCGTTTGATAATCTGATAACAAATAAATTGACCAAAGTTCTTGTTATTTATGATGCATGTATAATGGATTGATAATTGTCTAAAATGTTTGGTTATTTTATTAGTATAAAACTCCATGTTGGTACGTTGGTAGCGGTGCAAACTTAACCGAAGCCATTATTATTGTATAGCTAGTGAGTCGTTATAAGAAACAAGCGCATCATTGTTTTGTTATGTAATTATAGGAGTGGGTATATGTTTGATTTCAGATACGTTTCAGTTATGTCACTTATTAATTGTTGTTTGCCTTCTTTATAGGTTTCAAACACTACAACTAGTGAAGATTCGCCAAAAGGATGATTGGAGAACACATATGTCCACCATAAATATGATAGCTAGGTTTCCATGGATATTTTATCAATCAACAACATTTGTTTTCATTTTTATATTTGATCTTAGAGTTAAGGAGGACATTAATGTAGTTTAAATTTCAAAAGTAATTTAACGCACATATATATAGATCGATATTATGTTTTACTTGAATAATAATTACATTATTGAAAGTTTTGGTTTATTTATCAAATTCCTACGTTAGTTTGATTTTTGTACGTATATGTATATCGTAAACTAATTAATAATACGGTCGAATATATTAATTTTGCATCCTGTGACGCTTATTGATGCCAATTTTTGTAGTATATATACTCGTTAGTGGATTTTTTTTCTATGCATTTGTGACGCTTATTAATGTCATCTTTTTTAGTGTACCCCTTAAGTGAATTTTTTTTCTACGCTTTTCGTCATCACAATGTGCTTATATAGAATTCCAAAGATAATGCTCATGTATGAATTTGACGGTAAATGGTGTCACAAAATAATGGCATGACGATTTAGTTTGTCAATTATTTTGTTGCCAAAAAGCGTCATAAGTAATTTTGACGCTTAAGTGTGTCGATATAAGCGACACAAAAGGGTGTCGCAAATTTGTGACGGCAAGAATTTTGACGCTCTTATAGAGCGTCAAAAAATAAAATAGTGATGCTTTTTTGTGTCGATAATTACCCATAAAAGTGTTGTAAAAATAGGGAATTTCTAGTAGTGCACGTCATATGAGTTAAAGTAACGCAGTTCATGAATTAGAGTAACACATTGTATGAGTTAGAGTAATAGTTTTTGCAAGAGAATATTATACAACGTAACAAATTTTATGAGTTAAAGTAACACAGTTCATGAATTAAAGTAACACAGTTCGTGAATTAAAGTAACACGTTATATGAGTTAACGTAACATAGTTTATGGATTATGACAGTAACATAGTAACATACATACGTATAATGACAGTAGAAAAATGATGATTTTTTGGTGAAGATGAAAAAAACTTAATTTTGAAGAAACTTGTTGTGTGAGAGAAGGAGACAGTTAAAAAGATTGATGAGAGAGAGAAAAGATTTGCATTGAGATAATTAAGGAGGAGAGAGAGAAATGATATATTTACCAAGATTTGTTATTAGTTATTTCCTTAATTATGAAAACAAATCTTAACCATTAATCTAACATTAAATCAAGGGCTAAGATAGGGACTCACGGACTCAACATATATAAGTGGACTCACCTGATCACACCTATATATATATATAGAAGTTCATAAGTTTCAGTGTTAGTTACACAAAAGTGCTTAAAGTTACATGAGATGAGTTTAAAGTTACACTTTATCATTTGAAGTGATAAAAGTGTTGAAAATTGATATGTAACTTTCACATTCAGCACTTTTATCATTTCAAATGATAAAATGTAACTTTAGACGTACTCATCCCGTGTAACTTTAAGCACTTTTTGTGTAACTTTAACCCTGAAACTTATGAACTTATAAGAGTTCTTGTCCTTACTTGATCTCTACTCTCTCTATCTATATATACATACGTGGATGGATAAGACAAAATCACAATGTTCAGATATTAGTAAATGATTGAGTTGTGTTATAAATAAAGAACGAAGAGAAGATGAAACGACGTAGAAATGTACAACCTTGCAGGGTGCCCGAGTTGCCAACCCTAATCGGGATTTCGTGGGCCATGTCGCACACACGTGTTTCTTTATCCTTGCTATGACCCATATTGACCTCATGTATGTGATCGGGGTTACCAACACCTACAAAAGCGATGTTAGCTCACAAAATCATTCCTATGAGTGAATAAATCATACTCCGTATAAAACTTAGCTAATTAAGGGATAAAAATATCAGATATTTCCCATGGTACCATCGAACTTTGACAGATAACACATGGTACCCCTCATTTTAAGTTTGTTCTTGTGGTAACCTTGTGTTTTGTGTTTAGTGCTCATGGTACGCCTGATCACTTTTCTGTTATAACGGCGTTAAAAGTTGGGTTAATTAGTGATTAATTTATTTTGGAGAGAAAATTAGTTAGAACAATTAACCAACTTTAGGGAATGCTCATGGTACCCTTGTATTTTCAATGTATTAACCGTATCTTGTGTTTTCAATTCTTTTCTTATGGTACCCTTGTGGTTTCGATTATTTTTTCGTGGTACCACTGAATGAATTATAACGACAAGTTTAATGAACTAGTCATTGTTCATTTGCAAAGTTAGAGCAAAAGATGGTAGTCGTGAAGTTTGTAAGGGAACTGTTCAATTATATCATTGAAACCAACCACATTTATCGCACTTGTAGTATATCTTGTTAGGAAATAAGTGCCTAGCAATTGTCTTTACGGATTTCTAATTGACTTGTGATCTAAATCTGTTTAATTAAGAAAGTTTCCTAATTAATATCTGATTGATTAGAGTTTCCTAATCAATATCTGAGTACCTGACCTAGGATTTCCTATTGTATATGGTTTTCTAATCTGTTTAGGTTTTCTGTTTAGGTTGAGAGTATTATATAAACTCTCAAACCCTTACCCTAAAAATTATAATATCAGTCTGAAATCTGTAACACCTCCTCAAATTAATAAAACTATCCCCTCCTTCTGTCCGTGGATGTAGCTAACAGGTTGTTAGTGAACCATGCACGTAAATATGTCTGTCTCTCGAGTTTACGTTCTTATTTTGTTTGTCTTTCTCTTCCGTTATAACAAACTGGCATCAGAGCTTGATCGCCTCCCAATCGGATCGGTCGTTTAGCGAAGGATGGGGGATCAAATAATACTTGTAAGACTCGTAATAACACAAAAACAACTAGTGTATTCGTGGTAAGTCGAGGTCGGTCAACAGGGAACGGTACAAAATTGAGTAAAAGCGATTTGTAAGGGATCTAATGGGGGTTTTAAGGGTCGAGTCTAGATTAAAATGCAATAGATAACAAGAGATGATCAATAGGGAAAAGGTGTTAAGGGGAAGTCGGGGATCGGAAATTGTGGTCTAAGAAAATTGGAATCGGGTCGGTCACAACATTGGTAGAGGGAGAATGCCACATTTCAATTTCTTCACCCAACTCACCTAAAAACCCGCTTTCGTGGTGAGGAAAAATAAGTCTCAAGTTAAGGTAATTTCTACCCCGAGTTTTCCCATATTGATAGAAATGAGTCAAGGTCGGTCTAGTTGGTCGGACTAAAACAACAATGACACAACAACCTTAAGCAAGATAAACCAACAAGCAAACAACCAACCAAAAACTCCTCAATTCAAATAACTCAATCATTTGATCAATAAAGGGAAGGGGGAAATGGTCTTTGATGGTGACCGTGTTTAATTTTCGAAAATCTATGCACATGCGCCAACCGGTAGTAGTCCTAGGAGAAATCAACTCTCCCTTTTCTCATTTCACAACCGTCATTCCTCCCTTTTTCGGCACAACTTGTACGGGGCTAACCCATTTACTTTCGGTTATTGGGTATATAATGTTAGCCTCATACAATTTGAGGACTTCCTTCATGACAACCTCTTTCATGGTGGGGTTCAACCGACGTTGACCCTCAACCAAAGGGCGGTGATCATCATCAACGGTGATCCTATGCATACAAACATTTAGGCTTATGCCTTGGAGGTCAGCAATGCTATACCCGATGGCCTTTTTGTGTTTTCTCAAAACAATCAAAAGCTTTTTCAATTGAGGACCATCAAGTGTGGCATTGACGATAACGGGATAAATAGTTCCTTCAAAAAAGGCATATCCGAGGGATGAGGGGAGTGGCTTAAGTTCAAGATTGAGAGGAGAGGGTACCATACTCTTACCCACCGGTAGTGGTTCTACCTTTTCTTCATGCATGATCTCTTCTTCAAGAGGTGGGGAATCAAGTGGTTCCTCTTCTTTCTCATCATCTATCATGCTATACTCAACCAAACTATCAATAACTTCAATGGAATACATTTGTTCGATCCATGGTTGTTTAAGAGCTTGAGAAAGGGAAAACTTTACCGACTCGTTCCCTATGTTAAATGACAACTTTCCATTCTTAACATCAACTATAGTACCACCAGTAGCCATGAAAGGTCGACCTAATATAATGGGGGTAATAGTGTCTACGGGTATATCCATGACAACAAAGTCGGAGGGGATGAAAAACTTCCCAACTTTCACGGGTACATTGACGTGCACCCCAATCGGATCGGTCGTTTAGCAAAGAACGGGGGGTCAAACAATATTTATAGACTCGGAATAACACAAAAACTACTAGAGTAATCGTAGTAAGTCGAGGTCGGTCCACAGGGAACGGAACGTAGTAGTAACGAGTTAAAAGCGATGTGTTTGATGCCAAGAGGGGGGGTTTCTAGGGTCAAGTCTATACTAGAGAAATAACGATAAAAATAGCTAGAGATAACCAATCTAGGAAAAGGTGTTAGGGGGAAGTCGGGATTCGGAACATGGAGTCTAAGAAGGTCGGGATCGAGTTTTTGTCGCAACATTGATAAAGGGAGAATGCCACCTTTCGGTTTCTTCACCCAACCTACCTAAAAACCCGCTTTCATGGCGAAGAAGGGTAAGTCTCTTGTTATGGTAATTTCTACCCCGAATTTCCCCATATTGATAGAAACGAGTCAAGGTCGGTCTAGTTGGCCGGACTAAAACAACAATGACACAACAACCACAAACAAGATAAACCAACAAGCAAGCAACACACCAACATCCCTTAATTTAAATAATCCAAGTCCTCATCCCTAAACCCCCCCAACAAAACATTAACTAAGGAGACAATAACTAAAGCATGCATAATAACTAGACCTAAGGAAAATAACTACAAAATAATGAGAAAACTATGATCTAACAATTACTCACTAAACTATGGAAGAGATACTATCTAACAAAATAAACTAGAGAATAATCTAGAACAACATAAGTAAAATCTAGAGAAACTAGTAATACTAAGATGATCTAAACAAGACAATAATGAAAAAATTATATTAAATCTAAACTAGAGATTAGAGAGTGGAAAGAAATCTACCAACTATGAAGATCTAAAAATAATAAGAAGATTGCATAAATAAATATTGAATCTTTGATGGAGAAGATGAAGAACTTGTCACTAAATCTTCAATGAACCCACAAATCTTCAAATAAAACTTGAAATAATCTTCTACAAACTTGAAATCTAGATAATTGTTGATGGAAACTAAGTAGATCTACTACTAAATTACTACTAGTATTGTAGAGAATTACTTAGAATACTACTAGATTATTCAACTAATGGATGGTGTAATATGATGGAGGAACTAAACTAATGAAAGCCTCTACACTAATGATGGAATATGACTACTTGCTTGGACAACAAACTAGGGTAGGTGTATATATAGTAATGCCATAATGAGTCTTCTTAACCTAAAGCCCAAATCCAACTTTTGCTTCATTAGTGAGACAATTACCCTTTGCATCTTCATGGGGTGAAACTTCGCCCTGCGGTTTGACGAATTAATCCCACTGGGTGAAATTTCACCCGGTGAGATTTTCTTCTCATTTTGCGGTTTTTGGCGCTTTTCTTCATCGAGCGAAATTTCGCCCGGTGAGATAGCTCGGAAAATCTTCGGGGAGGCACTTTACCGTCGGGTGAAATTTCGCCCGGTGGTACTTCATCGGGTGAAATTTCACCCGGTCATTTTCTCTGGCCTCTTTTTCTTGTCTCATTCTTCGTCGATTGATTGGATGACTTTAAACTTTAAGTTGTGTGTTTTGCTCTTTGGACGGTATTCCTTTCTCTTGTGCTCGTGGAAGCTCGATCGTGATTTCGGTGCCAAATCCTATCAAAATTGATAGAAAAACTACCAAAAACACATAAAACGCACAAGAGGGACGCTAATGCGAGAAGTACTCAAAATATGGCGATAGTCGCACTCTAAACTCGCAGAACGAGGGAAAAATGGGTCTAAATGAGGGGGAAAACGGTCTAAATTTATCACACAACAATTCCCCCACACTAAACTGTTGCTCGTCCTCGAGCAAAGACCCAAAAAGAAATTACAACAACTACTACTAGCTAGACTATGCTAAGCCGATACGAGGCAATTAACGGGCCCGCTCCGTCCCTTCAACTCACATCGGAATACCCATGAGGTAGAGTACTCCCATGCAAGGCAAGTTGAGGCTTGCTCAAAATGGTGGATGCGACTAAACACCCAAAAAAACATAACACAAAAGAGTAGACACATCCAAAGCAAAAATAAAACACTGAATCTTTCATCGAGACGGCGGGGAAGACACCGATTACTTACCTAAAACAGCAATAGATTTTCAAGATAAATCACCCACGTAAACAAGGACCAAACTCTAATACTATGACAATTAAGCAATATAAATGTTGATAACTTAGCCTAGGTCCTCCTAATCTTCTAAAGGGGTACGACGGGGCGTATAACGGAGTGGAAAAAGTGAACCATGGATTCGTTCGACACTGTAGGTAGGTGCAGTCCCGCTCTCTTTGGCTAAGCCAAGAGGTTCATTCCAAACTCGAATTTCCTAAATTAGCCCAAACAAAAAGGTGGAGTGTTTACAATTATTGGGGTGGATCGACTAATCACCGCTATCTTCCTACCTCGGGACTCGGTCCTCTAGTTGGCACTTCACGGCGATGAATCGATCAAAGAGCTTTTTTTTAAGGAGACGTTTTTGATGATATGATTTTCATTTGAAGCTCCTTTTGTCTCCTTGTTTTTCATATTTTTGTGCCCTTTTCTCTTGCTTTGGTTTGCCCTTTTTTGGCTCTTTGATGTGGTTCGAAACCAAGCTTGGAGGTTATTTTTGTGTAAACTTATTGTGGTGATGTATAGGTGGAGGAAAAATAGGTAATCGAGAACGCGCGCCATTCCCGGATAACCCACAAAAAGGCGGAAAGAATTTAGACTAAAGGTGCAATGGTCATTCGAGCAAGGTCACCTAGAAAACGGGATGCGGGAACCAAGGCCTAACTTCTCCATGGGTGGTCAAGGTGGTCAAATGCAAACCCCGAAGTAAACCTCTAGTAGAAAAGGTGGACTCAAGCTAAATGATCAACAAATTCATTGATTAAGAGTCATTCTGTTAGATTAAGGTCCAAAGTCTACAATGGATAATAAACTCTTGTAAAAGGTTTGTAATCGGGTTTTCGAAAAGTTTAGTCCTAGACACTCTATACAAAAACAAAATAAATACACGAAAAAGAAAAAACAATAAAAGAAAACACAAGTAAGGTCATGTACTCCATACTCCATCGACATTAAAGCACACAATCAACCACAACACCCAAAATGCTCACTTCGAGAACCTCTAATTAGCAACATCCTAACTCCTTCTACAAAAGCGTTCAATAGTAAATAAGAAAGAAGGAAGAAAGTTACCAAGCGGAGTGCTTTCATAATCTCTTCAATTCGTGCTATTAAGGTGGTGGTTACCTGTAAGAGTAGAGAACAAGACCGTACACGGGACACAAAAATATAACGAAAACGAGAAAAGAAAAGAAAAATGTTTTTGATTTTTCGAAATTTTCAAATTATTATGGATTTTGAAAAGATTTTTGTAAAAATAAAAGATAGTAGACTCCTCCCCCACACTAAAACTGTACATTGTCCTCAATGGACAAGTAGGGGAAGAACGAAAAAGAAGGAAAAGAAAAATCTTTTTTGATTTTTATGATTTTTCAAATGTTTTTAGATTTTTTGAAATTTTTGAGAAAAGAAAAAGAAAAACGAAAATAAAGAAAGCGATAAATTAGTGGCGGGCCTAGGTGCAATCACATCACCTAGACCCTAGCCAAGTGGCTAAGAAATTGAAAAAGAAATAAAAGAGAAGAAAACAAAACGAAAAGGTGAAAAATTGGGCGTAGGTGTAGTCACGTCACCTAGCCCGGATTAAGAAAAATTTGAGAAGGGTCGATTAAAATTTGGATTTTTCAAAAAGGTCAATGGCGTAATCACGTCGCCTAAATACCGGGAGCAATACCAAGGCCGCTTCGGCCGCAACAAATCGATGGGACAGTGGGACAGCTTGCAAGTTTCGATTAGAGTTAGAACAATCACAATGATTATAAAATGATGATACAAGGAACAAGGAACGAATTCAATTCAAGGATATGCAATTATAGATGATTAAAGACTCACCGACCTAATCCACACATACACAACACACACACATTACCGACCGAATCTGGGGGATCGTTTAATTTGGGTAATCGTTCGATGCGAAAGAAACCGTCGGAGACCCGAGATAGGGTTGTATGCCCTCGGTGGGTTCTAACTCACAAAGGTCGTAGATCGTACGACCCTCGGGTAACGTGTAGTGCGCATACTCCCAAACTTCTATTCCCCCCAATTCGTTTAGTCGGAATTCCCCGGGGCCTAAGGGTAGGTCCCAATTGTGACAATTATAAATATTGGTTCGGTGTATGTTGGGGACTATTAAAGCACGGTCATGGCAAATAGAGACGAGGCGATGATCGGGTACATTAAAGATCCAAGACGGAAGATAGGCCTCATCAATTCAGACTCGATTGTCTAGTGGGATAAGGTGGTCGGTCGCATAACCCAAATTTTTCGCGATTAAGGTCACAAGACCTCCACAGTCAACGAAGGGGCGTTGGGCAACAATAATACGGTGAAAATGCAACGCTACGACAAGTGGTAGGTCTAGGGAGTTAGGGTTACCAAGTAAGGAGTCAGAAATCAATTGTAAGACACACACATCAAGATTAAAAATATTATCGGTAGATGGTATCAAGCAATTGGAGAGTATCTCGGCGAAGTAACGGATAGCGGGGTTACGAATTTCAGAGGTAAAGTTCAAATTAGGTTCGAAATCTCGCTGACCACATGCTATGCACCTCCAAAGGTCTCTTCTAGACGCAGTGGCTTGTAAATCACTCAAAGGTTCACTAAGTCCGGTACCCGATGAGGGTAAGCCTAAAGCTATGCCAAACTCGGAAATAGTCAAACAATGGGTTTTACCGAATAAAGGAAATCTAAGCATTCTTGGTGTGGTCGGGTTATCGATAAGTACCTAAGAACTCACAAGCAAGGTCTTTATATGTGCAAGCCACGAGACTAAGGAGTCCTTTAGTTCCGGTCCTTGACGATAACTCTCTCATATCGTCCTCTATTCCTAGAATTTCCATTGTGAACGGACAAGGCCACCTTGTGCTCCGAAAGGTCTTTTCGGAGAAGATTTGAGCTAAGGGTGTATTAGGTCAAGGTAAAAGTTTGGGCTTAGAAGACTTATTAGAAGTAGAACGTTTAAAAGGTTTAGAAGTCAAAGCTATACCTTGTTTACGAGCGACTCGTTGAGCTCTTGTCTCCATAATAATAATTTGCAAGAAAAATCCCAAAAACTTCTTCTCCTTCTTCAAGAACCCAAAATTATAATCACCAAGTTGAAATGGAATTATGAATGAAGGTTTGAATGTGGTTGGGTATGGAAGGTGGTTTGATGTTTTTATGAAGGGTGAAAATGTGGAGTGAATTGTGAGGTAAAGGTGATATAAATAAAGGTGGTTGAGGAGGGAAAGTGAAAGTTTTAAAGTGGGTGGTAAAATTTTGGTGTAAAAATTTTGGAGGGAAAGTTATGTGTGGTAAATGAGAAGGAGGGAATTGAAATTGTAGTGAGGAAATAGGGTATAGCCATATAGGCGATTCGTTCAAGCCCATGCCGCCGGGTGAAATTTCACCCGGTCAAGCACCATCGGGTGAAAGTTCACCCGACGGACTTTTCGTCGTGAAAATCATTTTTGCCACTTTTTTTTTACCCGGTGAAAATCTAACCGGGCGAAATTTTGCCCGGTGGTGTCTTTTTTAATTCCGGCAAATCTGGCAACTTTTCCGTAGGGCGAAATTTCACCCGGTCAAATCACATCGGGCGAAGTTTCCCCCGACGGTCTTGTTTTCTTCGTTTTTCCGCCTTGCCATTTCATGGCTCTTCAATAGTCACCTAAAGATTCAACTCAACTCACATTACATAATCAATATCTCCCGCAAACATGCTTGTGGTCTTCAATTTAGCTCCATAACTTCTCCAAAAGCTTGATCTTCATCCAAATAAATGCTCCATGGCGAAATCCAAGTTCAACCATTCTTCTCAAGCTAACAAAACTAATAAACTCAAAGAAATATGATACATATATACAAGGTGGTTGTTGAGGATACCACCAAACCTACATCAATTTGGGAGGGGGGTTAAACAACGCTTCCCAATGGGAGCTCACCAAACTTCACGGTAGCAAAGGTCTCACGAACGTGACCGGGATGATAAATCTTCAAACGTTGCCCATTGACCATAAATTTCCCGGTTTCCGGGCTAGATATCTCTATTGATCCATATGGTTGTACCTTGGTCACTTCGAATGGACCCGACCATTTTGATTTCAACTTACCGGGGAAGAGCTTAAAGCGAGAGTTGAAGAGTAGTACCTTATCACCAACGGAGAAGTGCTTACGAATTGAAGTATTCGAGAATCTTGCCATTGGCGAGTTCGTTCCTTGTAAATCTTTGAATTTTCGTAGGCTTCAAGTCTTAATTCTTCCAATTCTTGTAGTTGGAGAAGGCGATTATCTCCTACAACACTCTCATCGAAGTTTAACTCTTTGATTGCCCATTCGGCTTTGTGTTCTAATTCCACCGGTAAATGACAAGCTTTACCATACACAAGACGATAAGGAGTGGTACCAATCGGCGCTTTGTAAGCCGTTCTCAATGCCCAAAGGGCATCATTTAACTTCAATGACCAATCCTTTTGGTGTGTATTTACAACTTTCTCCAAAATTTCCTTGATTTGACGGTTGGAGATCTCGGCTTGCCCATTTGATTGAGGGTGGTAGGCTAGGGACATCTTGTGAGTGATATCATATTTCTTAAGAAGGTGTTCAAAGGTATCTTTCCTAAAATGAGAGCCTCCATCACTAATTATGGCTCTAGGCATGCATACCGAATCTTGGGAAATTACATTCTTGAAAAGCTCGATTACAACCTTGGAGTCATTGGTGGGGGAAGCTACGGTTTCGATCCATTTTGAGACATAATCAACCGCGACTAGGATGTATTTGTTACCAAAAGAGGATGTGAACGGACCCATGAAATCAATGCCGCAAACATCAAACAATTTAATTTCTAAGATGGGTTGAAGGGGCATCTCATTTCTTCTTGTAATATTCCCACTTCTTTGACAAGTATCGCATGTGAGAATGAAAGCTCGAATGTCCTTGAACATGAAAGGCCACCAAAACCCGCTTTGGAGAACCTTGGCAATTGTCTTTTGGTTGGCCAAGTGTCCACCATAAGATGTCGAGTAGAGGTGCTTCACAATTTTATATCCTTCATCGGCCGTAACACATCGTCGGTAAATTCCATCTACACAACGGCGGAATAAATAAGGCTCGTCTCAATAATAGCGTCGGGATTCATAACGTAGTTTCTTCCTCTCTTGTTTGGAATAATCGTCCGGAATAAATTGAGACACTAAGAAATTGACGATATCGGCATACCAAGGTGTAATAGTTTCAATGGCCATCAAGGCCTCATCTCTCATAGCTTCATTGATGGGTATACCATCTTCTTCATTGCTTCCTTTACTAACCGTTAGTCTACTAAGATGATCCGCTACCAAGTTCTCCGATCCGGCTTTGTCTTTAATCTCAATATCGAACTCTTGTAGAAGATCAGAAGGACCCACCGAAAGAGTCGGGACTTGGTCTCCTACTTAGACATGATGTATCGAATCGCCGAATGATCGGTATGAATAACGACTTTGGAACCGGTAACATAATATCGGAATTTCTCCATAGCATAGACAACGGCAAGCATCTCTTTCTCGGTTGTTGTATACCTCGATTGGGCTTCATCTAGGGTCTTGCTTGCGTATTATATCACATGTAGCTTCTTATCTACCTGTTGTCCTAGAACGGCACCAACGGCAAACTCGGATGCATCGCACATGATCTCAAATGGAAGATTCCAATCGGGAGCTTTGATAATTAGAGTGGTAGTGAGAGCGGTCTTTCTCCTGCAAAAGGCCTCAAGACACGAGTCATCAAAAACAAAAGGTGCATCTTTCATAAGCAAAGAAGTTAAAGGCTTGGCAATTTTAGAAAAGTCTTTAATAAATCGTCTATAAAAACCGGCGTGACATAGAAAACTCCTCACCCCTTTAACATTTGTAGGTGGTGGCAAGTTCTCTATCACGGAAACTTTAGCCTTATCAACTTATTCGACTCCTCTATTAGAAACAATATGACCTAAGACAACACCTTGTTCAACCATGAAATGACATTTTTCCCAATTTACATCTTTGAAACGTTCCTGGCGCATTACACAATCCAAATGGGATCCTTCTATAAGCATAGGTGTCATATGGACATGTGAAAGTGGTCTTCTCTTGGTCATCGAGATGAATGGGAATTTGAAGAAATTCGGAATGACCATCAAGGAAACAAAAATAAGAATGATGCGCCAATCTTTCAAGCATTTGATCAATAAAGGGAAGGAAGAAATGGTCTTTAATGGTGGACGTGTTCAATTTTCGATAGTCTATACACATGCGCCAACCGGTAATGGTCCTAGTAGAAATAGACTCACCCTTTTCTTCTTTGACAACCGTCATTCCTCCTTTTTTTCGGCACAACTTGCACGGGGCTAACTCATTTACTTCCGGTTATTGGGTATATAATGTTAGCCTCATACAACTTGAGGACTTCCTTCATGACAACCTCTTTCATGGTGGGGTTCAACCTACGTTGACCCTCAACCAAAGGACGGTGGTCATCATCAAGGATGATCCTATGCATACAAACATTAGGACTTATGCCTTGGAGGTCGGCAATGCTATACCCGATGGCCTTTTTGTGCTTTCTCAAAACAATCAAAAGTTTTTCCATTTGAGGACCATCAAGTGTGGCATTGACGATAACGGGATAATTAGTTCCTTCAAGAAAAGCATATTTGAGGAAAGAGGGGAGTGGTTTAAGTTCAAGATTAGGAGGAGAAGATATCATACTCTTACCCACCGGTAGTGGTTCTACCTTATCTTCATGCAAACATTCATCTTCAAAGGGTGGAGAGTCAAATGGTTCATCTTCTTGCTTATCATCATCATCTATCAAGCTATACTCAACCAAACTATCAATAACTTCAATGAAATGTATTTGTTCAATCATTGGTTGTTTAAGAGCTTGAGAAAGGAAAAACTCTACTGACTCATTCCCTATGTTAAAACACAACTTTCCATTCTTAACATCAACTATAGTACCTCCGGTAGCCATAAAAGGTCGACCTAAAATAATGGGGGTAACAGTGTCTTCGGGCATATCCATGACAACAAAGTCGGAGGGGATGAAAAACTTACCAACTTGAACGAGTACATCCTCAAGTATCCCAAGTGGGTACTTGACGGACCTATCCGCAAGTTGAATCGACATGCTAGTGGGTCTCATCTCCCCCACACTAAGTCTCTCAGGAATAGAATAAGGTAACAAACTAACACTAGCCCCTAGGTCACATAAAGCTTGATTAACAACAACATTTCCAACCCGACAAGGGATGGAAAAGCTACCGGGATCCTCTAGTTTCTTTGGCATTTGATTCATAAGAATGACACTACATTGTGCCGTGAGAGGGACACATTCTTTGTCCTCTATTGTTATCTTTTTAGTCAAGACATCTTTCAAAAACTTAGAATAGAGGGGCATTTGAGAAATTACCTCGGTGAAGGGTAAAGCTACCTCCACCATCTTTAACATATCCACGAAACGGCTAAATTGGGCATTCTCCTTATGTGGCTTAGCTCGTTCGGGAAAAGGCAATGGTGGGACAAAAACGGGAGGCGGTGGAACATAGGATTCTTCTTCTTCTTCTTTTTCGGCTAATCGCTCCGCCTCTTTTCTTTTTGCTTCTTCCGCTTCCATTTGTTCTTTCTTCTTTCTTTGTTCTCTTTGCTCATTCTCCGCATTTTGGAGAATATCAAACTCCGCTTGTATTCCCCAGTTTTGTTTGGGGGAAGTGGGAGATGATGCTTGTGGTGCACTTGGTTGATTGACTTTGGATGGGGTACTTTTGGTGTTCAAGTTCAAATTCTTATATTGGTCCTAAAGTTCTTTGTCAACTCTCAAAATGACGGCATTTGCTTGGTGTGAAGGATCTCTTGGGTTTTGGGGTTGCCCGGGCAAACCATGGGGTGGATGAATGGCTAAGGCTTTTGTTGCTTCTTGTGATTCCCAAACCTTTAGCCTTGCCTTGGTATCTTGATGTTCATTCCATAGTTGCCCAACGGCTCTTTGCAAATCATTAATGTTATCCCATGGAACTCCTCCTTGACCAAATTGAAAATTGCTTGATTGGCCATAAGATTGAGATGGTTGATTAAATGGTTGTTGATTGTAACCTTGATTTCCTTGAAAATTGCCTTGGAACCCTTGATTGTATCCATGATTGAAATGATTACCATGTTGATTTTGGTAATTGTTGTAATTGTTAGGAACATGGAAATTGCTACCTTGTTGATTGAAGTTGCTTCTTTGATGAGGAGGCATATACGGGAGCATCCTTGGAGGACCTTGGTTAAAGGGCCTTTGTTGTCTTTGATTAAATGGCCTCGGTTGACTCCTTTGGTGTTGTGTGCTAAATTTAGACCGTTTTTCCCCTCATTTAGACCCGTTTTTCCCTCGTTTTGCGAGTTTAGAGTGCGATTATCGTCATATTTTGTGTACTTCTCGCATTAGCGTCCCTCTTGTGCGTTTTACGTGTTTTTGGTAGTTTTTTTATCGATTTTGATAGGATTTTGCACCAAAATCACGATCGAGCTTCCACGAGCACAAGAGAAGGGAATACCGTCCAAAGAGTAAAGCACACAACTTAAAGTTTAAAGTCATCTAATCAATCAACGAAGAATGAGACAAGAAGCGAGGCCAGTGAAATGACCGGGTGAAATTTCACCCGATGAGACACCACCGGGCGAAATTTCACCCGACGGTAAAAACGCCTCCCCGAAGATTTTCCGAGACTCACCACCGGGCGAAATTTCGCCCGATGGAAAGAAGAGCCGAAAACGCAAAAAAAGGAATAAAATCTGACCGGGTGAAATTTCACCCGGTGGGAATTACCGTCAAGACCGCAGGGCAAAGAGACTTTTAATCTCTTTGAATGATGCAATATGCTCTTGGACATTTTCTTGGGAAAAACCATGAGAGGTATCTTGTTGAACCGCATTTGTTAAAGAGGCTTTCAATTCGTAATTCTCGGGAATTTGCCCGAAATCAACCGGTGAAGGTGTTTCTTCATGTGTAAGTTGAGAATGGGAACCTAATGTCGCCATTGGTTGGATTGGCGGTGGTGGTAGATTTGGATTTGGAGAATTTGGAGGGGTTGGATTTTGATTTGGTGGTGGAGTTCTTGGTGATGGTGGGGTTGGTGGTGGATTTTGTGAAGTAGATGTTGTGGAAAGATTATTTGGGATGAGATTATTTGGTGTAGAAGGTGTAGGTGGTAGAATGAGATTAAGGTTAGGAGGTGATAATGAAGGATGTGGAATAATAGTGGTTGAGTTATTACCCCAAAATCGCAAAGCTCTAAATGTCCTCCCCGGCAATGGTGCCATTTTGATCGCCTCCCAATCGGATCGTTCTTTTAGCGAAGGATGAGGGATCAAACAATACTTGTAAGACTCGTAATAACACAAAAACAACTAGTGTATTCGTGGTAAGTCGAGGTCAGTCCACAGGGAACGGTACAAAATTGAGTAAAAGCGATGTGTAAGGGATCTAATGGGGGTTTTAAGGGTCGAGTCTAGATTAAAATGCAATAGATAACAAGAGATGATCAATAGGGAAAAGGTGTTAGGAGGAAGTCGAGAATTGGAAATTGGGGTCTAAGAAAATTGAAATTGGGTCGGTCACAACATTGGTAGAGGGAGAATGCCACTTTTCGGTTTCTTCACCCAACTCACCTAAAAACCCACTTTCGTGGCAAGAAAAAATAAGTCTCAAGTTAAGGTAATTTCTACCCCGAATTTCCCCATATTGATAGAAATGAGTCAAGGTTGGTCTAGTTGGCCGGACTAAAACAACAATGACACAACAACCTTAAGCAAGATAAACCAACTAGCAAGCAACCAACCAAAAACTCCTCAATTCAAATAACCCAAGATCCTCCTCCCTAAACCCCCTAACAAGAAATCTACTCACAATTCATAATGGAAACTAATAAAACAATAACCAAGGAGAAAACAACAATAAGATGCATAATGATTAAATCTAGAGAAAATAATAACAATACGATGAAGGAAATTGCGATCTATAAAATGAACTAGAAAACAATCTAAGAACAACACAAATGAAATCAACAAAATAACAAGACAATGAAGGAAATTGTAATCGATAAAATAAACTACAAGACGATCTAACAACGATATAAGTAAAATCAATAAAAACGGCGCAATAATGAAAGAACGATATTAAATATAGTCTAGAGATTAGGGAGAGGAAGAGAAATATACCAAGTATGAAAGAAGATCAACCATAAAGAAGAATAAATAAGATGAAGCTTGATAAAGATGACAAAGGATTTGTCACCAATCCTTTGATAATCTCCAAGAATTTTCAATAAAAATTTGAATTCTTACAAAGCTTGAATGTAAATCTAAAGGAATGATGAAGAAATTAATGAAAACTATGAAGAACTCTAGCTTTCTATCTAAGCTAATGAAAATGATCTAATGGAATGATCTAGTGATTGTAGTCTAATGAAAGGGTAATGAGATGATTATGAATGGTAATGTGCAACTAACTAGTGTATCTATATATATAGTAAAGCCTTAATGGATCCTTAAACCTAAGCCTAAATCCAACTTTTTGCTCCATTAGTGAGACTTTCACCCTTTGAGTCTTCATATGGTGAAACTTCACCCTGGGAAATCTGCCAATCATGAGCCAATACCGCTGGGTGAAACTTCACCCGGTGGACTTCCTTCCAGTTTTGCGTTTTTTGGACATCTTTACCGTCGGGCGAAACTTCACCCGATGGGTGAAAGTTTCGCCCAGTCATTTCACCCGGTAGAGAAGCTTTTCTGGAGATCTTCGGAGAGGTGAAATTACCGTCGAGCGAAACTTTGCCCGGTGGTATCTCATCGGGTGAAACTTCACCCGATGGTTACCCGACCTCTTTTATTGTCTCATTCTTCGTCGTATGATTGGATGAGACTTTGAACTTTAAGTTTTGTGCTTTGCTTTACGGACGATATTCCCTTCTCTTTTGCTCGTGGAAGCTCGATCATGATTTCGGTGTCAAATCCTATTAAAATCGACAGAAAAACTACCAAAAAGACGTAAAAACGCACAAGAGAGACGCTAATGCGAGAAAGACTTAAAATAGGGGGATAATCGCACTCTAGTCTTGCAAAATGGGAGAAAAATAAGTCTAAATGGGATGAAAAACGATTTAAATTTAGCACACATGAGCGCTTCAGGTTAATTTGATATGTGAGAAAGATGTCTGTGATGAGCTTTAAAATCAAGATATTTAATGGGAGGAATAGTTTTAGTCTGTGACAAATCAAGATGCGGGCGTTGTTAAAACAACAGGAACTGTGGGCGCCACTCGTGAAGAAGAAAGATGACACAGTCACCGTTGAGATGACCGTTCTGGAGGAGAAGGCACATTCAACAATCTTGTTGTGTCTGTCTGATGATATCATCACTGAAATCGCGGAGGAAGAAGCCACGGCGGGTCTATGGAAAAAGTTTGAAAGTTTATACATGACGAAGTCTTTAACCAACAAGTTGTTTTTGAAGCAACGCCTGTTCAGTCTGAATGCCGGAAGGTATGCCTCTTCGAGATCATTTCTATTAGTTAAACACAATATTATTAGAACTGCGTAATATTGATGTTAAAGTAGAAGACGAGGATGCCGCATTAATTCTGTTAGTATCTTTACCGCTATCATATGAGAATTTTGTGCAATCTTTTATTGTTGGTAAAGATACAATTACTTTAGAGGAGGTCAGATCGTCCCTCCATTCTAGAGAACTGCGCCATAAGGCGGCTGGTACGATTAAAGATAATTAGGCTGCAGGGTTAGTAGCCAGTGAGGGTCAGGGACAGGGAAAATCAAGGAATAAATCTGGTTATGGTACTCATGTTTCTAAAGGTCCACAACTCAATGATATTTGTCATTACTGTAAAGAGAAGGGACATTGGAATATCGATTGTCCCAAGAAAAAGAATGAACAGAACACATCTGGTACTGCTGGTGTAGCAAATGTAGACTCTGAGGAAGATGATTATGCTCTAGTTGCCGAGAGGGTCACAGTTCACACTAATTCATGGATCCTAGATTCGGGAGCTTCTTACCATATATGTCCTCGCAGGGAGTGGTTTCAACGTATGAACGGATAGACGGGGGCAATATTTCTATGGCCAATAATGTTGTATGTAAAGTAGTTGGAATTGGCTCAATCAAGATTAGGACAAATGATGGTTAGTTTTGCACGTTGAATGGAGTTACACATGTTCCGCTGATGACAAAGAATCTGATATCCTTGAGTCGATTAGACAAGAAAGGTTTTAGCTTTCAAGGTGAATGTGGAGTTCTGAAAGTCTGCAAGGGTTCAAACGTGGTTCTGAAAGGTACCAAGCGCGGTACTTTATATCATCTTCAAAGATCTACACTGTCTGGTTCTGTTGCTGGTGCATCCTCTAATAGTGAAAGAGAGATGCAAACGCTGTCTGATCTG
Organism: Agrostemma githago; assembly: GCA_958450325.1. Lineage (NCBI taxonomy): Eukaryota > Viridiplantae > Streptophyta > Magnoliopsida > Caryophyllales > Caryophyllaceae > Agrostemma > Agrostemma githago. The sequence continues at coordinate 70,672,964 of OY288242.1, read as the reverse complement.
GCTCCGTATACCAAGTTTCAACACGGTTTGGACTTGCTACAATTTGGAAGTATTTGATTGCCCTTTGTTAGGCAATATCTGAGGCAAAGGGGGAGAGGAGTTTTATTTCCGGTACATCTGGCATTCGTTGAAGTGTATCTGCGAGTACATCTGTTGAAGTGTTTTCTGGTACATCTGACATTCGTAGGAGTGCATCTATTACATCGCTCGTCTGATTTGATTGTGAGACAATTCAAGTCAAGATGGAGATTGTTAGGAAATCGGTGCCTAGCAATTGTCTTTACGGATTCCTAATTGACTTGTGATCCGAATCTGTTTAATTAGGAAAATTTCTTAATTAATATCTGATTGATTAGAGTTTCCTAATCAATATTTGAGTATCTTACCTAGAATTTTTTATTGTATAAGGTTTCCTAATTTGTTTAGGATTTCAGTTTAGGTTGAGAGTATTATATAAACTCTCATATCCTTACCCTAAGAATTATGATATCAGTCTGAAATCTGTAACACCTCCTCAAATTAATAAAACTATCCCCTCCTTCTCCCCGTGGATGTAGCTAATAGGTTGTTAGTGAACCACGTAAATCTGTCTGTCTCTTGATTTTACGTTCTTATTTTGTTTGTCTTTCTCTTCCGTTATAACATAGCTTAAATGAGTTTGCTACAGTATGATCAGATGCTCGTATACTTGTTTTTATATTGAATCTCGGACATGATTTATTTTTCTACATTAACTTAGATATGAAAATGACATGATATGAAGTGGATTATTCTTTATTTATTATTGTGCGGACCACCAATCCCAATAATTTTGTATATTTATAATTAAGCAAATGAACAATGACTAGTTCATTAAACTAGCCGTTGCAATTCATTCAGGGTACCATGGAAAAATAATTAAAAACCACAAGGGTACCATAGGAAATAACTTGAAAACACAATGGTACCATGGTTAAAAACATTGAAAACATAGGGATACCAGGAACATTCTCTCAATTTTCAGTTTAATTAGAAGTTCGTTAATTGTTCTAACTAATTTTACCTCCAAATAAATAAACACAACGTTATCATAGGAACAAACTTAAAATGAAGGGCACTATGTGTAATCTTTCAAAGTTCGAGGGTACCTTGGGAAATATCTTTAAAAATATATATAAATACGACACATACATCAGATATTGTCGCATGCAGGCAGTAGCGTAGAAGGGAGGGGGAGAGCAGACATCACTAACAGAGTAGGGTGGTAGCGGTGGTTCGGGGTGGATCCTTGAGACTGGGTAAAGGGTGGTTGGGGGAGTTTATAGGCTTTCCATTGGTTTCAAAGGTGAAAGATGGAATTATTACGAAAATTTTGGGTTGATTGAGTAAATTTATACTCAATATTATGAAAAAAATGTCGTAGTAATTATGTACTTTAAACTTTGGAGTCAAAATTCAGATTGGAGTGAGTGGTGTGGTCGGTTTTATCCTTAGGTGCAAATTGATTTTGTGCTAGGAAAGTAATACGAGCAGGACAGGTTAGCAAATCCCACCACCACTTGGCACTTTACTTTTCCTTTTTTTTTTATTTTTCCAAATATTTCGACGTCAGTGAGTTTTCTCTCTTTGTGAAAAAAAGAGTTTTCTCTCAATTTGAGAGTTCCCCTTTAATTCCATTCAAATCCCTTTTAATTTCTCAACTACATATCAGCAACTTGCATATGATCCTGCACGTCATCCTTTTTCCTGGTGTTAACTCCCTTGCCTGTTTACTTCTTTGTGTTGTGCTGTCATTCAACCTTCATACACCTCTTCAATCCTAATCCCCTAGTTTACGTATCATTCAATAATACCTCCTAACATTACCCTCAATTGACACTTAACCTTACCTAGTAAATAGGCTATCATTGCACCGTTTTAACCCCCTCTTTTTAATCCCCATCCTACTCCTTTCGTCCTCCACCGTTTACTACAAACCAAACCCATAAAAACTCAAAACCCATATAACTTCAAATGGAGAACCCAACCGATGAGCATGATCATTACCAAGCAGGCACCCTCATTTCCTTACCCTTAAACCTTAGGATAAATCTCATGGGTATAAATTTTAGTCTCTCTTTGGTCGGTCGTTTTATTGATCAACGCCACTTTAAACTAGAACGACTCCAAAGTGCTATTAATATCTTTTGGGATCTACGAGCTCCAGTAAAAATCCATCCCTTGAAGCCTTATTTTGTGTTTGAATTTTCGCATCCAGACGATTTTTCGCAGCTCCTCAACTTACAAGTGGTCAATATTGAAGGAAGCCTTCTTTTTCTACACAAGCTAGCGTGGAACACGGTTGTGGATGATCTAAATTTTAATCGAGTTCCTCTCTGGATTCGTGTTCATGGTCTTCCACTCCAATACCTCCATCCAACAGTGGCGTCTTTTCTTTTGGAGCATGTTGGAGACGTCATGGAATTCGAAGATATTGGAGGAAGTCTTCCTCCTAAACCTTTCGTACGTGTTCGGGTTTGGGTTGACATTTCGTCCCCTCTTATCCCGGGATGTTATATCCCATTGGACAACGGTCAAGTATCTTGGATATCGTTCGGGTACGAAAATATTTTCCGCTTTTGTCGTAGGTGTGGCCTGGTAGGTCACCGGATTACGTTCTGCAATCTTAGCCACCATCGTGCTACGGCCCAATTGGATCGCCGTCTCCAGGGGTTACATCTTCGAGGAATGCAAGTCGTTTATGGACCTACATCAGCCCCTTTTTACTCCAAACACGGACTCCCATCGACCTTCTCAAATATAAACACACATGTGAAAGCTCCCCCGACGGAAGGTACTGCTCAACACTCTTCAACCTCCTCTTCAACTGCGGCGTACTTCTCCTCATCATCATCTAATTCTAGTACGGGACATCCGCACCCACCTCCTGACTTTGGTGCAACCTTTGTTGGGGAACCTCATCACACGGTTCATGCTGACCCATATCCAGAGGATGACACCATAAGAGTCCCGATGCTTTATATGAATCAAACGGCTCCTGTACAGCAAACACCACATCCAACCCCACCTCCACCTCTCCCAAATGGTGACATACATAATGCTGCGAGGGTTTCTAGAGGCTTCCGTATTTCGGCTCCGGATCCGGCGTCCGAACCTTCATTGGGATTCCTCGGTTTTTCTGAACTCGATGGTTATATAGAACAGAAATCTGCTTTGATGCCCACAACTGATCAGGTTGTCCCTCAGTCTTCTTCTGTTTTCTCATCTCAATTAAATATTAGACTGGATTCGCTTTCTCCTTCCGCCCTGCAGTTGTTTACAGATTACAGCAGCCCAATAGCAAATCCCTCGTCGGGTTCTGACTCAGCTGTGAAGATGCCGGTTTACGAACCTGTGGACGGTTTGTTTACAAACTATGTTTCTACTCCATCAATGACTTATTCAGCATCAGCAGACAGCAACCGTTTTGATTCCCCTGATTCTATCGGAGGATTTAATTATTATTTTGGTTATTACTCTAATACCAGCTCTCGTGCAACATCTGATACTACTTCCGAGCTTGGCTTTTCTTCTCGTGGAATTACTTCAAATATTACGAGGCAGCAGGCTTTTCCAGTTATTAGAAAAAAAGATCTTTTCCAGACTCTGACAACGACAATTGCTTCAAAGGTTTTATCTCCCACTTTCCTAACAAGAGACTGAAGCTTTCTACCTCTTTCGTAGATGAAGGGGTTCAGGGGTCAAATCACTTATCTCTACTGGATACTAATTCACAAGCTTGGGTTGTGGCAGACCCGCCTCTGCCACCGATAATCTCATGAATGCCCTCTCGTGGAATTGTAGGAGTCTTGGTAGTGCGGACTCCCCTATAATTCCATACTTAGAATGGTCCGTACGTATGTATGATATTTCTATAGTTTTCCTTAGTGAGACTAAGTGTCAAGTCTCAGATAGTTTCAGGAAGGTGTTTTCCCTAGCCTTACCACACTTTTGTGGAGTTGACTCTGACGGTAATAGCGGCGGGTTAATTCTGCTATGGAATGATCGATCCACTGTTTTCCCCCTTGTGATGGATCCACATTTCATCCTCTGTAAATTTTTAAATAAGGTTCTAAAGTATGAATGGTATGTAGTGTTTGTGTACGGTGAGTCGTGTACTGATCTAAGACCTGATTTCTGGCTCCGCCTAAAGGAACTTTGCTTGTCCCATTCTCCTTTATGTATAATGGGTGATTTTAATCAAGTCGAACAACATGATGATAAACTTGGAGGTTCTTCCACAATCACTGGATGGAAAACGTTCATGGACTGGCGGCTGAGCACGAGCTTGCTCGAGCTTCCTTTCACAGGCCCTCGGTTCACATGGACAAACAAACGGGACCCTTCTGGTCTGATAATTGAAAGACTCGATCGTGCATATGCTTTAATAGATTGGTTCTCGAAATTCCCAGCTGCGCACATAAAAAACCTGAATATTTTCCTCTCCGACCACGCTCCTATTATTCTCTTGACGGACGCCAGTATAAAAAAACCAAAGAGGCCTTACCGAGTTGATAATTGGTGCTTACACCACCCGGATGTCCAGAAACTCATTGGTTCTATCTGGCTTTCTCCTTGGTACGGGTCATCGATGTCCTCTGTATATAATAAGCTCACTAGCATCCGCTTTCAGATTCTCAAATGGACCCTTCAAAATCGTCGTCATTTTATGATTGACTGGAGTTCCATTTCAAATGAACTTACAAGTGATGCTTCAAACATTAAGAATCCTACCGCGGGACAATCTTATTTATCCAGCCTCCGTTCTCTGGAAAAAGAAGTACACATTCAGTACTCATACTGGAAACAGCGTGCGAAATCCGAGTTCTCCATCAATGATGGTCTCCCGACCTCTTTCTTCTTCACCAGATCAAAAGAACGTTAATCACGTCTCCGTATTATCTCTTTGATTGATAATGAAGGTAACTGGTGTAATACCGAGTCAGAACTCTCTCAATTGATTACTTCTCATTTCAAAAATCTATATACGTCCAGCGGTAACCCAAAATCATTTGAAGAATTAGAAGATCTCAACATTCCAGAAATGACAGAAGAAAACAAAAATTTTCTAGCTCAACCTTACTTGGCAAGCGAGGTTCAACATGTTTTCCTCTCCATGAAAGCAGACAAGTCACCTGGTCCAGACGGTTTCCCACCGCACTTTTACCAGTTTTTCTGGGATTTGATCCACGAACAAGTTTCGACGGCTGTCCTTTCTTTTCTGAATTCTGGTTGTCTTCTACCCTCTTGGAATAAGACTCTTATTGTTCTTATACCAAAGGTTGAGAGCCCTGATTCTATCTCTCAATTCCGTCCCATTAGTCTTTGCAACGTCATTTACAGAGTGGCCTCCAAATGTATTGCTGCCAGATTAAAGAAAGTTGTGGAGGGTATTATAAGTCAGAATCAAAATGCTTTCCTTCCAGGTCGTCTTATTGGAGATAATTGTTTTCTAGCTCATGAGCTTCTCACCTATATCAACCATCGAAAAAAAGGAAACCATTGTCTTGGAGCTATCAAGCTTGATATGAATAAAGCCTTCGATCGTGTTTCCTGGCCTTTTCTTTTTCGTGTTCTCAAGCTTTTTGGTTTCCCGCAGCAGGTTCGTAGACTTATTAAATCCTGTGTGAGATCTGTTTCATTCCAAGTGCTTATTAATGGTACACCATCTAATTGCATTAATCCACAATGTGGCCTTCGTCAGGGCGACCCAATCTCGCCTTATCTTTTTATTTTATGTATGGAAATATTGTTCCTCATGCTAAAGAAATCAGAAAGAGAAGGCCTGATGGAGGGTATTAAGCTTACTTGGCACAGCCCGCCGATTTCTCACCTACTATATGCGGATGACTCTCTTCTCTGTCTTCAAGTAACACCTTCCAGTTGCTCACATCTGAAACGGGTTCTGGAGGAGTTCAGCTCCCTCTCAGGACAAATGATTAATCATCAAAAGTCCTATATAAAGTTTAGCCCAAACGTGCCGCAAGATTTCCAGGAGTATCTGCTGAGTATTCTACAAGTTCAGTCAAAAACTAATTTCGGGCTATACCTTGGCATTCCTATCGACCTAGGGAGACGAAAATTTGCAGATTTACACTTCCTTCTGGACAAAATATCGACTAAAATTCTATCCTGGGGACCGACTAAATTTTCCCAAGCAGCCAAATTACTTATTATCAACACAGTCCTTATGTCCACCATCAATCACGTTGCATCGGTTCTTCCTATCCCTCTTCAAATTTGCACAAAAATCAACTACTTGATCGGAATGTTTTGGTGGAAAAAATCACACAAAAGAGCACAACACTGGCTCTCAACTGAAATTCTGCAGCAGCCCAAGATAAATGGAGGGGTTGGCTTAAAAAATGCAACTCTTATTAGTCAAGCCCTGCTGTCCAAAGTTTTTTGGAGAGTACATCACCAACCAGGTTCTTTACTCTCCCGTACTCTTAAGCTAAAATACCCTAAGGATTTCCCTATTCCCGGTAAACTATCTAAATATCCGGCAGCATCGTTCGCTTGGAAAGGTGTTCTGAAATACTTATCTCCCCTCCATAATGGAATTGCGTGGAAATTTGGAAACGGAGAAAACATTGATATTCGAAATGATAACTGGGTTCATGGGTCGGTACCACGGTTCCGGCCAGAAATGAATAACAAGCAGGTAAATTTAATGAATTTATCACATCCAAAAGGCAATGGGATACTCAGTCTATGGCTCGTGTTTTTGACTCAGCTTCCACGAAAGCAATTTGCAGTGTCGAAATTCCCAAAGAGTCGATAGACGACTTTATCTATTGGAAATTCACAAGAGATGGACACTATTCGACAAAGACATGCTATTATTGCCTCTTGGAGCAACAAGTTTCATCCTATACAAAGGAAGTAGGATCCAACTTCAATTGGCGTCTTATTTGGGATCTTCCATGTCAACCCAACATAAAGATTTTCCTTTGGCGATTAGCTCACCAGATTCTGCCAACATCGGAGGTTCTTCTTAGGAGAGGGGTATCAGTTGACCCCTCTTGCTGTTTCTGTTTACAACATAATGAAAATATAGTGCATCTCATTAGAGATTGTGTTATCACACAACATATATGGCTCGCCAGTCATCTGGGGATCAATATAAACATACAGACAAGTTTTCCTTTTGGTCACTGGTTTCAAAACTTCCTGTATTATTTTCATACATCATCCTCAGCAGACCCATGGAGGACTTTACAATTCCCACTCACTTTGTTTGCAATTTGGAAGCATAGGAATGAAGTCCTTTTCAATAAACATAAAGCTGATCCATTTCGTATCCTGCAACTGGTCCAATCGCTTAGTCTAAACCAGCTAGAGTTCTACTTCAAATTCTCTGAAAAGACAAGTTGCATCAGTTCGTCAGCTCATCCTCCAAGCAGAATAAATAGCATTACATCCTCGTCCGACCACATCTACAGCATATCAGCGCACCATCTACAACATACTAAAGATGAAGTCTCTTCTTCTCTTCTTCATACCTATACTACTGCTTTACAGCGAAGCATGAGACATGCTCAGAGACTCCATCATCCATCAACAATCTTCCTTATAAAGCATAAAGAACTGATGAAGTTAATTCACGGAGATAGTACTCTCAGGCCACCTATTTCGGTCTATCATAGCATAGTTAATATTAGAAAGCTTCTTCTAGATAATGTATCTTGGTTTATTAGCTATATGCACGATCCATGTAATAGTTCACACTAATATAATATATACCGCTATTTTTGTCAAAAAAAAAAAAAAGTAATACAAGCCGAACAAGTTGAATATTTCCTCCATTTTCTTTCTCTTCCCGATTTCCTGTTTGGTTTATTTTTTTTATCTTCTCGTTTTTTTTTTTTTTTTTTTTTTTTTTTTCCATAATTTTGAAAAGGGCAGGGAAGAGCAAGAGCAAGAGGAGGGAGATGGAAAAAGCGCGAAAGTTTTGAAAACATTTTGGCGTATCAGAAACCTCAAGGCAATGAAATCAAACTTCTGAATCTGATCCGCACCAATCCCCACTCCCCAGTGTCTAATCAATTATCGCCACTCGTTAATTAAGGTAACAATTTACGCAATGCTGCCTCAGCCTGTAGCCTGTAGTGTATGTTCCTTCATATCATGATACTTGTACTTCATTTCATCATTTACAATCATCGTTCCTAACCTAACCCTAACCCTAACCCTAACCCTAGTTTCTCTTTCGAATTCCCTTGGTTTCTCAACGTCCACTGCTATCAAAATTGGGTGGGGTATCTGTATATCTCACCTTTAATCACAGTTACCGGACCTTTGATTTTCATTTTTTTAGTTCAAGTATTGATTTGATTGAAGATTATTTAACCAAGATCCTTTAATTTATGTTTATTATGAACTGATTATATGCTGAATTGATGTCTGTCATATCCGAAATTAAAGTGGGTAAAATAGGAAAAAATTATACCTCGGTCGTGTTGTTGAAACGACTCCACTGGGGATCGAACCCAGAATCTCTGGTTTCGTAGACCAGCGCCTTATCCATTGGGCCATGGAGTCCTGTTCGTTACCTTTTCAGCTGCTAAGTTATTTCAATGTGTCAGAGATGGTTGCCAATATTTCTAACATTGTTACACACACTTGTTTGCTTACCTTTATTATGCGTTGATGAAACCTGTGTTGCTTGCTTCCACACTTTCTTTGTATCACTCAAATTCGACACAGGGTATGGAGCTAGGCACGCTTAGTCATAGTATTTTCCTGAATGCAAAACTCTATCCAAGTTTAGTGTTCATAATGTGCATCAATGTGTGTGAGCTTTTGTTAGGTACTTGCAGGTGTAGGTGTAGCCTGAGTCCAATTCCACATTGAGGTAGATAATTCCATGGAATTATAGAATGTTAATATTATAACAATGACGTATCTGTTCAGCCAATTACTCGATTTATCAATAAATCGTTCATAAGATTGATGTGTGTGTACCCACAAGTTAGTATGGATCCCCAGATTGCCATATACTCCGTATTATAGATAAGCACGTGAACTCGACATTATTTTGTGCCTGAGCTTCCAAATAAGATGACCATTGTGCTCATCATCATGATGTTTTATGTTCTGTGACCAATATTAATTATGCCGTTTTCTAATTTAGTTGGGCCAAGGATTTGGCAATTTGTAGTGTCAAGCTTGAAACATGAAAATCTTTTTTGTGTCCTTCATATATTCAAAGCACCCACTCTGAAGACATCTTTTTTTGGGGAATCAATAATGTTTAGATACTTGAGACGACGTGTAAATATCAGATGTTTACAAGCATTTTGAGAGGGATATAATATTCCAAGTAGTTAAATCAAAAGCAGATACGCTCAACATGGTATCAACATGAAGATGCTTGAAGTAGCCCGAAAATTGATGCTTATTAAGATTGTTCTGTCTTTAGACGGGATGGGGATTCTCATATATTTGGTGTAAAAAAAGGGGATGATTCGCAGGTCAATCAATAGTGAGATTTTTAGCAAGTTTGAAGGTGGAATATCTGAATATGTCTTATTTGGCCAATTAATTTGTTTGATGCTCAACACCCAAACCCAACCCAAGCAAGCTGCATGGGAATATCTCTTGTGGACCAGAATTTCTGATTGGTGGGAATTTGTTATTCACAAAGAAATCTCCACTGAATGGTTTTACAAGAAGTGTCTGTCTCTTGGTTAAGGCCTAAGAGTGTGGAGCTCCCAGCCTACTGTAGTTAATTCTGTATTAAGTCATCAACCTCAACAATCCTAATTGATTGCCTCACTAAAATGAGGACTTCCATAAAGACATGACTAATTGACTGCCCCAGTATCTCAGATCCTCCTATCTCTTACAGACTTGCATCCAAAATGGTTGGTTCTGAGTAATCCATATTCTTAATTGACTGCCCCAGTACTCAAAATGTTGGACATAGGCCTCCACCGTCATTCATCTTTCAGCGCAACCATGGTATATAATTATATAAATTTTCTGTTCTGAACTTTACATATCATACACATACATCATACCTATATCGTCCAACAGGTTAGCTAACTTGCGTTTTATGATTGAAAAACTGTTTTTGTCAATAAGGAGCTTTAGGTTGCTTGTTTGAGGCTTATTATTAAGGCTTGATATAGAGGCATTTATGTTCCAGGCTGTGAGTATTAACATGTGTTATTTTTTATAATTACTGGACAGAAAAGCCTTTCCGTTTTTCAATTGTGAAATCAAGATTGTCACAGGCTTTCAATTTTCAATCTGAGCAGCTGGCTGCTCTGGATGTGTGGATGTGTGGATGTGTGAGGACTGTTATGGAACCAATTCAACCCCTCACTTGAATGCCCGTTGGGGTTGAAGAGTGGTTAGTGTGCACAGAGTCATTCCACTTGAGGGGGATCGAGATATTGGGGGCTGCTAGGGTTCGAACTCGGGACCTCTGGCTCTGATACCATGTTATGGAACCAACTCAACCAAAACCTTAAGGCGAAACAAGTAAGTTGCTAGTACTTTTCTATTTATGTTTTCTCTTAGTTTTTGGCCTTTCTATTTGTTTCCATGATTATAGGTGCATGAGTGCATCTAAAAATAGAATAATGTGGAATGAAGCTTCTATTTGCCTTTTAAATTATGTACAATCTAATTGGATGCCTGATCTTTGTAGAATTTTATCATGATGAGGAATCTTTGTCAAATATGGTAGGAGAATTTCATATCATGATATCTATCTTTTGTTCGTCAACGTCAGTTTCCAAGAGCATTTCCTTACATGAATATAATTGAGACCTTTTTGAAATAAGGACTCGGCCAATGAGGAAATTTGGACATATTCCTTCGTTAATGTTCGGATATGTAAAAAATTATTTGCTCAACTAGAGGTTAATATGCAAAGTATGATGCTATGGTGTAATAACGAGGGAGGAAGTTGCGTTTTTTTGTTAAGGAACCAACTCAACCAAAAGTTTAAGTCGATGGTTGGAGTCCAATGATTGATTTTATACTCTAACACGCCCCTCACACGAATGATCCTATTGGGCTTGAAGTGTGGATGCAAAGCAGACCTCCTCATACTTGGTGCTAAATATTGTACTCCCTCCATTCAAATCCAAACTACACATTTCTCTTTTGCACATTTGTTGAGGCGCGTTTTGCACCATCGACATCTTTCATTTTATATTAGCAAAAATTATAAAAATTTAATATTCTTGACCTACTCGTAAAGATGAATCAAACACGATCCTACATGACTATATTTTGTCTTATAGATTGTCAAAAATATCGAAAATTCTCTTTAGTTGTGAATAGTGTCAAAAAAAGAAATGTGTAGTTTGGATTTGAATGGAGGGAGTACTTTAGAAAGGGGAGGTGGATGAGATTTGAACCCGCGACCTTGTGGTTACACGCTCTAATACCATGTTAAAGAACCAACTCAATGAAAAACTTGTAACAGTTTTATTTGGAGAAGCCCTTTGAGGGTCTTAATATGCCACTCATTTCTCGTGTTAAGTATGGTGTGTCTGAACCTTCTACTACTTAGTTACTTACTAGGGGAGACTATATAATTGAAATGTGGGCGGTGGAAGATAGAAATTAAGACTCAAATGCATTTTCAAGGATTATTCTAAAGGCTTGTTCCTTGTGCTATGAATGACATACCAATGAACTCTGATAGCGGAGTGAGATTATTTTTCGGAAAGGGGATCAAATTGGCTGTTTGACTTTTAGAAGTCTTGAACCAAGGGCATATATAATACAACAACTCAATGACTTTACTTGGACACCTGCTCTGGGATAATGCTGTTACCATCTGTTGTTATACATGTTAACATAGGCTAAGGCTGCATACATGTACCTATGACATTCCCTTACCCTCGAATTTGCAATAGCACTGAGACATTTTTTTATATATTTATTATAACCTGTTAGGGTCTCTCAGATATCAGGATATGAATAGATAACGGAGGATGCCTCTTGGAGGTGATGAGAGTCATTAGATAGATCACCACGGAGTTACCTCTTATATCCCTTCATTGTTCTTTGTTTTATGGTGTAAATAGAGCCAAGAGGGCAGCTTTTAATTTGATGCCAACTGGTTTCAAATCCAAGGTAGGTACTGTCATTTTACACATTTTACATGTGTACCATCACTTAATGTTGTAATTGAAAAGAAGAGTTAGCTCAAGAACCATATGGTTGGGGCGTTCGGTTCTTAACCGCGGCATGTACGCTCATATGAAACCAAAAAAAAAACTGAATGTTGCAGTTTGAGTGAAATGGAGAGTTATAAACATTAAGAAACTGTGATATTGATTGCAGGAAGTTAGAGCATTAGAGAATCATATGTTTATATGATACTCCGTACATACTAACACAATATTACAGAAGCCATTGTTGACAATGACCATCTAGGTTACAGTTGCTATAAAAGGATAAAGGTGAGAAGGCTTGCGTGAGAGCGAACAATGGTGTTCATCACTGCAACTTAAGTTATCTTAACTGCCTGCAAAAGTGTTCAAAGCAAAAAAGAATTAAGGAAGGAACCTTATGCATAGTCATGTGTTGGGTCATTGTCTTATAAAAGCTGAAAGTAGACTTCCCCATTATTGCATCTTTGTACGTCCTTTAATGTTTTGACAACAATTTAAAAATGGAATTGCACATGACCAAAATTTGGTGGGATCTCGCATCTTTTTGAGATGAGATTTCATGAGTGTTTTCTTTTTTCTTTTTATCTCTGACTTTGAGACAGGATAAGTAGGTAGAGAAGGAATATATGTAAATCCAGATTCTCTTAGTGATTAAACTAGCTATATTTGGTGTTAAAAGAACTTTAGTACGTATTTGATAGAACAACTTTACTATCTATGCCATATTGCCACTTCAACTCCACCTTCTATGTTTTTTATGCTTTCCTATCAACGTAACTTAATTGATTCGGCATTGAGCGTAATATCGATTAAATGACACTAATGTAAGCTGATGATAACGTTTGCTTAATCAGAATTCAATAGTTTAACATGAATGATTAACTGTAATGACGTCCATTTTGGGGTTCCGTCGTCTTGAAACAAAACCCATAGTAATAAGGGCCTAAAGTCTTCTTACACCATTACTATTTTTTTATATATAGATAAAATATCGGTTCTTAGGTAATTGTTATTCTGGTGTCTATACTTGACATACTAGCGCATGATCACTTGAATCGTATGATCACTCGAATCCATTACACGACCCTGATCATATATCTTTTGTGTATGTTACTCTGGTGTGTCATAATTTTGATAGTTGAGAAATGAAGGTAATGGAGCAATATAATTGAGTAGATTAGACATGTTGGTGAGAAAATACCTTGAGTCATCATTGAAAGCCATAAAATTTCCTGGAGGGTGTCTTGTAGTTGGGAAAGGGAACTTGACCGCCTTCAATCAAGTTGATGTCAGCGACGAGGATTTCATAATGCCTCCTGACTTCCTCGACCGATTTCCCATCCACAAACCTTGCCACATTCTGCCAGCGGTCTTTTGTGTCCTTGTCGTACAAAGCAAGTGCCCTTTCAAAATCCTTGTTCTGTTGTGGAGTCCATGACGAGCTTAAGTTCCTAATTGACCGTTGAGAATTTGATGACATTGTATATAGTATATCAAGAGATATATATTAATATTGTGATCCTTGGAAACGGAAATTATAGGAAGATGAGATTGATGCACTGATGTTCAGGCTTTGGTTTTTGTTGAGTTTGTTTGCATTGAAGGCTACTTATAAAGAGGAGAAAAGGTGGAATAAGAGAAGAGCAGAGATCTAGAGTGTACGTTGTGTGTGTGGGTGAAAGAGAGAGAGAGGTCCAGTTGGCGAATGGCGAATATGGTATCAGGTAAAAGGTAATGAAAACGAATGACTAATATCGTTTCAAACCACACGATCAGAATTCCATTGGGGAACGATAGCAAGAGAGCACAGCACTCAAGGGTAAAAGAGAAGGATATCACTTTAGAAATGAGGGGGAGAAAAAAAGGGAATCTCTTCTCAGATTTATGATTCCATGAGTATGTATTTTTCTTGGAAGAACCTACTTTTATCATAGGGGGAAAATGTTTGAGTTTATTTGGTTAGTTATTTTCTTCAGAAATTTAATCGAGTCTAATAAAAGTCTTTCCAAAGTAGAGGTAAGGTCGCATCCATTTGATTCTTCTACTTCGTATAGTACTACTTGTGTCGAATTCAGTCTCGGTTTGCTGTAGAGTTCTTGTGTTGTTTCTCTTTCACAAATATTTGTTGTTTGGTGCTGTAGAGACAACCCATTTTTCATGTTTAAGTTGAGAATGATGAGAGTAAAGACAAGCCATTTTTCATGTTTAGACTGAGAATGATTTGTTTAAGGCAAATTCTTGTTTGTGATGGCACTATCCGTCTTAACCTTTAAGACGGGTCAAGTAATACACCAAATCACATGGCAAGTGGTCTTGTAAGTTGCAAATGTTTTGTCTTTATTAGGCATATGTGATAATATTTGACCCGTTTTAAGGTTTATGACGGATACTCCTTCTTAAGCAAGACCAACTGTTAGTTTAGTAGGCCACAAATGGATAAGGGTTCTGCTTAGTTTTCCTTTACTGTTAACATCAAAGTTATGCAAATTTGCTTATATTTGCATATGTGACGTGAAAGTGGATTTTCAATCTCTCTCGCTCTCCCTTTCATTATTTATTGCTATTGTTTAACAAGAATTTCTTTCTGGGCTTTTTTATAGAAAAAGAATCAAGTTTTTCATCCTTGTCATATTTGTTACTATGTGTCAAATGATCATTTCATAAAACACATCTTTTCACGAACTTGTGAGGTTGCACTCCTGTCACTTATGTCCAAGACAACTTATTTTTAGCATAGATTGAGCCAAACCTTAAGGTGACGTTTGTTTCACGGGTTAAATTAATATTAGGTGTAGAATCATCTTTGGAGGGTACGAGTTTACAACTTGATTTCTCATATCTTATGTTTGTTTCGATTTGGAGTAGTATAGGATTGAATTAGTTGTGAGAAACTCATACTGGAGTACTTATGGGTTTGAGGCAGTTTGAGTCTGAAAATAATTATTTCGTAACCAAACCCAAAGCAGTACTCGTATTTAACTGATCCAAACTCATACCTCATATTTAAAATTGGTGAACCAAACACCTCTTTACTACACTTGGGATCGTTTTAACCAAGTTTGAGCTAAACCGGAAAGCCCACATATCGGACTTCGCTTCCTCCTTTTCGTAACTTTTTTGTATTAACGGGGCTATAAGCATCATACAATTTTAAGGTGTCAATCTTATTTCAAGTGCTAACTTGTTCCTTCAGTCTTCCACTCTTCCAGCACAATTGGATATATATGAGATCACAGATTCCCAATAGACTAGATAGTATAGCACATTTGGTAATTGATTTCATTAGATAGGCACAAAAGTTTGCAATAGTACAATTTTACTGAATGCTGATGAACTAGTACTAATATTTTTTTTTTTTTTTGGTTGTCATGTGCAGGAGTACTTTTTATCAAAATCTGCATCCCATCCTCAAAATGTATGTGCAGCCAGATTTGTCCGGACTCCTACATCCTGATCCTGATAGCTTAAAGCTAAGGTAAATGCCAAGAAATTAACACACGCATGCTATATTGATGACTATGCCACCTTTTTGGTATTTGAGCTGCGAATTTTTTTGGTCAGAAACTATCTTCCAAAACCATTTAATAGCCACCTGCATGGCTAACTCAGCCTTGATTTCTTAACTTTTCGATGTGGAGCGTTGATTGAGGTTTATGTTCGTTGTTGCTTACTGCTGCTATAATTAGCATTGCATATCTTTCCTTTCACTGCCCTCGCTCGTATGTGATGCTTTGTTTCTTCGACACTAAGGACATTCAAGACGGTTGGAGGTTTCTATCAACTTCTACTATATCACGTCAGCAACTTAAAACCATTTTTAATAAAAAATATTTAATCTTTTGGGAAAAAAACCCTCCAGAAATTTCTTATTAGGCCTCACATTGTCTCTACTCTCTACCTCATCCATTCGAAACCTTGAATACCCAACTCCCCTACTCAGAGGGGTCATCGTTTTAAGCTGACAACCAAATGAATATGCTTAACTGCCCACCTTGTTGATTATTGTCCTCATTGTAGTGTTGCATTGCTTTTGTTTTAGTTTCTGTACAAGTTTCATTTCGTGTATATATATTGACCTCCCTATCAAGTAATGCGCTGCTGTTTTGTTGTGTGGCAGGAGGGCTGATCGAAGTGGTTCAACAGAATGCAAAATTTGAGCAATGAAAAAGGACATAATTAAATTAGGACAGTAACAACGATACGAGCATGGTTCTTCGCCTTGAGGTATCATACTCAATATATCTATCATGTAAACTTTTTAATTTAAATTGATGAAGAGTAGCCTAAATGTCAATACTTTGAATACTGTGAATTTTGATACTCCTAAACAACAATAAAGTCGCTTTGCAGGTCAAATGAACAACTAGAAAGTTTCCGTAACCTAACAATATAATTGAAAAGGAAGGTAGTAAAATAGACCTCTTTTTCATCTTATGGGATGTGGTCCTAGTGAAAACTGACCACCTATATTCAGAAAAGTTCCCTGGGGATCATTACTACTTACTAGTGGTAGTCTCCAATTCCATATGTTTGATGCATCTTCTTTCTAGAGTATCAAATCCTCTTATCATACTATAGTACTGTAGTAGGATATAACAAGATTTGAGTATCAGTTATCAACTTATGACCTCTTATAATAATAGGCCTTACAAAATGACCCCACTAGGCCCCGTACCCGTTCTTTGTAGTTTATTTTAACTCACTTTAGTTAAGTTTAGTCTCATTCGCGTACGCGAATTTAAGCTCCTCCTCAATTAAGTTAAGTTCAACCTAATTACATTCAATTTGTCTCGGTCAATTTAACCATATTCAGTTTAAGTTAAGTTCAGTGTCGTGCATTTAAGTGAATATGGCCAGGTCGTGGGCCCACCTACAACCCAGTTGCTGCCCAATTGTATTGGAATACGAATCATAAAAGGTGCAGAGATAAAAAAAAAATAGAATGCCTTTGCAAAGAATCTTATGCAATATCCTGTGGCAAAAGGTGACAAGACATAAGGACAGAACCAAATATACCTTCTGGTTTTGGAGCCAGAAATTGTGAGTTCGCGTGAGGGGGGTTGATTTCCTGATTTACTTGATGCTTCTAATAGGAATTTTTTAAATTTGTGTGAAGGTGACTACAAAATCAACCTACTTAAAAGCCATGTTCTCCAACACTTCGCTTGGTGCCTTGTCGTGTATCTGACGCGTGTCGTGTCCGATACCAACACGACACTCCGATACTTCAATTTAGACCAAAAAATTGAAAATTTTGCCCAAATAGCCATGTTCAACACGGCGAAATTGTGACACCTCATATAAGAGTCTAAGTCACGCAGCTTAAAAGTTCGATCTCTATTGTTATGTGAGTCATGGCTTTGCAAACTACTAATGATTTTGGGTATAGAGAGTTGATCAACTTACTAATCCGCGATATTTCCCTCTGAAGAGGGAATGGCATCAGGAAATTGCATTCCTAACTTAACGGAGAGGAACTTGTGTTGAGCTACACCTAAATACTTGAGCATTACTTGAGCTTATATAGCGTGAACTGCTCGGCCCGTGTAGATCGTTGAACTTTTCAGTGAGGCTCGCTATCTGTGAGGCGAGCATGGCTATGCATTCGTCCTCGTACTTACTCCCCTTAGGAGGATATGCTAAGGGTTGGCTATACTGAGAATCATGTATAGCGATTGGCTCAATGGTGTCTAATGCAACATTCACATTTATATCATCAAATTGACCGATGTTGGCTGCATCTAGTATACGTCGTGCCTCAGAGGTACACCCAGCGTTGTAGGACTGTATTGCTAGAAACATAGTGCCTAACCCGTGATGTGGACATTCCCGTTGCAACTTCTGAAATGTTTCACTTATGATATATCTTGGATACAATTCACTTATGAGCTACGAGTACATATTTCTTGAAATGGTGTCCTTGGGCTTCATCATTGATGCTTCTGGTAAGTGATTATGAAATTGTCTTTGTACCGTTTCTTTTACCTCATGCAGTTCATTTCCCAGGTTGTAGTTTGGTAATTTTGGTTCGGTAGTTTATGTATTTTGTATATTCTGCGTGCCTATTATGTTAGGTAAGGAGCTCCAAATCATTAGATAAAGCGTGTTTACACGAATCCTAGTATGTAAATGACTGAGTTTCTGTTACGAGGTGTATGAATTTTGTCTGCAATAAAATTGGGTTTGAATTATATTTTCGTTTGTACGCTTACCTTTGAAATTTCTATGAATTTGCACTCAGTGGCCGGTTACAAACTTACGTTAGACTCTAATTAGATTATTCCAACTAGATTAGAGGTGATAATATGCTGGATCACGTGTGAAAATTTGTCCCTCGGACAAGAGGGCAAGAGGGTTTAACGTAGGTTTATGAGAAATATTCCCGTGCAGGTGAAACTCAACGGTTGTTTGATAAGAGTATAACATAAGTAAAGCCCCCATTTAGCGTATTGTCAACATCAAAGGGGTCTCCAAAGCAATCTGAAAATCAGCATTGGGATCAAAGTGTGTTACATGATATCAGCATACTGCAATTCAGAGGTTCATCCTACACCAAAATCGACTCACAACTTGAAGAGAAGTGGGCATTCCATAAACGATACACAACTTAATTAACGAGGCCAGGTATGTTGATGAAATGGAGTATATAAGCATTCAGACATAGCCAAGTAAGTAGAGAAACAAATATTGCTTAGAGTGAAAACAAAACTGTACCCCATTTCAAGAACATTTCTAAAGAATCCAATGCTCAGCAGTCACGACATCATCGACCTTAGGTCTAAAGCTAAGAGAAACACATTACGGGCGGGTGTATACTTAAACAAGGTCGGAATGCTATGTCAAAACATACAACCATCTACTTGAGTTTCATTGGCACCATACTTGTGACCAGGCGGCCATCAATAACTTATCCAGAGTGTATTATACGGAGTATGAATGTAAGATTGAATTTCTATGTAATTCAGTATAAAATTCCTACTCTGTATTTATTATTCCTTGATGTCAAATTTGATATTCCATAATAATAATAATAAACTGAATTATTCCATACGGTAATGATGCTATTGATTTACTCATGGTTTCTTTCATCCATCCATCTCAAATTTGTGGGCAACATGGGTCTCAATTAGCAACCATTTGAATGTTGATACAATAATGAATACTGTACTCTGTTTCATATAGCTTAACAATAGGAAATCTATCTAGAATGTAGATACAACTTGATAAACGAAGTAACAACAATTTATTTCAGTCATTTCAACAATGTAATTACAATTGAGATGGGTATTACAAAACAATGAATTAGGGTAATAAACCCCCAATGAATGAATGAATATAGTGTCTACTATACTCTACTATACTAGTAGGGCACCAGCTAGCCAGGGTATTAGGGCATTATCAGTTATGCACAAACAAGCCTAAAGCGTAAATAAAAAAAACCCTAATTAATACTCCAGCCAGTATGAGACAAAATCAAACCCTAATAACAACTCCGTCCACGATTCTGCAGAGGACGTAGACAGCAGCAGAGGAACAAGAAGAAGAAGAAGAAGAAGAATGATGGTGAAACACGGTAGCAGGGGTGTGATTGGAAGCCACAGATGAGCAGCAAGAGGAGGTGGAGTCGGAATCAGAGGAGTGGTGGTCTTCTTCTTCTTCGAAAGCAATGGAGGACCATCTTGCCATTGGATTTTTCTTCTTAACGGCTAGTTTTGTGGGCGGCGAGGATTTCTTGGCGACTGCACGGCGGGGGCGGAGTAGTGGCTTCCGTGAAGGAACGGAGCGGTGGGCCACCCTTCTCGCTGGCTCA
Source organism: Agrostemma githago (assembly GCA_958450325.1). Lineage (NCBI taxonomy): Eukaryota > Viridiplantae > Streptophyta > Magnoliopsida > Caryophyllales > Caryophyllaceae > Agrostemma > Agrostemma githago. Next base: position 70,652,993 of record OY288242.1, on the reverse strand, counting down.
CCTGGAAAGTAAACAATGTAGTCAGCTTTGGCTTTGGTGACTGTTTTAGTAATTGCCATGGAGGATGACAAAAGCAGGAACGAACGAACGAACGATTGTTGAAGGAAGTTGTAATGAAAGAAAGAATGGAGAGTGATTTGGAGAAATAGAGTGATCAAGGTAAGAACACTAAACAGGGGAGAGTAATGGAGAAGATGGAGGGAGAATGGGAGGTCAAGTGGTGAATATAAAGGGTAAGACTAATAAGGCGGCAAGGGATTTGTAATACCGCGTCAGAGTGACGCTCCTCTCCTCTACTCTCCTCTTACTTGATGGGCTGCTACTCATATTACTTTTGGGCCGGCCTTCCTTTATACCCTCCCTAATCCCTATCATCTGCTCCAAGTCCTTTTTTTAGCGAAAAAAACATTTCATTAAAAAAAAGTCGTACGAAATCTACAACTTATAAATAAATTCTAGTTAAAACAAATATTTGATCTCAGCTTCTGCACATCTTCTTCCACTTATTGTTGTTTAATGATACATCTTTTCACAAGAAGGGATTCGGATCTTCCAAAGTTTTGAAGAAAATCGATTTCATCTAACTTGATAGATTGTAGCCGTCAGTCTGATATAATTTGAGATACCATATAAAGAACGATTGTGGTACTGATCTTCCGCGTCCTCTCTGTTATCCTAGATTCAACATCTTTCCTAAAAGAGAGAGCGAAATTCATCGATTGATAGGGCGAAACTCTCCAAAAGAAGAGGACAATTATTAGAATTAGAATATTAATACGAATACGAATACTAAAACTATATAATTAATTAAAATTTTGGAGGGCTTACCACCAATTAATGGCGGTGGCCCCAAGTTTTTTTTGGGTAGGGTTTTTAGGGAGGAGGAGGAAGAAGGTTGAAGGAATAGAAAATCTATCTGCTCCTAAGTCCTGACATTTCCAATTGTGATATTTGAAGATATCATAATCAGGGAATACGATATTATGATTTCACAGATATTTAGTTTCCAATATTAAAATATCATTGTATTATTATATATACGTGACATTTATAATGTTACACACGAATCATCAATAATAATAAACTCTCCCAATTCTATTATTTCCTAATGAATTCTCACGGGAATAATTCTTCTTCTATCCAACCCAAAACAAATATATAATCGGTTCAAAGTGAAAGCTTAGTGGGTTACCAAATTAATTATTTTAGATCATTTGCTGCTGTCTAATCATATGAGGATTATCCAAATGTTTCCAAAAGAAATGTCAATAATGACTGAATTTTATTATGTTACTCCGTAATTTATAGTCGTATCTAATGAATCTATTTACGTGGCCGGATCAAGTGTGGGATACGTAGGTCTGAAGTGGAGTCAAACTTTGGGAAACACCTTCATTTGTCAAACTCATGAGTTTTACCAAGACATTATCAACTAAACAAATGTCTTACCATCTCAGTATGAGTATGACCCAATATACTGCTACCTCCATTTTCTTTTTATTTTCTTCCCATTTGCTTTTTTAAAGCCTTCAAGACGGTACTTTGACCGTATTTTTCGACATGTAAATGAAACTTTTTCTTAACGAAATTTATATTTTATGAAAGATAATTTGATAATAAATGTGAAGTTTTGAGTTTTACGTATAAATCATTTTTATTCTCCAATATATTGATGATCCCTCAAAAAGCAAATGGGAAGAAAATAGGCAAATGGAGTACAATACAATACAAAAATCAGCCAAATTAAAATATACTCCCTCCCCATCCATTCAATCCTTTACATGCTCATTTTCACCAATTTTAAGAAAGGTGGTAAAAGTAATTTATTATTGATAAATCAAATGGTGTTATGAGTCTTAAAGTAATAGTATTACTCCCTCCTAGTTTGAGTATTCCTCCCACTTTCCTTTTTGAGCTTAGTTTGGTTTTCTTCCCACTTTCCTTTTTTAGATATAATTTTAATCATTCTTTATTCTTCCTTCAATTCTTTATTCTTTTCCTCCATACCTAAACTCAACCCCTTTTCACTTTATATCCCACCTTCACACTTCATACCCCACTTTCTATTCATCTCTCTTACTTTATCTTCACCATTTATTACTCCCTCCGAGTTCCTATGTTCTTCCCCTTTCTTTTTGGGTGAAAAATAAGGATGGAGTATTATATTATTAAAAGGGGAGAAGTGGAATGAAAAAGTAAGAGAGAGAAATATTATACTTCCTCCGATTTTTTATTATCTTCCCTATTTTCTTATTGGGCTGAAACACCCTTTCTTCCCTATTTCCATTTTGGGTAAACAAATTTTTTTTGCAACTTTACTCTTCTACCCTCATATTCCCCCCTTATATTACCCACTTTGCCACTCACTTAGTGGACTAATTTTGATGGGTTATGATTTGAAACCCATTAATTAGTAAGCCTAATCAATTAAACTCCCCACCCGTCTAACCCATACTACCTAAGGATATTAAAACAACCCCCAAATACTACCCTCACTCACCTAACCCTAATTCACTCACCTCCCCCCATTCCCATGCAGCTTTTGAAGATGAAGATCTTCATCTTCCTCGTTGCGTCTTAATCTCTGAAAATGGTTCTTCATTTGATTCTTCAACCCTCCTCACTTTTCTCCCTCTTTTGCGATAAAAACTCTTAAACACTCTGAGACTCCCTCCAACCCTCCTCAGTTATCCCCATTTTCGCCCCTATTGTTCCCAGTTGATTCCATGAGCGGTAATTGTTCATGTGTTGCCGATCTTGGTTTTTCTTTCATGGATTTTGAAGATCCGCCATGTTTATTCAACATGCAATCTGTTCATGATGTTGAATCCGGTCAATGCTCCGATCCAATTGAAAAGTTTCGTGACTCTGATCTGATTGACGAATCTAATAGCGATTTGGCTGTGGTTGAGGGAGATGGGGAGGAGTCCATGATGGAGTTGGACTCTATAGTCCATGATTCTCAACCTGAAGAGGGAAAGAAACCATGCGAGGATGAAGAGTTTGTCGAAGAAGTATGTCCGACTTGCAAAGGTCGTCCTCTGAACATGCATGTTTCGCTTGGAGAACCAACCTTACCAGAGATAAGGCGCAGAAAGACGACTCCATTTATGGAAACACCAGAGGGGAAGCGATGGTTTTTTAAGGAATTATCGTACTATTTTCCTGCTTTCAAGCCTAAGCCTGAAGAATAGGGAAGGTTAATTCGAGATCTCACTTGTTATTTCTGTTATCTTCGTTCAAAATTATTTGGGGGTTTTCGTTTCCAGGTCACTAGTGATGATAAATTTAAAAATCATGTGAACAATAAAATTAGGACTCACTATATGCCGCCATACTCTGAATTTTTTTCGAGTTTTATGATGAGGCAAATAACGAGTCCAACCCCCGATGATGTGTAAACTTAGGGTGTTTCGTCGTCTTCTGCTCTATTTTCCTTATTTTCCGCCATAGTAACACAAATTGTATTGCCCATTATCATTGCTGAAATCCACATGAAGTTACATCTTACAGTCAATAAGAATGAAAAATACAATGAGCCAAGTACTCCTACTAATGTACCCAAAATACCAGAGACCATTTTTGCATATGTGCTTCCAAAATTTTTAATGTTCAACTTTGATTCATTTGTTGATATGTTCACCTTCCTCCTTTCTTTGTGCAAAATTTGGTGAAAATTAGCTTGCTGTTACCAAAAATAACATGTTGCTTCATGTTCGTTCATTCCACTGATGCATCACTTATTCCTTCATGTGCCTGTCTATTTTCTGCCTGTCCTTCATTCGATGTTGCATCTGGAACTTCTGGTTCTTCTGATAAATTTGCTGCCTGCATACTTTCCTCTATTTGTAACCGTAAGTCACTAAATATTGGCATGTCTATGAGGTTCTGAGCATGTTGTACACAATCTGATAGAAGTTTCACATCCGCACTTAAATAATCAGGCAATATACCTGCAGCTGCTAGTTTAGACTTGTGCATATGAGGCAATTTGTAATTATTTCCACCCCGACTCTTCATTATCTCAAGCATAACTGCTTGCAAAGTTACGAAAACGTAATTAAGCTTTAGTGTTTCAAGCTTATCATACGCATTCTGTACTGCTACTAGTAGCTCATATAGCTTGTATGCATTGGTATCTGATTGTAACGACTGTATTGCTCTGAAAAACCCCAAATCTAAAACATTCAAATCAGGTGAATTTGGTGGTTGACACTGAAGTTGAATATTAAAACCATCTACACTAGCTGCCCTTCTAAAATCAACATCTAAATTATCCAAATGTGGTCTGGCATTATCTTGTTGAATGATAATGTTCTTGCTCCTACATGAAGGCCACTTACTCTTAATTGCTGGTATTACATCCCTTATTAGACATTCCTTGATTACAACCTTAGTGATACTATCAATTGGTTTAATGACTAATGTGCCTGCACTCCTATTCTTGGAATTCCTTTGCGCTGGCAGCTGTGTAATAAAAGGGAATATCCCTATTTTACCATCAAAAACAACTTCTTTGTTAGTTGAGTAATGTGGTTTAGCAACTGCACACATAAACATAATCTTTGGGATAAAGTTCTTGGACTGAATTGTTCTATGTGGTTGTATTTCTGACTCTTGCAAGTAGTACCTCTGACACGTTTTTGTTAATTGAAACCATTTCTCGTCTATGTGTACTAAGTTGTTTTAATCTTTGAATCTGAAATCTTTGCATATGTCATCAAAATGCAAGTGACTAAGACAAAACATTAACCTGTTTAATTTGTTCTTGTCTGTTAAACCTGGTTTCAATGAACTTGTGTGACTCTTGATCAACTTCTCTGAGATCCACCTTCTGACCTTGGTTTGGCTTACCCCCATTTGTGCAGCAACCTTCCTCTATGTAGTTCTATCTTTGAGCATAATGTTGTTGAACTTCTCTTCATCAAACTCGACCTTGTTACGACCACATTTCCGTTTCATGTTGCTGGAAACGTTGATTGGAAGTCCTTCTCCCATCTGTTTTTTGGCAGTGTTCCATATTGTTGTTATTGTTTTTCTACACACTTTAAACCGATGTGCAACTTCTTGCATAGTCCCCTTTTTTGGCTTCCCATTTTGACATTCATGCAGTAGAGTATGGAAGATTCGGTCCATCTCTAAATCAGTTAAATGCTTTCATTAATGGTGCATTTATTGAGTTTTTGAATATATTTGTGTGTGTGAAACTGTTAAAATCATGCATTTATGACCCTATTTAAGTAGGAAAAAAACTTGGCTCATTTGTGTTTTCAAAAAATTCAAATATTGGCTGGAAAGTGCCTTTGAAAATTTGGCCACTTTTGGTTTTGGCGTCATTCTATGAATTGCCTCCAAAATCTGACAGTTTTGGCATGTCTGCCAACTTTGGGATGACAGCCATGTTTGGGATATTGGACATATCAATTTGTTTTTTATGGCAGGTTGAAGGAATTTATGAGGAAAGTTGACACGATTTTGAAGTTCCCGTGATAAATCTGAAGTGACGAAGACGATAATTTGGGTTTCTGTAATATTTTAGCGGTTTGGAATTATGTAGACTTACAGTTCTGTAATTTGGGTTTGTGTAATTTTTTGCCCGGATAAAAGAAATCCATAATTTTCAAGTTCCCGTGAAAAATCAAAAGTGACGAAGATGATAATTCGAGTTTCTGTAATATTTTAGCGGTTTCGATTTATGAATATTTACGGTTGTGTAATTTCTGTAATTTGGGTTTATGTAATTTTTTCCCCGAATAAAAGAAATCCGTAAATGTAATTTGTAATTTCAGATTTTAAGCTATGTAAGGTTTAATCTTAAACAAGATTTTCTTAATGAAGGGGAATCCAGTTTAGTGAATCTAATCTTCTTAATGACAATTAGATAAAGTGTTTTTTCTCTCCTACTTTACACCCAACTACCCCACTTATATTAATTCTTTATTCCCTTCTTATTTTCTTTCCCAAAATCAAAGGGGAAGATAATAAAAAATCGGAGGGAGTATTAATTAAATGAGATAAAGTTGAAATGAAAAGTATGAGAGATGAATATTATATTAATTAAAGATGGTAAGGTGTGTGAAAAAGTTTTTCCATAAATGGAAATAGGAAAGAAGATCAAACTCAGTCCAATAAGAAAAGAGGGAAGAACACTAAAACTCAGATGAAGTATTACTTTACTCCCTCCTTGGTTTTTCCCCCAAAAAAATTGGGGAGAAATACTCAAACTAAGAGGGAGTATAAGGTAAAATCTTTTGCCAAAAAAGAAATGTAAAAAATTAATTGGATTGTCCATTTATAGCAAATGTAAAGAATTGTTTGGATGAGAGAGTAATAAATTAACGGAATTATTTTTTCCTAACGAAACTTTACTCAATACTAACGAATTTTCTTAAAATTTTCCACTCATACCCTTCATGCAACATCTCCAATTAATCATTGGGATAATTTATAGGAATAATCCTTACTCTTGACGATATTCTTAAAATAAGTCGAACTATGTTTTATCTCAAGATAAACCCGACATTAAACACCATCTTCTTACGATAGACTCGTAAAATTCTGACCTATTATTCCAGGTAATATATGATGTGATTTCTTATTATTATTTTTTAATTAACAATAACTTTTATATTATTATTACTCACTATTATCGAGAACAGATCGTCTTCGCCACCGGCCCACCGTCACCCATCAGTACATCACCATCGTCTCCCCCACCCATTGTTTTCGTCGTCTGTGTTACCATCACTCGGGCCACCACGCAACTAGACTTTCTTCTCCAGTGGTCACCTGCATCTCCTCCAACTAGGACGACATCAAAAGCTAAATAAAAGCCAAAATCATGACCCAAGAACAAAAGACCAATTTCAATCGATACATAACTTTCCTAATCCAATTTTGATCATTCTCCCTAAAATATTTGGAAATCCTCTCTGATCATTTGCTTAGTTATATTTCCACATGATACCTGGATCTAAATCTTATGTCAAGACAACCTCTTGATTTTGGGGCCCAGATTTTCCGGTAAATTGATAGGTTTTTTTAGGATAAAGGCCGATTGGCGGTGAGCCGGTGATCGGAGCCAATTTTCGAGGAAGAACATCAATGTTCCAACGAATTTGAGGAGTTGGGTTGCTTGAGCGTAGTCTTCATTTTTTGGGTGGTGAGTGTCTGGTGGTGACTGTGACTGGTGAGGGTGAGGGTGAGGGTGAGGGCTGGAGGTGAGTGATGAGGGTGACAGTGCACTAATCATTAGTCAAGAGTCATTAGTGAGGGGTAATTAGGGTATTAAGAAAAATATATAGAGTGATTGACTGGTTCATTAGGTAATAGGTCACCTTAGTCTAGTTTGAGAAGAAGATATCTAAAGTAAGATTTATTACTAGATTAAATGAAATTTGGATTACTATGAGAATACCACCGATACTTCGGATTATTGTTATTAAATATCCCTTAATCATTCTCCCTACCTTTCATCTCTACCAAAAATAAATTCAATCTATCTATCGAACTCTTGTGAATTTAACTACGGATCTTAGTTCTACAATTAATGATGAATTAATATTGCTTTAAGTTTTAAATTTAGGGGCCATTTGGTTTGGGGGTGTCAGGAAAGGGTAAGGGAAACAACTAAACCGATTCCCTTTGTGGATGTTTGTTTGGGCTAATTATTGATTCCCTTTCCCTATTTACCCTATTAGCAAACCCTCTCATCTATCTACAATGAAAACCCCACTCCCCCAGGGTTTACCATTCCTTTTCCCTCCCATTACCCATCCCTTCACCTACCTTCATCATTTACTGCTTGACAAAAAAAATTACATCCAACCTTCAACTTCAAATACCGTCGCTCACCTCGAACTCCGACACCGGCACCGACACCAAAATCCGACACCGGCACCGGCCATCACTTTACACGTAAGTCGGATCTCTTCACCCGAATTTCCAGCATAATTTAAAAAAAAATGAAAAAAATAATTAATAACACGTATGATTTTTTTTCTGGTTAATTATTATAGTGTTATTGAAAATAAATTTGATAAGATCATGGTGTTTTGAAATTTTTTTAGAAAAAAATAAATTTGATAATACAATACATGTGAAAAATAATTATTTGAAAATAATAATGAAAAAACAAGGTTAACAAATATACTCCCTCCGTTCACAATCTTTTGCCCCGTTTTCCTTTTTTGGCAGTTTATTAATTTTTGCCCCATTTCTACACTTTCCCCTTTGGGCATACAATTATTTACCAAACTACCCTTCTATATGACATCATATTACATTTTGTGCCATCAATTTACCCAACTAAAATAATCTGATTCTATCATTAACATACTCTAATTTTTTATGTTAATCATTTTCCCCCTTTAATTTTTCCCTCCTTTTTCTTTTGCACCTTTTTTTTCCCACCAAATCACCCCATTAATTGATCTCACCCATTAAACTTCAACCCACCCCTATTTATTACTCTTCATACTCCCCAGAACAACAATTACTCCACACCCATCAAACCCATTCAATTAATTAAAAAAATGTGTTCCCATAATTTCCTTCCCACAGCCTCACTCAAACCCTAGCCGCATAGATGAACTCCGACAATCTCTCCTCCCTTTCACCTTCTAATCGTCTTCAACTCCCTCATCTTCACTCATATCCTCCTTCAAAATCACAAGAATCGAACCCACTATGTTGGTACTCTCCTAGATATGGTCATGTTGTTCCCGACTCTATTGAGGGCTTTGTTGATGTAGATGACTCCAAAGAAGAAGATGAAGTATCATCGTCTTTCAAACGTCGTCGTTTTAAAGAACTCCCAACTTCGTGTTCAGAAATTGCTTTTGATGTTGATGGGGATTTGTGGAACGACAGTTTGGATCCTTGGTTGGATCTGAAAAAGACAAATTTAGAAGAAGTGGCGGAGGAAAAAGGGAAGGCCGAGAGGGAGATAGCTGAAGAGGAAGCGTTGTTGCAAAAATTCTGTATAGATGACCCATGGGATGGGGTTGATCCCATCATGTGGCTACTAGGGTCGAAATTTCCGTCTTACAAAGCTAGTGTCGGTTACAAAAATGAACAAAAAAAGAGGTTGTTTCGAATCCTTACTTCAATTTTTTTTGTTCGTTGATGTTTTATTGTGGAGATCTTTGATTTTTTTTCCTTTATTCTGGTCACAGATCTACAAAATTATTTATCGGTTTTCGTTTATGTGCCTTCTATTATTGTTTTTTTTAAAAGGGGATTTTTCCGTCTATATTATTGTACGTATTTGCATATCAATGGTGTTTTTTTATTCATCTTATTTATCTCATCTTGTATGTCCGTTAAGATATTTGGTTGCTGTTTTTTTATTCATCTTTGGTTGTTGTTCTTGCTGTTCTTGTTTGTTGTTGTGGTTGTACAATTCAAGAAGAACAATGGATGAAATAAAATAGGGACTTTAACATTAGAAAATTTGTTACATAACCATTCAAAAGCAACTTAACTTACTGAAACTTGTCAACACATTATCTACTTCATGTAGATAGAAAATTCACACATCCTTTACATCAAATTTTAGAAAATAAACTCCAATTAGGAACAACCACTTCTAATTCCCTAATAAGCTCATCTAAATTTTGCCCTTTACCAACACTTAACAAATACTGAATGCAACTTTTCACCTCCTCTTGACATGCATCTAAGTTCCTTGGTAATATCCCCTGTCTTCTTTGTGCATTCTTCTGTAAGTGGGGCAATTTGTAGTCGTTGTGCCCTTTTCTTTTCATAATTTCCAACATACAGGCTTGTAGACTAAGCCATACGTCATCTAAGCGTTGTGCCTCTTCTTCATTCCATGCCTCCTCCACATTCTTGACTAGTTCATCAACTGTGCTAGCATGTTTTGTTGTTTGCAATGACTGAATTGATCTAAAAAACCCCAAATCCAACACATCAAGGTCCGGTGAATTTGCTGGTTGATTTCTTAAAGAAATATTCCAGCCGTCTGATGTGCCATGTTGTAGAAATAAAGGGTCGTCACCTCGTAAGTGAGGCTTTGCATTGTCTTGTTGTATCTCTATAGTTTTTGATGCTGTTGATGGCCATTTACTTTTAATGGCTGGAATTATCTTTTCTATTAGCATTGCCCTAGTAACTTCTTTGGTTATGGAAACCACCGATTTGGTTTCTATTGTGCCGGCTGGTCGGTTTTTGCTTGCTCTTTGTGTGGGTTCTTGGTAAGTGAAAGGGAAACATCCCACTTTTCCATCGAAAATACATTCACCATTTTCCGCATACATTGGCCTTGACACAGCGGCCATGAACATGACCTTCGTAATGAACCGCTTACTCTTACAAGATCGATACGGTAGCGGCTCATCTTCACAGAGGTAGTATCGTGCATTGCATTGTGTCATGAAAAACCATTTTTCATCAATATGAACCATATGTGACATTTCCTTAAATTTCAATGCATTTAAAAGACGATCATAATAAAGCTTTGAAATCACAAAATTCAACCTGATATGCTTATTTTCATCTGTTAAATCTGGCTTTATTGCTGATGTGTGGCTTTTAATCTTCCCTTGCCTAACCCAATTGTGTATTGTAGTCTTTGACACACCAATTGCTTGAGCCAAGTTTTTCATGGTTCCTCTCTTCGATTTGTGCAATCCCATTATTTGCTCATTTGGTATCGGTAAGCATACCCTACCCGAGTTACCAAACATTTTGGACTTGACGCATATAGGCTCACCATTTAGTCTTTGTTGCTTTGCTTCTTGCCAAACTCGGAAAACCGTCTTTCGGTCTACTTGAAATTTTGCCCCAAGTTCTTTCATCAAGCCTCTTCGTGGCTTGTAATCCATTGCGTTCTCAAGCAAGATGCACGCCATTTGATGCCTTTCGTCATTTGTCAAGTTCGGTCCCCGCATCGCGAACGAAATGAAGAATGGATGAATGTGTTGTGGGATGAATGTGTTGTAGAGGAATATTGGTAATGGCAGGAGGAACAAATGAAGGTTCAAGTGAAGAAAAAAAAGCTACTGATTTTTTTTGTTTTGTAATGTTATCAAATTAGAATTTGGTTTGTGTATTTAAGTAAGAGGCGGTAAATATGTTTTGAATTGGGTTGTAAATGTGTAATTCCCCCCAATATCATCTCCTATTTTGATGATTTCATAGATAATCATCACTATTTTGCTACAATTCTCGTGTCCTCACTGCATAAGTTGTTAAAGTTGCTTGAGCATTTAATGCTCTGATTTGACAATGAAGCAAATTGGTGGGAAACATTACCACTTTCTATTTTGTGTTAATTAAGCATTTCATTGTCATTAGTTCTTAATTAAATCATGTCCCACATGTGGACTTCATTATTTGGTCCCACTATTTCCATATTTCTTATTTTTTAAATGCCTTTCTTATTTTGTGTGCAAAACATAATGGGACAAATTTTAATGACCGGAGGGAGTAATAAAGAGAATATGTTAAAAAATGTAAAAAACAAAGTGATTCCTAGTTTGCTAACCAAACAACCACAAAGGGAATCAAGGTTAATACCATTCCTTACCATATTCAAACCAAACAACAAGTTAAATTGAGGATAATCACTTTCCTTTTCCCTTGTTTCCCTTTCCTAATTTCATTCCCTTTCCCCTATGCGAACCAAACGGCCCCTTAGTTTTTTTAAACACTTAATTGTAAAGTTCATCAATTAGGGCTTTTCTTGGTGATTGATTATTAGGGATTAATCTTCTAATTACATTTAATCTCTACCAAAAAAAAAATTGATCAATCAATAGAACTATTTTGAATTCAATTATGGATCCTATCTAGTTCTCCGATTAATGATAAAGTAATTCTGTATTGCTTTAAGTTTTAACTTTATATTTTTGATCAATTTATTTCAAAGTTCATCAATTATGGTTTCTCGATGTCAATGATTGATTTTAGGGATTCTATTAGGGTTTATGGATCTAATTTTTTGCTATAAGATTGATTGATCGATCAATTAAAGAAATGTGTTAAGTATTGTATTTTATCGCACCCATGAACGTCGAAGGTAACTTTGAAAATTAAGAAAATGTTTATGTTCAATTTTTTAGAGAGAGAATAAACCAAACTATCATTTTTTTAGGATGGGAGGAAATGGCAAGGTCAAATTGGTAAAATGTTGTTAGAATTGAGTAAAAACTCGTTAGGAAAAAGCACGACAATTAATACATTATTGTAACTACAGGGGCGTGAGTGCGTGACTATACAACTACAACACAACACAACTCGTAAGTGAGGTGTGGGCCGATGGCATAACTGTGCACACTATTCCCATACAATCTATAGAACACAATCATCATACTAACATCAACCTGAGTACTTCCAAAAAAGATCGAAAAATATTAATTGGATTGTCACATGTTGCCAAAGAAATTGGGCGGACAATCAAGACACAACACAAGGTCAACATAAGCCGAGTCAATAGGGATCATACCGACTCTACAACAGATATGCAATACGATTGAGATGATCGAATATGATTTGAACTGACTACACAATGCATACCAATCAGAACCAGGCCAACACCATCACCACCTCGGCACTGTAGAAAAGTTATTGAAAGTGAATTGAGAATTTCATTAACGTGAGCATAATATTTATACAGACTAGAGACGTAGTACAGTTAAGGTAAAAGACGTAACCTAGTATCTAACTAGAATCCTAGGAATAGGAAAGTTACATCAGTTGACAATAATACAAAGATTACAGAATATAACAGATACAAAGACTAAAAGATATTCCTAAATAATATCTTTAACTAATATCTTCAATACGCTCCCGTAAGTCGGACGTTCCAAAGGAAAGGCCGAGCTTGAGTAATATCGAGTAAAACCGGGCCTTAGGAAGCGGTTTGGTTAGCGCATCTGCAAGTTCATCGTTAGTGGATATGTGTTGAACACGTAGTGTCCTATTTTGAACATGTTCTCGAACAAAATAGAATGCAAGGGCTACATGTTTCATTCTTGAGTGAAAAACTGGATTTGCTGCATAATGAGTAGCACCAAGATTATCACTGTAGATCACAGGAGGAGATTTAATGGTGAAGCAAAGTTCAGAGAGGAGAGAACGGAGCCAAATCAGCTCGGTTGTGGTTGAAGCCACTGCCCGAAATTCAGCTTCCGTAGTAGAGAGTGCTAGAGCGCGTTGTTTCCAAGAAGACCAAGCAATTGGGTTCTGGCCAAGGTAGATAATAAATCCGGTAGTAGAAATATATTTGTTGCCATCACTTGCCCAATCTGCATCACAAAAAGCATGAAGAGAAAGAGGAGTATCGCTAAATAAATTAATACCAACCGTTAGAGTGCCTTTTAGGTAACGAAGCATCCGCTTCAAGGCTAACCAATGAGACTCTTGAGGATCCTGCAAAAACTGTGCAAGCTTGTTGACACCAAAAGCAATATCGGGACGGGTGAGGGAAAGATATAAGAGGCTACCAACAATAGCGCGGTAGTCGGTGGGATTAGAGATGGGTTTGCCGGTAGTGGCCTTGAGGGGCGGGTAGGCGACAATGGGAGTGGGTGTAGGTTTACAGTCAAGCATGTTATAACGAGAGAGAATGTCATAGGTATATTTAGTTTGTGTGAGGGCTAGACCAGTTTTAGTGGGTGTAACCTCAACACCAAGAAAATACGACGGAAAACCAAGATCTTTAAGTGAAAAGCGACGAGAAAAAGAAACGAAGAAGGATTGAAGTTCCTTCGTCGGTGGACCGGTGACAATAATGTCATCAACATAAACAAGAAGAAAAATGGGATTTGTCATGACTTTATGAATAAAAAGGGAGGGATCAGAAATTGATTGTTTAAAACCATAAGATAGTAAGTAGGATTTAAGTTCATTGTACCAAGCTCTAGGAGCTTGTTTGAGACCATAAATAGCTTTAGATAATTTGCAAACAAAAGAGGGAGAATCTGTATTAATGAAACCAGGAGGTTGAGACATAAATAAAGTTTCAGTAAGAGTACATTAAAGAAAAGCGTTGTTGATATCAAGCTGTCGCAGAGACCAACCACGGGAGAGAGCAAGTGCTAAGACGAGACGAACTGTTACCGGCTTAACAACTGGACTAAAAGTTTCAGAGTAATCTACTCCGGGACGCTGAAGAAAACCTTTAGCAACTAATCGTGCTTTATATTTTTGAAAAGAGTTGTCAGGATTATATTTAATGCGAAAAACCCACTTGCAACCAATTACATTGTAGGAAGGATTAGGAGGAACAAGTTCCCATGTGGCATTTTTAACTAAGGCTTGGTATTCATCTACCATGGCTGAGTGCCAATTTGGGTCAGCTAGGGCAGACTTGACCGTAGTAGGGGGGAGGGAAGGAGATACAACGGAGGCTAAAGAGGCATACTTAGGATTAGGGACTCTAATATTGTCCATAGCACGAGTCACAGGTCGGTTCGAGGGAGGAGGAGGGGAAGGGGGGGTTGATTCGGTAAGGGGAACCGAGGACGGAGGAGACTCGGGCGAGGAGGAGGAAGACTCGGGCGAGATGCAAGGAGACGGCGAGGAAGAGGCAGCGGAAGAGGGTGAGGAGGCAGCGGAAGACGGGGGAGAGGGTGGGACGACGGGAGGGGTCCGTGGGGGGCGGGTCCTGCGTGTGTAGACACACAGGGGGTATCCGGGTCGGGACGCGGGTTTACCGGGGGGGAAGGGGGAAGGGACCGGGTCGGGTTGATTTGGGACCGGGTCGGGATTTGGGGTGGGGACTATCATGAAAAGTGGGTCAGATAGCCATTGGGACGGGGTGACCGGGGAAGAGGCGTCGGGTAAGAGGGAAGGGAAGGGGAAGACCGACTCACAAAATTTAACGTGTCGGGAAGTGTATATTTTATTTGACACGGGTTCTAAACAGTAATAAGTACTTTGAGTGGAGGAATAACCAACAAAGATACACGGTTTAGAACGTGGATCAAGTTTGTGAGACGCATAAGGACGTAACCAAGGATAACAAAGACAACCAAAACTACGAAGTTTACTATAATTTGGAAGATAACCAAATAACTTAAGGAAAGGAGAGTCATTGTGTAAGACGGGTGTGGGCATGCGATTTATTAAGTAAACCGCTGTGACAAAGGCATACGACCAATATGTCGTGGGTATGTGAGCATGGGTGAGGAGGGAGAGCCCAGTTTCGACAATATGACGATGACGTCTCTCAGAGATACCATTGTGTTCAGGGGTGTGAGGAGGGGAGGTGAGATGGGTTATACCATCAGAGTTGACGGAGGGGGTGAGTTTTAGATATTCACCCCCGTTGTCGGAAAAGATTTGAATTATGGGTCGATTATAAAAAATTTCGACTAAGGCACGGAAACGATTAAAAACTGAGGATGTATCAGATTTACGTTTTAAGGGATATAACCAAGTGTATCTAGTAAAGTGATCTACAAACACGACGTAATATTTAAAATTATCTACGGAGTAAAGAGGAGATGTCCATACATCCGAGAAAACTAATTCTGGGGAAGAGAAGAAGATAGAGAAGAAGTGGAAAAGGGAAGTTTATGACTTTTATTAATATTGCAAGCATTACACGGGTTGGACGAGGCCGGTGT
Source organism: Agrostemma githago (assembly GCA_958450325.1). Lineage (NCBI taxonomy): Eukaryota > Viridiplantae > Streptophyta > Magnoliopsida > Caryophyllales > Caryophyllaceae > Agrostemma > Agrostemma githago. The sequence goes on along the minus strand of OY288242.1, from coordinate 70,637,397 downwards.
AGTTTTTATTTTAGCTAAACTAGTAATAGAACTAAGTATAGATAAGGATGGATGACCAAGTTTGTGATGCCACGGATCCGGAGAGATGGTGGAGATGTGGACCGAGATGGGAGAGGAGATCGGGGCACGTGACGGAGTCCATATATATAAGCCGGATTTAAGTTGTCCCGTTAGCAGCACCTGTCCCGTTAGTCGGTCCTGCAAAACACAAGATTTAGAAGAAAATTTAGCAATGGCATTGTTGTCATGACAAAATTGTGAGACAGAAATAATATTTTTGGAAATTTTTGGAGCATGTAAAACATAATTGAATTTAATGAGATGAGAGAAAGGAGATTTTATAGAAAAGGAACCAATATTATTTATGGTAAGAGGGGAGCCATCGCCAATCAAAAGATCGTCGTTTCCATCGTAAGGTGCATGAAGGGCAAGGTTGTTGAGATCATGAGTGATGTGATGAGATGCGCCACTATCAATGATCCAATTTGGGGAGTAAGTGTCGGGGAGGGTAACGGTATTAGCTTGGGGGTTGGGGCGACGGGCTTGGTTCGCGGGAGGGGCGGGTCGCGGTGGGACGGTGATATTGGGATAGAGATAGCGAAATATGGCACAAGTGCCAAGGTAGTGAGCAGGAACATGGCACCATTGACATTTACCTTTGAAGGGGGGGATGGTGTTGGTACCGGTTTGAGGGGTCGGGAGGATACCGGGTTGGTTGGATTGATTGGGGCGTGTGTTAGGGCGGGAGTCTGGGCGGTTGTAGGCGGCTAGGGCGGTGGCCGGGAGAGGGGAGGTGGTGGAGTTTTGGGTGTGTTTGAGTGAGAGGTCATATTGGATAAGGCGTTCATGTAAGGCGTCAAAGGATATGAGGGTGTCCCGATGTTTGATGGCATCAACAAGAGAGCGATAGTTTTCATAGTTGAGTCCATTGATGACCTTTGCGATGATATCTTCGTCATCCATGGGTTTTCCTAGGTTGGCTAATTCATCTACACATGAGCGAATCAGCTGCATATATTCCGTGGCCGAGTGTCCACTCTTTGAGATGGAGTTGAAGCGATCCTTGATTTGAAGGATATGACCACGAGAAGGATTGGCATAAGTGGACTTCAGATTAGCCCAGATTTCGCTTGAGTTCTTGGAATTATGTAAGAACGGAGCAATACTTTCAGATACGGTTCCACGAAGGGCAGCACTGAGAAGACGGTCTTGACGGTTCCATGTTAGGTAAGCCGGATTTGGGGATGTGACTTTAGTGGCAGCATCCGTGATTGTAGCTTCAGGACATGTATGAGTTCCGTTAAGATATTTGAATAAATCAAAGCCAAAGAGTAGGTCTTCAATTTGACGTGACCAATTCCGATAAGTCGCTGGGGTGAGTGCCGTAACATTGGCTAAGTTCACCGCAATGAGAGGAACATTGGGCTCGTGAGGGTTGGCGAGGATCGATGATGAACCGGCCATGTTTCGGGAAAACTTTTGTGCGATTTTGATGTGGGTGACGTGAAGAAGGGAGAAAAGGGGTTGAAGACGATTTTCTAGATGGAATCGTTTTGCTCTGATACCATGTAGAAAAGTTATTGAAAGTGAATTGAGAATTTCATTAACGTGAGCACAATATTTATACAGACTAGAGACGTAGTACAGTTAAGGTAAAAGACGTAACCTAGTATCTAACTAGAATCCTAGGAATAGGAAAGTTACAGCAGTTGACAGTTCGAATGTAATAACTACTATACTAAAGGACTCGGGTGCTAGAGTAGCATTTATTTGTTGTTAATATGGTTGTATACTTGAGTTCAAACATTGAAATTTACGAGGATTTTTCTGTTAATTAAGAGCTTATGGGCTATGATTATCATTTAGATCGAGTTGAAGGTCTTCCATGCCAAGTTTAAGACATATATATAGATAGATGATAGACCCATTATTATTCCAGAACCGAAATCCCACATTATTTTTCTTTTTCCTGTACTCGCACTAAAAGATATATAGTGATTCATTCCAAAGTTATGTAGTCGATCACATTCGTGCTTGTATTATTTTGGTATATAGAAAAATAGAGTGTTAGTAGAGTTATTGTAGATCAAGTCATTTTGAGTCGGAAATGTTATCTATATTCCATGATATACTTTGGATGTTCCACATTGGTTGATAATATACATATACTTCCAAAAGAATGTTGACAAACTTTAATTAATGAAAAGATTGATGTTCATTCCATCCCGATTAGATATAATTAGGAGTTATTAGTGGAAGGAAGGAAGGTGGAGACATATATAGAATTAGATATCCAAGTACAATGCACTGCAAATTAATACTGAGTATCTAGTCCCACATTCTGGGAGTGAAGATTGAACACTGAATGAAGAGACATATATATATATATATATATATATATATATATATATATATATATATATATATATATATATATATATATATATATATGAGAGGCTGTATAGTATAGTGTTCCATAATGTACTGTGTGTGAGGGGTAATAATCAAACAGAGACACTCTTATTCCGATCCAAGGGTAAATTAACTACGGAGTACTTATGAGTTATGATTAGGTATGGAATAATCAGTGAGGCTGTATAACTTACTTACGGTGCATGCCCACTACTATTTTTTATAATATAAGATCCTTAAATTAGATAACTGTATTTACCTTGATAAAATACGTACTATAATTCCAAAGACACTTTAGTAATTTAGTTACTACTCTTAATTGAGTTGTAAGGCTCATAATTAGTGTACTGTAGTCTCTGATCGATCTTCAAGGGAAGAATGAAATACAATGCATGCATGCATGGTTTGACAACTTTAACTTTATTTGGATGTTCCATCGTCTCATCGTCTTTGTCCTTGCATTGTGTTTGTGTTTCTTCCCTCTTACCAATATACTCCTACTCCGTATTTTTAAGATTTAATACCCAAACTTACTTTATTCATCTATATTAATTTGTATGGAAATTATTGGAAGCAAGGGTAGAACTAGACGAGAGATAGATAACGTGATTTTTATTTGTCCAAATAGCTTCTCATCATTCTCAATTTATGTCCAAGTACATGCGTAGTTGTTTTAAGGTGCAAACATTTTACAAGTGAAATAAAATTATTTTTCAAATACTTCCTCCATCTTAATCTCTCAATCATTTGTTTACCTTTAATTAAAATATTTTCACATATATAATATAAAACGTGAACAAATGATCGGGAGGGAAAGAGTAATATTCCCTAACTACATTACTTGTAAGATTATCATTTCGACTTATTATTGTTTGTGGACATAACAAGCTAAGGAGAGTCCATGTGACTCAAGATATTCGAGACCTTACACAGAGTATAAAGTAATTATCGTAAAGAATCAATTAAGTGTGATATATAATCGGAGGGAGTATAATATTTGAAATATGACAATTATTAGTGGGAATGTCGACAAGCAAATGGAGGAGGAGAGGTTGGTGGTGATATGATAGAGGCTTGCTTGCTGTGTGTGATAAGGGCATCCAGGCGAAAGAGTTAAACATACATAATGGAGGTGTTGTCAGATTGTCTGTTGTTAAAGACTAAAGAAAGAGAGAGAGGGACTTCCATCGACACAAATCTTGTTGCCCTCTCTTATCTTTCACTTCCCTACAAAATCTTCAATAATACCCTCTTCAATTACTCCACACTTCACACCCATAGAGTTAGAGTTTGTATATCACATAAATGACAAAACATCAAATTATATTTTGGGAAATATAACAAATATTTCAATCTCAAATTGGAAATATAACAAGTTTATTGAATCTATGGTCTCTAATTATAGTTGGTTAGGGGAGTATACATGCCCTTCATGTCAAAATAAGTGTAGACAACAACTCTAATGACATTCATTAAGTTGGTTAGATCCATATGTTAATGCATACTTCAATTATTATATCTCTGTTCTGATTGATATAATCTTACTTTACTTAAAGATAAGACCAACGATGCTGAGGTGGCACGCCTCACATCCCTCAAAACTTCGCTCTGAGCTCCCACATTAATTGGATAAAATCGTCCAATCACTTAAACATTTTCACATCCTTTGCATAATTTAAGGGCAAGATTGTCATTTCCTTAATGTATATATACCAGTATTTTTTTCGTATCCAGTATATATACGCTTATATATTTTCGGATATATTATCACCTCTTTTTATGATATTTTCGTCAAATTAGGTATATTTTCGGATATATTTTCGGATATCATGTATATTTTCGCTTATATATTTTCGGATAATCTTATTGTATAATTACCTATACTTTAATTTATGTGTTAATATCATTATGTACTATAATATTATTATAACCATACGTATAATACCTAATATGTACTCTTATAATAGTTAACAATTTAAATAAGTATAATACCTACTATATTATAACCATTTATACGTATTGTTATATGAATTAACTACCCCTCCGATTTTTATTTATCTTCCCTGTTTTCTTATTTGGCTGAAACACTCTTTCTTCCCTATTTCTATATTGGGCCATCAATATGTGGTCTAGAATTACCCTTATATTTCTCTCTCATCATTCTTCTCTTTTGAGCCACACATTTCTATACCCTTATTTTTCACCAAAAATTCAAATGGGAAGATTATTAAAAATCGGAGGGAGTATATTACAATACCTAATTATATACGGATTTATTATGTATTATTATATATCATAATACCTAATACGTATTAATATAATTATATCATATGTTTTCGATCCTTGGATTGTTGAAGCTAACAAATCTTTTCATATTTATTATCACCTACTTTTATGGTATTTTTGTCAAACTAGAAAGTTTTATTTGTAACCGACATATACTCAATTTATTTTTTGAAAACAGTAGCTCAATGATAATTATCACCTATTTTTATGGTACTTTCGTCAAATTAGGAAGTTTTGTGTGTAATTACCGGGATATTCTCTCATATATTTTCGGATATTTTGCCTCAACATATGGAGTTTTCGAATCGAATATTTTTTAAATTCCGAGAACTTATCACGTATGAGCGGCCTAACTAATTAATGTATCTCAGTGTTCATTGATCACTGAAATTTCGTATTTTACAAAAAAATAAATATTTTAGTCGAATTATTATCACCTACATTTATGGTATTTTTGTTAAACTAGAAAGTTTTATTTGTATCGACATATACTCATTTATTTTTTCGAAAACAGTAGCTCAATGATAATTATCATCTATTTTTATGGTACTTTCGTCAAATTAGGAAGTTTTGTGTGTAATTACCGGGATATTCTCTCATATATTTTCGGATATTTTGCCTCAACATATGGAGTTTTCAAATCGAGTATTTTTTTATTTCCGAGAACTTATCACGTATGAGCGGCTTAACTAATTAATGTATCTCAGTGTTCATTGATCACTGAAATTTCGTATTTTACTAAAATAAATAAATATTTTAGTCGAATTATTATCACCTACTCTTATGGTATTTTTGTAGGAAGTTTATTTGTAACCGACATATACTCATTTATTTTAATATAGTTGCTCAATGATAATTATCACCTATTTTTATGGTACTTTCGTCAAATTAGGAAGTTTTGTGTGTAATTATCGGGATATTCTCTCATATATTTTCGGATATTTTGCCTCAACATATGGAGTTTTCGAATCGAATATTTTTTATATTTCCGAGAATTTATCACGTATGAGCGGCTTAACTAATTACTGTTTCTCAGTGTTCATTGATCACTGAAATTTCGTATTTTAGTAAAAAATAAATATTTTAGTCGAACTAAGTATAATTTATACGGAATATAATTAGGATCACATTAGTAAAGATACGGAATAAAAAAAGATTTCGTACATAACTATATACACGTTTATTAATATCTTAACAAATAGATATGAAATATTCGTTATCTTAACAAATTTCGTGATATTCCGTGATATTATCTTAACAAATTTCGTGATATTTCGTGATATTATCTTAACAAATTTCGTTATTTCGTTATTCCTTAAACACTAAATTCCTATATTGTGATCAGTTGTATGCCGTATATTATATACAAAAAATGAAAGTATGTTTATTTAAAATATATTAATATAGTTAGGTTAATGTCTCATATATTAATAAATCATATGGAAATAATTCTAATATTCATTAATGTTTAAAAACGGAAATTTTAATATAAAACAGAAAGTATGGAAAAATCATTTCCATATGAGATATTCATTAAAAAAAGGGAAATTATTATTTTTATATAATTATATACACGTTTATTTAATTGTAAATTGGAAATGGAATATTCCGTGATTTTCTTTCATAACAACCACGCGTTCACATTCTTGCTCTCCACTTATAAATACCGTCTTTTTATTCAAAGTTTAATATAGCGATCAAATCTCTACCTTTTTGAAGAAAAAAATATTATACACACCATGTCGACTAACGAATTAACAACCATATCGAAGCTCGAGTAACGTAGATTAAGGTGATGATTGTCAGGGTTGTACATCACTGGATTTGACCGGTCATGAAAGACCGAACAAAATAATTTTACAATTTATCCAAATTTCATTGGAATCAAAAAATATTACGTCCTAAAATTTTCAAACTTTGTGCCTAATATTTACAGATTTGGTTGAAAAGCTTTTTGAGATCGGTCCGCTCAACCACACGAAGAACAGTTTTGAATATCGAAACATAAAACTTGAGGATCATTAATAATTTCTTATGTTTAATGTGGCATTACTAATACCACATGGTTTACTGATTTTTTTTTTCTTTTTTTCTGCCCATGTTGTCAATCTACGTTTGATTTCACTTTCGTTTTTTGTGTTCATTCTTTTCATAATTACGTTTAACCTAATTGATTGATTTTATTTTGTAGTTTTTCTTTTTGTATACTACTCATGGATTTAAATTCATTCAGCATTGCATCAATTATTATTCATTTCGTTCATATTTTTCGGTATTTAACATTTTTATTATAAAGCTACAATCTCTACGATTGATATATTATATATAAAGCGATATATTGCAACGATATATAGTTCTACAATATGTATTATATATTTTATTTGTAATTTTGGATGGTTAAATTTTACATTACTAAAATTTTTTTATTAATCCACGGAGTTTTCGTGATATTTAAAGTACGAAGTATTCGTCATATCGTCCGTCTAATTTTACCGTATAATTAATGTCTTATTTCGTAAAATAATATCACGACACTATTGACATAATAGTACTTCGGTGATCTACCATATTATTATTAATATTTGTAAATATTAATAACAATTATTAATAATAATATTATTATTAAATTTTACATTACTAACAATTTTTTATTAATCCACGGAGTTTTCGTAAAATAATATCACCACACTATTGACATAATAGTACTTCGGTGATCTACCATATTATTATTAATATTTGTAAATACCGATTACATTTTTAGCCAAATTCAAACGTCTTCGTTTTCATAACATTATAAATTTTGTATCCAGTGACCGCCATCAAAATATATTTTTTCTTTTCGAATAACAGAACTTAATTCCCGCACGACATTATAATGGCCATTGACGGATACCCGATATCCCTATTTTCTGCCCATATACTGAAAATCAAATATTTTGTCATTCATACTAAAAATCACTACGTACGACAATCGGGAAATACTAAACCGCTAATAGTCCTATCTTTTCAATCCCGTGATTTTATCACGGGGTTTATACTAGTTCATCTAATATGGTACTCCCTGTCCTGATAATTACTTTTGCCATAAAGCAAGGGGAAGAGGTCCAATAATGAGGTGACAACCAAATTCCTGAGGAGGGTCAAATTACATATAAAAAATGGAGTACTCCTAAAATAGAAAGACAAAGAATTCATTGAGACAAAATTCCTGAGGAGGGTCAAATTACATATAAAAAATGGAGTATTCCTAAAATAGAAAGATAAATAATTCATTGAGACGTCCCAATATGGAATAGACAAAGAATTCATTGGGACAAAAAGGGTATATAAAGTCACTATGATCAAAAGTCGCGTTTTTTAATCCTCGTACGATAGTGTCCTATATTTGTCCATGTTTGACGCCTACAGACCCCGTGTAGACCATTATCCACTCGTCGACGTTTACGAGTCTCAACTTGGGAGGGCCTGTTAAGGAATACAAAGTATTAACTATAGTTGAAACACACATCAGTACTTTAACGTTTTGGTTGGGATGATCAATCCATTACATATCCTTCCAGACTTAAGATTATCATCGTAAACATTGATTGAGAATTGATGAGAAGCATTCTAAAGATGTACTCCGTAATAGTCTAGATAATTAATCAAATGACAAGAAATAACCGGATATTAAAATATGGGTTATGTTAAATACAGTCTTATAGGTTGTATGTAAGACATTAAAATCTTTCAAATTTAGTATAAACATAGAATTTGAAGTTCAAATTACAGATACATCGATGCAATTAATGCATATATTGAAAAATTATTTCCTCTTATGATCCCTTAAATACAACTCTTAGGGCTGTATTTATCATTTCATTTAAAATATTACTCCCTCCGATCCGTTCCAATGAATTGTTTGCCTTTCCTTTTGGCACCAAGGTTAAGGGAACCAATGAGGGAGTGACATGTAGAGCAAAACTCATGAAAATTATCAAATTGCATATAAAAAACATTCCTAAAATAGAAAGGCAAACAATTCATTGAGACGCCCCAATATGGAATAGGCAAACAATTCATTGGGACGGAGGGAGTAAAACATTAAATGAGCTCAAGTGTTCAGCGATTATGTTGAAGTCTTTGAGTGTGAAATTTTTTTATATACACAAATTATACTATATAACCGTTGTACCGTGCGACAGACCTTCAAACCAGTAATTTATGGTAAAAAGTTATCACTTTAGGTTATTTAGTGACCACTTAAGGTTAAATGGTGATCACTTTTTGATACAAAAAAATGGTAAATATTTATCTTAAAGTGGTAACTAGCTAACCTAAAATGGTCATTTTTTATCATAAATTACAAACTTATATTATTGTCGCACGGTACAACGATTGCACACAATAAATACTGTTTGTTAGTGTGATTATTGGTTTCAAAACCGTCACTTAGAATAAGTCCAATGCTTTTTTCCAAGGTCTTGTTTGAAATATTTATGAAATAATAAGCATATAGCTTACCGTTGGAGTTGAAAATTTTGAGACAAGCTTGCAAGCATTGCATGATTTGCAGCTCTACCAAATTAGATATGGGGTAGTTTGCATTAAAAAAAGGTTATGTTAAATACAGCCCTTAAGGTTGTATTTAAGCCTTTAAATACCTTCCAATTTGGTAAAAAGTTAAAATTTAAAGAATAAATTACACATACACATAACAATTTATTTACTCTTTTACTTTCTATTTTGTTGGTGATTTGAGGTAATCACCGTTTCATTTGGTGTAGTCGGGGTTTAGTTACAAAGAAGGTGAACTCGATTTAGCTATATGACGAGTCGGGAGTGTGGAGTGCACGCTTGTCTAAGTCTAAAACGAGCTTGCGGTTTGTATATATATATGATCAAGTGAATATGTTTTACCCGTGTGGAATCTCGTTCGGGGTACGGAACACGTTTAAACGAGGTGTGTGTTACGCTATGTGCATGCGGATATACGTGATTCGTGGATCATTATCTTTACCAACCGTCATTTTGACGTGTAAAGTTGCATGTATTCATTTGGAAAGTTGGTTAATCCTTGCCAATAACCATACTTTCACGTGGCATGAGGATAAATGAATTGCCATGCATTCACGTGGCATGGGTTAATTTTACTACACTTGATTATTCATATATCAGAGGAGGAAAAAGTTACAGAGATTTCGATGTCTCTGTTCTTCTCGTTTTTTTTCTTTGTAAAGTGATTATATTCTCAAACTCCATAAGTTCTTGCTCAAAATTCTAGTGTCGGAATAAGAGTGTACTCTTGTAGTCTTATCCCACAAGAAAGTCGTGTAACCCGGAACACTATAGGGTCGATTATTCTTGAAGGAGAGTGATTCCGTTCACGATTCTACAAAGTTATCCAAGCAATTATTGTATTTTCGTTGTTGTAATTTTAATAGTTTAGTATTGTAACTATTGTAATTTTCGATATTGTTGTATCCCGGTGTTTTTACAACAATCTTCAAGAATAATTCCTACAATGTCAAATGTGAAAGAGATGACAACGAAAATCGGGAAATTGGACAAGTTTGAGGGTGTCGATTTCCGTCGATGGCAAAAGAGGATGCATTTTCTCTTGACTGCTTTGGAGGTGGTATATGTTCTTAGCACACCGATACCGGAAGTGGTAGATGATGTTCCAATCGATCAATTTCGGAAGAGGAACAAATGGGAGAACGATGACTACATTTGTCGAGGGCACATTCTAAATGGTATGTCGGATTCTCTATTTGATATTTATCAAAATGTTGAGTCGGCCAAAGATTTGTGGAATCAATTAGAATCTAAATATATGGAGGAGGATGCTTCGAGTAAAAAGTTTCTGGTTAGTAATTTTATGAATTACAAAATGGTAAATTCTAGGCCGGTAATGGAACAATATAACGAGTTATTGCGTTTATTGGGTCAATTTGCTCAACATAAGATGGAAATGGATGAGTCAATTTCGGTGTTAAGTATCATTGATAAATTACCACCTTTATGGAAAGATTGCAAACGGATGCTTAAGCATAAAAAGGAAGAGTTGAGTCTTGTTCAACTCGGTAGTCAATTGCGTATAGAGGAATCTCTAAGGGCGCAAGAGGATACTAAGGCCAAGGGTAAAATGGCTACGGATCCGTCTTCCATTAATGTGGTGGAGAGTGGTGAGGGTTCTTCTAATAAGAATAAGGGTAAAAAGAGGCCACATTCTAGTGTTAGCGATGATACGAATCTAGTACCTAAGGGTGTTTGTTGGATTTGCGGTAAATATGGTCACTTCAAAGCGGATTGTACCGTGAAAAGAAACAAAAAAGCAACACCGAAAGGGCCTTATGGGCAGCGGTCTAAGGACAAAGGGCAAGGGTCTAAGGACCAAGGGCCACCTAAACATCAAGGTCAGAATTTATCTTGTGATTTTAATTCGGTTGAGAATTATGTATCATTGATTTCTGAGGCATTTTATATGCAGGATGACGATGTTGCATGGTGGATTGACTCGGGTGTTACCAAGCATGTTTATAGAGACCGTCGATGGTTTGAAGATTACAAACCAGTGAAAGATGGGTCCATCTTATTTATGGGAAACGAGTCAAAGGCTGCCATTGTCGGTGTAGGAACGTGGTGTTGAATTAAGTTTAGTTCCGGAAAATTTATTACCTTAAAGCATGTATTACATGTGCCTTGTATTAGAAAGAATTTGGTATCCGGTAGTTTGCTTTCGAATGATGGATTTAAATTAGTACTTGAATGTGATAAATTTGTATTAAGTAAGCATGGATTGTTTATTGGATTTGGTTATTTATGTAATGGCATGTTCATGTTAAATTTGAATCATGATGATGTTGATCGTGCTATGGTTTGTAGTGATGTTAATACATCGGTTTTGTGGCATGCTAGATTAGGTCATGTTCATTTCAAAAGAATGATGTTAATGTCTAAAAATGAGTTGATTCCATCTTTTGACATAAATAATATGAATAAGTGTAACACTTGCATGTTGACTAAAATTGTTAGGCAACCTTTTCCTAGTGATAAAAGATCGACTTCGATTTTGGAACTTATTCATAGTGACCTATGTGATTTGTAGGCTACACCGTCTTTGGGTAATAAAAGATATGTAGTAAATTTTAGGAGGAACCAAGCAACGACACAGCCCTGGTCAAGCAATTGAAGAGGGTTCGAACCGATCTAACCATATGGCAACTTTTGGTTAGCTCTGTAACACCCGCTAATTTTCTATGTGTTATTTAGGGTTTAGGGTTTAGAGTTTAGGGTTTTAGAGTTTAGGGTTTAGGGTTTAGGGTTTATAGATAATTGTACTCGTTTTTGTTATGTATTTTTGTTGCACACTAAAGATGAGGCAATGGATATGTTTAATATCTATAAAAGTGAAGTTGAGCTTCAATTGTCTTCTAAGATTAAGAAGATGCGTACCGATAGAGGTGGTGAATTTTATGATCCATCCTTTTTCGAATCATGTGGTATAATACATGAGGTAACGGCACCGTATACGCCACAGCAAAATGGCATTGCGGAGAGGAAAAACCGTACTCTTAAAGAGATGGTAAATTCCATGTTATCTTACTCGGGTTTGAGTGAGAGTTTTTTGGGGGAAGCAATGTTGACGGCTTGTTACTTGCTTAATAGGATTCCGAGTAAACGGAATACTATAACTCCATATGAGCTTTGGAATCAAAGAAAACCAAACTTAAATTATTTACGAGTTTGGGGTTGTAGAGCGGTAGTAAGACTACCGGCACCTAAGATTAAAACTTTAGGTGAAAGAGGCATTGATTGTATATTCATTGGATATGCTATGCATTCCAAGGCATATCGGTTCTACGTCATTGAACCGAATAATTTGGTGTCGGTTCATACCGTCATTGAGTCAAGAGACGTCATCTTTGATGAGTCTCGGTTTACATCAATGCAAAGGACAAAAGACATTACTCCTAGAAATATTGGAGTAGAGGTGACGGATAATGTGTCATCTCAAGATGAGCCTATTATGCTTCGGAGAAGTAAAAGAGCTAGGAAAGAAAAATCTTTTGGACCCGACTTCCAAATTTATTTGGTGGAAGGGACGAGAGACGAGGTGGGATTCTAATATTCATATTGCTACAATGTGGATGAGGATCCTAGGACATATAAGGAGGCTATGAAGTCTCAAGATGTCTCATTTTGGAAAGAAGTCATCAATGATGAGATGGATTCCATTATGGGGAATAACACGTGGATCCTCACGGATCTTCCACGTGGTTGCAAACCTCTGGGTTGCAAGTGGCTCTTCAAAAGAAAGATGAGAATCGATGGGACAATCGACAGGTATAAAGCCCGGTTGGTCATCCAAGGGTTCAAACAAAAGGAAGGTATTGATTATTTCGATACCTATGCTCCGGTTGCCAGAATCTCCACTATTAGGTTGTTGATTGCTCTAGCGGCAATTAATGATCTAGTTATCCATCAAATGGATGTCAAGACGGCATTCTTGAATGGAGATTTAGAAGAGGAAATTTATATGAGGCAACCAGAGGGTTTTATTATGCCGGGTAATGAGCATAAGCTTGTTAAATCCTTGTACGGACTCAAACAAGATCCTAAGCAATGACATCAAAAATTTGATGAAGTTATCTTGTCAAATGGTTTTAAGCTTAACCAATGTGACAAGTGTGTATATAGCAAGTTTGATAAAACCGGTAATGGTGTAATCATTTGCTTGTATGTAGACGACATGTTGATTTTTGGTACTAACCAAAATCAAGTTGACCTCTGTAAAGAGTTTTTGTCGTCTAGTTTTTCCATGAAAGACATGGGGGAGGCGGATGTGATCCTTGGGATCAAGATAATTCGGAATAGCGATGGGATTTCATTAACATAATCACATTATATTGAGAATGTGTTGAAGAAATTTCATTGTGAGAATGGTACTCCAGCAAACACTCCCATGGAACCGGGTGAGAAACTCGAGCCTAATTCGGGTGAACCGGTATCACAACTTGAGTATGCTCGGGTCATAGGCTGCTTGATTATGCTATGACTAGTACTAGACCGGACATTGCGTTCGCGGTTGGAAAGCTTAGTAGATACACAAGTAACCCAAGTAGTCATCATTGGCGTGCGGTAAATTGTGTTCTAAGGTATCTTAAGTCCACTAAGGATTTTGGATTGACTTATGTGGGATATCCTTCGGTCTTAGAAGGGTACTCCGATGCAAGTTGGATAAACAATGTGGAGGATCACTCCTCTACTAGTGGTTGGGTGTTCTTGCTTGGAGGATGTGACATATCATGGGCCTCTAAAAAGCAAACATGTATATCTGGTTCGACCATAGAGTCGGAATTTATAGCCTTGGCTGCGGCCGGAAAAGAGGCGGAATGGCTTAGGAATTTGGTATACGAAATTCCGCCATGGCCAAAATCGATGTCACCCATTTCTATCAATTGTGATAATGCAAGTACATTGGCTAAGGCATATAGTCAAGTGTATAATGGTAAGTCGCGACATCTAGGCGTTAGACATAGCGTTGTACGTGAGTTGATCACTCATGGGGTGATCTCGGTGGTGTTTGTGAGATCTCAATATAATTTAGCCGATCATTTGACGAAAGGATTGACTAGGGACTTGGTGAACAAGTCAGTTATCGGGATGGGTCTTAAACCCTATAAGTCTTTGGTGGTAGGATACCCAATTCCCCTCTAATATGACATTGGAGGCAGAATTCAATGTGGAAGGCCTATTATCATTGACTTGAGCACGTAAAATGTCCTGAAGGTATGTGCTATTAATCTGCATGATTAGGTTGAAGTGAAATCTTCTTAATGGATCTTTGACAAAGTGCAAATGCAGGTGCACGATTAAATATTCACCTATGTGAGACATGAAGTTAGCCGCTTGAAAGAGGTTCGGGGTTGACTTCTCATATGTTTTCATGAACGGATATGGACACGAGGCTTTAATTAGTGTCGGTTTTACTTATGGAGTTTTCAACTTATGTGTATGATTATCTTCACGTATTCAATATGGGTAAAGGGGTTCAATGCTTAGTCACACCCCGATACATCGAATATCTGGATTGTGTAATTATACTAAGTGGTAATTCAATCTTCATGATATTGCCATGATGCATGAGTTGGTTGTTTTCGGTTTTGCTAAAGGATTACACTCAAACGGGGGAGGAATGTTGGTGATTTGAGGTAATCACCGTTTCATTTGGTGTAGTCGGGGTTTAGTTACAAAGAAGGTGAACTCGATTTAGCTATATGACGAGTTGGGAGTGTGGAGTGCACGCTTGTCTAAGTCTAAAACGAGCTTGCGGTTTGTATATATATATATGATCAAGTGAATATGTTTTACCCGTGTGGAATCTCGTTCAGGGTACGAAACACGTTTAAACGAGGTGTGTGTTACGCTATATGCATGCAGATATACGTGATTCGTGGATCATTATCTTTACCAACCGTCATTTTGACGTGTAAAGTTGCATGTATTCATTTGGAAAGTTGGTTAATCCTTGCCAATAACCATACTTTCACGTGGCATGAGGATAAATGAATTGCCATGCATTCACATGGCATGGGTTAATTTTACTACACTTGATTATGCATATATCAGAGGAGGAAAAAGTTACAGAGATTTCGATGTCTTTGTTCTTCTGGTTTTTTTTCTTTGTAAAGTGATTATATTCTCAAACTCCATAAGTTATTGCTCAAAATTCTAGTGTCGGAATAAGAGTGTACTCTTGTAGTCTTATCCCACAAGAAAGTCGTGTAACCCGGGACACTATAGGGTCGATTATTCTTGAAGGAGAGTGATTCCGTTCACGATTCTACAAAGTTATCCAGGCAATTATTGTATTTTCGTTGTTGTAATTTTAATAGTTTAGTATTTGTAACTATTGTAATTTTCAATATCGTTGTATCCCGGTGTTTTTACAACATATTTATCATTCCCCTTAAATTTTTTTTTCAGAAGGCACTAACATTTAAACCGTCTTTAAATAAGGCACCCATAGTTTTTTTTTCCAAAAGCACCTTAAGTTTTCATTTTTCGTCTTGAAACATCAAATCCCAACTTCCGTAAAAAAAACGCAAATACACATTAACATTTACAGTGTTGTTCTTTTAATCCTCTTATAGTCTTAATCAACCCTCCTTCCTTAGTCAAACTCTCGTTCCTTAATCAAACCTTCATTCCTTAATCAAACTCTCGTTTGCATGCATCTCAATCAATCAATCTCTATTGCTTAAGTCAAATCTACCAAATTTTCACTCAATAAGTAAGTTCTCAATTATGACTTTTCATTCTTAAGTAAATTAATCACTTAAGTCATCAACAAAAAATAAAATTTTTGAGTTCAATTTCCATTTTTATGCTATTTACCCTAATTTTCGAGTATAATTTCATGGGTTGCTTGGCACAATTTGTGTAAACCGAAGGATTTGGGTGGGTTGGGCTTTCGTGATTTCCATAAGTTTAATTTGGCTCTTCTTGGAAAGAATGCTTGGCGACTGGTGACTGATCCGGGGTGTCTTCTTGCTCGGGTTAATCAGGCTAGGTATTTAAAAAATGGGTCATATCTACAATCCAATTTGGATCATAATCTGAGTTATACCTGGAAAGGAATTTGGGAAGCGAATGAGTTGGTTCTGGGTGGGATGCGTCGCCGGATTGGGGATGGTTTAGGTACACGGGTGTGGGGGTGTGCCGTGGCTACAGAATAGCAATTCCAGACTTGTTCTTTCCCCATGACCGCAGGGAGCTGAGAACTTGATGGTCGCCAATCTCATACGGGGTGGCGCGTGGGACATGACTCGGGTTCGCGAGATTTTTCTTCATTTCGAGGACATTATTGGAGAGATGAGGTTGTGTGCTAGGCAGACTGAGGATTTATGGTGCTGAGATTTAGAGAAGAATGGGGTTTATTCTATTAGGTTCGCTTACCGCTTGATCACGAGTAATGTTGTGGGTGAGCATGGTTCGTCTGATTACACGAGCGAGAAGTGACTTTGGTCAAAGATATGGAAGGCGGGTGTGCTATCCCGGATCAAAGTTTTCTTCTGGCAGCTATGTTTGGAGACTCTACCAACAAAAAGTAACATTTCTCGACGAATCCTGAATATGGAGGCTACTTGTCCTATTTGTCTTTGCAAGGTGGAGACTTGTCTCCATCTTGTTAAGGGGTGTAGGTGGGGTTTGGGGTTTAGGATAGGCTGAGTTTGGAGATAAAAAAGGAGAACGGGTATGAGCGGGTGAGAGAGTGGGTGGAGGATGTGTGGAGGGAGATTGAGGTCGGCGAGAGAAGGAAACTCATGAATGGGGCCGGGTGTTGGGCCATTTGGGAAGCACGGAACAAATGGATTTTTGAGGGAAAGAGGTGGAGTGTGGACCAAGTTGTCGTTGCTCGGGTTAAAGATTTGGAGGCCGAATTAGAGAGGGGCGATGTGGGAGTGCAGATGAGGGACGAGAGCGGAAGTGAGAGGCGAGTTTATGGGGGTTGGAGGGGGGGCGTAGCGTTGGGGTCATAGCGAGGAAGGAGGATGGTGGCATGGTGTGGGGGAGTTTGTTCAAGTGTCAGGGGCGAGCTTGAGGCTGGGGAGGTAGAAGCAGAAGCCATCTTACTTGGCTTGGAGGAGGCGAGAAGTAGAGGTCACAGAAGTGTCATCATGGAGAGAGATTGCAAGACCGTCATCAATTACTTGCAATTGAGAGTACATGGGAGGAGTAACCTGTTCTTGATTTTGGATAAGATTACTGATTTGCCTTGTTTGTTTGATACTATTATTTAGTCCTATGTCCCTCGTATTCGTAACCGAGCTGTTCATGGGCTAGCGCATTCACTTTCTGGCAGATTCGACAGGTCGATGTGGGACGACAGAGGTCCATGAATTGTTTCTCTAATTGTTTGTTCTGACATTAATTCTACTAGATAAGTCCCGAGAATTAGTTTTAAAAAAAAAGAAAAAAAAATGAATGAAGGGTTTAATTAAGGAGAGAATAAAAAGAGATTTTGGAGAGAAATTAAGTTTTTGGAAGCGAAAATGGGGTATTGTGGAAAAATAAAGACGATGAGAAAGAGAGATAATAAAGGATAATACTTTCTCCTTCTTTTTATCTTCTTCCCATATTTCATTTTGGTTCGTCTTCCTATCTTTTTCTCATTCCAAAACTTTCCTATTTGGGTCATCCATTTTACTATAATACCCCTACCTTTCACTTATTACTACGATAATTACCAACATATTTATACCAAAACTACTTTTTTGGTCATCTTTTTTAGTATATTACCCTCACTACTACCTTACTTTATCAATATAATATGGTTACCAAAAAACTAAATGCCTATAAGAATGGGAAGAACATTAAAGACCGGATGAAGTATAAATAAAGATGGATGAAGAAGTTGATTGAGTTTGATTAAGGGATGATGGTTTGATTAAGGGATGAGGGAAAAGGTTTAAAAGAACAGCATTGTCAATGCCTCGTGTATTTGGGTTTTTTTGACAGGATTTAAGATTTGGTGCCTCTAGACAAATAAATGAAAATTTAAGGAGCTTTTAGACAAAAAAAAAATATGGATGCCTTACCCCGTTGTAAGTATGTCTAAATGTAAGTAGGTGTTTTCTAACAAAAAAAAAATCTTAACAAAATTTAAAAGAAAATTTTCTCATTGGATGAAAGTAAAAAAAAGGAGTCACACAAACGTTATAGTCCACCATTGAGAGACATATAATTTAAAAGTAAAGTAGCTAATGATAAGACAAACCACAAACATAAGCGAATTACTCCCTCCATTCAATTCGAACTTTCCCTTATTCTATTTTGGGACGTTCAATTCCAACCTTCCTCTTTCCATTTTAATCATTGTTTTAATACTCTTAAACAAATACTTTAAACTTTATATATTTACATAAATACTCCTATCTATCTTACATTTAATATTAAACAAATACTTAACTTTTATCAATTTGTACATTTAATAACGAACAATCAATTTTTTAGAAGTTGTGCAAAAAATAAAAAAGAAGATTCAACTTGAAGAGAGAGTACCATTAAAATTATTAGTATTAGTAGTTCAACCTTATCAATCGACCTTGGAGACTCACTGAATTTGGGTGCTACTTTAACTTTAGTTGAGTGAACAGCGATACATTTGGTATCAAATATTTGGTGCAGGTCTGTTTTTGCTTTTTTAGCAGGTGCATCCTTCCTTCCCTGCCCAAACTGTCAATCTGCCACTTATGTATTTTTGGGGCATCTTCACGTGTTCTTTGACCAAACTTGTCTCATCTCACTTCGTCAACTCTCCACTCTCCCCCCGCTTTCTAGTTTCTACCCTTCGAGTTACTAATTTGTTTTCTATTTCCATTTTGGGATAAATTTGTTTTTGTTACTTATTTTCTTCGCAGCAAGTCTCCCTTGTAATAGATATATCGATCACAAATTGATGACGGATCAAATAATACGCATGGTGAAATAAGGGCAAACCTAGGAAGTGATGACTTATGTCTTTATCTACCTTATGTGAACATATTTAACCCGTCACAAGATTATGATGGATATTCTCGTCACAAACGAGAATTTACCTTTTCGTTTGAAGTCACTCATTTACGGATAAATTTACCCTCACATTTTGATCCCTTCCTCCTTTTTTTTTCTTGACTCACTCATTCTTACGCCTTTATTTTCACCCCAAAAGCAACAAACAAAATAGGAACTTAGGGAGTATATCTTTTTAAGACATAACCTTAGACAATTTAGATGGTAGTGTCACCTTTCGACAATCTATATGGTAGTTTCGAGCTAGTACGCAATTTTTCTACATGATCATATAAAGCGAATTTTTTTTGAGTATAATACATGTTCTAGCCCTTTTAAGTTATATTCGTTCTCTGTTAGCTTCTTTTCCTATATCTACTTATATGCATGTTAAACGTGATGGGAATACTGTTGCCCATTGGTTGACTCGTTTTTGTAACACCGTAGGTAGTGAGATTGTACTTGACTCTAACTTCCCACCAACTGCGATTGAGCTAACAGAAGTCGATTTAATATAATGAGTCACATTTTGCTTCAAAAAAAGGCGTCAGTAGTGTACGTGTACGATTTACAAGAGGTGCAAGTAGAGTGACATACACGGAGTACGTACGTAGGAGGGACAAGTTTTAAGGTACGTATTGTGAAATTGAAAATTGGATAATGAGTTTCATATACATATACGCACACACCATGTCAGTCACCTACTTCAAAACTTAATGATTCGATAGGTATACATATTACATACAGCATGTATGTGGGTCAAACAATAATAGATAGTGTTTGCTTTGTTATCCCAGCCACTCGGTTTCTAGTATTGTGCTTAATGGGTTATTCACCATATTATGCTATAAATGCTCTGTAAAGACACACTATATAGTGGAGCCTTTCTCTAGTTTATATTACTATATATAAGTTCATGAATCATGCCTTCATGCATCGAATCTATATATTCTCCTCATTAGTCACTCCTCTGCTTTCTTTTCCGTCTTTCTTCTGTCTAAAACGGATATATTTGTTTTAAGATTATAGCGAATCAAATGACATTGGAATATACTCATGTGTAGACTGTAGATGGGACAATATTTACTAGTCCCTAGTTATTTTACTGGTACAATTGTACCTTATTTATTCTCTATTTAGTATACATTTATATTTGATCCGTTATAAATTTACGAGATTCGTCTTAAGCAAGAATTTACGTTAAATTCACTAGTTTCTACGCATGAACGAGGTGGCATACATATAGGGCAAAGCATAAAACATGGTTTACTAACTTACTCGGATAGAGTACTACGTAGCCGTCTTTTTTATTCTTATTATGTTTGGGGATTATTCTGGATTTAGTTTTCTAATTAAACAATTGGACCCTAATAAATACTCTTATTCCAAACGAGTCCATAATCAAATAATTGGGAACTCTTAATTCCACGGATTTGACCTATTTAGATTTATTTCTATATCAAGAGTCCTCCTCATGTGTTGTTGTCTACTTTGGTCGAGATATTTTAGAGCCCATCACAATCAGCAACAGGGGAATATAGAGAGTGCATTTACTGGGTGAAGTAGATAACTCAATGAACGAGGGGGACACAGACAAAGCTGTGGTGCATTGCTATTCACCGGATTTTGAAAATTCCACCATGCATATCATATTATTGGTTTTAGCGCACTGTAGTAAGGGATTATAGCAAATCGATGGTTCACCAATCACCTGCGATTGGGACCAATGCTTAATAGGAGGCACTGTGGCACCCACAAGACCACAACTAAGGGTCCGTTTGGATAAAGTGAAAGGGAATAAGCAAGTTCCTTTGTTTGATTAGGAAAATTGGGGCGATGGATTTGGAGGGGGAGTTTTCCTCTTCAGGACTTGCTTGGGATGGAAGTAATATGTCAAGGGTAATGGTGCTCAAAATGAGAAGGAAATGAAGGTGAGTGCCTGAGTGGTGGTGTTTTGTGGGGTAAAGAGGAGGTTGGAGAGGAACAATTACTTCCACATGGGGTAATACATTACTCCCCCTCTCCTTCTAAGTAATGTATTACCTTCGTATGGGGTAATTATTCCTCCATCACTTCCTCTTTACACCATAAAACACCACCACTCACCACCATTCTCCTCCATTTCATTCTCATTTTGAGCACCATTACCCCTTAACATATTACCTCATCCCAAGCAAGCCCTCAAAGGTAAATCATTTCCCCATCTAAGGAGGCAAGATTTGAAGGAAAAACTCTATGTCTTCAATTCCCTTTCCCTCCCCTCCTTTTCCCTCTTATTTTGCTATCCAAACACACCTTAGAGATAACATGCCGAAGAAGAAGAAGAGTCACTATGATCTTCATTCTTTTTTAAAGTCATCCTCATCAAGGCATTCAAGGGTAACATAACGATCCGAGAAGACAAGGTTAACAATACGGATGACCATTTTTTGTTCAACGAAACGCACTTAATCGTATTTACAATGAGGGGAGAGAATTGAGGATTCGAACCTGTTGTCGTCCAGAGTAACTAGTCTTAACCAATAAGCTAAGACATCTTCGATTCCAAATGACCATTGTAAGACACTGCGATTAGCCTAATCAGTAAACGAAGGGAAGAAAATCAGTGGGATTATTACTCGACGAGTCCTACGATGTTTTGGATTACCAATAATTGCAGCTGCAACAATGGACAGAAACATATATCCCCTACATATGTACTATTTCACACTCTGTAGAGTCTAGTTTCTACTTGAGCCATAAATTTGGGTGAAGATGGGAGGGTTCATCGGATCCGCTACATGTCTATTTGTAACACCCGCAATTTTCCTAACTTTGTTATCTGTTCCGTCACGATTATATCGTAACTCTGTAATATTTCGTCTATTACAATTTTTCCCATTTTTAGGTCTCTTTCATTATCGAGCCTAAAATTATTTATTTTTGTAAAAAGATGTCTTTGTATTGACTGACCGTTCTTTTTGTAAAATTTAGAACATCAGTGTGTTTTAATCCCAAATCTACAGTGTTTCCACCACTGTATTGCGTTAGAATTTATAGGGGATTACAGTTGGTATCAGAGCATCGTTGCTCCCGACGCTTACATCTGATTTTAGGAAAAACACCAGTAAATGATTTGAACATTAATAAACGATTAGTGAGAGATGGGTAGAAACCAAATTAAGGACTTAAATGTTAGGTTTTACCTGTTCTTGTAACTCAATGATTAGCATTGAATATTTGTTTTATATGCCCAAGAAGAAGATGAGTGGACAAGACTTGGATTTGATGTTGCTCTATATCGGGACAAGACCTACTTAGCACTCTCAGCATCAAGTTCTATGATGGTGTAGTAGACTTAGATGCGACTTCACTTCACTTTGGATCCAGCTGGAGCGACCAAGACTATTGTGCTCATATCTCTACGAGAAGATGATGAGATCCAGCGAGTTCCTTTGTGAACTCTGGAGAGCCGAAGATTCTCTTCTAGTTCAAGACCTTAGTTGTCTAGGATCATTGATTATTTTCTTCTAGTCTCAGCTTCTTCCCAATTCTTCTCTTACAAATTCTCATCCTCGTTCTTGTGGTAAATCTCTGTTATATTTTCCTACTTTACTACCTTTCTTCTTGAGATTCTTTGGTAAGACTGACTCTTATCTTAGTAAACCTTGTTGGAAGTTAAAGATATTTGAGGATTAGTAACCCTTATTACCTATGATTGAGGATTATGAGTTGTACTTGTTTCCTAACCTGGTAAGAGCTTTTGAGGATTGATATTATGTTATTAAGATTGTACCTTAAGTGTTTACCTTGGGTTATAGGTTACCTGGTTATATGGAGTACTTAGAGTTGAATCAGTTTTGGATGGTAAGATTATATTTTTTTTTTGACGGATACCTAGTACCAAGCTAAGTGTATATGATTATATTATTTTGGGATTCCTACCTAATGCGTACTTAATGGATGTACCGTGGATGTTTAAGGTCATATAACCTCGTTTAGATCGTTAGCCTGAGTGTTGTAGTACCATTTCAGGTCCTCATTAATGTTTTTAGTAATTTTTGTTGACATAGATTAAACCTTGGTTTTATGGATTAGATCGTGGAGTGTGATAAGGTTATAACTTATGAAATTTTGAGTTGAGTGATCTAAACTTGTTTTGAGGAATACCTTAGTGCAAACCACCTTAATGGAATTTACAATTAAGAAACTTAAGACCAACGATATTGTGGCTTCGTTTGGATATTAATCCTATAGTTGCACCGTTTTGATTAGAATTTTGATGGACTTCTAAGAAACTTTATCCCAATGATGTGTTCAAAAACATGTTGGTGTTATTATTTTTGAGGGCTTAGTTTTCTTGTTAATTGGTGAATTTTGTTTAGTGTTTATTACTCGAAAATCATGAAATATTTTTCGAGTACAATCTGGTGAGCTTTAAATTGCTTTAGAGTCTTGTTGGTTAACTGGTTCGGTCGTGTTGTGACTATTTGAGGAATTTTGGTAGCATGATTATGTGACTTTGAATCGTTTGGTGGATTCTTGAATAAGTATGTAAGACTTTGTATTCAAGGTTGTAGCATTTGATAATTTTGGAGGTTGTAAACCGTGTAGGACCACCTAGTACCTGATATTAATGGACTTAGTATTGTTTGATGGAAATAGAAACCCGAGTTTTGTAGGAGCCGTACTTGGAATCTCGATTTCCTTTCTGCTTTTTTTCCAGCTTCGAGGACGAAACTTTTTTTTAGTGGGGAGGATTGTAACACCCGCAATTTTCCTAACTTTGTTATCTGTTCCGTCACGATTATATCGTAACTCTATAATATTTCGTCTATTACAATTTTTCCCATTTTTAGGTCTCTTTCATTATCGAGCCTAAAATTATTTATTTTTGTAAAAAGATGTCTTTGTATTGACTGACCGTTCTTTTTGTAAAATTTAGAACATCAGTGTGTTTTAATCCCAAATCTACAGTGTTTCCGCCACTGTAATCCCCTATAAATTCTAACGCAATACAAAGACATCTTTTTACAAAAATAAATAATTTTAGGCTCGATAATGAAAGAGACCTAAAATGGGAAAAATTGTAATAGACGAAATATTACAGAGTTACGATATAATCGTGACGGAACAGATAACAAAGTTAGGAAAATTGCGGGTGTTACACTATTACTGCCCTGCCAGCCTATTTTACCCCCTCTATTATTATTGCCTTCCTGATCAGATCACAGCATAGATAAGGTGAAGATGACAAGAACTTCACCAAATTTGTTCTGACTCACCCTTATACTGGTGTCTTCTGTAATATTTATTACTCCGTACTAGTATTATTTGGGTTACCGACCAAGCTACTCCCACACTTCATTTATATTTCGTGTCACTAATCCAACTCTCAGACACTACAACACTGTTTCACACTTCATTAGACAAGAGAAAATGATTTTTCTCCGCAAAATAACCGTATCTAATACTCTGGCAGTCCGGCGCTTACCACCGAGGCAGAGTAACATAGGTTAGTTTAACATGTAACCCAACCGACCGACCCTTTTGACAGGTGTACTACCACCTCTTCATTTTTTTTAATTTCATGTTTCATGAAGTATACAACATGGTGTATTAGTTATTCCTAGTTTATCATTCTCGTGTTCGAGAACTAGTTAACATTATCCTCCTTATAACTACTACGAGTACTGAGTATTAGTCTACTATTGTGAGTCTGTGAATACATACTTCGAACTATATGATGTCAAATATGTTTGAGAAAATACCGAGGAGGGCATTTCATGCCCGTTACTCGTTTAACAGCTTTCAATAGTATATGCATGCATTATTGTAGTAGTAGTACTTCATAAGACACCTGTTTCTTTTTTCAAAAATTGGTTCTTGAGTAATTATTGCTGTTTCAGCCTCTGCCCTCTGGTGTATTGCACGACCTACAGGAGAAAACCTATTTACTTTCACCATAGATTCCCCACATTCATTACTCCTCCAACTGACAACCCTTATTCCTTTTCTGGCACTAATGTTTTTGCCTCCTTTCAGATATACTCCCAACTGTTGAAGATTATCTGCTTTACACCAATTGTCCGACATCATCGTTTACCCCGTTCTCTTAATCATGCAAATTTATGATACTTTTGTGCTGAATTTATACCGTGCAATTTTTTCCCACATTTTTTCTAGAACATTTGTCATTTCTAACAACACAGTACAGAATATCCTCTCCCAACCAACGCTTGTACTGTATTAGTAATCTTATGTCCTTAATTAGAACTTAGGCAACTTTAAAAACTAAACGGTGACATGCCTAAGCCCATGTTCTTTTCGACTGAAGTGGAACTAAATGAATTAAATTTGAGCTGAAGTGAAGTAAAATGGGCTGACTTAGACAAAATGAACTTAATGGAGTTGAGCTGGAGTGGAGTGAAATGGGCTGAATTAGAGTGAGCCGGAAAAAACAAGGTCTAAGTCACGATACTCTCATCATCTAAAAACAAACTCGATAAACATTATATTATCTATATCATGTACAGTAAAACCAACAACATTTTATCAATTTGGCCAGAGACGCTAAGATCAAAGCCGGTGCGTGATGGAGAAAAGGTGTCCCTTTAAGTCCAATTGGTTTCGAAGGGTACATGGATGAAAATGATGAATGAAAAACTCAAGAAAGAGGTCTGATCAAATGACTCTAGTTTATTAACAAGGGTCGTTATGTGTTAATGCCTTGCAAGTAGAAACTAAGAAAGAAAAATGGGAGAGACTTACTAACAGAAAAAAGTAGGAGGGAGATGGACATTTGTATTTGCCAGGGCCCAGGAGTTTTGTAATGGATGTTGCCTTCATCCTCACTGGAATTGCTCCCCACCAAACAATCATCTTATAATGACCGGATATCAGTACTAGTCCACTGCAAACTGTAATTAAGCAAAACCTGAACAATAATTATACATGCAAGCTTGATTATCTTAACACAACACTCTTATTAAGCTAGATAAAGTTAGAAATTTTCAGTAACAAAGATACTTAGAACAGGATAAAAGTCCAAGCGTAGGTTTCTTTTGGCAGCTTGCGCTTCAGGACCCTAATTAGTTTAACATGTCTCACCTTGTTCAAAGAAATTATTAACAATAACTAAACGACGACATAAACTTCATTAATATATTGACCAAATACTGTAGCCATTAATATACTGGGAATCTTAATATTTAAACATCTACGGAGTATCAATCAGCGAAATACGGTGGAAGCTAATTAGCACCATCAATCAGCATGTAATGAGAAAAGACATAACCTTAACTATCTGCTAATCAGTATACTTATTTTTATTAGATATTCCTGGAGTTGCTTTCAGAGCTACTCCGTTTAACATTTAAGGTAGCTTGTGTCGTCAGCTAAATTAGAAAGACGATTATGTTAATCCACCAATCACTGTCTATGCAGACATAATTAGATTGCCATGATCTATTGAATAACTAACTGAGGTTGACATATACCCTATACAAAGATGCAGATAATTCACTTGCCTAATGATCACTAACTATAGACTTTGACTTAATTTTCTTGATTAGGAGAAGCAAATATTGAAGAGCTACCAGAAAAGTTCTGTGATGAATGAGTATGCATGTGACACTGTGAATGATTACTGATATCTTTATCTTCAATATTACTCGTACAACAATGCCTATTAAGAGGATACATGTGAGTTAAGATTGGTGTTACTTTGTTAGTGAAAAATACACAGTATGATAGGAGTATAATTTAAGTTCAACAGAATGATTGCTCTTAGAGATTAAGGTACATATCACCCAATAAAGATCCTCTCCATATTTTTCTCTCTATTTCTTCTTTAATTCCTCTCACACGCACGCCTATTTTATACTACTCCTTCCTTCTTTTTGAATAAGCCCCATTGAGTTTGGACACGAATACCAAGGAAATGGAAAAAGGTAGGGACACTTGATGTCATTTTAAGAAAAAAGGTGGGTTGTTAAATGAGTGAAGGTAAGAGGAATATGAGAATTCACATGAGGCTAAAAAAAATTAAGAATTTTACCTTATTGAGAAATGGGACTAACCCAAAAAAAAGGTCCAGAGAGGAATATTAGACTTATTCAAGAAGGAGGGAGTATCATTATTCCTCATTTATCTCATCAATTATTTGCACCGTTAAATCGTTTCTCAATAGCATCCTGACCGCTTTAAGGAAATGGAGGGTATCCAAATACACGTATCCAAATCAAAGATGCTAATTTTGGTAGGTCGTCAGTGCACATTCCCAATCCCTTACAAGTTCAGTATATTCAGCAGAAAGGCAGTTCAAGTAAATACTCACCTTAAGCTAACTCTCCCACACCCTTACTTCACTTCGTCACCTTACATGTTAGGAGGCTGCCATATCAGAGGTGAAGGGTTCCCAGCTTCTGCCACGTGTACAAAATCATGTGGGCATAAAACCCAATCAAAGGCCCTTACTTCCCTGCAGACATCAGTGGGGTCCATTACCAAAGATACAAACCAAACTTACCTAATCAAAAACATAAATGTTCCTTTGACTTGGCTAGACTAATGACATTAATAAAGCATGCTAATTAACCCTAACTCACAATCAACTAGACAACTATTGCCTCTCTCCCTTTCTGAACCCCGTTTCGCAGGAGGAACTTACTTTGTCCCCCAAAACCCCGTTCTGCTATTGGCTGGACAGCACCACGTGGCAGTCATATGTCAGGAGGGCCCCACCTCACACTGCCTCTAGTTATGGATATATTCTATGGCTCTCTGCCCCACTTTGCTCCTATCATTATTACTTCATTTCACTCTACTTGCCCCCTCAGGTCCACCAAGACTATCATAGCTCTATTTGACAAGAGGATTAAAAAAAATATACATTGTACCTCTTATCCGGACCGATGATAACATTGATTAAATATAACTTTAACGTATTTAGATTTATCATGAGAAAGAAGTTTCACAGAATAATAATTCCAATGCAAAAAAAAAACCATACGGAGTATATAAGTGAAGAAAAAGAAGGTCAAAGTAGTGTCTTGGAGAGAATAAAAGTCAAACGTTATTATTGATCTAGACAAGGAGGTAGTATTAAAAAATGGGGGGGCTTCTATTCAGTCCTATGTATTCTGGCGATTTATGTCAGATAGCAGCCTATTAAGTGCAAGGGTCAGATACATCAGTTGAAAGGTAATCCCTTTTCCTCCTTTATAAATACCTATGCTTCTCTCATTGCAATTGGCAACCACGCAAACTAAACTGAATCCAAAGATAAAGAAAAAGAAAAATTGTGAGAAGAGAAAGAGTCAATAGTTGAGTTCAGTACCTTGCGCATGAAGAACTTGTGTTAGGTACCAAAAAGCATTACAAAAGCCTGCATTATCCCTTTCTCTTCATCAACTTCCCTCTTCCCTTACCTTACCTTGGATACAAAAGCAAATCAACAGCAAACGAGTTGAGCACACATCACCAAAATATAACAACTATACCATTTTGCTTGAAATCATAGGAAATGAACAGAGCTTACCTAGACATGCTACACTGTCTGAACACAACCACAAATTGTGCCGGAGTTACTGGCATGGAAATGAGTGTCTTGGAACGTCAGAACCTGGTTTTAAAGAGGCAACAAGATCAGCCTAATAAAGTAAATCAACCAGAAGAGTTGATCTGCTACAATGACTTAAGCATGCTCCCTTTTTTAGCAGCTCAAGCACAAGATTTCCAGATCCTTAACCTGCAGTGTGCCCCATGCCCAATGGCAGCTGGGCTGGCAATGGATGAGATCATGAAACAGGTCACTAAAGCTGATCCAAATACGGGAAACGGGTGGATGGATTTTGGGATGCAACAAAGTGGAGTGACAGCTGAAAACTCAGGAGCTGAATCTGTTGAGCAGGTCAATAGCCCTTGCTATGGGGTGAGTTATGCCATGTCCAGAACTAATAGTTTGGCACCAATTATGCCAGTGGAGACAGCCACCATAAATATAGCTCACAACGATATTATAGGGAGAGGAAATCTCCCTTCAGAACAGAGGCTGGGTGTAGCAGCAGGGATCGAAAGTTCCAGAAAGAGAAAGGCAGAAAAGAGTCTGATGACATCGAAGGTAATGGTCATTTCTGTCTTATTCAGTCATTAAAAGCATTACACTGGCGGTTTAAGGAATCAGGTTAAGGGGTCTGGATATACATAGTTTAACACCCACTAACGATACACGGGTTATAATTAACATGCATTAGACACCAAAATATATGCTCACTTATACAACTCTGCACATTGTGAACCAGGTAGGGGAAGCAGAAGGTAGCAAATTAAAGAAAGGCAAAGGTTGTCCAGAGGAGGAAGAAACAAAGATCTTACAGCAAAATTACAATAGAAGCAGCAGTCAAAGCAAGCAAAAAGATGGCAATACCACTGACAGAAAAAATAAAGAAACTTCAGGGTGCACATCTAAAGATAATTCTAAGACTTCCGAGGTCCAGAAACCCGATTACATTCATGTCAGGGCAAGGCGAGGGCAGGCCACTGATAGCCATAGCTTAGCTGAAAGGGTGAGCAAGCAATTTAGTTAAATAGAATAAAAATATTTAGTATTGTCTCCATGACATTTATATCATCGCTATTTTACTTGAATGGTCAGTCGATGTCAACTTTTACCATTAATTTCTCCAAATATACGTAGAAATACATTACGCGACACTTTTGATATCATTATTACAAAGTTGTAGCTTCGTATATTTTGGTAACATATTGTATTAATTAAAAGATACATTTTCTTTTCTCCAATAAAAAAGAGACATTTTCTGACCACTAGAGTTAAATGAGGAATATAAATGAGAAGGGGTTGTGGCCTGTGGGAGTATTAGAAACGGCGCCATCTAAGAAATAGAAAGATGCTAACATAAAATGGATAATGGATGTATGACTCACGGTACACTTCTGAATTTTAGGTAAGGAGAGAAAAAATCAGCGAACGAATGAGATATCTACAAGACCTAGTTCCTGGGTGCAGCAAGATCACAGGAAAGGCTGGAATGCTCGATGAAATAATTAACTACGTGCAGTCGCTTCAAAGACAAGTTGAGGTAACTAAGGGTCTTGAATTCTTGATAGTGAACCAACAGTATCTATATGCTAAGCTTTATGATAACAATCAACTAAGGAATACCTTGTTCTTTTGAAACAGTTTCTCTCCATGAAACTGGCTGGTGTCAGTCCCAACTTTGATTTCAACATTGACGACTTACTTGCCAAAGAGGTAAAAACTTACAAAAACTTGTTAGAAGAACTCTGTTAGAAAGAAAATAAATAACAAGCTTTAACATTGCTCACATCTCAATCACGTTTCAACTATGAACAGGTTTTAGCAGCTTGCTCCAGCAGTGTACCGTCAGTGGGAGTGTCACAAAATTTGACTAATCCCTACTACCTACCATACCATCCCATTCAACAAATAGATCCGGTCTCCGGTTCTGAGGTCATTGCAACCCCGATTGATATGGAGCTACGGAGGAACATCAGTGTTCCTGTGTCAATGCCAGAGACTTGTCATGAGACATCCTACTTCAATGTAAATCATCAACCTTAGGTGTAATCTTTTCCGCCCCTTGATTATCCCCTAAATAACTTAGTTCAATTTCGTATGAACAGCAGATCGTAAATCCTTTACAATGGGATGCTGATTCACAGAACATCTACATGGACTATCTACAAGGAAAATCAACCACTTTTCCATATCAAGCATTCACAGGTAGATAGCACTCAAGTCTACAATGAAATTTCCTTGCAAAACTTTATATTGTTAAAGGTCACCTACACTTTACGAACCATACACCAATAACACCTAAGAAGTTCAAGTGATTAACACTTTGAGAAGAACTCGTGTAAGCCTAGTCTAATCATTTGGCCATCAATCACAAAAATTACCAGAAAAATTGCCTACAGTCAACAGATTACAAAAACAATATCTAGAAGGAAACATAGATAGACACTTGATAAGCCTCCTAATGAATCATATTAATGCAGACAAGTAATAATCAATGAGCAATGCCTGCAGAATGCAGATACACCCAAGAAGCCTACTAACTGTCATGAATTTCTTCTGCAGGCACCCCTGAGCCCAGTAGTCTAAAGATGGAGATGTAAACGCGATTACAAAATTAGAAGTTACCGTGAGACTGAATTAGATGGCTTTAACAACAATTCTTTTCCAATATGTTTAGTATAGAAGCATATATATGTATGTAAAAAGCCAAAGGCAGTGCGGATGTAGAATCAAACTGATAATCTGAGCACCTCTTTTCATCAAGCTTTCCGACTGTGTATTCCTAAATAGTAGTCTTGTAAAGAGCCATTAACGCATGACAATTTCAATCAAGCAACGACTCAGGGAAGGAAACCCCAAATCAAAGATAGAAACAAACAAAGATACTAGTGGAGCGGGGAGGATAGAACAATACAGATAGTACTATAGTAGAGAAAAGGAATGTAGACATTGTTTTCAACCAACCACATCCTTTTGTATCACTTAACAACCTAACTAAATAAGCAATAAATGGAGACAAAGAAATTAGGATAAGAAGAATGTGATACAGTGATAGCAGAATCTTTTAAACAAGAAGATAACGAGACATAAATATACAAGCGGCGAAAGAGATGGTGTTTTCAGGATTGAAGTTGATTGGAACATTATAGGGAAACTGACGGAAATTATCAGATAAGGCGTGAAATTAGTAGGACAATCACCACTACTGCACATTATAGAGATGACTATATAAAGACATTATGCAGTATCTAACAAAGGAAAGATGCTACTCTTAAGATTGCAATTCCTTGGCTTTGACATACTTGATTGCCTACTAAAATTAAGGATCTGTACAGGGTTGACGAACTAAATTGGTAAATATACCTTTTTATCTCTAAAGACTACAAGAAATGCTACCAAACAGATAGAAGACAAAACAAGTACATACAAATGGAAGATGTTTTAGGTTAAGGATTAGATACTTATAAAAGATGTTAAACAAAGAATTTGGCTGTTTCCAATGTAGTTTCACCACATTCTAAAACATTCATTCGGAGCTCTCATACAGGAATGCTCTGTGCCGTATGAGCTTCTCTTTTTATTTGCTTGCTTGCGCTTTTTACTTTTCTGCATTCGAACTGAACTCATCAATATACTTTTACCAATGAAATTGTCCAAGGAGAACGTAATCTTTACTACTCCCTCCAACTCCAATTTACCCATTTGGGTTTTTGACACTTCCTAAACCAAAAAAATCTTCAAAATTCTACCTAATCTATAAGATGAAATATTATCAAGTGGGATCTTGTTTGATTCGTTTTGACAAGTAATTTTTACTAATACGTAGTGAAATATATTAACGATTTAAAATGTGCCTCGGCAAATGTGTATAAAGAAATGGGTAAATTGGAGTTGAAGGGAGGGAGTATTACCTAATGGGCATGATTAAAAAAAAAGTCAATTTCTCTGCTCCTGAATTCTGAGAGTACTCTTTCCA
This sequence comes from Agrostemma githago, assembly GCA_958450325.1. Lineage (NCBI taxonomy): Eukaryota > Viridiplantae > Streptophyta > Magnoliopsida > Caryophyllales > Caryophyllaceae > Agrostemma > Agrostemma githago. The sequence continues at coordinate 70,604,644 of OY288242.1, read as the reverse complement.
CCTTTACAGCTATTGAAGAAAATCTCAGCAAAATCAGAAGATGTTCTCTAGCTCCATACACATTTTACATTGCTTCGGTCTAATGATCACAAAGGAAATGATATGCCAAATCTAGTTACCGTGCCAACACACACACACACACACAAATGCTACAAGACGGATCACATCAGCACAATCAAGGCAAACATGTTTTGAAGATGCTAAAACTAATGGTCCTAGGAAGAGTAAACTGATACGGCTCAGCCAATAATCTTATCATGAAAGATATCCAATGTACCACCATACTCAGATCTAGACTACAAAGCATCATACAGGTGACAAGCATAGTGTTTGACATAACAGCTGATAAAGTTTGGTGGATGCCAAGAGAAAGGGTAACGTAGGGACCAGCAACAGTGTACCAGTTAGGCCCACAATGGTTATCTATACTTATAATTGATAGGATCTTCCTCTTGACATTACTCTGCCAATCAAATCGGCTTGCCTCTCATCTATGGTGTATAAAAATAGTACTTTGATGGTCCAGGCTGGTAATGTCCTTGTTTTAGCAAAACCACAGGATCACATTTCCCTTCTTGAAGTCTTCCTAAGCCACCACAGCACCACTCAATGATTTTTGATTTTTTATCTCATGGCCCATTCTAAGCCTACAGGAGTAAAAGTTCCCTCTACTACACTCTCTGATGATGAAGAAGATAGGGTAAGCGGATTTGGTTATAATGCAGAGCTAACAAATATGTACTTGATAGGGACCAGCAATAGTATACCATGTTAGACTGTTAGTGTGCATTTGCAAGGATGCAGAGCTGGTCAAATACAGGGTAGCCCATTTAGGCTGCTTAATAAGCAGGTCTGGGAATGAAGAAACATAAAAATAGGGTAATGTTTTTCGCAATATGTATTTTACTTAAAAAAGTACACATGTTCTCATATTGCCCATCCCACTCTTGAGAAAAACACGATTAGACGTAAGGTAGGAGGCTTTAGAGGGGTTGACGTGTTGGCATCAGATGCCAACTAAGTGACACAGTTTGAAGCATGTGCCACGTGAGCAACAAAAAAATGAAAAGGGGTTTGTGTGAAGTGGAGCGGCCAAATAGGCGGCAAATTTTTTTTTAAAAAAAAAAGGTAGTAGCGTAGGCAACCAAAATTTATAGGAGCGGCCACATAGGCGACAAAAGTAGAAAAGCAGTAGTCGCGGGGAACCAAGATAAGCGGCAAAAGTAGAGAAGGAGGTGGTCGCGTAGGCAACCTTAGAAGGGGCGGCCACAAAACGGCAAGTGCGGGGAGGCGACAAAGGCAGCAAAGTTTAGAAGGAGCGGATCATTAATATAGACCTCATGTGCGGACTCAAGAAGAGGCGCAAAATCTTGAATGGATTAAATATAATCAATAAAGCCACGGGGTATGTTGCTTGTGCATGTTGCTCGTACATGTACATAGGAGGATTGTGTGTCAATCTTGCTTGTTGACATATGTGAACTAAGCTCTCAATATTTTGATTTTGGATCCCAGGTAAAGTTCCTAGGGGAAAGCTTAAGAACAAATAGGACGAGGATGCTATGATATGAAGGGTGTATCAGTGTATGTGAAAGATCATGAATTGAAATGCAAATCTTTTCATACAGATTCATAAATGTACTACACAAATTAACATCATAACAACATAGTACATTAAATACAAGAAAATGCAACAAGAAACTTAGAATACCCAACATCTTATCACTTACAGACTCCTTTATTAACTAGAGAGTTGACGTCTCACCAGCCTCTGCAAAGCAAAAAACGGCATTGAAGGATATGTGCAACGCAACGAGAAAACTTAAGTATAAGTAAAATTAATAGTACCTTTTCCAGGAACAATTATGATTGGTGCTGTTTTACAATGATGAAAGCAATATTCGCTCACACTCCCTTTCAGCACACTAGTGAAGAAGAACAAGGAAACCAGCAAAATAAAACTTAAAAACATACACAAAACAAAACACGGCAATATAGAGGCGTATGTGACTATGTGTTTTACGAACCTTTCAACCAGACCTCTGCCTCTGGTACCCATTATCACAGCAGCAGGATGCAGCTTCTCTGCTTCCTTGCAGATAACCTTCCCAGCATCGCCTTCCACAATCCTAGCTACAGACTCGACCTAATAATACAAAAAATACCAGGACATTTCTCAACATCGTTTCAAAGAGAAAAATGCTCTCAGTAGCCGCATGGTGTTCAACAGATAAAGACTAAGGTTCCCACAGAAATAATTCTTATTTTAGATGAGAACTAAAGGTGCTTGTCCCCCCACCTTTGTTTTTGTGTGGAAATCACATCTACCATTTCCTAATTCCCTCAAGGAATGTAGATCCAGAGATGACTAATGATGCTTTTAGGCATTGCCTATAATGGCTAGTTGACTCCAATCTCAAAAAGAGTAACTTATATGTTACTCGTATTTAACTCTTCTTAAAAGCTGCCTATATATGCTTCAGCCTACAACAAAACTTATCACGCATCTCGCATACACAATCCAAAACCAACAATGTGATGCATAACGTTTGTACATCCATCATCTCATGTATATTAGAAGTAATCAAAACCGTCGTTCTATTAGAATCAAATGTAAATGCTTTAATACTATTACCACTTTGTGATTTAGATTAATGTCAGGCAGCAGAGAGCAATCTGCTCCACAAGACTACAATTAAACAATGAAGTGGAACAATAATCAACAGGATGTTCCAAGTGCTTATTTTTACTCTTCTATACATGATTTTCAAACAATTTTCTATGATAGATGACAACGATTCCTATAATTTATACTCTGTACTTTACAAAGTAAAACACCCAAATCTCAACTCCTTATTAGTACAGTTTCAAATTAACATGAAAAAACAGCAAATCAGCAACTTACTACCTACTCTGCAGTTAACAACCAAATCGCGACAATAACTCGACTATCCCTAAAATGTCATACCAACTACCAAATCTCAACTCCTCTCTAGTGCGGACTGCGGAATAACAACGAAAAACAGCAAAATCAGAGTGTTGCTACGTAATTAACAATCAGTTGGCGATAATAATCCCTAAAATGTTGGAGTACTTAGAACTACCAAATCGCAAACATAGAAAAAAATAATCAACGAGTTACCCCGTAATCCGGCCTTAGCTTGTACGTTTCACAATTAACATGAACCAAAGAAACAACAAAATCAATGAAGTAGTCGTCTCTACTCTCTACTCTCTACTCTCTACTCGATAGTCAAGAATTGAACTCACCATAAGAACCTGGAAAGCCTCAACGGCTAGTTTCTCCATTAAAACCTGAGTTGCTTCATAAACCGCCTCATTTTTCAGACCTAATCGCCATTAAAACATTGATCAAACAAATAAGTTTGTAGATTAAGAATAATGGTGAATGATGAAGAGGCCAATTAATTAACGTACTGGAAACAGCGTGAAGAAGGTGAAGAGTATCAGCAAGTCGGCAAAAGTGAGAAAGAGCCCAATCAAAAGCGTGTTTACTGTTAGGTCCGTGATCAATGGCTATGATTACAACACGGCCTCTCCTTCTCTCACCAGTTTCTCTCTCTAGTTCTGGTTCTGGAACCTTGGGTATCAGCGATGGCAGTTCAACTACCCGATAATTGTACTCTTCCACTTCTTCCTCCCTATTCTGCATTTTTGCAATTCCTTTGGACTTAAGTTTTGATTGATTTTGGAGTGTTTTTAAATTTGGGAGTGATTCTTGTTGATTATGCTTTTGGTTTGGTATCAACTATCAAGAAGAAGATTAGGTGCGGCGTGCGCGGTAAAGTGCAATTGTAACAAAGGAGCCGCCATAATTGAACCAGCGTTCGGTCATCTTTAGTATCTAACGTGCTTCAATTTTGTGCTGCGTAAGCCGTACCAGTGTACCACTATTACGCTATACAACTATACACGCACAAGTCACAACTAAAACATATAACTTCGGGTTATCTATTTTCTTCCAACTCGTATAATCCTATTTTCCATCTTCTTCTCATGAGATATTCATCAGTAGACATAAAATAATCAAATTTAAAGATGTTAGATGACTAGAGAAAGTTATATATAAATATGTTTGTATTATATTTATATTTACTTTATACGAAGTAATAAATATAAATATGTTTGTATTATATTTAAATTATTTTTATTTGATTTTTTTATTGTTGATGTATTGTCTCAACTTTTGCAAGAACTACGTCATTCTCATATGGATGTTGCTTTACGTGTCATTAAATATTTGAAAGGGTGTCCACGACAAGGTCTACTTTTGGGCGCTAATTAATATATAGCTCGCTCGGTATGGTTTGGTTGGTGTGACCCTGATTGGGTCGACATCAATCCCCTTAGTCGTCACTCTATTATTTTAGGTTGGTTCATTTCCTTGTGCGTGGTTCTTTGTTCTGAGCTATTTCGTGGATGGAAGATAAAAAAAGCAACAAACGGGCTCCTTTTCATCCATTGAGGGTCAAACTGTGCTATGGTTGTCCTTATCTGTGAGCAGAAATGGCTTAAGGCGGGGTTTCTTTCACATTCAGTGCTTCTGTTCCGGATCTTATGTCCCTTTTTTGTGACAATAGTAGCCCATTTATATCTCCCAAAGCCTGTTTTTCATGAACGTGCTATATATGCACATTAAAATTGTTTGTCATTTCGTGCGGGATGTTATTATACTGTTGAGAGTTTAGTTCAACCGTCTTACGTTCCTACTGAGGAGCTATTAGGAATCATGTTGTATAGTATAAGCGGCTCTTTACCTGCCAATTAAGTACAATTATTCATTCCCAGATTATTGACAACAAATAACCAGATACAGGAAAAAAGAAGCATAAACGAATAAGGATAATATGGAAGAAATAGGAGGTGAGCTAGTTCAGTCCAAATCATGACGGTGCCTCATCCTTAAGCAGTACGTGTATGTACCAAAGCGCGCAGATCCAGTGAAGGAGGAAGTGGTTGAGTTGAGAATACGTAGTTGTTGTCCAAATTCTAGAGAGAATGTCAACCGTAATATTAGGGGGATTAATAATAATTGTACAAGTAATTTACAGTACATTTCGTTGTTAATTTACATCAAGCTAAGACTTTTATGCCTTAATCATGTTTTTTATATTTTGTATATTCCGGAGTCTGTACTAAGCCAAATGAAAATCAGAATTCAAAAGCTTCAATGTTACGCACAACATCCTGTAATGGCATACTACTTAGACTTGCAGCAATTAATTAATTGTATTATCTTTAATCTCTGCTTTTTAGTCCCCTATGCCCTGTGTGTACATACTCATTAATACCAAATCAGATGGAGTATTACGGAGTAGTACGTAATTCATTATAGTTAGTATACTTTATTACTACTCATTAATACTAGCTACTACTCCCAGTATTTTTTTTCATCTCGATTATTTTTTTACTTCATTTATGAAGTATTATTTGTGAAAATATTTTAATAAAGGTAAATAAATGACTACAACGGGGTATGACTTAATTTTAACTTAGAAAATAAGAGTTTCTTTGATTACTGGGTACACCAAGTATAAAATAAGGGTGCGGTGTTTAGAATAATCCCCCCTTGATACGTGTTTCATTATTCAAAAAGTAACTTATTAGAAAAGTCAAATAGTAATTTTGTATGTTATGTTCATGTAGAAAGTTTAAATTCATACTGAATAAGAAGTATAAAATAAATATTCATAGAAAATAAATAACTCATTGATAATTTAATTCATATTCCCTTCGTACCAAAATGATTTTCCTATTCTCACAATGGAATAAAAATGCGAAGAACTTACTTGATACGGAGAGAGTAGTTCTCATTGGTTGTTCACCTTCACTGGTTAGTTGCACATTATTGCCGTCTCCTTCTACCCATAAATTATACAGTATGGTAATGTATTACCGACTATAACTTGTTGCGGAGGATTTGAGAGAACTTGATCAAACAAAAAAAGGATACAAATCACGCAATGAAATAATACAAAAACTATAAAACATACGGAGTAGTACGGTTTGTCAATAATATTAACGAGACACCTTTTACATGTTAGATGTAGTTTTTTATTTTGTTTGTCTTTTTAATGTGAGATGGCTGCTTATGTGATCACATAGTCAATACTCCGTACTCAACAATTTAGTTAATTTTGCTCAATTGAATTAAATTTGGATGCTACTCGTAATACATACGTATGGTTCAATGGGTTTAGTCCGGCGATGGATTCACATCGTTTCATCAATGTCAACAACTATTGGATATATGAGCTTTAACTACCTACATTTCTAATATCAATCAATCATCCAACTAAATGCAATTAAAACCACATAATTAAAATCTTCATTTACACTATGGAGTATTTCTCCTTATCACCTCATCCAAAAATGAAAAAGGGAGAGAGAATCGAACCTGAGATCATTTTTCCAGCTAGCGTATGTACCTTCATCTTAACAACTCGACTAAGAAATATTCGCTCATCACGTATATTGAATTGACAATAATACAATATTATTTATATCCCACCGGAAAGTTACATAGAGTACTTGGGACAAATTAAACTACTAAGATAATGAATGATAAATGACGCGTTATCAGAGTGGTGAATCATAAAGAGTAGTGTTACAGAGTAGTATATTGGATGCTGGGGATGCTGGAGATCAGTCATCACTTTAAGATTTTAGTTGCGATAATTCTATCTTAACACATTTTCCAAAAATAATGGATGTATTCCGTATGTGCTTTTTACTCTCTCCGTCTCGTTTATTTGTTTGTCTTTAATTGATTAAAATAATAATCTTCATAATGAATACTACCTTCATCCCACTAAGATTGTTCCGTCTCATTAAAACTCCTTACATATATATATACTCCCTCCGTTCCAATGAATTGTTTGCCTATTCCATATCGGGGCGTCTCAATGAATTGTTTGCCTTTCTATTTTAGGAATGTTTTTTTATATGTAATTCGACTATTCTCATGAATTTTGCTCCACGTGTCCCTTCTTCATTGAATCCCTTACCCTTGGTGCCAAAAGCAAAGGCAAACAATTCATTGGAACGGAGGGAGTAATAGGGAAATGAGACAAATCTTTTAGGGACGGAGGGAGTATAAAGACAAACAAATGAACAAAATGGAGAGTACAATTTAATAGGAGTAGAACTAAACAAGAAGAATAGATTATGATTTGTGAATAATGTTTTGAGATATTACGAATAATTACAGTTGAGCGTGACGACATCAGGAATAGTTAAATTCAGATATCATTGCCAACTTGTTAGTATAAGTTCCTTGGAGATTTAGACGTAAACGTGAAAGCTTAGCTTCCATGTTTTGAGCTTAATCCACAAGAAATCGGCTGATGCATGCGTGCGTGCTAGCTATACATACATTTATTCCACCATTAACTTAAACACACTAGCTAGCTACAACAATTTGCATACATACGAGTATTATATATAGAATCCTAATTGAACTAATTCATTTCAATCCCATATCATATACGGAGTATTCTTGTAGTACTCGTATATATATTCATACGGCCATACTATATATATATATATATATACTCAAGTATTGAGCCTAAAAAACACCTTTGCTTGTTGTTCTACACTAGACTAGAAAAAAAAAGAGACACACTTTCCTTTACTGTTGTTTTTCATTGCACTTGCATCTAACAAGGAGTAAATTTCTGCAAGTTAACCAATTACCCGGCTACTCACATGCGCACATGCGTCTGCATGGGACGACGTCCTTCTCCTCCTGCCCTTTATATTCCCATGAAGAACAATTCTTCCACCCTAAAATATCATTATCATTCTTCTTCTCATCATATTATTGCCTTCAGATTCCCTTACAACAATTTTATTTTCTTGCTCTTCATTATTCTATCAATTCTCATGGCTTCCTCGTCTTCTTCCATTAATAAGTCCCTTGTTGTTGCTGCTGCTCCCACTGACCCCAACACCGCAGTCCTTATACGCGTCGATCAATCCGGTCGTGGGGACTTTACCACCATCCAAGCCGCCATTGATGCCGTCCCTTCTAATAATGACCACTTTGTTTTCATTTGGATTAAGCCTGGAGTCTACAGGTAATTATATACTCTCCTTGACTCCTTTGGAATTTCTGCAAGTTTTCACTTTTATAAACTTGCAAATTTCCAAAAAAATCCGCTTTTAATTATAAAAATACTAGTTACACGTAAAAATTCAAAGTTTGAAGTTTCGAGATTCAAATTAAAAACAATACTCTATGTACGTACTCGGTATACTCGTATAAGTTTTCACAAGGTAGATACATATCATGCATGCATATTATACTATACGGAGTATATTACTAATATACTCCGTATCTTCTTTATGTAAGGCAAGTTATTATACTGTGATAAAATTGTAAATATGCAATTATTGTTAGGTGCTTATGATCAAAACCAAATTTAAATGAAGTAGTTTGAATTGAGACCGAAGAGCATCAAATTTTTACATAAATGATTAGGATGGTTATGAATTATGATACCGCACCGTCAGTACGTAAGTAATGTGGCCGGTATACAAACATACATACGTGTACGTTACTTGGTGTTGTTGTTGTTGTGTGTTGATTGTACTTGTACAGAGAAAAAATAGTGGTGCCGGGTGATAAGCCATACATAACACTGAGTGGAACCCAAGCTAGAGATACCATAATTACATGGCATGATCATGGAGACAATATATACGATTCACCAACTGTCTCCATTTTGGCTTCTGATTTTGTTGGACGATACCTCACCTTCCAGGTACGTACGTAATCATCATCATAAAACATTGGTACTCAATCGTAAACATAATATTATGACCAAGCGATATACTACAACAACAACAATAATAATAATAATAAGGCCAAACAAGTTTTGATTTAAATGAACATTAAGTTTATAATTAAGATCAACCGTGTGGATCTGCATGCTATAAGTCGTCCTGGCCTGGTTCCACTACATACGTGTATGCAGGGGCGAGTCCAAGTACATCCATGGTGTAGCACGTGCTACACCATAAAAATAGAGATTTTTTAGTTAGTTGGAGCATCAATTACACTTTCACTTCTCGTCGTCGGCGATTTACTTAAAATCGTCGACAATTTTTTACATAATTTACCTATTTTACCCTTTACTCCCTTTTCCTTCCTTAACTAAACAAAACAAAAATTCACTTGTTTCATCTCCTATATCCAAGTGTCAACATCCTTTCCCTTCATTCACTCAAACAGCAATTGAGTTTTCAACTTCAAAAAAAAAAAAGCAATTATCATCAAAATCAACTTCAAACAACTCCAATTTTCCCGTCAAGCATCCACAACGAAGATTGTCAACGTTACTGGAAGAATCAAAATATAAGTGTTTCGATGTTATTCCGCTGATGATTCGGTTAAATTTAAATATAATAGTACTACTTTTGGAGGTTAAACAGTGATAGGTAATAATAGGTTAAATATAATTTAGTTAGGTTAAATAGTGATAGTAATTATGTTAATTTAGTTAGTAAATCGTGATAATATAATAGTAGTTAGGTTAAATATATTTTCGTTAGGTTAATTTAGATTTTGTTTAGTTAATAATTAAACAAAGGGCGATATGGTCACTTACTATCATATTTGCCGACGACGTTAAGTAAATCGCCGACGACGATGAGTAGTCCCCAATTAATTAAGGTATTAATAACAAAATTATACCTTCAATATATCAGATATCTTCCTAAACTACGGAGGATTTCATATCTTCCTAAACTATTTATTCCCCTAGTTACTCCTCCAATCAATCTCACTCTCTTTCTTAATTACCATATTATCCTAATTAATCCCCTAAATTAATCTCACACTCTCTCCCTCCTTAATTTCAATTTGTACGTCACTGCTGCTACTGCTGCTACTACTCCCTTAAGTAGCCCATCTTTTTCCTAAATCATACCAAACGTTTACAACTTTTCAATCAATTACAAAAAATCTTTTCTTAATTTTCCCCAATCTATTTATTTTCGGCTAAGATGATTTCCTATTTTATTATAGTCGATCAATTGCTACGACATTCATCAAAAATAAATTACGGAATAGCATGGGCGATGAATGGTTGAATGATTGTTTAATTACTTTTGTAGAACGTTATGTATTTTTAAAAGTAACAATCGACGAAATTGTAAAGAATTCATGAATATGAGAACTCGTCTAATTGTGTAGGTTAACGTTGTCGTGAAATTGTGTTGTACTACAGATTTTATGAAAAGTAATTTTTGCTCATACCGTCGCCTTTTACGTTGTGCTACACCAAAAAAATACATCCTAAGACTCGCCCACGTACTGTGTATATATATTGATTGTACGTACTGGGATGGATGTGTAGAATTCTTATGGATCAAGAGGGAAAGGTGTTGCTCTAAGAGTATCAGGAGACAAGGCAGCCTTTTACAGCTGCAGGATCCTATCTTTCCAAGATACTCTCCTTGATGATCTTGGAAGACATTACTACAGCAACTGCTACATTGAAGGAGCCACTGACTTCATATGTGGCAATGCTGCTTCTCTCTTTGAGGTCTCTTTCTTTCTTTCTTTCTTTCTTTTCCAATCAATCAACTAACTACATATTGGATCCCATTACTTCTCTTTATACGGAGTACTAATTAAACTAAGGATACTACTAACACACGTAATTAAACTAATACTACACTATTTAATTATGTTGCGAGATTTATACTCGTTATTATCGGAATTCAGGACATACCTCGTGTGTAATATTTGTTTTGGTTGTTTAATTTGGATGGTATATATATATATATATTGTACGTAACAGAAATGTCATCTTCACTCGATCAACGAAGTGGGATATGCATCAATTACGGCCCAGAAAAGGAAGACACCATGGGAGAAGACGGGTTTTATATTTCTAGGTTGCAAGATCACAGGTGTGGGAGTACATAAGGCTTTTCTAGGGAGGCCATGGGACACCTATTCTCGAGTCATTTATGCATATTCTTTCATATCTACTACCATTGCACCACAAGGATGGAATAACTGGGGAGACATTACCAAAGAAAGGTACGGATCTGTGTACTACATACTGTATTTGTATTATTATGCATTCAATTCCCACAAATTCTTGTTTGATATAAACATGTTCATTTTAATTTAATAGCTATTCTAAATAAGGGGCTTGCAAAAGTTTGTCTATATTGTCATTGAATAATACGAGTACTATTTGGATCATTTTTAATACGCTAGTGTACAACATGCATATAGATGTGCATGTGCATGTCCCCGTCCTATGCAAATAAAACTAATCGATAGATTTCTTTCTTTCAATTTGTTTTTCACATATATATATTCTTGTACGGAGTATCTTATTAACCACATACGGTACTTGGTACTATATCTTTAATTTGCCGGAAATGATGAACTTCAAATAAAAACACAATTTTTTTTTTGTAAAGTCTCAAATAAAAACCCGTGTATATGAATAAACACAATCATTTAGAGCAACCACAATGGTTTGGGTTCCATTGTGGTCCATTTGCCGCCACGTCATTTGCTTACAAACCCAACATTTATGAACTTGTATCAACAATGGTACAAGTTCATCCAAGTTCATAAATGTATCCCACCCATAATCTACTCCCAACATTTAATTTATACTCGTAAAATATCATATATTTAATTAATAATCATTTTGGATTAATTTAATAATTAACTAATAAAAATAATTAATACAAACACTTTTAAAAAAATAACTAAATTTAGACACCAAAACGGATCATATCGGGTCGGAAATAGTTCATACCGAGTTGGTCGGGTTTTAACTCAAACTTAACGGGTCATATCAGGTTCGAATCCACATACTCGTAGTAATTTAGACATCAAAACGTACTTAAATACGTTGCAATGTCTTAATTGTGTCATAACAAGAACTTAAATACTTTGAAAGTGGTGTACAATAGAATGGAAATGAAGCAAAATAAATGAGTGGGACCCAAAGCTTTACATTTGTGCAGACAAACCTTCATGAACGAACGGAGGACAAACGCACGCCAACAATGGCATTCAGTTCGTCCATTCATACAAACTTCTCCAATGGACACCATTGTGGATGCCCTTAAGGAGTATTGTTCTAGGCTTAGATTTGTAACTGGTGATACTTGACCCACAATCAAGTGAGGGATATATACACATCATATGGGAGAAATATTGTTAAGAATGTAATTTCTCCGTTCCAATGAATTGTTTGCCTTTGGTTTTGACATCAAGAGGAAGAAATTCAATGAAAAAGTGACATGTAGAGCCAAACTTATGAGAAAGGTCAAATTACATTTAAAAAAAACATGCCTAAAATAAAAAGACAAATAATTCATTGAGACGCCCAATATGGAATAGGCAAACAATTCATTGGGACGGAGGGATATTTATTTTATTTATTGGGTGAAATTAAATGTTTAATTATTAGTGAGAAATGGTAAATGATGTAGTACGTACGTGTGTATTTGATGACGATAGAACGGCATACTATGGGGAGTACAAATGCTTTGGAGCAGGAGCAAGTAGAAGGGAGAGGGTAGAATGGTCAAAGGATCTAACAAGTGAAGAAGCTGCACCATTCTTGAGCAAGGACATGATTGGTGGACGTGTTTGGCTCCGTCCCGCGCCTACCACTTTCACCAAAGGTTTCGCTAATATTGCTCCCGTTTCTAGTCCCAAAGAATGAGCCCTACAAATTATTCCATAATTCATGCCAATTTCATTTATTTAATTTGCCCTACTTCTACATTTATGTCACTGTATCTATGTAAGTACGGAGTATGTAATTGTATATAAAAACAAATATGGAAGTACAAAAAAAACCTACTGGGTGTAATTTTATGATGATCAATAATTAATTTATTTTATTTTTACATGTGAAGATTCATATTCACTTTTGTAATATAATTGATGAATAAATGACAATTATTTAGGGAGAGTCGTGTTTTATACAAAGTATATGATTTTTTTATTTTTTTTTGCCAACGTACATAATTCTCCCTAATACCCACACATATTATTCTGAGCCAAAGAATGTGCACACATTGTAACAACAAATTTTGTATAGAGATATTATAAATATCTGTAATACAAAATCGGAGCCAACAAATTATAATATCAGAAAAGTTCAAGTGTTCGATTCTCTATTCTTCCTCTGATCCTACTACGTTGCTTTAGGCACACTTCAACGATCTTCGTTCTTCGCTTGACTTTAGCTTCTTGGGAGGGTCGCGATGACTTGAGTCTCCTTTCGATGCTTGATGTTGATTTGATTTTCTTGAGTAGACGGCACAATCTTGTAGTGCTTGTTGCTACCTGGAATGAATGATCTTCGAGAATTTCATAGTTTTTGTAGTTTTTTTTCTCTTCACCTTTTGTAGTGAGCTTGTGTTGTAAATTTTTGTTGTCTTAAAATGGTGAGGAAGCTCCCTATTTATAGGATTTCTTCATCCATTCTTGTTGGACTTGGAATTGGGCTATTTTGAAGGCTTGACTTCTTTTCGGGTCCAATTGACCGTTTTTTTGACTTTTAGGTCAAATTTGGTCAATGCTTGACTTTCGAACCGAGTTTGACATTTCTTGAAATTTGGGCCAGATCGACGAGTGCTTGACTTTTGGGCCATATTGACTATGATCTTACTTTTCGGTCCGCTTGTCATTCACTTGACTTTTGGGTCACCTTGACATTTTCTTGACTTTTGGCCCAATGGTACATTTTCTTGACTTTTGGGCCAGACTTACAAATATTTGACTTTTGGGTCAAACAGTCAAACTCGGGATTGAAACGAGCCGTCTTTAACTTTTACGGGACAAATATAACTAAACTAAGTCAAATTTGTTGTTGATTCAGAATAATTATTTTTCTTGTATTTTCGACACTTAAATAAATTTTCCGTGTCTACAAATTGCCCCCTCGGGACCTTGTCGCGTGAACGATTTGACCGTCGGAAGACATGGTCTCGATTCTTTTTTTTTGACTTGAGAGTCGATTGGTACTTAACTTATCGTAGGAGTACCGATGTAGAATTGGAAATATCATCCCGTCACCTCGTGACATGTCGAACAATGATCTTGGTTTTTCTTTGACTTGGAAGCCGACATATGGGTACTTAACTTGTCGTTAAAGAATACCCACATAAACTTGAGACGTCACCCAATTACCTTTTTTTTTTATTTTGACGGGATAACTTGGGTACATCAATATATTTAATCCTTGTATAGACGTAACTTGAACTTGATCCTTGTCCGTCAATATATTTTACGTATAATACGAAGGCTCCGTCAAGGAAGGATTTTAATAAACTTTAGCTTCAGATTAGATTCTACCGGGATAAGTTCACTTTTTCTAACATTTCTAGTACCAACTAATTCAACTTTAGGTCTTTTTTAAATTGATTCAATTGTGAAATAGCACAATTTATAAAGCACAGGCCGAAACAGGTGAAATCGCGTCCGCCTGCGGTGCGGTAAGGCACCACCCTGTTGTGCCAGCAGCCAACTCCGGCGATAAGATACTCAATAGTAGACCTTAATCCTGAATCATGATGAATGATCGTACACTTGAACGTTTAGCAACATATACACGACAATGGGAATGATCTTAAATTGGATTTAATTCCAATAAAACCACCGCCAACTTGCTCTATTCACTTTGGGTGTTATTTGGTAATTATCCAAATAAATGATGAACAGCTCACATCAATCACCATTATCTTAGAATTAAATGGAATAATCTCATTGCCAACTTCCCTTTTGACCGTTTTGAGCAATCAAGCAGGCTGCATACACTCCTTGATTTGCCAGCTTCTTCGCTTTCTCCGTTACAAAATCAGGCCAACGAATATATTTGTATTCAATGGCCATATTTACGCCGTTTTTGATGTTTTTGAGCAAGCAAGCAGCACTATTTATACTCCTTTTGCAGCCCTTTGTTATTGCATATTCAATTTCTTCAAAAACACGAAAGAGCTAAGAGTACGTTTATACTTCATACTGTCCTCGTTCTTTCTTTAGCAGGTCAGCTCACAGTAAACTTTCTGAAACTCTCTCCTTCTTCTTCTTTTTGGCTTGAGTTTATCACACTTATTCCTAATTGCATCAATTTTCCTTGTATGAGGATTGAATTTGATAGTAGGGCAATTCGGTTTTGTTTCAATTCGTGTCAGTTCTTGCACAACCATGTTTGTAATCTATTATTTGGTTTGGTTTTGCCCAATTTTGTTCAGAATTGAATCATTATACTCGAGTAGATAAAAAATCAAAACAAAACTGAATCATTATGCTCTCACCATTTTTTTTGAGCGGATCAAAATTGCAGCACAATTGAATCATTATGCCGTCTTTTAACATAACTGAGGAATAGCTACTGAATAGACCTACTGAGTTTGATTTTCTTTACCGAATCTTCCATCACTTTCCTGACTGTACTGATTCTACGCCATCTGAACTCGATGCATTTTTATTTGAGCTTTTGTGCCTCGCTTGTGTGCCTCGCTTGTGTGCTCAGAAATCAAACTTTGCTATCCAGTTTCTTGAATCTTTCAATTGATAAGGAGAATATGAATTAGGAATACAATGTTTAACTTTACTGTCATTTGGCCATTGTTTCAGAGACACTTTCCGCTCTCCGGTATTTTGCAAAAAAAAAAACAAAGCCATCCGGAATTGGCAACTTCAGTACTCAATATAACACTTTGTGCCGAGTCATTCAGATTCTACGAAGGTAGCTTTTCCGGTCACCTTCTTATCAATAACTTTGTATACTTCTGTGGACATGACATAGGTCCACCCCGACGCGGCCACGCGCGGGTTTGGGGAGGCGAATGAATCTCCATATGAGATGGTGAAATTGAAATTTAAATCGAAGTAGGAGTCGCCATCGAACTTTGTGGGAGTTCGGGCCCGTTCGAACCCACTCTATGTCGTAGTGGGTCGTGTACAAAATACGGCCCATTTCCGATGTCAGAGTTTATTGGGTTCGTCCCTTAGCATTTGATACCGATACCGACATTATCGGATATCGTGTATTGAATGACTCTCGTTGAAAATGGATTCGGACATCCAGAAACCATGGTTCTGAGTAAGGGGTGAGGGTACGTGTTGGGAAGTTCACTAAGAACACCCAACCCCGCCCGCACTTAGCGGCCTCTACTAAGATATCGTTCGTTTTTTATGTACACGCGTTAGTTCGATAGTGGAATGATATGCAAACATTATTTTCCTAAGCATGTGAGAGAAAAATAAATGGGTTGCTAAGTCGTTTAATGCATCTTAAACTAATAACGTCAAAGTTATTTTAGCATGTGAGATTTGTTTTAGTCTAATAAAACAAAAGAAAAAGACAAATTGCTACAAACACGAGAAAACGAGTTAGTAACGATTGAATAAATCGAATAAAGATGTAAATACGATTATATGCATGATTTTAGAAAAATGTTTATGACACGTGATGGATTAACACGTGTTGACCGAAGTCAAAAAAAATATTTATCGAAATATGAAAATATGTCGCGAAAGTCGCTGTTTTATGTAAGGAACGAAAAGAATAAAATATGAGAAAGCGAAGAGAAAAAGGACCCGGCCTTCCGGGCTCTCGCGCGAGTCGCCTGGGAGGCGCGCGACTCGCGCGGGAGTCTGCCCCGCTTTTTTTATTTTTCGAAAATCGTTAATTTTTATAAATCGCGTACAAATATGGATTAATTTATACTCGATTTATATTTTTGATATTCGTCGTATTCGATATTCGATTATGAAATCGATATCAAATAGTTAGAATGATTTTAGAAAAAGCGAAAAAAGTGTTTTGAAAATTGTTTTGAAAAAGAAAAGAAATTGGACGAAAAGAAGAAAAAATGTTAATTCTTTCCGCGTTAAAATCGTCGTATTTTGTTTAAAACGATGTAACGATTTTTTGGCATCAACGAGATTTAATTTAGTCCTTGTTTAATACGATATTTGATTAGAGAATCGATATCGTATTTTAAGAACGTTTATATATGAAAATAGTTTTTATAGTATCGCTATTAGAAATATGTAAAACGACCCCTATTAAAACGAGAACCGACGACGCGAAAAACCAAATGTGAGTGTAGGAGAGGTACCTTGCTTGGACAACAAGAAATACCGGTTTAGATAGAAAACGTAAGAGTTCGAAGGGGAGCGAGAGTCTCGTTTCTTGGTGAAGAAGCCGAGTATCTCGGCTGTTTTGGCTGCTTTGGCCGAGTGTTTGACACTCGGTCGGTAAATTGCTTTAGTTTTCGGATAGAATTCCACTTAAGATCAAATTATATCCTCGAATGGATTTGTTTAATATTTTCGAGGCTGATTTTTGTAGCATTTGAGTCCAAACCGGACGTGTAGTGTCACGGCTGGTCCGTGTATCTCAGGAAAAAATATCTTTGACCGGGTTTGACCTGGCAGCTAAAAGACGGTTTTGCCCCTGGTGCCAGATTCGACCCAAATTAGTCTTATTTGACTCGAAACGACCTACTGGGCCTGGATTTGAGGTTGGTTTAATAAGATTTGTACTCCGTAATAAGCCTAAACCAAATGTCCATGATTTCGAGCCCATATTCGAGTCCATCAAAGCACGTTTGCGTCCAATCATCATCGGGTGTTTGGCGGGAACTGTTATAGACACCTGACGGTCAAAATGTGGGTGTCTACAGAGCCCCCACTCTGACTGAGGCTTGGACAAGGCGAAAGTCAGAGTAGCTACCAGGCCAATCAAGGATTAAGACTTGGCAGACTTCCGGTCGGGTCGTTTACAGTCCATTAGACCTGCGTGAAGGGCTCGCCGGCCATAGGATAGAAATCATACCTGGGTTGATGTCAATAATGTCGCGGGAGCTTGCCTTGGAAGCTATGGGTGTATCTGTTTACAGATGCATCCTGTCTTAGAATTGCGCGGGAGCTTGCCTTGGAAGCTATGGGTGTATCTGTTTACAGATACATCCTGTCTTAGAATTGCGCGGGAGCTTGCCTTGGAAGCTATGGGTGTATCTGCTTACAGATACATCCCGTCTTAGAATTCCGCGGGAGCTTGCCTTGGAAGCTATGGGTGTATCTGCTTACAGATACATCCAGTCTTGGAATTGCGTGGGAGCTTGCTTTGGAAGCTCTGGGTGTATCTGCTTACAGATACATCCCGATTCCTTAGTAAAAAATGTTGCCTGAGCCTTCCACTGGGGAGTTTTTTTTGAGAATTCTTCGGGAGTCTTGGGTGTACCTGTATGCTGACACAATTTGTATGTAACATTTAGGTGAAACACGACTCACGTTGGGGAAGAAATGATTTTTGATTGATTTTTGGAAAGAAAATGCTGAAAAAAAATTTGAATTTTTTTAGAAAATAGGATGCTTGGGATGACTTGATTCCTGATCAGATTCTGACACGGATTCCTAAAATCCCTGGTTAGGCCTGTATGCCTAGATGAAGTAGGGAGCATGATAAAAAGTCATATTCCTGTGGCGACTAGGAAAGGGATTTTGTCTATTATAAATAGAGGGTTCTTGCTCTTTATTTTTCATATTCCAACCCAAATCTTTTCTTTCTATCTGAAAATCTCTTAGACTTTTAAGATAAACAAAGAAACTATTCTTGCAATGGGTATTGATCATTTGACCGCGATGCTTCAGGCATGGGCTCAAGACTTTCGAGACGAAGATAAAGTTCAGCTAACTCAAATGGGAATTGTTGCTTTATTCCCACTTCAGCGACTTAGGGTAGATTCGCACTTTCTCGATGCTTGCTATCCTTTTGGGATACTACCCACCATGTTTTCACCTTCCCTCGAGGAGAAATATCCCCCCTTCCTGAAGAAATTGCAGCTATAGGCGGTTGATGCCCCAATGCTCGTCCAGCCATTCCCCCATTTTATCCTGACCCAAGGAGGAGATTAAGGGATTTTCTAGGTTTGTCGCATGCTGAGACAGCCCGTATGGTAAAGGGAGATTCAGTTTCCCTATTTGACCTGGCTGACAAATTCATGAATCCAGTTGGCGCAAGAATTACTTCTACCCATAGGCGTAGGGCTTTTGCCTTTTGCATGCTGCATCGATATGCCTTTGAAGGTCGGATGGATGCTGACTCGTGCTTGGGTGAAATCAGGCTGATTAGCATAGTTGACCAGATGGAGACAGGTCACAGCCCGGCTTGGCTGATAACCGGGGAGATTATTATGGGCCTCGATGCTAGAAGACTTGACTCGGATCGACGGTTGACAGGAAGCATCCGTCTTTTGCAGGTATTTAACCGTTTTTTCCTTTTTTTTTCGAAAGACTGCCCGAATTTTCCGAATTTTTTTTTTGAATCTTTTCCTCGAAATTCTCCAAATTTTCGAAAAAAATTGATTTTTTTGAAATTTTCGATTTTTTTGATTTTTCAAAAGTTTTTGACTTTTCGAAAATTTTTGCAGATCTGGTTGTCCGAGCGTCTGTCAATCATAGAGCCCCCGGTGAACATATTTAGATACTGCAGCTGTCAGATTGGCTCCAGGTCCCGACGAATAAGCTCGAGTCATCATATAAATCGGAAATATTGGGATGAAGAGCTAACATTCCATGGCGGACCTTTGATTAGATGAAATGTCATCTGGTGGTTCCTTTCAAAACTGACGGGATTAGCTAAGAGGGACAAAGCCCATTATCTGGTGATCTTGTCTTTGGACTGGACCGTCCATATTTACCCGAATCGTATTCTGAGACAGTTCGGTTCGTTTCAGCAGATCCCCGAGACTGAAGCAATCATTAGCGTTTCGCTCCAATTGACGGACGCTATGTGTGACACGTGGCTACAACGCTGGTTTACCCGCGTCATATGGACTATACCTCGCCCTTGTCAAACCACTTGGGTTTCTGAGTCATACCGAAAATGGACTTCTGAAAAATCCCAGGAGACTCGCAAAACTTTGAAGACTGACGAGGCTTTTGACTTGGCCCGTCGAGAATCGGCAAAAGACAATAGGTGGTTCTTTGATAAAGAGGAAATTCCAACTACCTTCGTTGAGCCGGGGTCGGGTTCTAAGTCAAAAACTAAGACTTGAGCTAATGAGACCGGTGCTAGTGACTTGGAGAGAAGGCTCGGACCGAAACTAGCGGTCCGAGATAGGCTAGGTCCGTGTGACCGGTTACCCGAGAGGGTGAGGGCCCGCCTAGGACCGAGTGAGGTGACCGGGGAATCGAGTTTGAAGAAACGAGCCCGGGTTAAGGAGGTTCCCTTGGTGATTCGGGAGCGTTCACCTCCACGTCGATGTCGGTGGACAGAAAAGGAAACTAAGGACAAAGGAAAGCGAAAAATGCCTTAGTTTTTTTTATTATTTAAGTAATAGTATTATTTATTGTGTGCTTTTTTGATTTTTTTGTAGTTTTCCGAGTTTATCGGAGATTTTTTTTTGAAATAAATAAAGAAGTTTATTAAAAACCGTTCCTGTTTTTTTCGATTGCAGTGGTTGTGCCCTTTTGAGGGGCTGCCTACGTATCCACAATAAATGAAATCAAACCAAACGTAGTTCAGAATTAATTTGCATTTTCGAAATACATCAAGACTATTGGTTCAAGATGTTGTAACAGTAGAATAAGTAATTCTAGCCTTTGACTTGTCTTTAAAAGTTTATGTTGAAAAGATGTTTTTAATAAACTTTTGCAAATGACATTGAGAGAGGTGGGTTAAGGGTAGTAGCGCTTCAGCTGGTCCAGGTTAGTTGGGTTGACAAACTCATTCCCGTCCAGATCCGTTAACATTACTGCTCCACCTGATAGAATCTTCTTTACCAGATATGGCCCAGCCCAGTTAGGTTTGAACTTTCCCCTTGGGTCTACTGGTAATAAAGCTCGAACAGATTTTAGAACTAAGTCTCCTTCCTTGATGTTTATGGGCCTCACCCTTTTGTTGAAAGCCCGTTGGATCCTCTTCTGATAGATTTGTATATTATCGAGGGCACGAGTTCGTCGTACGTCTAAAAGGACTAGCGAGTCATATCGTGCTCGAACCCAATCAGCTTCGGGTACTTGACTCTCAAGTAGGATTCTGAGTGATGGCACCTCTAACTCAACAGGTTGGACCGCTTCCATGCCGTATGTAAGGTAATACGGTGTTGCCCCGGTCGCAGTACGAATCGAGGTCCGATATCCCCAAAGTACAAATGGTATTTTGTCGGGCCAATCGCGGTAATTATCAGCCATCTTTTTTAGTATGGTGACAATTGTTTTATTAGCCGCTTCTACTGCCCCATTGGTTTGGGGTCGGTAAGGTGAAAATGTATGCCTTTGAATTTTGTACTTGGTTAATAATGCTGCCGTCTCGGCTTGAAAATGGGTCCCGTGGTCACTGATGAATTCATGAGGGATCCCATACCGGCATATTATCTTATTTTGAATAAACTTGGCGACATGCTTGGCATTGAGAATACGGTAGGATTCAGCTTCGACCCATTTGGTGAAATAGTCGATTGCTACCAAAATGAAGCAGTGTCCTCCGGTTCCCGAGGGGTTTATCTTCCCAATTATCTCGATTCCCCATGTTGAAAATGGCCAGGGTGACGTCATGGTATACAGCAGGGAAGGTGGCATATGCTGCACATTGGCAAAAATTTGACAATTATGGCAATGTCTAACATATAATTGGTAGTCGGTTTCCATGCTATTCCAGTAATAACCGAGCTTCATGATTTTCCGGACTAACATCTGGGCATTCATGTGTGGGCCGCATTCGCCATCATGTACCTCAACCATAACTTTTTCAGCATTGGCTTTATCGGCACATCGAAGGAGAGCCCCCTGTGCCGTCTTTTTGTAAAGTTGCCCATCGTCGGTGCGGATAAACTGGGTTGCCAGTCTTCGCAAGGCCTTTCTGGCTCGGTTGTCGGCTCCGGGTGGATATTCTCCGGTTGTTAGGTACGTCAACACAGCTTGATACCATGGCTCGGGATCGGGTATCTCGATATCTTCGATGTCGTGGATATATGCTGGCTCGGATCGTCTTTCGACACAGATTGGCATGCTGGTCACACGATCGGGAATATTTAGTAAAGATGCCAGTTTTGAAAGTGCATCTGCAAACTGATTCTCTTCCCGAGGTAGGTATATATATTCTACCTTCTGGAATTGTTTCTCGAGATCCCTTACTCGTGCCTGGTAGGCCACGAGATTAGCATTTCGAGTCTTCCATTTTTGGAGTGCTTGATTAATGACCAGAGATGAATCACCGTGTACTCGGAGGTTTGTGACCCCTAAATCGGCGGCGGCTTGTAGCCCGTGGATACATGCTTCATACTCAGCGGCGTTATTAGTGACGTCAAAGTCTAATTTGATGGACACAGGAGTATGTTCCCCTCATAGCGAGATTAGGAGAATCCCGATTCCAAATCCTCGGAAATTGGATGCCCCGTCAAAGTATAAGTCCCATGTTTCGGCGTCGGTGTGGAAAATGTCTTCATCTGGGAAGGACCAAGTGTCGGTGTGTCCTTCTTCGGTTATGGGGCTGTCAGCGAGAAATTCGGCTACTATTCGTCCTTTGATGGCTTTCAATGGTACGAACTTTAGATCGAACTCTGCCAGCATTAGGGTCCATCTTGATATCCTACCGTTGAGGATGGGCTTTTCGAAGAGGTATTTGATCGGATCCATTCTGGATAGTACTTGTACCTCGTAACTGAGCATGTAATGTCGGAGCTTCTTGGTGGCCCAGACCAAAGCTAAGCACGTTTTTTCGAGCATGGTGTACTTACACTCGTACTCTAAAAATTTCTTGTTGATGTAGTATATAGCCCGTTCTTCGGAGTTGACCGTTTGAGATAGCATAGCCCCCATGGTTGTCTCTGTCGTGGTTAGGTATAGTGACAAAGGCAAACCGTGCTGAGGTGGCATCAGGAGCGGTGGCGAGGACAAAATTTCTTTGATTCTATCAAAGGCTGCTTGACACTTGTCATCCCATAGTAACCGTTTCCCTATTTTCAGCTTCTTGAATATCGGTTCACACACCATGGTTAGCTTTGAAATGAACATGCTGATGTATTGAACTTTTCCGAGAAATCCTCTTATCTTCTTTTCGGTTTTAGGGGGCTGCATCTCAGTGATGGCCTTGATTTTGGCTGGATCGACTTCGATACCACGTTGGCTAACGATATGACCCAGTAATTTGCCAGATGTTACCCCGAAACTGCATTTCTGAGGATTTAGCCTCATGTTGTATTTGCGTAATTGGGTGAAGAACTTTCTCAAGGCGGTGATGTGACCGTCCCTGTCTTTAGATTTGACGATGATGTCGTCCACATAAACTTCCACTTCTTTATGCATCATGTCATGTAATAAAGTTGTGGCGGTTCGTTGATATGTGGCCCCGGCATTGATGAGACCAAATGGCATAACAGTATAGCAATAAGTACCCCAAGGCGTAATGAAGGTGGTCTTATCCATGTCTTCTTCTGCCATTTTTATCTGGTTATACCCCGCATACCCGTCCATAAATGATAGAAGGGCATGATCAGCTGTGTTATCCACCAGTATATCGATGTGTGGTAACGGGAAATCGTCTTTCGGGCTTGCTTTGTTAAGATCCCGAAAGTCTACACAGACACGTACCTTACCATCCTTTTTAGGGACTGGTATGATGTTTGCAACCCAATCTGGATACTCGGAGACTCGTATGAACCCAGCCTTGAATTGTTTGTCGACTTCCTCCTTGACTTTGAGGGACCATTCGGGCCTCATGCGTCGGAGTTTTTGCTTAACCGGCTTGAACCCTTCCTTGATCGGTATATGGTGCTCGGCTATTTCGCGATCAATCCCCGGCATGTCCTTGTAGGACCATGCGAAGACGTCTTTGAATTCTTGAAGGAGATTTACGAATTGTTGTTTCTCCTCGGGATCTAAGGATAACCCTATCTTAAGCATCTGAGGTTCTAAGGTTGTTCCCATGTTAATGGATTCAGTTTCTTCGATTACCGGATTGCGGGATTCCCTTTGCTCTAGTTGCTCGATCAGATGTGGAGGCAAGGATACCTGTTCATCGGGTTTCTCAATGTCATTGCACAAAATATTTTTGGAATTAAGAAAATTTTGAAAATAAGACAAGTCGTAAGCAGAACGGTTGTTATTATTGATCATGAATTGAGAAAATAGCTCGAAAAGAGCTGCCATCTGATCACTAGTCAGTGGCGGGATAGGTAGGATGCCCGGGACAGACCCCGAGGCACCAGGAGTAGCTAAAGGGAGAGGGGGAGTTACAGGATTGACCCTAGTACCAGACTCACTAGACTCGATCTTAGACTCTGACTCGGATTCCGACTCAGACTCAGACTCAGATTCTGGCATTTCTCCTTCCCCTGTGATCAGCTTGTAAGTCCTCCCTTGACTGTCAGTCCATTTGACAGTTTTCCTCCAAGCTCTATTTCCGGTCCCGGACCTGACCTCCGAGATCAGCTTAGATGGATCAAAGGTGCGGCTGCGGAGAATGAGACTGACCAGTTCTTCCTTCGGTGTTGGGGTCGTGAGTTCCTCTCCAAAAAGCAGCCCTAGCGCGGGGTCAGCATTCTTAGCATCTTCGGACTGGATAAGAGCGAAGATGTCATTTGGTATGTAGTTGCAATCCTAGGCCAAGTGGGTCCCAAGACGAGTAGTGTTGGGCCGGTATAAGCCTGTTTGGACTGGCCCAAATACTGGAGTAACAAAAGTGACAGTGTTAGTCCTTGTTTGGCCCATATTCTCTGGGGTTATGGTATAACCCAGACCAGTTTGAGTTCTCCCGTTATCTAGGACTTCGAGGATTTTCCCTGCGGGGAGATTGGGCCTTGATGTAGCCCCCGGTAGATAGCCCAGATTCTGCAACATCCGGTCAATGCTAACCGTGAAGTAGGGTCGGAAAAGATACTCTTCTTCAATGGTCCCTACGAAGTCGAACCCCCAGAGATCGGTGCGGCCCGAGGTGTTGCAGTTAGCCACAGTCATAGGTGTGGCTTCTAGAGTGATGACGGTGTCGTGCAAAGGTAGCTTGATCTTCCGATGCAGGGTGGAGGATACAGCCCTGGTCGCGTGGATCCAAGGTCTTCCTAAAAGAAGGTTGAAGGAAGAAGTCACATCGATCACTTGAAATTCCAGCTCTTTTTCTATCGGGCCTGTTATGATAGTAAGTTTTACGGCCCCGGCTACTGACTTTGGACTTCCGTCGAAAGCCTGAATGGTTTGAGCTGTGGGAATGTAGTCTGCCTCGGTAATGCCGAGGGCTTTGGCGGTCCTCAAGGGGAGAACATTAACTGCGGATCCGTCGTCGATCAAGGTCATGGGCAGGTATTTTCCACGGCAAATGACCGTGATGTAGAGGGCCATGTTGTGGGCTGGCCCAAATGATGGTAGATCAGCATTGGAGAAGGTAATGAGTGGGCCTTCTTCTTTAGCTTTCCCCTTTAGGTGGGGCAGAACCGTGGCTACCATTTCAGCTGGAGTAGCCATAGAGTCGATTTTGACCTGATCGAGGGCCTTAGTGAGAGCCTCTCGATGTTCCTGGGAGCTGACTAGGAGTTGCCATATAGAGAGGTCAACTCGAATCCTGCTCAGCTGCTTCACAAGAGCCTTTTCAGTAGTTGGCTCTTCCGGGGCGACCTCCGTTCTAAGCGGCTCGGCGATGATGAGGGCTTGACTATTGGCTAAGACCTTGGACTTAACCTTCTGGATCTCCTCGGATGTGATGGGGACAACTTCCCCCTTGGTGAGATAGACATCGTCTTCGTCGTCGCACCAGATCCCGTTTATTTGCGGGACAAATGGAGAAATGAGGTGTGAGCAATCCACTATTTCCCCGGAGAAAATGGCGTGGGTGGCCAGGGGGTTATCCTTGTTGTTGGGTTTGCCCCCGGGCAAAGGGATCTTACCACTTTCAATGAGGTCCTGGATTAGGTGCTTTAGCTTCCAGCATTTCTCGGTATCGTGTCCCTTGCCACGATGGTACTGACAGTAGGCCTGGATGTCGTAGGCCTTGGAGCGACGATCGACCGGGAGTTCAGGTGTTGGGCCTATCGGGGTGATCAGGCCTTTTGACGATAGCCTCTGCAGGGCATTTTCATAGGTGGTGCCTATGTCGGTGAATACCCGGGGTGTGGTATTCTTCTTGGACGGGGTATCAAGTAGATTGACCTCGTCAAAAATGCTACGAGTGGCAGTAGTAGGTGTAGGCTTGCTTGTTGATGAGCTGGCCCCTTGGTATCCCTTGGCGGAGGCCTTAGTGAGGCTTTCCAACCTTAGATCATCTTCGATCCTCGTCCCCATCTCGGTCAGGACCGCGAAACTAGGTATGATGGCGTACCGGAGATGGATCCGGTAAGCGGGAAGGAGGTTCTTGACGAAGGTTTCAACCAGTACTTTTTCACTGGGCTTATCGACCAGTTTGACGCTTTCAGCCCTCCAGCGTTGAAGCTATTTCGTGAATCCTTCCTTAGGTTCCTGGGCCATTATTTCCAGGGTGCGCATAGTGGTCTGGATCTCAGCATTATCCGCATAGTTTCGTGCGAATTCCATTGCAACGTCGTCCCAGGGTTTGTATTTCTTGGGATCAAGCCTGTAGTACCAGGCTTTCGGGTGCTTCTCTAGAGAGGAGGCAAAAAGGTGCTTGAACATGGTTGATTTGACCCCCTTAACTGCCATAAAATCCTTGAAGGCCGGAATATGGAGTACCGGGTCTTCAGTCCCGTCGAACATTGGCAAGCCCGTTAAGTTGAGGTTAGCGGGCAGTTCATCGGTCAAGGGCGAATAGATTCGGGCATTTTCCGTGAGGATGGTGTTCCTGGTGGTCGAGTGGACCTGTTCTTGCAGTTTTTTGGACCGCGCCGGCCAAAGCGGGCAGACATGATCCTTGCTCGATTAATTTTAATAATTATGTTTTGTGGATTGTTAAACCCCTTTGTGGATTTATTTAATTTTGGCCATTTTATTTAGGGCCTAATGTTTGACTTTACCATTTATATTTTTATAAAAACATAGTTACAGCGTGTTATAATCCCGACTCTACAGTGTTTCCGCCACTGTATCGCGTTAGAATTTCTAGGGGATTACAGTTGGTATCAGAGCATCACTGTTCCCAACGCTTACACCTGAAATTTGAGAAAATACCAGTAAATTATTTAAACAGTAAATAAAAATATTATTAGAGATGGGTAGAAACAAGTAAGGACTTATTTGTTTAGCTTTCATGTTCCTGAAACTCAATGATTAGCATTGAATATTTGTTTTATATGTCCAATAAGAAGATGATGAGTGGACAACTTGGTGCTCCAAGAAAGATGCCGATGGTGACTTTTAGCTCCGATTCAGTTTGCTCAAGATACAGCTAGATGATCAAGAGTAGATTCCAGTTCCATCACGGTGCAGCAGACTCAGATGTGAAATCACTTTGGATTCAAATGGAGCGACCCAATACTAGTGTGCTTGTTCCTCTACTTGAAGTTGAAGAAATTCAGCTAGATTCCTTTGTGATCTACGGAGGTCCGAAGATTCTCTTCTAGTTTAAGATCTTAATTATCTAGGATCATTGATTCTTTTCTTTCATCTTCCACTCTCTGATTCTTTCAATTCTTCTCTTATATTCTCATCTTCATTCTTATGGTGAGTCATTCTTCTATTATTCTACCTTACCATCTTTCTCTTGAGATTCTTTGCTTAGACCGTATTCTGTCTTAGTGAACCCTTTTTAGAAGTTAAAAATTTTGGAGGTTTAGTTAACTCCTTATTACCAACGGTTTGAGGATTGAGAGTTGTGCTCTGTTATCTAATCTAGTGAGCTTTTGAGGAATTGATTTGAATGGTATTAGTTGATTAACAGAATTAGGATTGTACCATAGAGGTTGATCAAGCATGGGTTATGAATTACTTGATCGTATAGAGGACTTAGAGTTGAGTAAATTTCTGGATAGTGAGAATTATATCATATTTTGACGGATACCTAATACCAAACATAGAACCTAGTAAGTGTAAATAATAATATTACTTGGGATTCCTACCTAATGTTGACTTAATGGACTAATTGTGGAATTTTGGGATCATAAATCACTGTTTAAGATGTTAGCCTGAGTGTTGTGGTACCATTTCAGGTCCTCATTAATGCTTAGTAAATTTTGGTTGACATAGATTACCCGTATTTCTTAAGGATTAGATCGTTGATCGTTGTTTAAGGTTGTAACCTATGAACTTTGGAGTTGAGTGATCTAACTTGGATAAATTGTTGTTATCCTTGGAGAAGAGAACTATCTTGCACAATCACAGTTTGGTTTTATTGTGCTGTTTTGAGAAATACTATTATACGGATCATCTTATTGGGACAGTTATAACCCTAGACCAACGAAATTGTGGCTTCGTTGAGTTAATAAATATTTTGGTGGTTTCACTGATACAATGTGAAATTTGGTGGAATTTTTAGAAACCTTAGCCCAATGACGTGTTTGAAGTTGGTGAACTTTTGAATCTGTTATTGAAAATGTTTGACAACTGGTTCGATATTTACTAACTACAAAATTTGATTTCTCCAAACTAAATTTTGTTTCTTCAGAAACAGAAACATTATCGAATTTCTTAATCAAATTGTTTTACTTTTAGTTTAAAAAGTTTTGGTTACCCCATTTACTTCGAGTTTGTTTACAAATGTTATTTGACGTCGTTATTTTATCAAATAAACTTTACTTTACGATTTCTTTAATTAAGATATTTTAAACTTCGGGTAGCTTAGCCCTATTTCCTCTTGGAATAAATATTTTCATTCAATTTCGTGTCACTTTGGAAGTTGTAAAATTTTCTTTTAGAGCGAAAATTTTATTCGAAATTGGTATCCTCATGTTTTCGAGTGGGGTAATCTTGAGTCCTTTCTGCTTATTCTCAGTTTCGAGGACAAAACTTTCTTTTAGTGGGGAGGGTTGTAACACCCGCTATTTTCCTAGCGTTTTATCCTTTCCGTTATGACTTCGTCATAACTCTGTCACATTTCGACCGTATGTTTCATCTTTTTTCCAAGCTTTATTTTCATTTTTGAGCCTAATGATATTTATTTTTATTTTTAAAGATTTTAATTCTTTTAAATCTATTTATTTGATTTTCTTCGTAAACTAATTATTTTTCCGCGAGGAATTCTACTTCTCTACGAATTAACATTTTAATCTCGAATTTAAGTTATTTCTTTTCCTAAAAATGTAAACACATTCAAATAATATTTCCAACTAAGAAATAATTTTATTCATGAAAATTTACCCTTTAATAATTTTATTATGAAGTTTTTCATTTATTTATTTTCTAGCGCAGGGTTTACTCAAATTGCTTTGAAATGCTTTTAATAATTTTACGATCCTTATTTTTATCGACTTATAACTATTTTGGGACCACCTTGAGCCATTTTTTTTCATGACACTCATGTCACACAACCACTACACATTTTTTTTGTGTAACATTTTATTTTTATAAAAACAATATGATTAAAGCATAAGATATTTCTTTCTCACAAATTAATATTGTTGACTCATGCAAACTCTTCACACTCTTCTCACATTCACTCTTGGCTGAAATTTTGGAGGTGAATGTACCTAGTTTTCATCAATTTTAAAGTCACCATTCACTCCATATCTCTTCACATTTTTCTCATAATTCATTCATCCATTTTATTCAAGCAAATACTCTCTTTCTCCCTATTTTTTTTCTTGTGAAATCTGACCAAAAACCAGCGTCATTTCTGCCCAGAAATTTCGTGTTCATCATCTCCATTTTCCGTCTCCATTTTCGCTATATCGATCTTCTTTCCGTCTCCTTCGTTAAGGTATTAATCGACTTCATTTCCAATAGTTGTCACCTTAATTTTTTAGCGATATTATGGTATTTTCATACCATGGAATTCATGTTTTTTTTAAGGTTCCGAAGCTGTCCCGCAGAAGACGAATATATCGTAGACTCGGATTTGGATTGAAGGTAACGTCGATGTTACTCGGTATTGCATGATTTTATTTGTGTAATTACATGTATATAATTATAATTTTATTTTGACAATATATGTATGTCATATAATCTGGAAAATTTTTAAAAGTTGAAATTTGCATGTTTCGATAATTTCTATCGCTTTTACGAGATTAACGATTAAATCATCATATTAATTTCTAAAATCGTAATATTCGGCCTAAACTTGTAATATATGATTTTATTCTGTAAAAATGAGATTTTTGATGATTTTTAATAATTTGGTATTTTTCTCATATTTTTGATATCGATTATTGAATTTACCGTTATCGGACAAAAACGATTAAAAACCAATTTTTAGTTCTAGTACTTAAACATTTTATTTTAATCTGATTTTTGACGTGGTGAAACTTTCTGGTAAAATAGAATTTTCTAATTTTATTCATAATTTTTTGAAATTGTTTAGTGGATGAATTAATTAATCACTTTAAATCATCGTTTATCGTTAAAATCGCGTTTGTTGTTTAAATTCTCAATTTTTGGTCTTTGGATTAAATCTGGAAAAAATTATGGTTTTGATGATTTCATAATAAAATGTAATTTTATGATTTTTAGTGCTTTAATAAAATGTTAGGAACGATAAGTTTTAATAATGGAATCGTTAATTGTGAAAACGGGTTTTAAATGACGGTTTTATTGGAATTTGGTAAATCTGGAACTTTGGAAAATCTGAAAAATTAGTATATTCTGGAAAATGATGATTTTTAAGTTTAATAATAATTTTTGGACATTAATACTTAAATCGTTTTGTAATTACTATTTTTATTAATCGTTATTGTCGAGATTAGACGATTAACAAGAAAACCCTTTAAAAACCGAGACTAAGCATTCTGGAAAATTTTCTTTTCTGGACAGAATGTCCATAAATATATTTTATCTATTTTACGTAATTTTTTTACTATTTGTTAAAGTCTTTAATTAATAAGTATTGATTTTGGACAAATTATGATTTATCGTTAAAATGCTTCATCTTACCCAAAAGAATTATTTTTCCAGCCATTTTGAAAGTATTTAAATCTGAAACTTTGTGAGTTAAATCATCCCTTAACATACTCTTAATGTATTCAATGGTTTAATTAAATAAAAGACGTTAAAAGATTTAATTTGACATTTGCCGTAAAATCCTATTTATAATCGTATTGTCGAAACTAATAATAATTAGGGAATTTTTAACTTTGTAAATTTTGGAAACACCCTAATTAGTAGTATTTAAAATGTTTAAAACATTTCTAAATCATTTTATAAACACTTGTATGACGTTTCAATAATTTCATTAACTCAAATGTTCTTGTTTTAGAAATTAATATCGTTAAGGCCGAAAGTACTAGTTTTATAAATCTATATCGTTTACTAAAAATGTGTTATTAGTATGAACTAATATTTTTGCTATTTTGATATGATGATATTTTGGGTAAAGTTTCTAAAAAATAGAAGTTTTCTAAAATAGAAAAGTTTCCTCTTTTGGAAAGTGATCCTTTTCTTTTTGTTCTCTTACTATTTATAATGATTTTTTTTTAATATCGATAATGACTTTGTTTTGGAGTTATGGAATAAGGACAAGTGTGAGGTTAGAGTAATATAATCTGGGGTTTACGTTTTTGCCATCAACTATAAGGCTGGTGTGTCTTAATGGGGCACACTGGTTGTTGAACCGAGCATATATGGTGTTCGGGAGTGTGTGTATATTTTCTTAGACTCGTGGCTCGCAGTGTAAGATGCCGTCGGGTTGAACTGAGTATTTATGGTGCTCGGGAGGGGTGTACATATCATCTTAAACTAGGGCCACGCATTTATAAGTCGCCGTCCTATTATGGTTGAGTAGCCTAGTTAGAGATCGAAGTTTGATTTGTTTGAACTAAGTTCTCGAAGCTAGTTTTTAGTATTCTCCTAGTGAAAGTCTAGCATTCATCACTAATTCTATCCATAACACCATTTTGATTATTTTATTTATTATCGATATAAATTGGTTTGCAGGTTGGCAAATATTTTTATGTTTCTTCGGAAATCCTTTAGATTAATTTGTTTTACGCTAAAGCTTATTTTAATATGCTGTTTTACTGTTTTCCATCTTTACTATTTTTCCTATATTAGTAATTACTGTTTTAAAATCCTGTTATACGGTTGAGAGAACGTTGACGTTGCTTCTCACTGATTGTGGCTGTTATGTTTTTAACATGACAAGTATGCATATTTCCGGGTGTGGGCTAGCGGGCAGACATGATCCTTGCTCGATTAATTTTAATAATTATGTTTTGTGGGTTTATTTAATTTTGGTCATTTTATATAGGGCCTAATGTTTGACTTTACCATTTATATTTTTATAAAAACATAGTTACAGCGTGTTATAATCCCGACTCTACAGTGTTTCCGCCACTGTATCGCGATAGAATTTCTAGGGGATTACAAAAGTCGGATAGGACGGCCCGATTTTTTTGAAAAATCGAAAAAAAGAAGTTATTGGGCCAAGAATTCGGATTTTTGAAAAGGTTTGGACAGCATACCGGCTAAAAAAATAGGCTATTTTGAGTCAAAATCATAAGTCCTAAATTCGGTAGCTTTCTGGGTTTTGAAAAAGTGGATAAGTTTTGAAAAGATGCAAATTTTGAAATGACGGTTTTTGAAAAAGACCAAAGAAGATCAAGTAGCATGTAGTCACGGAAACAGTATAATGACACCATGTATGCTCTTAGTCTAAGTCTCGGTCGGTCGAATAGGGTCTATACCAACGACGATCGCTTTCTCGCAAATCAGAACGGACTTCCTAAGCCGAGTTGGTCTTAGAACCTGCCGTAAAACCCATGCGAGTTACGCCATCGAAGTCTTTAGTGCACCCATTTAGGAATGCACCGTGATATAGTGGGACGTCGGTCACAAGTAACCGGCCCGGGAAATATTTGGGTTATGCATGAATCATTGAACTAAAACGTGTACATTACTAATCGAACGATTTCTTTTCGAGTCTCACCCTGAGGATGCCGATGGTAAGTGACACATCAGTTGATCCCCAGCGGAGTCGCCAAATTGTGGACATGACATAGGTCCACCCCGACGCGGCCACGCGCGGGTTTGGGGAGGCGAATGAATCTCCATATGAGATGGTCAAATTGAAATTTAAATCGAAGTAGGAGTCGCCACCGAACTTTGTGGGAGTTCGGGCCCGTTCGAACCCACTCTATGTCGTAGTGGGCCGTGTGCAAAATACGGCCCATTTCCGATGTCAGAGTTTATTGGGTTCGTCCCTTAGCATTTGATACCGATACCGACATTATCGGATATCGTGTATTGAATGACTCTTGTTGCCAATGGATTCGGACATCCGGAAACCATGGTTCTGAGTAAGGGGTGAGGGTACGTATTGAGAAGTTCACTAAGAACACCCAATCCCGCCCGCACTTAGCGGCCTCTACTAAGATATCGTTCGTTTTTTATATACACGCGTTAGTTCGATAGTGGAAGGATATGCAAACATTATTTTCCTAAGCATGTGAGAGAAAAATAAATGGGTTGCTAAGTCGTTTAATGCATCTTAAACTAATAACGTCAAAGTTATTTTAGCATGTGAGATTTGTTTTAGTCTAATAAAACAAAAGAAAAAGACAAATTGCTACAAACACGAGAAAACGAGTTAGTAACGATTGAATAAATCGAATAAAGATGTAAATACGATTATATGCATGATTTTAGATAAATGTTTATGACACATGATGGATTAACACGTGTTGACCGAAGTCGAAAAAATATTTATCGAAATATGAAAATATGTCGCGAAAGTCGTTGTTTTATGTAAGGAACGAAAAGAATAAAATACGAGAAAGCGAAGAGAAAAAGGACCCGGCCTTCCAGGCTCTCGCGCGAGTCACCTGGGAGGCGCGCGACTCGCGCGGGAGTCTGTCCCACTTTTTTTATTTTTCGAAAATCGTCATTTTTTATAAATCGCGTACAAATATGGATTAATTTATACTCGATTTATATTTTTGATATTCGTCGTATTCGATATTCGATTATGAAATCGATATCAAATAGTTAGAATGATTTTAGAAAAAGTGAAAAAAGTGTTTTGAAAATTGTTTTGAAAAAGAAAAGAAATTGGACGAAAAGAAGAAAAAATGTTAATTCTTTCCGCGTTAAAATCGTCGTATTTTGTTTAAAACGATGTAACGATTTTTTGGCATCAACGAGATTTAATTTAGTCCTTGTTTAATACGATATTTGATTAGAGAATCGATATCGTATTTTAAGAACGTTTATATATGAAAATAGTTTTTATAGTATCGCTATTAGAAATATGTAAAACGACCCATATTAAAACGAGAACCGACGACGCGAAAAAAAAAGAAAAGAAAATAGAGACGACGAGAAAGGAGAAGAGAAAGAGGAAGAATCGGGTTTGATTTACACCCTACATGCTTTGTTTTCTCGGAATAGAGCTCGTCGGGAAGTGGCTTAGGCACCGGAGCGTCGAGATGATGGGGATGAATTTGGGTGTCGGTTTGGTCGTGTAAGGTGACGTGAGAGGGGGGTCGGTTTTGGTCGGGTGTGGTCTCGGTATGTGTGTGTGTCGAGATGATAGTATCGGTCTTTCGATGTTATAAGTAATTAAAGATGTTGAGGATGAAAGGACGAATAGATGTATATAATTAGTAGCGGTGTTGACTAGATGATTGAATGTTGTTTTTGATATGTGACCGGAGGGTCCTATTTATAGGCGAGGTGGTTTAGGAGAGGTACCTTGCTTGGACAACAAGAAATACCGGTTTAGATAGGAAACGAAAGAGTTCGAAGGGGAGCGAGAGTCTCGTTTCTTTGTGAAGAAGCCGAGTATCTCGGCTGTTTTGGTTGCTTTGGCTGAGAGTTTGACACTCGGTCGGTAAATTGCTTTAGTTTTCGGATAGAATTCCACTTGAGATCAAATTCTATCCTCGAATGGATTTGTTTAATATTTTCGAGGCTGATTTTTGTAGCATTTGAGTCCAAACCGGACGTGTAGTGTCACGGCTGGTCCGTGTATCTCGGGAAAAAATATCTTTGACCGGGTTTGACCCGGTTGCTAAAAGACGGTTTTGCCCCTGGTGTCGGATTCGACCCAAATTAGTCTTATTTGACTCGAAACGACCTATTGGGCCTGGATTTGAGGTTGATTTAATAAGATTTGTACTCCGTAATAAGCCTAAACCAAATGTCCATGATTTCGAGCCCATATCCAAGTCCATCAAAGCACGTTTGCGTCCAATCATCATCGGGTGTTTGGCGGGAACTATTATAGACACCTGACGGTCAAAATGTGGGTGTCTACAACTTCATTCCCTTAATTTTCTGATCAAACTCCAGTTGGTTGTTAGCTCGATTTCCTTTGTTTCGATCCATGTAGCATAACCTCCCTATGATCTTCATCATTTCATTAGAACTTGTATGTACGGAGTATATATTCTTTAAGCTTGACGAAGTACTTCTTGTCTAATGTTATCATCGTATTCGTCATCGAACATTCTTGTCTCTCGTACTTAGCCACCACTTTTCTTTGGATAATTGGATACAGCTGCTTGCTTTTGTTATCAAATCATTTGTACGATTACCCACCAATTATACAACATACTTAGCCACCACTTTTCTTTGACTTAGCCAATCACGCTTTTTGTCGAAAGATCAACTGCAGTACTGAATACTGTTCTTGCTTAGAACTTGCCTTCTTTCCTTCAATTTAGTCCGACTTTTTTTTTGAAAATCTGCCTGAACTGAATACTATTCTTGATCGTGGGATAATTATAGACCCATCACTCTAAATTCCGTTATCCATTACTCTGCAAATTTGTTCTTGTATGAATGATTGAACTTGAGATATAGCTGGTGAATTTGTACTTCTTGAACCTTATTTTCTTCATCAAACTTTCTGTCCCCTGTACTGATTTTATTAATGTGAAGATACGAGCAGTAGCATTTGTGCTATAGAATATTGGAATTCCCCCTTCTTAAGAGAAGAAATGACATGTTGTATCAGCCATAGTTTGTGTTAGCACGCATAACAGTATACTGTATTAGCCACACCGTATTAGCATACTGTATTAGCCACACTTTTGAATGGCACGCATACCCACAGTTTGTATTAGTCGTGTAACAGTATAGAAGCTTTAGCTTCTTCCTTCATCATTTTCGCCCCCCTTTTTTTTAGCCTATCACCCAACCAGCTGCATGATATGGATATATGATCTTGAACACTACTTTTGTTACTTCTTCCCTAGCGGTTTTGTCGATTTGCATGCTTCTATCCATTTTTGCCTCATTTCCGCAACTCCTACTGACCATTTTTTTTACTGCAGACACCCGGTTGAATTCATCATCTTCCTTGCACAAACAGGTTGTACGCCATGGTGTATGAATATAACCTTCTAAATTAATACATGCTGTCATCTTTCTTCTTCAATGATGCTGCAATATATATATATATATATATATATTAAAAATAATCATGACGAAGGCATCTCAAGGAACCAAACTAATACTTGCGTTACTAATGTTATGATCATCCTTCTTTATTTATTTCTTATCCTTTCCCCTTTCATTGTGCAGGATCACGATGGTGAACCTCAAAGAAGTTCGGGACAAATGCATCACCTATCTCTCTGTGGTTGATCATGAAAGTGATGATGCGGAGGCAGGCACCAGATTTAACACTCACATTTCATTATACCATTCTAAACGAGAAGCGATCACCATTGACAGAAAATGCTTTCTGATGAACCTGTCCTTAAAGCTCGACCCGGCTGAACCAGATGCTCGTTCACGTCATATTCTGAAGAGTGCCTTGCCAACAAAATTCGAACGGCGTCCATCTTTCCCGTTACTAGGGAATAAGATGATCAAGGGACCAATCAAATGGGGAGGCAATCATTTAAAGATTCCTGGAGAATTCGCTTATACTCTGGGCTATTGGGAATGGACTGAAGATGTTCTAGCCCGTTTTGGCGATATCCTTGTCACAGCCTCCATCCACTCGGCTATTTATGCTTCGTTATATTCTTATGACAAAGACTTACATATTATGAGGGCCTTTTTTGAAGCGTGGTGCCATACAACGAACACTCTTCACACTACCGAGGGGGAGCTGTCTATCTCTTTATGGGACCTCTACCAACTTGGGGGATTACCGGTTATCGGTGAAATGTATGATGAAGCAATACCACCCCCCAAAATGTTCAAGGGCTGAGACGTGGATAACAGCATGACCATTCCAGGCACCTGTATGTACTTATTCGCTGCATTTCACCATCTGGTTAAGAGGTCCGCGGTCAAAGGTCACGTGTCCGCCCTACGGTGGATTGAATTTTGGAGTAGAAAGAAGACGATCTACAATACATCGTTAAAGAAGAAAAGGACGAGCACTACTCCGAAATCCACGCAAAATCCAAATGGAGAGATCCTTTCCCCTCCTGCCGATGAATGGACCGAAGAAGAAGAACAAGACATATTCGAGAAACTTGGCGTTCCTGCTATGTACCGAGCTAAGCTTTATTTGGCAGCTTACATCTCCTGTTGGCTTTGCGTTTTTGTCCTTGCCGAAAGTGATGAAAGGAAAATCAGACCTGGTACCTTTGAAATGGCTTGTTTAATGGCAGAAGGGCGTGGTTTCAGTCTCGTCGTTCCAGTATTAGCAAATATTTACGAAGGATTGAACAAATTAGTTACATCTTCAAACCCGGGCAATTCTAAATCATTTTTTCCCGCGCATTATCTATATGGTTGACTTGCTCATTATTTTGGTACTCATCAGGAAGTGAGGCCTTCTCCACGGGGCCCTTCAATGACCACATACTCAGGGACTGTGGGTGCCAAAGTTCATAAGGATGATGCTAGGGAGCTTATTCACAGCGGGAAGCGTGCCAGAGTTCACTGCTTTATGCTCCAAAGAAATCGGGGGAACGTCTTGGTGGATAATGGTGACCTTAACAACGAAAGATTCGCCTGTCTTGTATCTCTCCGTTCGGCTTACCTCTGTCCACGAATGAATGGCCGTTTTTACATGGAGCCTTACAACCCCCAACGATTTGGTAGACAATTTGGCTTCTGCCAAGACGTCTCTGACTCACTAGACCGTGGTTTGGAATTAGGTTCTCGTCTAGAGGCGTTGAAATACTGGCAAATGTTATTGTTTACAGGTAGTAGGTCCCGTGTTTTCCTTCCTAGTGCAACTTTGTCCTGGAACAACGACGTAACCAGCAGCTTCAGCAAGTGGTGGAGGGAAACAGATATAAGAGACTTAAGAAAGAATGTTGAAATTCTTTTTCATGGGAACGAAGCCAGTTCTTTTAAGGCCAGGAAGCCTAACAAGCAAGATGAGGCAGGTTGTTCAGTACCGACCCCTTTACGTCTGGGAGACGTTCTTTAAAGCGGAGGCCAACAGGAGATAGGCCCAAATAGCGATGCAGGTTCCGAGGTTGACCCAAAACATGAACGTCGTGGAAAACGGAAGGCATATGACTTTGATGTTGATCTCCTTCACGGAGTTCCAAGCTCTTCCCATATTCCCTCACAAACATTGGTAATATTTCTGTACTCTTGACGTATATACATACACGATAATTTATACATGATACACATGTACTCTTATATTTTTTTTAACGACCCTTTCCTTTACTGCAACAGGAAGGTGATTTAGCCTTGGAACTCGGTGCATCCTTTCCCGAGCAAGATATCTTGGCTCGTCCATCGAAAGTAAACCATGGCAAAGGGAAAAACATTGAACTGCTCAGGCAAATTACTCCGTCGGACAAATTTGGAAAACTGACTTCACAAGGTAGTCAGACTGCGAGTTCTCTGCAGGATGCTGGTCAGGGCTCAATAAATGCTCCAGATATTGCTAGACATGCTGCCCCGCTCATTATCGAAAAGAACAAGATTGTTCCTGATTTCATCACAAATGCAAAACCTGCCAGTGTTCCTGCTTGTTCCACAGTTTCATTTCGACCACCGACCTCGCATATTGATGTTTTCTATCAAGCACGGAAAGAGATAGGCTTGAGATTCTTGACAAAACTGAAGAATGCGAGCTATTCCGAGGTTGCCGATATTGCTGCATCTGCTAATGAAACTTATCGGAGTAGTCATCACCTTAAGTGTGATGTATCCCGGTTGCAAGAGCAGGTGGATTCATATGTGAGTGCAGTAAATCCGTTCTTGGTAGTAGAAAGACTCGCCTCACAATGCCATCGTCTCGAAGCCTTCGAGAAGGATATGACTATTCGTCAGCATGAAGTCGATCACATTCAATCATTGTTAGATTCGGTCCTAGAAGAATACCAGGTACAGAATATGAAACGCACTTCTCTCAATGATGAAATTATTCGCCTTGAAGCTGAGCTGGGAAGAGCTAGAGAACAAGAGAAAGTCTTAAGCGAAGATTTGGAAGCCAAGAGTGCTCTGTTGCCTGTCTTGGAGATACAACTTGAGAATGCGGTCAAGTCTTTAGGGGAGCTTGAAAAGACTCCGGTGATGCGTGTTGAAGAAGAAGCTTCATTGCAAGATCAAAAGGACCGGCTGGAAGAGATGAGGGCTTCCCTTTTTGCTGAATTATAATAGATTTTTTTTTGAATGACTCTTTGTTTACTGGCAAAAATAATTACTCATCCTTTTTTTTTGAAATAATAAAACTTCGACGCTCATTGCTTCGATTTCCTGGATAAGATTACTATTATTATTTTTGGATAAAGTTATTTATTTTTTTGGTGTGGCTGCACTCAAACAAAATATTTGCTCAAGTTGCCTACGTACCTGTGAAGTATAAAAATACTCTACAGGATCAAGCCGACGTAGTTCAAGGGGAGGGTTTTTTTTAATTATTTGGATGTGTGGCTGCACTCAAGCTACATATTCACTCGAGCTGCCTACGTACCTGCAAAGTACCGAAATACTCTACAAGATCAAGCCGACGTAGTTCATGAAGGAATTTTTTATTCGGTGGATTGGATTTTTTTTTTTTTTTTTTTTGTATGCAGTTTATGCTATTGCTTAGGAGCCTTGTTGCAGTTTATCTTCTTGCTTAGGAGCATTGTTACAAAGAGATTCAAGAGTAGTAGCGCTTCAGGAACTTTCCATTGATCGGTCCTATGCGCACACCGTCTTCGTCCACAATTTTGTAAGCACCATTGGAGTACACCTCTTGCACGACATAGGGTCCATCTCACTTAGAAGTAAATTTACCTACTGGTTTGTGAGAGGTAATGATTGGCTTTCTTACGGTGAGCACCAAGTCCCCTGCTTGAAAAGACCGAGGATTCACCTTTTTATTGAAAGCGCGTGCCATTCTAGCTTGATAACATTGAAGTGTTTGTTGTGCTAACAACCTTCTTTCATCAAGAGCTTCCAATTCTGCCAAGCGCAGCTTATCTTTATCATCACTTGAAAGTTCTTCTTGTATAGCAATACGCAATGATGGAATTTGAACCTCTAGTGGTAGCACAGCCTCAACTCCATATACTAACGCGTATGGGGTTGATTGGGTGGGTGACTTGTATGTTGTACGATATGCCCACAACGCTTCACCAATTCTTTCGTGCCAATCACGTTTCGACTTAGCCACCACTTTTCTTAACAAGTTGCAGAGT
The DNA here is from genome assembly GCA_958450325.1 of Agrostemma githago. NCBI lineage: Eukaryota > Viridiplantae > Streptophyta > Magnoliopsida > Caryophyllales > Caryophyllaceae > Agrostemma > Agrostemma githago. Next base: position 70,564,030 of record OY288242.1, on the reverse strand, counting down.
GTCTTGTTAAAGGCTTCAGCCAAACCATTTGCAGGGGCATTGTACATTGATGACTTGTATTGCTTGAACTTAAACTTTTCAGATAACCTCGTCATCAGTTTATTGACGAAAGGCGTTCCATTATCAGTTATTATGCGTTGCGGCACACCATACCGATAGATGATTTGGGTACGGATGAAATCAACAACAGTCTCCTTCTTGACTTCACGCACGGAGGCAACTTCTGCCCACTGGGAGAAATAGTCTAATGCCGCTAGGATGAACGCATGTCCATTGGAGGCTTTTGGAATGATAGGTCCTACCACATCTGATCCCCAAGCTTCAAAGGGCCAGGACGATACAGTGGATGTAGAGGTTCAGGTGGTTGATGTATGAAGTTTGCGTTGAACTGACAGACCTCACATTTTTTCGAGAAGTCCATGCAGTCTTGTACCATTGTTGGCCAGTAATATCCCATCCTCTTGACACGATCATGCAATTTAGGCCCAGATTGATGAGCACCACAAATGCCAGAGTGAGCTTCATACATGGCTTGAGCTGCTTCAGTTTCATCAAGGCACCTTACCCATTGCCCCAGAAAGGAACGTCTGTACAATGTACCTTTGTAGTAGATGAATCGCGGAGCACGTCGACGAATTTCAACTTTATGCCTTGGATCATCGGGTAACTTTTGATGTTCTAAGTAATCGATGATGGGTTGTCGCCAATCCTCCTTCTCAACTTGATAAGCAGAGATCATGTTGGATGTTTCTTTAATTTCTTCCATTTCTAGTAGCGGTATTACCCATCTATTGCAAACTGGAATGGATGTGACTTCATCTGCCCCCAGTGCCAAAGTGGCTGCAAGATTAGCGAGCGCGTCAGCCAACTTATTGGCACTCCTCGGTACGTGACCTATGCGAACACTATCCAACTTATGGAGCAATTGGATTGCATATCGATGATAAGGGACAAGATCATCCTTCTTCACTTCATAATCATCGAGGATTTGATTCACCACCAATTGGGAGTCACCACAAATGTCTATGTCTCTGATCCCCATTTCGATTGCCATTTCAAGTCCTAAGATAAGAGCTTGGTATTCAGCCATATTGTTTGAGCATAGCTGGGTGAGGACAAATGAATAAGGCAATAGATGATTTTCGGGTGACAAGAACACGACACCGGCACCTGCACCATCTCGTCTTGCAGCTCCATCGAAATACATTTGCCATGGAGGAAGCACATCCACATAGAAGATTTCTTCACCAGGGAGGTCATCTTTTAATTCCCACCCGCCTAGAATTGGATGGTCAGCAAGAAAGTCGGCTAAAGCTTGTCCTTTGACTGCCTTTTGAGGCACATGGACCAAGTCATACTGCTTGAGTAACACTGCCCACTTAGCTAAGCGTCCAGACAAGACTGGCCTTGAAAGTATATACTTTATAGGATCATCCTTTGAAACCACATGAACTGTGTGAGCTTGCATATAGTGCCTTAATTTTTGGATTGCAAAGACAAGGGCTAGACATATCTTCTCGATTGGAGAATAGTTCAACTCTGCTCCCACCAAAGTTTGACTCAAGTAGTAGAGCGCCCTTTCTTTACGATCTTCATTTTCCTGAGCACATAATGCCCCCAGAGAACGTTCTTGTGCAGCTATATACAGGATAAGTGGATTTCCTTGAATTGGTGCCCCGGGCACTGGTGCGGAAGACAAGTACTTTTTTATGCTTTCAAAGGCATTGTGACATTTTTCATCCCACTGAAATGCAGTATCCTTCTTCATAAGATGGCTGAACGGTTGACAACGTCCAGCAAGGTTTGAAATGAATCTTCTTATGTAAGCTAAACGTCCCTGCAGTCCGCGTAACTCCTTCAAATTTCTCGGTGCGAGCATTTCTCGGATAGCTTTGATTTTTTACTGATCTATCTCAATTCCCCTATGTCGTACCACAAATCCTAGGAACTTGCCAGAGGAGACACCGAATGCACATTTGAGTGGGTTCATCTTCAACTGACATTTCCTTAGTCTTTCGAAGACAGTTCGAAGGTCACTGAGATGATCCTCTTTTTTCTTGGTCTTGACCACGACATCATCAACATAACATTCAATTGACTTGTGCAACATGTCATTGAAGATTTTCTGCATCGCTCTTTGATATGTCGCTCCAGCATTCTTCAATCCAAATGGCATAACTTTGTAACAGAATATCCCTTTTGGAGTGCGGAAAGCTGTGGCCTCTTGATCTTCAGGTGCCATCATTATTTGATTGTACCCTGCTGTGCAATCCATGAATGACAAAACTTCATGCCCGGTTGTTGTATCGATCATAAGTTCTGTGACAGGGAGGGGAAAGTCATCTTTCGGACAAGCATTATTCAAATCCCGAAAGTCCACGCATATACGTAATTGACCATTCTTCTTTCTCACTGGCACAATGTTGGCTATCCATGTGGGGTATTTGACTTCACGAATAAAATCAGCTTCTATGAGTTTGTTGACCTCATTCTCGATCTCAGGAATAAGTTCTGGCCTGAAACGACGTTGAGGTTGCTTCTTGGGGCTTACACCCTTTTTGATTGCTAGTCGGTGCACTGCAACTTTTGGACTCAGCCCTGGCATTTCCTTGTAGCTCCAAGCAAAAACATCTTTGTACTCACTTAAAAGCTTTTGGTACTCATCCACCTCTTTGTCGGTAAGAAGAGCACTAACATATATAGGGCGGGGATCTTCAGGTGTTCCCAAATTAAGCTCCTTCAAGTCATCTACTGTTGACTGACCACCATCTTCTAACAATTCGGGGGCATTATCTGCTTCTACCTCTTCGTTAGGATCGGGAACCTCTTCCACGGTGATATGATATGTCAAAATTTCATCACCCAACGCTTTCAAATTTCTTTTAGCTCGCGGCTTCAATTTTGTTGGCAAGATTTTAGATTTTTGTTGGTTTGTGAGGATGACAACACGTTGCTTGATTTTCAAAGGTTGCTCTTGCACAATGTCAACCTCCTCGATGCGCTTCATGCGGGAAGGGATGATACTTTTGAGATCATCATTGACTTTCACCTTCGTTTTTTCTTTGCTTGTAGAAGCTGCATGGGATTGTTTACAACTCTGAGCTTGTTTTGAATCACCCAGACGATTGAAGACTGATCCTTTCTTCTTCTTCGAATGTGATGATGTAGCTGCATGACGAGTACGATCGTTCGCCTCTTGGTTTCCCAACCTTTTGAACACGGAGAAACGATTCCTTAAATTTATTTGCTCCAAAGGCGTTGATCTTCCTAATCGGTTGAACACTGAAGTGCTCTCTCTTATGATAGATGGTCGAATCCTATCAAAGACAGAGGATCCTGTTAAGGCATTATCATCTTCAACACTTTCTTCAACTGTGATGTATTGAGAAGACGATGTGTCGGCCTTGTGCCTTGCAGAAATCTTGATTGACATTGGTGTTTCATAGCCTATACCAATCTTGGTTAAGCTACGACTTCGAGCTTCACCATCTGTCTTTACCTGCACATGCTTTCCTAATTGACTAGGATTCTCAAAGTCATATCCAGATTTTTCGAGCAACTTGTATGCATTGGTACTGTATACACCTTCTTCTTTCCCATCATATAGCATGGTAGATGATGAAACAAACCCTTTTAGTGGAGGTTTCACCACTTGCTTTTCATTTGACTGAGCTGGGGGAGTAACAAGCTTCACCATCCATTCTTGCTTAACTGAGGGACTGTGCTTTGATTTTTCCGTCTGGACTGCTTTGGTATTCTGATACTCTGCAAAAGGGCTTTGTCCTTGCTTGCGCCGCGACTTTGGGATGTATCGGAAGATGGGATGCGAACTCTTTGGCAGTTCTCCTTCCCGAGCCTTGGTTTCTGAATCCTTGGTGGTTTTGTCTTTACCCTTGGATTGATTACCCTTGTCCTCCTTTTCTGTAAGAACATCAGGTTTGTTTGGAGAAATTGCAGCTCCCTTAACTTTGCCCCTTTTTCTAGTGGAAGAAATAATGGTCGGCATGAACTCACTTGAAGTGGCATTTTCCTCGAAGAATTTTGCATCAGCGAAGAATGAATCTGCCTTAGTGAAGGGTTTAACATCACCATTAATCTTTTGCTCGCCATCATGATAGTACTTCAAACATTGGTGACAATTTGCCAGTATTTCACGTCGGGTTCACCAAAAATTTGTAACAACAAATTTTGTATAGAGATATTATAAATATCTGTAATACAAAATTGGAGCTAACAAATTATAATATCAGAAAAGTTCAAGTGTTCGATTCTCTATTCTTCCTCTGATTCTACTACGTTGCTTTAGGCACACTTCAACGATCTTCGTTCTTCGCTTGACTTTAGCTTCTTGGAAGGGTCGCAATGACTTGAGTCTCCTTTCGATGCTCGATGTTGATTTGACTTCCTTGAGTAGACAGCACAATCTTGTAGTGCTTGTTGCTACCTGGAAGGAATGATCTTCGAGAATTTCAGAGCTTTTGTAGTCTTCTTTCTCTTCACCTTTTGTAGTGAGCTTGTGTTGTAAATTTGTGTTGTCTTAAAATGGTGAGGAAGCTCCCTATTTATAGGATTTCTTCATCCATTCTTGTTGGACTTGGAATTGGGCTATTTTGAAGGCTTGACTTCTTTTCGGGCCCAATTGACCGTTTTTTGACTTTTAGGTCAGATTTAGTCAATGCTTGACTTTCGAACCGAGTTTGACATTTCTTGAAATTTGGGCCAGATCGACGAGTGCTTGACTTTTGGGCCATATTGACTATGATTTGACTTTTCGGTCCGCTTGTCATTCACTTGACTTTTGGGTCACCTTGACATTTTCTTGACTTTTGGCCCAATGGTACATTTTCTTGACTTTTGGGTCAGGCTTACAACTATTTGACTTTTGGGTCAAACAGTCAAACTCGGGATTGAAACGAGCCGTCTTTAACTTTTACGGGACAAATATAACTAAACAAAGTCAAATTTGTTGTTGACTCAGAATAATTATTTTTCTTGTATTTTCGACACTTAAATAAATTTTCCGTGTCTACTACACACATATTTAGGGTTCGAGGAATAAATTTAGAAGACAAACAATAATGGAAGAACAAACATTGGACTAAATATCTGTGTTGCCTGGCCTTAACTGAATGATGCATATCTTCGGGCTCTACAATCCGCCTGGAGTGTAAAACCGGGGGTTAGACACTCAAACAAAGGGAGCTATGAGATATAAACAACTCACTCTCACCCCTCCAAGGTTTGGACGAATTGAGTTGGCTTTGTGAGCCTTGAACCACTCCTAGACCCAAGCAATCAACAATGGTTCAAAACACACCCACGCAACTAGCCTAAGTCTGCTTAAGCTAATGATGCGAATTAGGTGACAAGTCTAATCCCTACAAGATTAATTAGGCCTAAACCTTACACTAAACTCTGGTTTGTGAAGGATTTGGAGAGAGAGATTCAACTCAATTTTCATTCAACATAAACGGCTACCTAATACAATGCAATTGAAGTGCCTTATATAGGTCTTCTTAGGCTAAAAGAGACGAGTAACTACAAGGTTGGTGGCTACAAAACAATGGGCTAAGGACTAAAGTACAAAGTAGGCAGGGATGATCGTTGGTTGCGCCCGTTGTTGGTTGGCATTTGTCTTCATGTGTGCGGACGCTCTCCATGCATGTCAAGGACACCCTTACGCAAAATGGTTTCTTTAAGGTCTTGGGAAGAGAAGAGGGGACCTTCCTTAGCTGTTACACGATGCATTGGTTCCCACACTTCGAATTTCCCATGTAGATAATGCCCCATTATCGTACCTACTCTTGCACACCCTCGCTTAAGAGTCGACTTTTCCCACCAACTTGTTGAGCCTTAGCTAACATTGTCCTATGTAGCCATGTTTACGTTTGTTGAGCACGTCCTACCTTGTTGATCCAACCCTAGTGGAACCATCGTCCTTTTCTATTAACCATGACTTGAGACGTGAAACCCCCCGGGTTGAATCACTCTTCTGAGCTTGGGTGAGTATGAATGTATGATTCACTAGGTTGAGTCACCCTCCTGTTGATGGCGAGGTCAGTGTAGAAAAGGTGATAGTTACTTCCCTCAACTCTTGTTGCAAACTCCTTGGGTTAGAAGGAATTTGCCCTCAAATTTGGTAAGCTATAGTTTGGAACTCACCACACCCCGGTAACCACCATTGCCTCCGGGATCAAATATTCTCTGGGAGCATCTTGGCCTGAGAGTGACAGCGTCAGATAAACAACTTGGGGCGTCATGGTTTCAATGAACCTTAGTCTCGATGTATGTCGCTTCCCCCTTTCATTTCAAAAGGGACTAGATGAAGTGCGAATTTTGGAGGTTCCTTTGGGTAGGACACTTTGCTTCTTAGAGCACCTAAGTAGGAAAGCTCACTCTTCAATCCCTTGTCCTTGAATTCATCCTCAACACCATGAGGAGTTGTCCCTTCTTCGACCTCTCGCTCTTCTTGCTTGATCATCCCTTATAACTCGTGCACCCTTGATTATGGGGTTAACCCGTCTCCTCTTGAGGTGAATTTCTTCCCCTTGACAATAGTTCCGGGTGATCCTTATTGACCATAGTTTGTTGGGACCATTTTCTTTCTCATTCCACTAAGTGGGGTTTCTTACGGACTAAGGTGATACTGTAATCCCTATAAATTCTAATGCAATACAGTGGCGGAAACACTGTAGATTTGGGATTAAAACACACCGATGTTCTAAATTTTACAAAAAAAAACGGTCAGTCAATACAAATGCCACTTTTCACAAAAGGGCTAAAAATAAAAATTCTCCAAATGAGTTTAACAATTCAAAAATTAATATAAATGAAGTAGAGTAGGATCCATGCTACTCGCTAGCTCACACCCAAACCCAGTAGCAAATTACCCGTCATGTTATAAATATAACAGCCACAATTCACCGGGGAGTAACGACGACGTTCTCCCAGCCATATTACATGACATTAAAGCATAATTACTATTATATCAAAATAGTTCAAAATGAAAAACGTTTAAAAATGATATAGTAAAATAATTTAAAATGATTGCCAACCTGCAATGTCAATATCAATCAATAATAATAATGGCGTTATGGATATGAATAAGTGCAACAGAATAGACTTTCACTAGGAGAATACTAAAAACTAGCTTCGAGAACTTAGTTCAAACAAATCAAACCTCGATCTATAACTAGGCTACTCAACCATAATAGGACGGCGACTTATCAATGCGAGATCCTAGCTTAAGTAAATATGCACACCCCTTCTGGAACACCAATTGTGCCCAGTTCAACCTGACGGCGTCTTACATGCGAGGTACGAGCTTAAGGTCAAAATGAACATACACTCCTGGACAAGAACATGCCCAGTTCAACAACCAATGCATCCCGCTCGGATACACTGGCCTTATAGCTTATGGCAAAACGTATACGCTAGACTAGGGATGGCAACGGACCGGATCCGGACCGGATCCGCATGGATCCAGATCCAGATCCGAACTCCTAGTAGCGGATCTGGATCCGGTCCGGATCCGAGGGATCCCAAAAATGTAGATCCGGATCCGCCGGATATGGACCGGATCCGGATCGGATCCGCGGATCCAATTTCTTACTTAAATTCTACAAAAATTTTAATTAATACGTATTTGCGACCATATTAATTTTCATAATTTTACAAATAAAATTGAATATAAAGATTCATAATCAAAGATTAATAAACTAAAAGAAAAGAGTCTTATAAATAACCAAAAAAACACAAATTAAAGTTCAAAATTTTTTATTATTGTTAATTTTGTAATAAAACGGATTTGCGGATCCGGATCCGGATTTATTTATTAAGATCCATATCCGGATCCGTTTAAAGATAGCGGATCCGGATCAATATCCAACGGATCTCAAAATTTAGGATCCATATCCGATCCGTGCGGACCGGATCTTGCGGATTCGGATCGGATCCCGGATCCGTTGCCATCCCTACGCTAGACTGTATTACTCTACCCGTACACTTCTCTTATTTCATAACTCCAAAACAAAGTCATTATCGAAATTCAATAGGAATATATTTTGTTTTTCAAAAGAGAAAACTTTATAAAAATAGAAACTTTCTTAAAATAATTACTTTCCTGAAAAAGGTACTATTATAAATAGAAATCGATTAAAATAGGAGTTATATAAAATAGTTAATATTAGGCCTCGAGACGTAAACATTATATTTATTATATAAATGTATTATTCATGATTAAAAGTCAACTAAAGTCAAAATTATAATTATTTTTAAAAAGGTTGAAGTTTAAGTAATTAAAAGTATTTAAATAACAAATTGACAGATTTTCCTGAATTGTACTATCTTACTATAAAATTCGTAATTAAATCATTGAAAATCAAAACAATGTAAGACACTTGGGGTTGAAAACTTTAGAAACTTAGTTACAACTTTTATTTCTGGAGAAAATCCAAATTCTAAATAAAATATGGGTTTTTATTCGTATGTTTAGAAACTGTCAGAATTAGACACCCGATTGTATTTCTTTAATAAATCACGTTTAAAAATTTATTTTAAAGCAAATACAGTTGTAAACATTACCTAGACCCTTTAAAGTTTATGTACATAAATTACCAAGAATAAATAAAATTTTTAATATATGTTTCAATTTAGATCTTATCGCAACTGACACAATCGCGGATTAGTTTGACACCTCTTCATAAACAATTTATTGTGATCAAACGACTTGGAATTGTTTTATGAAATTAAACATACATACATTAGACTTAAAATAAATAGTAGTCTCTTTTCAAATTTTTCTTAAATAAAGTATTTAAAATATAATATTAATTAGCACAAAAATAATAACAGATTCTGAAACTTGCTGTAACTTTGTAAAAAATAAAAAAAACTTTCAATTTGACAATTCATATCAAAAGTCACGAAAATTATGAAATCAATGTGTGTGTGTATATATATATATATTAGACTTTTTTCGAGCGATCTCATTGGTCCGTTTCATCAAACCTCAAATTAGAAAAGTATCATAAATAATAATAAAAATCAACTAGAGAATCTTTTAATTATTATAATATATATTTAATTTATCATATTAATGAGATATTTTACAATTCATAGTTAAAAACCTTTAAAGTTCATTTTTTAAAAACATTATCGTAAAATAAATTATAAAAATGAAATAATTATATTCGTGGTAAAAAAAATTCTTTCATTAGAGTATAAATTTCATATTATTTGTTTCACATTATGTAATGAATTTATTACATATAACAGTTTTAAAATTATCCTGCGTCGACAAATTATAATAAGATGATGAAATTCTATATTATAAATAAAGAGTAATAATTTGTTCTTTGATATCTATCAAAAGTTTTTTGAATCTCAAAATGAGTTCCTAAGACTATAAATTATCTCTTGAATTTCAAAAAGAGTTCCTAAGAATATAAACCTTAAGTAATAATCTTATATCGAAAAATTATGATGAGGTGATGAAATTTTATATTATAAAGAAGAGTAATCATTCGGTTTTAAATAAATATTGACCAGAAAACATTTAAATTATTCCACATCGAAAAATTATGATGGGTGATATAATTCTATATTATAAGTAATAGTAATCATTCAATTTTAAATATCGACAAAAAAACTTTTAACTCTTAAAAAAGCTTTTAATATATATGACTACAAACTTAATCAAAAGTAAGGATGTATTTTTTTTAGTTTTAAAAAAAGTTTTTTAGACTATAATCTTAAATAAATTATCTCACATCGAAAAAATATGATGAGTGATGGAAGACTATAAGCTAAAAATTATGATAAGTTGATGAATTTTATATTATTAATAAGACTAATAATTCGTTCTTAAATATCAATTAAAAAAACTTTTAAGTCTTTAAAAGTCTTTTAATAAGACTACAAACTTAAGTAGAAATAATCTCACATCGAAAAATTATAATAAGGTGATTAAAAATTTATATTATAAATAAGAGTAATTACGTGCTCTTAGATATTAACCAAAAATCTTTTGAGTCTCAAAAATATATAAAGACTATAATTTTATAAAACTATCCCACATTCAAAAAATTATAAAGTTTCATCAAACAAAAATATTTTGAGTCTTAAAAACGTTCTTAAGACTATACACTCAAGTAAAAAATTATAATAAGGTGAAGAAATTCTATATTATAAATAAGACATAATAATTCTTCCTTAAACATCAACCAACTTAAGTAACGCTCACATCGAAAAATTATGATGAGATCATGAATTTCTACAAAATAAAAGTAATCATTGTTTTTAAATATCAATCAATAATATTTTGAGTTAAAAAAGGTCTTAATAAGATTACAAACTTAAAATTATCACGCATTGAAACAATTAAAATAAGGTGCGGTAATTATTCTATATTATAAATAAGAAAACAAATTTTAGTTAAATTATCCCACATCGACAAATTATAATAAAACGATGAATTTCTATATTATAAATAAGACTAAGCTAATTATTTGTTCTTAGATATCAATCAAAATCTTTTGAGTCTTAAAAAACTTTTTAAGTTTATAAAATTAAGTAAATTATCTCATATCGAAAAATTATACTCCTCTCTTTTGAGTTTTTAAAAACCAACAATATTTTGAGTTTCAAAAAAGGTCTTAATAAGACTATGAACTTAAAATTATCCCACATCGAAACAATTAAAATAAGATACAGTGATGCTTCTATATTATAAATAAGGATACACATTTTAGTTAAATTATCCCAGATTGACAAATTATAATAAGACGATAGATTTCTATATTATAAATAAAGGAGTACTCCGTAGTAATATGTGCTCTTAGATATTAACCAAAAAAATTTTGAGTCTTAAAATATATATTAAGACTATAAACTTTAAGTAAAACTATCCACATTCGAAAAATTATAAAGTTTCATCAAACATTAATCTTTTGTGTCTTAAAAAAGTTGTTAAGACTATATAGCAAAGTCAGGAAAATTGTGGATGTTACAGATACCCACAACTTGGACGAGTTCTTCATTCCTTTTGGTTCCCTCAACTCTTAGACCCCTTTGGACCATGCACTCGACTTTCCCCCCAACCAACTCTTCCTTGGACTCTAAGGGTCGAATAATGGTTTTATGCTCACAAGAGTTTGGTTTGTGACACGGTGGGTTGAACATTTTTTCATGAGGGTTCGAATTAGTCCCCAACACCAAGCCCTTGTGGGTGACCAACTCATCCTTTCCTCCCTCCCCGTCCCTTATGAGAGTTAAAGCTCTCATCTTTGTCGTGGCGGTCCTTAGAGACTCGTAAGTAGACTTAGATTTAAGAGATCCCAACTTAGAGCATGATAAGTAAGGGATTTTCTCAAGAACTCTTGGCATACCTTTCAAAGATGACTCTAAAGTTTTGAACTTGATGTGTTTCCTTAGCTTGTCGATCCCTTCTTGGCACACCTTCTCTTTCAAAGCTTATGTTCTTGCCTTAAGTTCCTCCATTTGAACTTGCAAACTCGTAGCATTCATGTTCACTCAAAGGTTGTTTCTTTTCGTGTTTTTGTATGTAGTTGGGTTATTTTTGTGAACTCAAGCTCACGACTCACAACCAAAACGAACCAAAGCTCTGATACCAGAATTTGGAGTGTAAAACCGGGGGTTAGACACTCAAACAAAGGGAGTTATGAGATATAAACCGGGGGTTGGACGAATTGATCGAGTTGGCTTTGTGAGCCTTGAACCACTCTTAGACTCGAGCGACATTGGTTCAAAATGCATCCACGCAACTAGCCTAAGTCTGCTTATGCTAACGACGTGAATTAGGTGAATTGAAACACCCCGCATTGATTGAAGACTTTCATAATTACTTTGATTTTAGCCTATTTTTATTAATAATTTGTTTTAAATTATTTTAAAATTATATCATTTTTATTTTCAAGCAATCAGAATTTTATGAAGACTTTCATATTTCCAAAAACTTCAATTTCTATATGATTATTACATAAAACGTTTTAACATTGTCGAAATTATTTTATGTTCAGATTTGATAACATTTTTGAAAACTTTCATAATTACTTTGATAACATTTTTGAAATTTTAACGTTTTGAAATTAGTTTTCGTTTTATTGTTGGACTTTTGAATCTGTTATTAAAAATGTTTGACGACTGGTTCGATTTCTACTAATTACAATATTTGATTTCTCCAAACTAAATTTTTTTTCATCAAAAAAAGAAATATTATCGAATTTATAAATCAAATTGTTTTACTTTTGTTTTGAAAATGTTTTGGTTACCCTATTTCCTTCAAGCTCGTTACAAATGCTATTTAGCGTCGTTATTTTATCAATAACTTTACTTTACGATTCACTAATTAAAAAATTTCAAATTCCGGGTAGCTTAGCCCAATTCCTCTTGGAATAAATATTTGCATTCGATTTCGTATCACTTTGAAAGTTGTAAAAAAAAATTAAAGCAAATTCTTATACAAATTTGTAGCCCCATCTTTTCGAGTGGAGTAATCTTAATTCTCTTTCTGCTTATTCTTAGTTTCGAGGACGGAACTTTCTTTTAGTGGGGAGGATTGTAACACCCGCTATTTTTCCTAACATTTTTATCCTTTCCGTTATGACTCTTCACATTTCGGCCTTGCATTTCCTCTTTTTCCAAGCTTTAATTTCATTTTTGAGTTTAAAGATATTTATTTTTATTTTAAAAGATTTTAATTATTTTAAATCTATTTATTTGATTTTCTTCGTAAACTATTTATTTTTTTTCCGCGAGGAATTTTATTTCTCAACGAATTAACGTATTTAAGCTCGAATTTAAGTTATTTCTTTTTCTACAAATGTCTAAACATATTTTTATAGTATTTTCAACTAGTAAATATTTTTATTTACGAAAATTTAGCCATTAATGATTTTATTGCGAAGTTTCGTAAATAATTATTTTCTTACGCGAAGTTTACTCGAATTACTTTGAAATGCCTTTAACTATTTTATGATTCTTCTTTTTATCAACTTACAAATTATTTGGGACCTTTTTCTCCATGTTTTAGACCGACACATCTTTTTGTCACACTCTTACTACGTTTTATAATACGTTCCATTTTATTTCATTAAAACGTAATTAATTCATTCGTATCTTATCATTTACTCAAGGCATTTATGAGTAAACTTTTCATACTCTCTCCTCTTAATTGTTGGCCGGCACTTTGTAGCTATCCACATAGTATTCATTACCTTTTAGTGTCATTTAAGTTTGAAAACCACTCATTTCTCCTCTCATTCATTTTCATCTTAAAGAAAAAATTCCTTCTCTCCTTCCCTTTTGGCCGTGTGTTTTGACTAACTTTTCTAGGCAGATTCTTGCTCAAATTCGATCTTATCGATCGTTATTCACCTTGATTTTCTTAGTTTTTTTTCATGGTATTTTTATACCATGAATTTTGTGTGATGTAGGTTTTGTGGACGATCCCGAGGTCGGCGAGTATCTTATCGATTTTGATTTGGATTAGAGGTAACGTCGATGTTACTCGGTATTACTTGATTTTATTTGTGTAATTGCATGTATATTTTTATATTTATTTTTTGACAATATATGTATGTCATATAATCCGGAAAAAAATTTAAAGGTAAAAATTTGCATGTTTCGATATTTGTAGACACCCACATTTTGACCGCCAGGTGTCTATAGCAGTTTCCGACAAACACCCGGTGATAATCGGACGCAAACGTGCTTTAACGTACTCGGAAATGGGCTCGAAATCATGGATATTTGGCTTGGGCTTTTTACGGAGTACAAATCTCACAAAACCAACCTCAAATTCAGGCCCAGTGGGTCGTTTCGAGTCAAATAAGACTAATTTGGGTCGAATCCGACACCGGGGGCAAAACCGTCTTTTAGCGACTGAGTCAAAACCCGGTCAAAGATATTTTTTGAAACGTGTGAGTCAGCCGTGTCACCTCACGTGACCAATTCGAACTCAAACTCCATAAAAAATCAGCTACACAAATATTAAACAATTCCGTTAAAGGTAGAATTCGATCTCAAGTAGGAATTCTATCCGAACACCGAATCAAACACTCAACCGAGCGTAGGACACTCGGCCGAGCAGCCTGTTTTCCAGCCAATTTCGTGGCTTCTTTGCCAAGAAAAGAGAATTCTCGTTCAAATTCTTTTCAAAACAACCTTATAAAACTTTTTCTAAAATCATTCCGAATATTCGATATCAATTTCATAATTGAATATCGAACACGACGAATATCGAGAGCATAGATCGAGTATAAATAAATTCATTTTATACGCGATCTAGCAAAATTAACGATTTCTCGAAAAACCGAACCGGGACAGCAATCCGCGCGAGCCGCGCCACTCCCAGGCGACTCGCACGGAAGCCTGATCCGCGGCCCTCTTTTCTTCGCCTTCTCGATTTTTCTTAAACATCGCTTTTTCTACAAACCGATTTTTCTTAAAACCTTTTTTTTATCTTTTCCGAATATTCGATATCGATTTCATAATCGAATATCGAATATGACAAACATCGAGAATATTAAATCGTGTGCAAGTTGTGTAATATTTGTACGCGATTTAATAAAATCATCGCTTTTTCAAAAAAAATCAATTTCGAAAACAGACCGGGACGCGAGTCGCCCGGCAGGCTGGAATACGACCCTCTTTCTTTTTTTTTATTTTTCGAACATCGTTTTTTGGACAAAATAGCATCTTTCGAGCGATATTTCAGATCTCGACATATTTTTACATTATTCATCGCATTCATATTTTCATCTGATTTATTCAATCGTTACTAACACGTTTGTTCGTCTTTTTCGCAATTTCTTCTTTTTATCATTTGTTTTATTATACTAAAACAAACCTTGCATGCTAAAATACAACTTTGACGTTAATTTTCATGCATTAAACGACTTAGCAACCCATTCAATTATTCACATGCTTAGGAAAATAATCTCTGCATATCATTTTCCCGTTCAACTAACGCGCGTATTAAAAAATCAAACGATATCCTAGTAGAGGCCGCTAATGTGTGGGCGGGGTTGGGTGTTCTTTGTGAACTTGCCAACACGTACCCTCACCCCTTACTCAGAACCTCGGTTTCCGGATGTCCGAAACCATTGGCAACGAGAGTCATTCAATACACGATATCCGTATCGGTATCAAATGCTAAGGGACGAACCCAATAAACTCTGACATCGGAAATGGGCCGTATTTTTTACACGGCCCACTACTACATAGAGTGGGTTCGAACGGGCCCGAACTCCCACAAAGTTCGGTGGCGACTCCAACTTCGATTTAAATTTCAATTCGATCTATTCTCATATGGAGATTCATTCGCCTCCCCAAACCCGCGCGTGGCCGCGTCGGGGTGGACCTATGTCATGTCCACAATTTGGCGACTCCGCTGGGGATTAACTGATGTGTCACTTACCATCGGCATTCTCAGGGTGAGACTCGAAAAGAAATCGTTCGATTAGTAATGTACACGTTTTAGTTCAATGGTTCATGCATAACCCAATTCTTTCCCGAGCCGGTTACTTGTGACCGACGTCCCACTATACCACGGTGCATTCCTAAATGGGTGCACTAAAGACTTCGATGGCGGAACTCGCATGGGTTTTACGGCAGGTTCTAAGACCAACTCGGCTTAGGAAGTCCGTCCTGATTTGCGAGAAAGCGATCGTCTTTGGTATAGACCCTATTTCGACCGACCGAGACTTAAACTAAGAGCATACATGGTGTCATTATACTGTTTCCGTGACTACATGCTACTTGATCTTCTTTGGTCTTTTTTTCAAAAAACGTCATTTTCCAAAAACTTGCATCTTTTCAAACCGATCTATTTTTCAAAACCCGGAAAGCTACCAAATTTAGGACTTAGGATTTTGACTCAAAATAGCCTATTTTTAGCCGGTATGCTGTCCAAACTTTTCTAAAATTTCGAAATCTCGGCCCGATAACCTTTTTTCGGTTTTCAAAAAAATCGGACCATCCTACCCGACTTTGCTCGGTTTTCAAATCCAAATTTCCCTTTTCAAAACCTTCCTCTTCTTAGGACTTCCTGTATTTAGTAGTGTCGTGTCTTGTCATAAGTTGTTAGAGTCTATAGCGTCAAAACTCCGTCGATCCTACATCACGAGTTTCTTCCCCATCCCAGTCCGCCTTATTTGTCGAGGCACGGCCCACCTACGTAGGACATACTCCTACGAAGGAAGGCATGTTTACACAATCGAGTCCAAGGGTCTGGGGAATATCTCACGTGGGCCGTCCTTCGAACATGACTCAGCCCACACGCCGAATCCTAAGGGAGGCCCACCTTTCACGAGTCACCCGTCTAGGTGTCCTTTCCGAGTCATTTCCTTTTCAGGCTTTTCCCCACTCGGGGGCTACCCTTCAGCAGAGCGATCAATCACGGTTGCTCTAAGGGTCATGTCTTGCGCGTGTTGTCTCACGTACCCCACTTTCGAGTCACTTAGATGTCACACCATCTGAGTCTCTAGCCTTACTCGGGGGGCTGTCCTCCACCCGAGCAGTCAACCACGGTTACCCTAAAGAGTACCCTACGTTCATCCTACACCGGCGTCCTTATGATGCCTTCTTCGAGTCGTACCCACGCTACGAATACTCGGGTCACCTAGGGTTAGGTCACCACGGTTGGTCCAACCACGCGGCACGGTCAAATACGGTCGCCCCATTTTCGGACTTATCCTTGTACAGCTCGAGTCTCGTGGTCGAGTCTAGGTCACAGTCGTTACTTTGTCTGGATTAACGTTTAAGTAGCCCGGTCATAGAATCTTAGTCATTCCCACCCCCGGGCCGTACCTAGTTTGACTCTCTCTCTTGCATTTGCGCAAAACCGAGCTTAGGCGAGTTCTAACACCGGTCGTTTCTTCCGATCAGGGACCCTATGAACGAGACACTACCAAACCATAACAAATCCCGCGCCGTGGAGAAAGGGGATATCCAAGAAAGCATGCTTATGCTATCTTGCTCCATTAACAATATCTTTTCGAAAATCAATACCGCCCTAGATAACCTGAATGCCAGGGTGACCACCATCGAAGAAGACCTTATAAGAACCCGAGCCCGTCTAACACAACTAGAGCGGGTAAGATAGCCAATCACCCAACCGAGCCATTTGAAAGGTGAACACTCTTACAAAACTATCCGATACCCTCAAGATGGCAAGACCGAGAGAGGTAACCCTCAAGTCACCTCTCCAAAAATCAAGAACCAGTCAAAGGAAAGGACATTTACCCACTTGGATATGTCCTACACCGTCGCTTTCCAGAGGTTGGTTCCGAAGGGCCTAATACTACCTATAGGCCCAACAGCCGACCCACCTTTGGAAAAACGCTCCAAATCATGGAACGACGAGCATTACTGCAAATTCCACAGAGGGAGGGGACACGATACAGAACAGTGCTGGAAACTGAAACACCTCATTCAAGACTTCCTCGACGCCGGGAAGACTCCCGTTTTGGAAACATTGTCACTTGCAAAGCCCCTCATGGACTATACAGGGCCCGATGACCAAAGCATCCAATCTACCTCTTATGCATCCAAGAGTCCGGATTTGATTTAAGTCCAAGTCTGAGTCCGAGTCTAGGATATACTATTTATTTCAACTTCAAAGTCAGAGTCAGAGTCAATTGTATTCTGTCCTCTTTTTCAAAATTCAATAAAATCAGCTTTTCTATTTCTCATATATACTTTCCTTATGTGTTTCCGAGAAGATGATGAACACCGTCATACACTGTGAGCACACGCACGTGACTATTATAGGCACATCTATAATGACTGCAGGAAACCGAGCCTGTGTTTTCCTTTTACCTATTCCATGTCTGGTATAGAAAGCCACATAACTACCCTTAGCATGAGCGGTATCGAATCCTATGACAAATCTAGGTAATCTCCTAGTTTGGGTTAAAGACGGGAGGCAAGCCCATTTCCCACAATAAACACTCATCCAATAATACTGACCAATCCCTACCTTAGGTGTTAGTCTGACCAACAAAAAAAAGGAAAAAAACTGGACAAAAAAAAATCAAAAGTCCAATCCAAGAAAAGGCAAAAGGCCCAAAACAAAAGAGCTGGCCATGATCAAAAAAGAACCCCCAAAAAAACCATGACCATGATCAACGGTCAATTCAAGTGAAAGCCCCATGACCAGGGTACGGTCAAAATTCATACCATCAAATAAGGGAGAGATAATCGAGTTGGTCAACTAACACCACATTTAGCCTTGCCACATTACAACCCTCAAGACCTTCCCGAGACCCAGGCTAGAGACAGCCCGATATTTTGAGGATTCAAGCTCCATAGGATACCCCTAACCATTAGGGTCAGACATGGAAATCAGATCTCACATTATCAAAACCTATCCCGATCAAAGTTCGAGCCATTCTACTCGACTTCCCCTTTACATAACAGAATTCACAATCACCATACGCAAATCCGAGAGCAAAACTCGTCAAATCCTCGAGAGCAAAACTCGTCAAATCCCCCGAGAGAAAAACTCGTCAAATCCCCCCGAGAGCAAAACTCGTCAAATCCCTCGAGAGCAAAACTCGTCAAATCCCTCGAGAGCAAAACTCGTTAAAATCCACGAGAGCAAAACTCGTTAAAATCCCCGAGAGCAAAACTCGTCAAATCCCCGAGAGCAAAACTCGTCAAATCCCCCCGAGAGCAAAACTCGTCAAATCCCCCGAGAGCAAAATTCGTCAAAATCCACGAGAGCAAAACTCGTTAAAATCCCCGAGAGCAAAACTCGTTAAAATCCCCGAGAGCAAAACTCGTTAAAATCCCCGAGAGCAAAACTCATCAAATCCCCGAGAACAGAACTCGTTAAAATCCCCGAGAGCAGAACTCGTTAAAATCTCATCCCAATTCTTCTCATTCAAACCAGTTACCAACCCCGAACACGGGAACTCAACTTGCAGTCGGCATAGTACATGCCCAAATAGTTCACACCACCTGCGGGGGCTATCCCGGAGAACGCTCACAGTCACAGGATCAACATCCTAACTATTCTAGCCCTTTGATCAAGACATCATTGAGAATGCACCTAGCCTACACCATTGCTATGGCTAGTCACACACAAAGCCCTAATAAACTAGGCACTATAATACACTGAACTACGGCTTGGTTTGATTTCACCACACGTGAATACGTAGGCAGCCTTTCAACAGAGGCAAAACCACCCACATTGACACACATTAAAAAAGCACCATTATTCCGGTCACGACACTGTCATGTTCTCAACAGCAAGCTTTGTCATCCTGGGGGCTTCTTTTATACAGAAGACCTCCATCCATTCACATAATCCAAATAATTTCAAAAATCTAGCCACCTTTCTACAGCGTGTCCTAGTATTCGGCTCAGTCGAAGACGAGAATCAGTCAGGACTCGAAGCGACATCCACTTTGGGAGTATGCCCAAAAACAAAAAAAAAAGATCCGAAAGAGCACTAGACTACAACAGTCTCATTACAGACTACTGCAATCCCCCTATAGCACATCTTACCCATTCCGAGGATTCGACCACGTTGTCACTCGCCTAGGCTACGGAATAACGCAACCTAAGAGTCTTGTCTTTTTTAGGCGGCCCACCTCCCTATCGAGTCACGGTCCAACCCTTAAAGAGTCCAGTTCGTGTCTGTCAACTCGTCCTGTCGCGTCCAGAGTCAAGTCTGTCGGTAGGCCTCTCTTTTCAAACTCTCATTTTAAAACTTGCAAAACTTAGCCATTTGAGAAAATCCTTTTCGGCAAGGTCAAATTTCAGTCTATTTAAACTGCAAACTTCTTTTTCACTTCTTTCCATTTTGAAAACCTATCTCCTAGCACGTGAGTTGCTTTTAGGACTTCGATTTCAAAATGAAGCAAAAATCATTTTTCCCCAGCACGAGTCATTTTTCCTACGTGCAAAACTTTGCAACTTTGCATAATTATGTACAGGACGGCTCAAGCAGGACCGTGCAATTTACATAACTCCCCAGCGGCATTTAACAAGATGAGCCCATATATAGGCGCACCTAAGTCTTATACGACGAGTTCAATTCCCCACGGAGTTATCATCAACTCTGGTACATTTCTAGTCTGTGGCCGGCGGGCCCTTTACGCAGGTCTAATGGACTTTAAACGACCCGATCGGAAGTCTGCCAGGTTTTAATCTTTGATTGGCCTGGTAGCTACTCTGACTTTCGCCCTGTCCAAGCCTCAGTCAGAGTGGAGGCTCTGTAGACACCCACATTTTGACCGCCAGGTGTCTATAGCAGTTTCCGACAAACACCCGATGATGATCGGACGCAAACGTGCTTTAACGTACTCAGAAATGGGCTCGAAATCATGGATATTTGGCTTGGGCTTTTTACAAAGTACAAATCTCACAAAACCAACCTCAAATTCAGGCCCAGTGGGTCGTTTCGAGTCAAATAAGACTAATTTGGGTCGAATCCGACACCGGGGGCAAAACCGTCTTTTAGCGACCGAGTCAAAACCCGATCAAAGATATTTTTTGAAACGTGTGAGTCAGCCGTGTCACCTCACGTGACCAATTCGAACTTAAACTCCATAAAAAATCAGCTACACAAATATTAAACAATTCCGTTAAAGGTAGAATTCGATCTCAAGTAGGAATTCTATCCGAACACCGAATCAAACACTCGACCGAGCGTAGGACACTCGGCCGAGCAGCCTGTTTTCCAGCCAATTTCGTGGCCTCTTTGCCAAGAAAAGAGAATTATCGTTCAAATTCTTTTCAAAACAACCTTATAAAACTTTTTCTAAAATCATTCCGAATATTTGATATCAATTTCATAATTGAATATCGAATACGACGAATATCGAGAGCATAGATCGAGTATAAATAAATTTATATTTATACGCGATCTAGCAAAATTAACGATTTCTCGAAAAACCGAACCGGGACAGCAATCCGCGCGAGCCGCGCCACTCCCAGGTGACTCGCACGGAGGCCTGATCCGCGGCCCTCTTTTCTTCGCCTTCTCGATTTTTCTTAAACATCGCTTTTTCTACAAAACGGTTTTTCTTAAAACCTTTTTTTTTATCTTTTCCGAATATTCGATATCGATTTCATAATCGAATATCGAATATGACGAACATCGAGAATATTAAATCGTGTGCAAGTTGTGTAATATTTGTACGCGATTTAATAAAATCATCGCTTTTTCAAAAAAAAATCAATTTCAAAAACAGACCGGGACGCGAGTCGCGCGCGTCCCGAGCGGGTCGCCTACTCGGGCGAGTCGCGCCTGACTCGGGCGAGTCGCCCGGCAGGCTGGAATACGACCCTCTTTCTTTCTTTTTTTTCGAACATCGTTTTTTGGACAAAATAGCATCTTTCGAGCGATATTTCAGATCTCGACATATTTTTACATTATTCATCGCATTCATATTTTCATCCGATTTATTCAATCGTTACTAACACGTTTGTTCGTCTTTTTAGCAATTTCTTCTTTTTATCATTTGTTTTATTATACTAAAACAAACCTCGCATGCTAAAATACAACTTTGACGTTAATTTTCATGCATTAAACGACTTAGCAACCCATTCAATTATTCACATGCTTAGGAAAATAATCTCTGCATATCATTTTCCCGTTCAACTAACGCGCGTATTAAAAAATCAAACGATATCCTAGTAGAGGCCGCTAATGTGCGGGCGGGGTTGGGTGTTCTTTATGAACTTCCCAACACGTACCCTCACCCCTTACTCAGAACCTCGGTTTCCGGATGTCCGAAACCATTGGCAACGAGAGTCATTCAATACACGATATCCGTATCGGTATCAAATGCTAAGGGACGAACCCAATAAACTCTGACATCGGAAATGGGCCGTATTTTGTACACGGCCCACTACGACATAGAGTGAGTTCGAACGGGCCCGAACTCCCACAAAGTTCGGTGGCGACTCCAACTTCGATTTAAATTTCAATTCGATCCATTCTCATATGGAGATTCATTCGCCTCCCCAAACCCCCGCGTGGCCGCGTCGGGGTGGACCTATGTCATGTCCACAATATTTTTATCGCTTTTACGACATTAACGATTAAATCGTCATATTAATTTGTAAAATCGTAATATTCGGCCTAAACTTATATAATATGATTATATTCTGTAAAAATGAGGTTTTTGATGATTTTTAATAATTTGGTATTTTTCTGATATTTTAGTTATCGATAATTGAATTATTACCGTTTACGGACAAAAACGATTAAAAGCCGATTTTCATTTCTAGTACTTAAACATTTTATTTTAATCGGAAATTTGACATGGGAAATCTTTCTGGTGAAAAAGAATTTTCTAAAAATTTTCATAATTTTTTGAAAATTTTAAGTGGGTGAATTAATTAATCACTTTAAATCATCATTTATCGTTAAAACCGTATTTGTCGTTTTAATTTCCGATTTTCTGGTCTTTTTTTTAAATCTGGAAAAAATTGATAGATTCTGGAAAATCATGATTTTTAAGTTTAATAATAATTTTTGGATATTATTGCGTAAATCGTTTGATAATTACTATTTTTATTAATCGTATTGTCGAAACTAATAATAATTAGGGAATTTTAGTTTTATAAATTTTGGAAACATCCTAATTAGTACTCCATAGTACTAAAGTGTTTAAGACATTAACTATCTTATAAACACTCGTATGATATTTCCATGATTTCATAAACCCAAATGTTCTCACTTTTACAATTAGTATCGTTAAGGCCGAAAGTATTAGTTTTATAAATATTTTTGCTATTTTGATATGATGCTATTTTTGTAAAGTTTCTAAATATAGAAGTTTCCTAAAATAGAAAGTTTCCTCTTTTGGAAGGCGATCCTTTTTCCCTTTTGTTCTCTTATCATTTACAATGATTATATCCTTTTGAATATCGATAATGGCTTTGTTTTGGAGTTATGAAATAAGGACAAGTGTGGGGTTAGAGTAATATAGTCTGGGATGTACGTTTTGTCATCAACTGTAAGGCTGGTGTGTCTTTATTGGGCACATTGGTTGTTGAACTGAGCATGGTTTGTGCTCAGGAGAGTGTGCATTGTGCCCTTAAACTGGATATGGTTTGTATCCAGGAGGAGTGTATACTACTTAAACCAGGACCTCGCTGCACGCAGTCCTTTTATAGTTGAGTTGCCTTGTTAAAGACTGGATTCTGTTGTGAATTAAGTCTACAGTTCTCGAAGCTAGTTTCCAGTGTTATCCTAGTGAAAGTCTAGCCTTGTGCACACTGATCAAATTTCCATAACGCCATTTTGAATATTTTTATTATTATCGATATAATTTGGTTTGCAGGTTGACAAATGTTTTATGTTTTCTTCGAAAAACTCATTTTTATTATATTGTTTCGTTACGTGAAGTTTTTCACTGAAAGCTTATTTTCCTTATAATGTTTT
Organism: Agrostemma githago; assembly: GCA_958450325.1. Lineage (NCBI taxonomy): Eukaryota > Viridiplantae > Streptophyta > Magnoliopsida > Caryophyllales > Caryophyllaceae > Agrostemma > Agrostemma githago. Next base: position 70,540,605 of record OY288242.1, on the reverse strand, counting down.
ACTGATTTTCATTTCTACTATTTTTCTATAGTAGTAATTACAGTTTTAAAATCCTGTTATACGGCTGGGAGAACGTTGACGTTGCTCCCCACTGATTGTGGCTGTTATGTTTTAACATGGCAGGTATATGTGTTTCCAGGTGTGGGCTAGCGAGCAGTGTAGATCCTGCTTATTTATTTTGAATAATTATGTCTTACAGATTGTTCAAACCCCTTTTGTGGATTTTTTTAAATTTTGGCCATTTTTATTCATGGCCTATTGTTTGACTTTACCATTTTAATTTACTAAGACATAGTTATAGTGTGTTTTAATCCCGACTCTACAGTGTTTCCGCCACTGTATCGCGTTAGAATTTCTAGGGGATTGCAGTTGGTATCAGAGCAACCCTGCGACCGTGCATTTGGCACCTAGCAGGGGTGGATTCTGGGTCATCGGTTATGCTGCCAGGTGCAACGAGGACGTTGCGTTCTTCAAGTGGGAGTGATTGAAACACCCCGCATTGATTGAAGATGTCCTATTTATGAGCTTTGCTTAAAGAGATTTGAAGTACTACTCATATCAACAAAGTGCACTTTCTTTTCTGGTCATCCATGTAAAAGAACTCCGCAATTAAGCGTGCTTGGCTAGGAGCAATCTTAGGATGGGTGACCTCCTGGAAAGATTTCCAGTGGGAAGGTTTCCAGGATGAGTATGAGTGAAAATAAACTCTGGGTTTGTTAAGGATTTGGAGAGAGAGTTTCAAACTCAATTTTCATTCAACATAAGCAGCTGCCTAATACAATGCAAATGGGCTAATGTAATCCCCTAGAAAATTTTAACGCAATACAGCGGTGGAAATACTGTAAAGTTGGGATTAAATCACACTGATGTTCTATATTTTAATAAAAGAACGGTCAATCGATACAAATGCCACTTTTGACAAAAGGGTTGAAAAAAAATTCTCCAAATGGGTTTATACAAATCCATAAATAAACATGAATGAAGAAAGAGTAGGATCCACGCTACCCGCTAGCTCACACCCAAAACCCAACAACAAATACCTGTCATGTTATAAACATAGCAGCCACATCAGTGAGACTAACTTGGACGTTCTCTTAGTCAGATTATATCATGTGAAAAATAACAGTATTACTATATCAAAATAATTAAAATGGAAAACATTAAAATGATATAATAAAAATAGCTTTCGGAGAAAACTTAAAATATTTGCCAACTTGCAAATCAAAACCAATCGATAATAACAATATTCAAAACTGGCGTTATGGAAATTCGATCAGTGTGCACAAGGCTAGACTTTCACTAGGATAATACTAAAATCTAGCTTCGAGAACTCAGACATCAACTTCACACGCAGCGAAGATCCAAGGTCTCTAACTAGACAACTTAACCATAATAGGACGACGACTTATCAATTTGAGGTCCTAGCTTAAGTAATATACACCCTTCTGGACACCAAATGTATTCAGTTCAACTGACGACGACTAACACGATGTGATATCTAGCTTAAGGGCACAATGCACATATACTCCTGGACACCAAATGTATCCAATTCAACAACCAATGCATCTCAAATGGATACACCAGCCTTATAGTTAATGGCAAAACAGTACATCCTAGACTGTATTACTCTAACCTCACACTTAGACTTATCTTTATACCATAACTCCAAAACAAATCATTATCGATATTCAAATGAAATAATTATTATAAATAATATTAAGATAAAAGAAATAAAATTTTTATTTTAAAAAGGTACCTTTCTATTTATAGAAACTTATTAATTTTAGAAACTTATTTAAAATGGAAATATTCTTATAGAAAATACGTAAGTTATTAAAATAAGTGAAATGTATCAAAATAGAATTTCTAACAAAAGTAACACTTTTTTGATATAGTCGTTATCGTGACTTAAAATATTTCTAAATTCATTATTCAAAATATAAATAAAATATAATAAGTCAATATATAGTCTTTATAAACATTGAGTAAAATCGCGTTAAAACGATAAATTTTAGAAAAGAGATGTTTTAAGAAAATGATATCAAAATCAAATGAGTCGACGGATTTTATAAATGAAATGAAATTTTACCAAGGTTTCAAATTATTTTTAGCAAATAGCTTTTATTAATAAATAATATGGATTTTATTAAAAATAGTCAATCGTAAACAAATGAGAAATTATTAGTGAAAATAGTTCCGACTAAAAATGTATTATAAACAAAAACGACTATTTTCTTATTTATTAATAGAAGTCGTAAAACAAAATTAATTTATTGAACAAGTATACGAATCTCGATTATAATATAAATATACGATTTTGAATTAAAATAATAAATTAATGAAATATGACAAAATTTATGAAATCGATATTATTTAGTTACTAATGTCACGATAACCAACAAAATATTATAACGATCATTAATAACAAAATCACTAGCGGTTTTGTAAAACGATATCGATTACTAGTAAAATATTTATAAAGCACGCGATTTAAAAGAATATTTTTAGCAAATAATAAATAGGTAAAAGTTAGAAAATCGAAAGTAAAGTATTTACTACACACTACTACTCAACATACGATATAATACAAAGTAACGTCCTAAAGTTACCTTAAGTCGATACTTGCATCGATCGCGTACTTGTCAATATGCATGGGCAGTAGATAGTAATAGGAGAGGAACGGAAAGATCAAAGTGAGAACGAAGATTGAGGAACGAAGAAGGATACATAATCAATATGCATGGGCAGTAGATAGTAGTAGCGACACCAACGAACAACATCAGAAACAGTAGCAAATAAACACGATGGCAACAGTTCGATGAAGAACAAAATGATAACAGCAGGAAGAGGTAACTCGATAACGTAAGACGACTGAAGCAACAATAACGAACAACAACATTCGAAGCACAAATAGCATGAACGTCAGCAGTGGCCAGCGGCAACCAAAACGCAATAGTACAGTAACAAGAAGAAGAAGAAGAAGAAGATCGAAACGAGAGCAACAAAACAACATCCACGACATAGCAGCAGCAACGATAATAGCAACAACAACAACAACATTGAACACAGACAATAATAACAACAAATTGACATCAGTGAACAGTAGTAAAACAAACAAAAAGAAGAAGAAAGAGAAGGAGACAACGTAACAATGAACGAAACCTAATAAAAAACAGCAGTACGGATATCACAGTAGCATTAGGTATGTAGACCAACGAAATTCTGAAACTTAAGCAACGATAACAACATTGACAGCAGAAGCAATGGTGAGCATATTGCATGAAAATTAGCACAATAGCAGCAGTAACAGATTTGATTAGAAAATAGAGAACAAAGTGACAAAGGCAGATGACGAACACAGGAGCAAATACACGCAACAATAGCAACGCGTTGCCCATCAGAGGATGAACGAAAGGAAGAAGGCACGAAAAGGATAGAAGTCGAATAAAAATTGAAACAACAGGATCGAACTTAAGACAAAAGAGAGGATATGAATGCTACCTTTCGAGCAAGCATGACAGCAGAAACCGTGTTGAACAACAGCGAACAAACAACAACATTAGAGTATAAATTTTATATTCGTGGTAAAAACATAAGGAGTAATCATTCATGGTAAATTAAATTTTATAAATCTTTAGAGGTCATTTTTTAAAAACATTATTGTAAAATAAATTATAAAAAATGAAATAACTAGATTCGTGGTAAAAAATGCTTTCATTAGAGTATAAATTTTATATTATTTGTTTCACATCATCTGAAGAATTTATTACATATAACAGTTTTAAAATTATTCTACGATAAATTATAATATGATGATGAAATTCTATACTCCCTTCTATTCCAAGTATTCCTCCCACGTTCCTTTTTGACCTTATTTTGGTTTTCTTCCCACTTTCCTTTTTTGGATATAATTATAATCATTCTTTATTCTTCCTTCAATTCTTTATTCTTTTCCTCCACACCTAAACTCACCACTTTTTCACTTTATACCCCACCTTTTACACTTCATACCCCACTTTCTATTCATCTTTCTTACTTTAACTCCACAATTTATTATTATTTACTCCCTCCTTGGTTTCCCCCCAAAAAAATTGGGGAGGAATACTTGGAATAGAAGGGAGTATTATAAATAAGAGTAATCATTCGTTCTTTAATATCTACCAAAAGTCTTTTGAATCTCAAAAAGAGTTCTTAGGACTATAAACCTTAAGTAATTATCCTACATCGAAAAATTATGATGAAGTGATGAAATTTTATATTATACGGAGTAAATAAGAGTAATCATTAGGTTTTAAATATCGACCAAGAAAATTTTGAAATTATCCCACATCGAAAAATTATGATGAGGTGATGGAATTTTATATTATAAATAATAGTAATCATTCACTTTTAAATATCAACAAAAAAAAAATTTGAGTCTTAAAAAGACTTTTAATATATAAGACTACGAACTTAAAATCATATCACAATGAAAAATTATAGTGAGGTGATGAAATTTTATATTATAATCAAGAGTAATGTCGGAGTATGTTGTATTTTTTTTCGTTTTAAAAAGAGCTCTTAAGACTATAAGCTTAAGTAATTATCTTACATCAAGAAATTATTACGAGGTGATGGAAGACTAGAAACTTAAATAAATTATCCCACATTGAAAAATTATGATAAATTGACGAATTCTATATTATAAATAAGACTAATCATTCGTTCTTAAATATCAATCAAAAGAACTTAATAAGTCTTAAAAAGTCTCTTAATAAGACTACAAACTTAAGTAAAAATAATCTCACATCGAAAAATTATAATAAGGTGATGAAACTTTATATTATAAGTAAGATAATCATGTGCTCTTAGATATTAAGCAAAAATCTTTTGACTCTTAAAAATATATTAAGACTATAAACTTAAGTAAAACTATTCCACATTCGAAAAATTATAAAGTTTCATCAAATAAAAATCTTTTGAGCATTAAAAAAGTTCTTAAGACTATACACTTAATAAAAAATTATAATAAGGTGATAAAATTTTATATTGTAAATAAGACTAATAATAATTCTTTCTTAGACATCAACCAACTTAAGGTATTCTCCCACATCAAAAAATTATGATAAGAGTAATCATTGTTTTTAAATATCAATCAACAATATTTGAGTTTAAAAAAGTTCTTAATAAGACTACAAACTTAAAATTATCCCACATCAAAACAATTAAAATAAGGTACAATGATGATTCTATATTATAAATAAGACTACAAATTTTAGTTATTTTATAATAAGGTGATGAATTTCTATATTATAAATAAGACTAATTATTTTTTCTTATAATGATATCAATCAAAATCTTTTGAGTCTTAAAAAACTCTTAAGAGCATAATAAGACGATGGAATTTTATTACAAATAAAAGTAACCATTTCTCCAAATTATGATGAGTTGATTAAATTCTATATTATAAATAAGACTAATCATTCATCTTTAGATTATCATATAAAAAGTTCTTATATTATAATTATAAAAATTTCTTAATAAGACTACAAATAAAGTTAAAATAGATTATCACATATCGAAAAATTATAACGAGGTGATAGAATTCTATGTAATCTTTCGTTCTTAGATATTAACCAACAATCTTTTGAAACTAAAAAAAGTTACTAAAACTAAGACTATATAGTTAAAGTATAATTATCCCGCATCGAAAAATTAAGATCGGTTGATGGAGTTCTATATGAGTATAAATAAGTGTAATCATTCGTCTATAAATAAAAGTTTTTAATTAGACCATATCTAAACTTAAATAAACTTAAATAAATTATCCTACATCGATAAAATATAATAAGGTAATTTTTTTATTATATAAATAAGAGTAATCATTCATCCAAAATATATAATAAGATGATCAAATTCGATTATATAAATAAAGAGTAATCGTTTGTCTTTTAACTTAGATTTAAAAACAAACTCTTTTAAGTCTTAAAAATAGCTCTTAAAACTATAAAATTAATTAAGTAAATTATACCACATCAAAAAATTATGATGAGGTGATGAAATTTAATACTCCCTCCGTATCTATATGTTCGTCCACTTTCAATATAATACTCCACCCATATATTAAACAAAGTGGACGAACATATAGATACGGAGGGAGTATCATAAATGAGTAATCTTTTGGTTTTAAATATCAACCAACAATCTTTTGAGTCTTAAAAAGTTTTTAAAAAGACTACAAACCTAAAATTATCCCACATCGAAAAAATTAAAATAAGGTGATGATTCTATATTATAAATAAGAGTAATCGTGCATTTTTCTGGGTCTTAAAAGCAGATTTTAAGACTATAAACCCTGAGTAAATTATTCTATATCGAAAAATTATGATGAGATGATAGAATCTTATATTATAAATAATACTAATATTTCGTTCTTAGATATCAATAAAAAAAATTATTTGTTCTTAGATTTCAATCAAAAAACTTTTGAGTCTTAAAAAATCTCTTAATAAGACTACAAACGTAAAATTATTTCCACATCGAAAAATTATAATAAGGTGATGAAATTTTATATTATAAATAAGAGTAATCATGTGTTCTTTTGAGTTTTAAAAAAAGCTCATAATACTATAAACTTAGCTAAAATTAAGTTTAATTACTAATATCATGTGATCATCTTATTTATTGTAATGACATAGTTTGATTAAATTTCTTATTTAACGAATGTACATCATCAATGTAGTTAAGCCAACTAACCCGTGCAACGCACGAGCTTTAATCTAGTGTGTGTGTGTGTATATATATTACAATTTTTAGGTAAAAAAACCTTTAAACTTCATTTAAACAAAAATCGTAAAAAAATTATAAAAATGAAATAAGTAGATTCGTGGTAGAAAATGCGTTCATGAGTATAAATTTCATATTATTTGTTCAAAAAAAATATAATGAATTTATTACAAATAAAATGGTCATTATCTTCTTCTTTCTATTAAAGAAGGGACCAAGGGCAGTGACGTGGCACTACCTTAATCCTAGGATTTTCAAATAATCTCTTCTTAAACAATCCTCTTAATCACTCTTTTAGGCCTAAATGAAGCTTTGTGAGTGTGAATCCGTTTTTGCGTTCACACTTGCATTGGGTCTCCATTCAACACGGTAAAAGAGGATCGTCATTCTACATCTAATGGCATTAAATGCCCTCATCTACAATTGCAAATGCAAATTTTGATTACACGAGAAACTGAGCATTGAAAATCACAAATCAAAATTACTCCTAAATCGAGTTCCAATGCAAGTCAATTGATTACATACTTTACATTATACGAGTATAATTTAAAAGGGCCAAATATTCGCATTTCAGAAACCATCTCGACATATCTCTCATAATATTCCTTCGGCTTATTCTCAAAAGTGGTCGTTCAAACGTATTTGTATAGCAGCACTCTTGCAACGTTGTCTACAAATATGGTAGTCCACAAACACAGTAGTCTTAAATCTGCATGTTATATTAGTTCATAATTATTTTTTCATGTTGTATTAAGTGGTTTATTTATGAAAAAAAATTGAGATAAAGCACATAATTGAAGTTTTTCAATTTAGTCACTAACCTGATTTTGGTAGATCTGAGATAGCTTATGATCAATTGATCTATGTCTCTTTCCGCTCATTTTCTTGGCAACGTATTCTATCTTCTCTCTACCTGTGCAGAATGACAATGGCAAGGACACTATAAGGATACTCTCGTCCATTGCAGGTGGATTGAGAAGAAAACCTTGGAGATGATATCCACAATTTGGCCGTTATTAGGGAAATTAATGAGGTTATGGAATATCTATTTATTGACGATAAGGTAAATTACTCATTGTGTTGTCCTCTTCATAAAGTAGATATTGTAAATTTTTTGTGTTGCTGACAGTTTCATATAAGTATATCAAACTTACATCCTTTTGTTTTCTACAGTCAACCAGGTGCACCTTCATGATCACAACTTAATGCATATCAGAGATGCGAAGGGTCATTTATGTGCAAGAATTTTTGAAATCAGTAATATTATGATGTACTCCGTAAAACATAGATTTTCATAATCACATGACTAAATTAGATCATATAGTCCCCTCCAATATGCCTAAATATTACTCTGTGTTAGATTATACAGTTTGAGTTTAATAGTTATATACATTCTCATTTCTAGTAGCAAAAGAAGAAGGCTCTCACTATCCATGACAATGGTAACAAAGGTAATAAAATATTTTATTAAAGAGTTTGAAACACAAATATGCAAAACACCATTTAATCTTTCAATTCTACTCAGTAAACCCAAGAAGATGATACACCAGCAGCAAAGCAAAGAAAATGCAGAAACACAAGTTAAATAAATATCTATCTCCAGGTTAGTCCAGAAAGGTTTTTAGTTATTATTACACCCAGCATTATTAGAAATTCTATCATTTTCGTTGGCAAAAAAAAAGAAATTCTATCATTTCTATTCTTTTAGTTCTGTTTATTATAATTTCATATACGACATTTTTTTATAGGCAAAATTAGAATGTAGACAGACATACCGTGTATTTTTTACACGCTAAATAACTATTAATGGATGGTTCCTATTCAACAAAAGGCAATGGTTATACTCGATTTACGAAGCAAAATGAAAATAATAGTTGAATGGTAACGTGAAAATAACATGTGAATAGCAGCTACAACCGTGGCCTTCAGGGGATTCGACTTACACCTTTCCCCAACCCATATTGTCCAAAACGTGCTGAAGCTTTGAAGGAAGTTAGAAATTATCTTCCCTACTCTCAAGTTGAAGCTCTATTACTCTTTTAAAGCCATTTTGTTAGACTTGACCATTTTTCACATTTCCAAGAAATCAATTCTGTGTATTTTCAAATGTCTTGACAATACCATGAACGATAATTAAAGATTATCGTCCACTAATCAAAAAAATACAATGGAACAAGCACAAAGAAGCATATTTTTGCTCACCGAAGGAAAATAATAAAAAAAAACATAAAAAATCAAAAATCGTGACACAGTTATGAATGAACTTGCAATCAAGTATCACAGGCATGTCACAAAAATATGGATTACAAAAAATAAATAGTCACAGATCCAACAATTATTCATAAATCAAAGGATGAACGAGAAACATGTACTCAAGCTTATTGGAATAGTATATGAACATTCTGCAGTTACACAAACAGTGTGCATCCAGTGAACTACGCCGTGATTGATTACATGCATGTTGATCGATTTTTGTTCATCATAATTCATCTATGTGGATTTGTATGTGTGTCTGACGCTTGAATGGGGTTAGGGTTTTTTTTTGGGGGTTAGGGTTTCTTTTAAGTTTGGGGCTGAGGGCTTCTATTTGGGAGGTGAGTTTCAATTTTTTAAAAAGAATTGATATTGCGTTATCTGTAGTAGGTCAAGAGATGGAAATCGGGTTAGTCGGATCAGGTTTGTATCGAGTTAAATCGGGTAGATGGATTCCGCCCATTCCGGTTATGTCAGATGAGCATATTCTTTTGGGTCGAGTAGGTCACAGATTAGTCATAGAAAACCCCCACTCATTCAAATAAGAGTAAGTATCATATCGTAAGTCATAGACAATCAGACCCTCTATTAATTCATTCGGTCTCTTTTAAAACGGTTATATCCGTCGTAAGATTAAAATGGTTCAAATAATTACCAACTTGACTAGATAAGTCTTTGTTTACCTATTTTCCATAAACTTTACTTTTATCTTATTTCTCTAATTTGGTACCTATTTGATCCGTTATAAGTTTGTGACCGATATTTCTGTCACAAACAATAATTTGTGCTATTAATATCACTTAGAAGGAAAAATATTAGTTATAAAATTAAGTCATGAGTATCTCAATAATACTCCCTCCGTATCTATTTGTTCGTTCCCTTTGTCTCATACTCACTCCTGTGAGGAGTATTTTGATAAAAGTGAACGGGTATATAGATACAGAGGGAGTACTATATAGCAAATCGTCTCTTGAAATTCCGTTTGAATAATATACGAGTAATTGTCTGACCTACTTCAATAATTTTAAATTCCAATTTTTATGATTCTGATCAATACACTAACTTAGAGTAAAACAAGTGCGGTCACACACCTACAAATGTTTAACTTATGAAATCCGTGAAGTTGTAATTACTCTTTGAATTTAAACAAAACTGATCATTTTCAGTCAAATAAACCTACAATTTTCATCAGTAGCTTAAATTCTTCACAAAACTAAGAAACAACGTGAAACAACAAAGTATTTAGAATTGTCAAATGGGTCGGATGGGTTGAGTCTCATATTGGGTCCGAATACCGGTTGGGTTATACAGGTCACGGGTTGAGTTAAGGTCGGAGTACGAGCAAGAAATAGTTGGAAACACCTAATTTTTTTAGGTGTTTGGTAGTAATTAGCATTATTAAATTACGGATTAAAAAGAAAAAAAAGAAATGGTTAGATAAAAAAAAGATGGACGAAAACGGGTAACAACATGATGTTCCACGACTGTTACACTAAATACAAAAATGTTATCTAGAAATATGGGACACTAAATACAACCGTTTAGATTTAAATTTTATTCATTAATGATTTACTTTAATTTGGAGTCCGATTTATGTTAGTAAAATACCCGTTTGCATCGAATAAAATAATTGAAAAGTGTTTACGCTTCTATAGTAATTGGAACTGACAATCACGGGGTCAATAGATTGGTCGCGCACTGTTTACAGTTTCAACTCATAAAAAGGTTTTGATACACATCACGAGTCCTGCTACATCAAAACACGGCCCAGAATTACAAATATATCACAAGGTTATTGAAACATCGTCATTTAGTTTACGTGTCAACGTGGTGTTTTTTAATAGGTGATTAAAGTTTCTACTACGTCTTTAATGATCAATCAATTCTCTCTAGCAAAGAAAAATGTACAATCCCGTGACAACTACAATTATTCAACCCCGTGATTTGTCACGGGTATATATAACAATAATTCCTCCTATTATTTTTATGTAACTAGTGTGATACCCGTGACACCGTCATGGGGTTGTGAACTTTTTTTGAAAATAATCGGAAGTTAGTAATACTGAAACATATCTCATGTAGATCGGTAGAGACAACACAAATATTATTACCAACATTTGATAAAAAGAATCATATAATAAACGAAGGTGCTTACCTTGCAATATGCTGACATTAATTTACGTATTTGTAATTTAAGATAATCCAACATATTGAAAAAGAAGATTAGTGTGACACCCGTGACACGCCACAAAGTTATGATATAGATATGGAATAGCTAAACGGCCAGAAAACACATTATTAAAAAATGGTAAAACTAATACAAATACGAAAAGGTAGTAGACATGCCCCTTAAAAAGCACATTGTGATTTAAGCAAACCTATATAATATCAGTTAAGTTCAAAAAGACATAGCGTACCTATATTCTAAATGCTTGTAAAAATATAAGAATCGTGAAATCAAATAATTTTGTCACTTCGAAACTCGTTTTCATTGGAAAGCAAACGAAAAATCTTTCATTATCAAGTACTTGAAATGACACGTTAAATTTTTTGATTTGAAACCTGACCCGGTCAATCGGACCCGTTGGATCAAACTTAATTTATAAAAATTAATAAAATATTTATATTCATATACCCTCACTGATTTTTTATGTTTGCCCCATTTCAAAAATATATATACTTTTCTTATATATTGAAGAAATGAGGTAAACATTTTAAAACGAAAGGAGTATTATATTTGGATTCAAAAAATAATGTACTTTTGATGATTTAAATTACAAATACAAACAAATATTCAATTTAGTACAATCTCTTTTACGGAGTACTCCCTCTGTCCACTATTTATCGCCCCACTCCATTAAAATACTCCTCACATATATTCATGAAGTGGGGCGATAAATAATGGACGGAGGGAGTATCATTTTATAATAAATTAATTATTAAAATTTGATTTTAATATTTTAAACGTATACATTATAATCAAAGAGTATAATAATAATATTATTTAAATAATAATATTGAAAAAAGTATCAAACAGCAGAACCTTGTTAATTTATTAGCATTAGTCAATCTCGTTATATACTAACCAATTAAGTAGAGGAACTTCGTTATATGCATGGTTAGTAATAACATTAAGTGTGACACATCGTTTTAGGGTAGAAGCTTTGATTACTTTTTTTTTAAGTTTGAACACAATGGCCAAGCATGCCTCAACATATTTAGTCCCAAAATAAAATTTAGAGGGATTGTTAAGGAGACTCATATTGTTAATTGTTCTCTAATTATAGTGTCACATCATAGCCCTTGGTCACTTCTTTAATAAATAGATGATTAGTGTTGAATGTCGGTCTCATGCGATGTTAAACTAATTCAATTGTATTTATAGGTATATTGAAGTGAACATCTGTAAAAAGAAATTGAACAATAGTGGTTAGCAATTTGTATTTATATGATTTACTGTTTTAACAATGAGTAAGGAAGTAAATGGGTCCGATGAGTATTTTATTTTTACAATCTTAATAGTAAGTAATAAAGTTATCTAGTGGCCAACCTATTGGATTTTAGTGTGTGAAGGTTATGGGTTCGATTCGCTTTGGTGCCACTTTTGAAGAAATTTTTCCTTACCTTTTCAAGAATTACTTAGTTGTGAGATTAATCTATATTAGGTAAGTTGAATAGGTAAGTTGAATGAGAAAGCTAGATTTCTAAATAGTGGATTGTTGTTGTGCCATCTCATTAAATATGGTCTCTTCTTTAATATAAAGGGGATGTTTGGTAGTAATTAGCATTATTAAATTACGGATTAAAAAGAAAAAAAAGAAATGGTTAGATAAAAAAAAGATGGACGAAAACGGGTAACAACATGATGTTCCACGACTGTTACACTAAATACAAAAATGTTATCTAGAAATATGGGACACTAAATACAACCGTTTAGATTTAAATTTTATTCATTAATGATTTACTTTAATTTGGAGTCCGATTTATGTTAGTAAAATACCCGTTTGCATCGAATAAAATAATTGAAAAGTGTTTACGCTTCTATAGTAATTGGAACTGACAATCACGGGGTCAATAGATTGGTCGCGCACTGTTTACAGTTTCAACTCATAAAAAGGTTTTGATACACATCACGAGTCCTGCTACATCAAAACACGGCCCAGAATTACAAATATATCACAAGGTTATTGAAACATCGTCATTTAGTTTACGTGTCAACGTGGTGTTTTTTAATAGGTGATTAAAGTTTCTACTACGTCTTTAATGATCAATCAATTCTCTCTAGCAAAGAAAAATGTACAATCCCGTGACAACTACAATTATTCAACCCCGTGATTTGTCACGGGTATATATAACAATAATTCCTCCTATTATTTTTATGTAACTAGTGTGATACCCGTGACACCGTCATGGGGTTGTGAACTTTTTTTGAAAATAATCGGAAGTTAGTAATACTGAAACATATCTCATGTAGATCGGTAGAGACAACACAAATATTATTACCAACATTTGATAAAAAGAATCATATAATAAACGAAGGTGCTTACCTTGCAATATGCTGACATTAATTTACGTATTTGTAATTTAAGATAATCCAACATATTGAAAAAGAAGATTAGTGTGACACCCGTGACACGCCACAAAGTTATGATATAGATATGGAATAGCTAAACGGCCAGAAAACACATTATTAAAAAATGGTAAAACTAATACAAATACGAAAAGGTAGTAGACATGCCCCTTAAAAAGCACATTGTGATTTAAGCAAACCTATATAATATCAGTTAAGTTCAAAAAGACATAGCGTACCTATATTCTAAATGCTTGTAAAAATATAAGAATCGTGAAATCAAATAATTTTGTCACTTCGAAACTCGTTTTCATTGGAAAGCAAACGAAAAATCTTTCATTATCAAGTACTTGAAATGACACGTTAAATTTTTTGATTTGAAACCTGACCCGGTCAATCGGACCCGTTGGATCAAACTTAATTTATAAAAATTAATAAAATATTTATATTCATATACCCTCACTGATTTTTTATGTTTGCCCCATTTCAAAAATATATATACTTTTCTTATATATTGAAGAAATGAGGTAAACATTTTAAAACGAAAGGAGTATTATATTTGGATTCAAAAAATAATGTACTTTTGATGATTTAAATTACAAATACAAACAAATATTCAATTTAGTACAATCTCTTTTACGGAGTACTCCCTCTGTCCACTATTTATCGCCCCACTCCATTAAAATACTCCTCACATATATTCATGAAGTGGGGCGATAAATAATGGACGGAGGGAGTATCATTTTATAATAAATTAATTATTAAAATTTGATTTTAATATTTTAAACGTATACATTATAATCAAAGAGTATAATAATAATATTATTTAAATAATAATATTGAAAAAAGTATCAAACAGCAGAACCTTGTTAATTTATTAGCATTAGTCAATCTCGTTATATACTAACCAATTAAGTAGAGGAACTTCGTTATATGCATGGTTAGTAATAACATTAAGTGTGACACATCGTTTTAGGGTAGAAGCTTTGATTACTTTTTTTTTAAGTTTGAACACAATGGCCAAGCATGCCTCAACATATTTAGTCCCAAAATAAAATTTAGAGGGATTGTTAAGGAGACTCATATTGTTAATTGTTCTCTAATTATAGTGTCACATCATAGCCCTTGGTCACTTCTTTAATAAATAGATGATTAGTGTTGAATGTCGGTCTCATGCGATGTTAAACTAATTCAATTGTATTTATAGGTATATTGAAGTGAACATCTGTAAAAAGAAATTGAACAATAGTGGTTAGCAATTTGTATTTATATGATTTACTGTTTTAACAATGAGTAAGGAAGTAAATGGGTCCGATGAGTATTTTATTTTTACAATCTTAATAGTAAGTAATAAAGTTATCTAGTGGCCAACCTATTGGATTTTAGTGTGTGAAGGTTATGGGTTCGATTCGCTTTGGTGCCACTTTTGAAGAAATTTTTCCTTACCTTTTCAAGAATTACTTAGTTGTGAGATTAATCTATATTAGGTAAGTTGAATAGGTAAGTTGAATGAGAAAGCTAGATTTCTAAATAGTGGATTGTTGTTGTGCCATCTCATTAAATATGGTCTCTTCTTTAATATAAAGGGGATATATGGAGTAACAAAGATACTCTGATACGAGTAGCATTAATGAATAAGCTTACGAAAATGGGATACGAGTAACATTAATGAATAAGCTTACGAAAATGGGAAAAAAAATTTAAAAGACTGCGTATTGTTGTAGAGAGGATTCAAACTCGTGTCCTCACACAACATAAACTCTTTGGTTCCAGCTAGAAGTGATCATGGGCCGGGCCAATGCAGGCTTGGGTCGGGCCTAAGTAATAAAAATGGCCCACATGAGCGGGTTGGGCCAAACGAGTGGGCCTACTTTTTAAGCTCAAACCCGGCCCTAGCAGGCTAGTACGGGCTTTTTGGGCCAAAATGGACTTTTTGGGCCCTATAATTTAATGCTCTCGTATGAAATAAATATCTTAATATCATTGTTTAATAAGTTAAACTAATGTGTTTTGTTTATAAATTTTATAATTTCGTTAAAAATTAATTATAAACAACATATCGACATATATATATATATCACTTTAAATATTATATACTCCGTAATTAATAACGTAACAAATTTAAAATGTTTATAAAATATAAATGAATATAATATATACTTGTATTGGGTATTACTTTGAGTAATTACGATCATATTACGGAGATATTAATCATAAATTACGTATAACTATATAAGAATTTCTAAAGAGAGTTATAATCTTATCACTAACTTTAAAAAGTAGTAATAAAAAGTACTCCCTCCATTTCATTGAAAGGTTCCATCTAAAAAATGGCCCATTTTTTAAGAAAAATAATAAAATATTCAAAAGTAGAGAGAGTAAAGTAGGTGGGCCACTTAAGGTAAGAGAGAAAAGTGATACCAAATAAGAAAGTGGAAGTTATCAAAGAAATTTACCAAAAAGAAAAAGTGGAAGCTTTCAATGAAACAGATGGAGTATCTATTTTTATTAAGTATGGGCCGGGCCGGGCCAAATTTTGGGCCAAATTCGTGGCCCAAACCCGGCCCAAAAACACTTCGGGCTTTTTAGGGCCGGCCCATGAGTTTTTTTGGGCCATAATATAAGGCCCAAGCCCTTCAAAAAAGCGGGCCGAACCGGGCCAGGCTTATGGGCTTGGGCCATTTGATCACCTCTAGTTCCAGCATGGTACGACCACACTACAATGTCCTTTGTTGTTATTAAATGCCCTATAACTTATATAAATTGACTTCAACCTGATGAGGCCCTCGCAAGTTGGGCCCCGGTTCTTGGAACCGGGTCAACATGCTAATTGACGGGCCTGCGGACTATCGTTACAACGAAAAATCCGTCGGAGATTCACAGGTTGCAACGGACGGGCAACCTCTCATAAATTACACAAATTCTTGTTTGCGATAGTCATATCCGTCATTTTAATTTGACGGATCAAATATATTCATTTAGAAGGAAAAAGATAAAAGCAAAATCCATGGATGATACTTATGCTTTGACCTTATTTATCTAAACGATCCGTATTTAACCCGTTATATCAATGCGATGGATAGTTCCGTTGCAACAATCTTCTTTCTATTAAAGAAGGGACCAAGAGCAGTGAGGTGGCAGCTTAATTAGTCTAGGTTTTGCAAGTAATCTAATCTTAAGCAAAGGCCTTAATCACTCTCTTAGGACTAAATGAAGGTTTGTTAGTGTGAAACCGTATATGCGTTCACACTTGCAGCCAGCAATTTTAAAAAATCCTCAATTGGCTAATATTCAAAACGTTTTTGAAAAAAAAAAGACTCAATTAATGCCTCGGCAATTGAGGATGCAATTAATCAGCCTACACAATACAATTGAGGATGCAATTGACAATTGACACTACAATTAATGATCTGGGTAAATAAAATACTAACATGCTTCGTGTACTGTACAATCAATTTGGCAACCTCTTCGTATACTGTATGTTCACCACAATTGTCATGTTTTCCAATGCAATCCAATTCATTGCTTTTCTGTT
The DNA here is from genome assembly GCA_958450325.1 of Agrostemma githago. Taxonomy (NCBI): domain Eukaryota; kingdom Viridiplantae; phylum Streptophyta; class Magnoliopsida; order Caryophyllales; family Caryophyllaceae; genus Agrostemma; species Agrostemma githago. The sequence continues at coordinate 70,523,482 of OY288242.1, read as the reverse complement.
GTTTTGATTTAAAAGGAACACCACATGTTTAATTTGCACCATTACAACATATCACATTCACTCTTCTCCTTCTCATATTTCTTCCCATATCGACAAACAACAACATCAATAACACACCAACAACAATCAACCCGGCAGCAGTAGCAATAAGAGGGAAAAACGACTCACGAAACATAATAAACAAGAGCAGAGAAAAGGTAGCAGCGATATGACAAACAGATCGCACAACTGACGAGACGGACCCACCTAAAACTGAATCCCGCGACCACGGCGGCGGAGGAGGCAAAGTAGGTTGATGGCGTAGGATGATGGGTGATGAGTAGACTGATTTTATTTCGTATTTAGTGTTGGTTGGGAAATCGATTTGGGTATTTAGGGTTTGGTAATTCATTTACATTCTTGTTGTTAGTATAGGGTATGTATTTAGGATAGATTTAGAGATGAAATTAGCTTTAATTATTGATTCTTGGGTGGCCATGGTTTTGGGTTGCTGCCATTGTGAGGATGAAAATAATGGCCAAGATGTGAGTTGTTGATGGTGGGTGGGTGACTAATGGTGAATTGGTAACCGTAACCTTTCCGTAAACTGTTTCGACTGCTTTTTTCTACCGTTATTTAAGTAAAAAAAATAGATGCAATTTTTTTATTAATTTAAATAATACTTCCTCCGAGTTTCCATCATTTACCCATTTGCTTTTGGGTGAAAAATAAGAAAGAGAAAATGAGTGGTTAAAAAAATAGATGGAGAGAAATTGGTGGATAAATGTGAACCATATGTTTATGGCCAAAAGTAGAAAATGGGTAAAAGATCCAACCCAATCCAAAAATGAAAATGGGGCAATGTTAGAAACTCGGAGGGATTATTATTTTAAAACTCTTTAGTTACGATGTTAACATGTAAAATCAATTTTTAAATTTTTTTTAATAATTAATTTATTATTAAATGATAAAAAAATATGTTGAATTGAATATTTGTTTACATTTATAATTTAAATTATCCAAAGTATTATAAATCCAAATATAATACTCTCTTTGTTTTAAATTTTTTTACCCCATTTCCTCAATATGTGTGACGATCCTAAGGAGTATATGTGATTAAAATGGGGCAAACATCACGGGTGTCATTTCTAATCTTTCTTTTCAAGGTTGTAGAATGTACTCGGGTGAAGCCTTAGAAATTCATTTAATGTCATGGGTGTCACACTAATCTTCCTTTTCAAAGTTGTAAATCGGGTTATCTTAAATTGCAAATATGCAACTTAACGTCACAGACTCAAAGGTAAACATTTTCGTTTATTATATGAATCTTTTTATCAAGTCGGTAATAATCACATTTGTTGTCACTACGTCTACATCCAATGTATCTCAATCTGTCTAATTTCCGATTATTTTTTTAAAAAAATTCACAACCCCGTGACGTGTCACGAGATTTAACACTAGTACTTACCCCATAAACTAAACCTTTTCTTGCTCCCTCTCGGCCTCTCCCTCTTTCGTTTAATATATCATAAATAAAATAAAATAAAATAAAATACGAAACCCCAATTTCCCTACCCATTCGACCCCTAACCCTAAACCCTCACCTGACCCCCTCCCCTCTCCGGCTGCCACTCCCCTCCTTTTCGGCGCCTCCTTCCTCTGCCGGCGCCTCCCTCCTCTGCCACGACTCTCTCTCCGGTTCTTCTCCTCTTCCCTCTCCCTCTTTTTTATTTTTCTATTTTCGTTTGTTTCTTCATTTCTGGTTTCTTTACGGTGTATATGTTAAACAGTAGTGATAGAAGTTGCGAATGATGATGTTAATAAAATTGAAATTGATTAAGAAGAATGTTAAAGAACGTAGCTAATTAAGAAGGTGGTGAAAACTTAGTTAGAAAAAGGTGCTGTGGGTTGGGTAAGTAAATATGGAGAAGCTTGCTTGCATTGGACCATGGTTTCTTAGTATAGAGTATAAAACTATAAATAATGTTGGGAAATGAAATGAAGAGAATGTGGAGAACCAAGCAAGTTTGAGTAACATATGTACAAAGTGAAGAAGAAAGTGGGTTGGTTGGTTGGCCGTAACAAAAAAAAAGAAGTCTTATGGAGTAGTACTGTATTATTTTTGAAGGATTGATAAATAGATGGTGATTTCAATGGTGCGTGTATGTTTTTGATGATGAAATATATAGAAAGAGAAGACATTAGATTAATACTAATGGAGGTAATTTACACTACAAGAAAAACAGTCCCTAGCGTCCGCTTGGTTGGCGTCCTGGGCATATTGACGCCTACATGGCGTCTGAAAATACTTCCGGGCGTCCACCGTCAGACGCCAAACTTGGCGTCCGACTGAGTTTGAAGGACGAAATTCAGGCCAACAGGCGTCCACAGGCGGAAGCCATATACCGCAAATGGCGTCCACTGTCGGACACCAAAGAGAAGTTACGGGCGTCCACATGGCGTCCGATAGTGGACGCCCGTCGGTTTGTTTCGGCGACAAATACCCGCCCACCCCCCTCTCCCCCTTCACTCTCTAAAAAATTTTTTATCTCTCTACACCCTCTCCACACTCCCTCGCCGATTCCATTTCAAATTCCTCTCCAATTTTCATACTTTTTCTTAATTTGTGGTATATTTTCTTACTTTACTTAGTTCTTATTCATTATAATTAGTTCTTATTTTTGATTGTTATCGTTATTTATTGATAGTTTGCTCGTTAATATTGTTTAGGTCTAAATTTCGATTAGGTTGATTAGTTTAGCCCAAATTCGCTTAGGTTGATTAGTTTAGTTGAAATTCGATTAGGTAGATTAGATTTGCCCATCACAATTATGATTAGGGTTTGATGAAATTGGTTGAATTGAGCTAGAATCACCTCTAGGGCCTTCCGTGAAGTTTTGTGTGACTTAGGACGGACCAAATGGTGTCGTATTAATGCCGGATTTTCCCGAAACCACTTCTACCCTGATTGGGGTTGTGTTTTGTTCGGTTGAATTTGGATTACATTGATAAATTAGCTACAGTTTTTGTAAATTGGGATTAAATTGTGATTACATTTGTGATTAAATTCGGTGACTAATTTTTGTATGGTCAATTAAAAATTAATAAGAGAGTTGCAAATTAAAAAATTGGGTTTACTTTGACGTATTAAGTTAAATTGAGGACACTCAGCTATGGAAATTAAGTTAGAGAAATTAAGTTTAAGTTAAGTGGTGATTAAATTTTCGTTTAGTAAGTTCTAAATTAAGTTACGGAAATTAAACTTTTATTTGTTATATATATTTTTTGAACATAGAAAATGAAGAGAGTTGAACGCAAATGGATGTATGAGGGTAGACTTGATAAGAAGAGACGTCTCACCGTAGAATTTTTGAGGGGTGTGGAATCATTTGTCGAGGTCGCTAAAAAGTCAGTAGACTATGCATCGAGGGGGGAGGTTAGGTGTCCGTGCACTAAATGCAAGAACATTAAATTTTTTGATGTCCTTGTAGTTAAGGAACATGTCATCTATAATGGTTTTTCATCAAATTATTATAATTGGATTTGTCATGGTGAGCCAGCTCAGTCTGAGGAACCCGAAAACCGTCAAAATGAGGGGGGTTTGAGAGGTATGATAGTTGACGTAGTGGAGTGCAACTTGTTTAACAACGAGAACACATATGGGAATGACTCACCCAACCAACACGACTCACCTAACCCACAAGAACCTAACCCACGAGCGAAGGCGTTCTTCGACATGTTGAACGCTTCGGAGAAACCGTTATATGGAGGGTGCGAGGTGACTTTGTTAGAAGTCGCATCTATGGTAGTCAGCCTTAAATGTGAGTTCAACCTACCCTTTGCTTGTGTCGATGGTATTGCTGCCTTGCTTGAGAGAGTAATCCCGAAAGACAATATCATGACCCAAACTTTCTACACAACCAAAAAAGTTGTGAAGGGCCTTCAACTCCCGCATCAGAAGATTGATGCTTGTCCAGATGGATGTATGTTATTTTGGAAAGACGATGCGATGCTAGATGAATGTAAGAGATGTGGTAAGGGTAGGTATAAGATGGTTGAGGGGGATATTGTTTTGAGGGGTAGAAAAGGGAAAAGCGGTGTTAGGGGTAAGAAACCGATCCCAATAAGTCAGCTTACGTACTTCCCTATTGCACCAAGGCTTCAAAAATTGTATGCCACAAAAACCATAGCGGAGCAAATGAGGTGGCACAAGGAGGATATTAGGGTATCGGGGAATATGTGTCATCCGAGTGACGGCGAGGAGTGGAAGCGTTTCGATAGACTACATCCCCACTTTGCGTCAGAACCCCGAAATGTAAGGCTAGGGTTGTGTACTGATGGATTTGCACCTTTCGGCCAATTTGGTAAGTCGTACTCTTGTTGGCCTGTAATGATCACACCTTATAACCTACCTCCTTGGTTGTGTTTGAAACAGCCTTTCATCTTTCTATCACTTATTGTGCCTGGTCCCAAAAATCCAAAAAATCATTTGGATGTTTACTTGCAACCTGTTATTGAGGAATTGAAACAAATGTGGGAGGTAGGGGTCGAAACATATGATGTCTCTCTTAGACAAAACTTTCAGTTGAAAGCAGCTTTGTTGTGGACTATAAATGACTTTCCCGCATACGGTATGCTCTCGGGATGGTCTACTGCGGGTCAAAAAGCGTGTCCGTGTTGTATGAAAGAGAGCAAAGCTTTTTATCTCCCAAATTCTAGTAAAATTAGTTAGTTTGACTGTCATAGACAGTTCCTATCAGAGGGTCACCCGTATAGGAAGAATAAGAAGGCGTTCAAGAAGGGTGGGGTTGTGCTTGACGACGCACCTGATCGACTCCCAGGAGATGAAATATGGGAGTTGATTTCCGAGTACCCGTCCACTGTTGACGGAACCGATCAGGAGTTCAAAGACCTGAAAAAGTTGAAAAATGGTTGGTTTAAACGTAGCATATTCTTTGACCTACCATATTGGAGGACTTTGTTACTTCGTCACAATTTAGATGTGATGCACATAGAGAAAAACTTCTTCGAGCAGTTGATTCACACTGTAATGGATGTGGAGGGGAAGAGTTGTGACACTGCCGGCTCCCGGCGAGATGTAAAGATTTTTTGTGACCGTCCTCAGCTGCACATAAAACGGGATGGGTCCAAACCGAGAGCCTTGTTCACACTTGACAAGGCCCAGAGAAAGGCGTTGTTGGAGTGGGTACAGAAGTTGAAGTTTCCTGATGGGTACGCCTCCGACTTCAAACGCTATGTTGATCTTAAGAACCTAAAACTGCAAGGGTTAAAGAGTCACGACTGCCATGTCTTTATGGAGAGGTTACTTCCGGTAGCTCTAAAGCAACTTCTGCCACCGACGGTGTGGAATTCTATAACTGAGATATCTCAGTTTTTTCGAGATTTGTGTTCGTCTACAGTAACAAGTGAGGACATGACTCGGCTGGAGGATCAGATTCCACAAATACTATGCAAACTCGAGATGATCTTCCCACCGTCGTTCTTTAATTCCATGGAGCATCTACCGGTCCACTTGCCCTACGAGGCTAAGGTTGGAGGACCTGTCCAGTATAGATGGATGTACCCATTTGAAAGGTACATAAATTTTTGTAACTTTATTTATAAATTTAATTTAAACATAGCTAACTTTTATTAATTAAAATACATAACTTGTTTATTTAGGTTCCTCAATCATCTGAAGAAGAAAATTGGTAACAAGGCTAGGGTAGAGGGTTCTATTTGTATGCATATTTGACAGAAGAGATTGCGAACTTCTGCTCCCTATACTTCGAGAAAGACATCCAAACAAAAACCAAGAACCTGAACCTAGAACATTCGGTTTCCATTGATCCTACTATACCAGAGTTTTTTCAAAAGAAGGACGATGAAGGAACTTCATCCGTCGAGGGTTCTAGGGTACTAGATGAGAAAGAGTACAACCGAGCGCACCTTTACCTACTCTCTAATTGTGAGATCTTAGAGCCTTATGAGAAACAATTTGTAACTGAATATGTCGCTTTGAACCCTGACGTGAACCCTGATGACGTTTGGAGTAAGCACGATGAACATTTTCCTAAGTGGCTAAAGGATCACGTAGTTGCCTTAGACATACGTGATGATTTGGTTAGAAGTTTGGCTTACGGACCAGTGCGAGTTGTTAAAACCTGGAACCGGTACACAGTGAATGGGTTCAATTTTCACACATTCAACTATGGTAAAAACAAGGCTAGATGTAATTTCGGTGTCAGTGTGACATCTCTTGATGGTGATGAGTACTACGGCATTTTGGAGGATATTTTTGAGTTGTGTTATGCCGGCAAAGAACGGGGGTATAGAGCTGTGGTGTTCAAATGTGAGTGGAAAGACAGCTCCGTGAACGGAACCCGGGTGCATGAACGTTACAAGATCGTGGAAGTTAACCACACCCGGAAATATCCTACTTACGATCCGTTCATACTCGCGCACCAGGCCAAGCAAGTCTACTTTCCTCCTTCCCCGTACACGAGAAATGACATAAATCAAAGTCAATGGTGGGCAGTCTTTACGACAAAACCACGGGGGCAAATAGACAGTTCTTTGTACCAGGAAGATGCGGCTTCAAGTGGTACACGCTTGTCTCCTATTGACGAGACCATAATCTCCGAAGAAGATCAGAACGTTGAGGCAGATGAATGCTCTGAGGATGATACTGAAGATGGACAAGGAGATTACATGGTTAGGGATGTTTCGGAGATCCTTGAGGAGGATGACGGACACGATGAAGAGAATTTGGAGGACGATCAAGAGGAGGGCGAGGAAACGGAGGAGGAGGATCAGAGTGAGGACAATGAGGCTGAGGGCAATAACGACACTGAAGATGACTTCTAGACTTGTTGTAGTAGGTTACCCATATTAATCATTGTGTTACTTATTGTGTACGTTATTTCAATTGTGTTAGATTGTAATTGCTAATTGTTGCTAATTTGTTGCAAGGTTAAGATAATGGCAGGCGGTAGATCGACGAGGAAACGTGGCGGAGGTAGTAGGTCTGTGCACGCATCCACCTCGCAGCAGAAGGAGGAGGAAGTGGTCCTTGAAACGCCGGAACAGAAGCAGAATGACGAGCAGCAGCGGCAGGGGGACACGGAGGAGCTAAAAAAGGACGAGAACGGTCGTGTGATTCTCGACCCCGGTCGCGTATGGTAATATAATCTAACATGCCCACTCTTTTGTAACATATGAACTTTTGGACTACATACATCTTGTAATATTTCGTACATGTCTGTGTCTCTCGACTTGGTGCAGGTTCCTCCATGGGGAGGTGACCACTGGCTGTACTAACAGCTACATGACCGACAAAGGTCTAGGGTATGCCTGTTGGACTCAGGTGCCGACGGATCAACGGGCGCAGTGGTTCAACAACTTCCGGGTTCGTTTACTGTTTTTGCTACCGAGTTCCGCACTCATAATGTGTAGTTTTTTATTATTTCTTTTACTAATTACTAATCCGCCTTGATTTTGTAGTTGAAGTTATTTTGGAAGCCGGAGCTCGAAGGAAGGGTATATGAGCGGTACAATGAGACTTGCTCACACCGCTTCAAAGACGTAATGAACAAGCGCCACAAGCGGGGGACTGCGCTGAAAGACCTGAAAGGTGTAGTTTTTTATATTACTCAATTTTAAAGAACAATCTAACTTCAATCTTTTACAATATTAACTAATAATATATTAGTGTTGTCATACTTCAGGTGAGGCGTTGGAGAGGTGGGTTAAGTACCACGACGACCAGGGCTTCAAGGTCAGATCGGAGAGGGCATCCCAAAACAAAATGAAGAACTGTGAGCATGTGGGGAAGGCCGACCCGACACATCATCGGGGTTCACAGTCTTCGTTTCTTCGTCTCAAGAGGGTATGATTTCTAATAATATCGTAGTCCTACTTGATTAATCATAAACTACGTTCACGTAATATACGTTCACCTAACGGTCGTACTTATTTAACAGCTACAAGCTGAACTCGGGAGGACGCCAACCGCCCCTGAGGTGTTCCTGGACATGCACGGGAAGACCGACTCGGAAGGGACTTCTTTTATGACGAGTAGAGATCAGGCAATCTGAGTGAGTACTTACTATTTCAAACAAATCAACTGTGTCTATATATTTACTTTAGGTGGTAGATAAGTATCTTTATTGATTTCATCTTCTAATAACTTGAATTGAAATCACTGTTGTGTACGCAGGATGCCTACCAAGAGGAGTTAGCAAATAACGAGAGTTCTACTGATGGTGCCGAAGTAGACCCGAATGAGACCTATTTCAAGGTCGTGAAGGGGTACAAGAAAGGTAGTGTGTATGGTGTTGGGAATGCACACGGGATCTACTTCACACCTCCCACAGCGCGTCTAGGCACCTCCACACAGATGGAGTATACGCCACCCGAATCTCAGCAGCTCGACCAAGAAAAGGAGGCCATGAAGGAGCAACTGAAGGAGCAGGCGGAGCAGATAAAGAAGATGCAGGAACAGATGGTCATGTTTCAGGCCATGTTCAACAAATGCAACCAAGGTCGTCCCCCTTCCCCTCCAGACGACAGAGACCCCTTTGGCGGGGATGGCGGTAACTCTGGTGCTTCAGCTAGCTTCATAGTTAGCTGATTGTTTTTTGTTGTTGGTGTTGTAACTGGATTTATGGATTATGTATCTTTGAACTAGTTTAGATTTATGTACCTTTAAACCGTATGTTAAAACTTTTTTATATAAATGTTTTTTTAGCGTAAATGTGGCGGGAGATCAAGTGTTTTGGTTGATTGAGAGTGTGTTGTGGATGGTCGACAGTTGTGGATTTGTTTTATTTTGCAGGTTTTCGCTAGACATCGAACGCTTGTCTACGGCAATGCATCAGCATAAATGGCGTCCAATAACGGACGCCAAGCCAGACGCCGGAGGAAGCTAAAGGCGATCATCTATTCAGGGGTATGGCGTCCGACTGTGGACGCCAGATGTCCCAGGATGGCGTCCATAGTCGGATGCCAACATGATGCACATGGCGTCCGACTATGGACGCCATCTTGGGCCATCTGGCGTCCACAGTAAGACGTCATTCATAGCGTCTGCTGTCAGACGCCAATTTTATTGGCGTCCAATAGTGGACGCCCGGGAAAAAAAAAGGCGACTGGTCGTGGCATCCACTTTATAGCGTCTGTTTGCGGACGCCAGGACTCATACAGCGTCCACTAACGGAAGCCAATGGATGGACGCCAGGCCCATCTATTCTTGTAGTGTTAAGGAGTGTGAGTTGATCGAGGATGGAGGTAATTAATACTCGTATAATGGAGCTAGCGGACAAAAATTGATCTATATATTTGGAGCAGAGTTGAGGATGGAGACGGGGAAATAGGAGAAAGCATATATTTGCCTTGCCTGACTTACTTTATGACTCCTCAATCATCAGTCATCACCAAACAAACATGATGGCTTAGATTGGAGTTCAAATCTAAATAGACAGACACAGATAGAGAAGCCTCGTATAATATGCTTTCTTCTTATAATCTGGGTGGGTGGGTATAGGTACACCTTACTTTGTTCAAACTCCCGGTCTTTCATCACATTTTGATTCATCTGGGTAGTAATAGTAATTATGGAGATTATGTCTCTTTCATATGCTTTCATCCATGACTAATAGTGAGTATCAGTTTATTAATCCCTTGATATGTTTTTTCTATCAATGGGTAGAGATTAGATACAGTAGTTCAATAATGTGGGTATTTGTATGAATGTTCTTATTTGGTCAGCCCATCAATAATGTGCGAAAGCTCATGGTGCATAAGGATGGTTTTCCTTCTACTCTTGCTATTTGACTTTGGAGCCTTTTCTTGTTAGCGCTAGACTATCTTTGTTGGGGATTATGAACACTTTCATTGCCATGATATGGCTAAGAACCTCCAAAAGCACCTTCATTTATGGTTGTTTTTGCATCTTGTTCTCAAACTAGGCAATGTTATCTCCCTCTCCGGCATCCTCGCCTTTCTCTGATGCTATTTCCCTTTTCTTTATTATTTTCATCTTCTGTGATTTCAGGTTGATGGTGCTTTTCCTTTTCTTTATTCTGTAATTTCAGGTTGCACGACGCCGGAGTTTCAGCTGGTACCGGTGGGTTGCTCTTGCCGGACGCATTCCGTCATCCGCCGTCGATTAGGTATATTTTCTAATAGTCGATTGAGTTTTCTTCCTAATTGTTTTTGTTTGTGGAGTGTGTAATGGCATTGTTTTTGTTTATGGAGTTATACAAATTATAGTATAGTTGGATGCACTCCTTTGATTTCGGTTTAATTCTGTACAGATCTCTGATTAAATTTAGGTCAATTGATTTCAGTAACTCGATATTTCTGTATGGAATTGTTGGAGTTTCGTTGATTAGAAAGCTAATTGGTCGGCTAAGCTTATAGCGGTTTGTATAGTGTCAAATAATTGAAGCAGGAGTATGTGCCATTAGAACTGATATGTATCACATAAATTCAATTGTTAATTTTTAAAATTCATTTTGAATTACCTTTTTCGAATTACCCTTATTAATTCATCTCCAACCCTTTTCTTTTACTCATTTTGTGCTTGTTTCCTAATTCGCCTATTGACTTGTTTCTAGAATATGAAGTTTCTTCGATTGGAAGGCTTTAACTTTTTGGCTTAATAGATGTACTTTGTTTTGACTTTATGTTTACAATGCAATGAGTATATATTAAGAATTTAAAGTCTTAATCATTTTTTTTATGTTATTCACAATTTTATTATTCGTAATTTTTTTTATAGTGCACCCCATTTATAATCTTCTAGGTTCGCCCCTAATCTAACATATATGGAGTTTACATATAATTAAACATATAATTTAAGAGTTTAAGTTTTTTATAACTAATAAATGTTTTATAACTAATACAATTAAACATATTATTTTTTTTGACTTTTTGTAATATCACAATAAAAATATAGTTTAAGAGTTTTATTTTAATTAATATTGGAGTATTTTATTTATATTCATTACGTATCATAGTTATATAGAAATAATTATAAATAATAAATGTATTAAAAAACATTACACAATAAAAAAATTATTACTTCATTTATAGGTGTCATAAATATAAAAATTGAAATTTTTATAGGTTTTTAAATGAAATACTTCATTTATAGGTGTCATAAAAATGAAAATTAGTTTTAAACGCTGAATTTTTTACCCTTTTTTAAGTAAAAAAATAATATTTTTGATTTATTTTAATAATATTATTTTATAGACTATTTTATATATGAACGAATGTTTATATTTCAATGAATTTTTAAAACTATTTTAATAATTATTTTATTATCAAAAGATAAAAAAATGTTGTATTAAATTGATATTAGTCTATAGTTTTAATTTAAAATATCGAGTCACCGATCAAGATTCAGAGTTCTTGAATCTTGACCTACTCAGCGGGTTGGATTTATAAGTCAAGTCAAGTTTGGTTAAGTCTAATAGTAACGTTATTATTTAACACGATAATACGACTTTAGTCTCCCAACAAGTGTATTAAATTGAATATTAGTTTATATTTGTAATTTAAAATACCGAGTCACAGATCAAGATTTAGAGGTCTTGAATCTTGACCTACCAATAAACAGGTTGAGTGGGTTAAGTGTATAAGTCAAGTCATGTTTTGTCAAGTTTAATACTCCCTCCTAGTTAGAGTATTCCTCCCCAATTTTTTTGGGGGAACCAAGGAGGGAATACACTAATAATAATGGGTGGAGATAAAGTAAGAGAGATGAATAGAAAGTGTGGTATGAAATGTAAAAAGTGGGATATAAAGTGAAAATGTGTTGATTTAGGTGTGGAGGAAAAGAATAAAGAATTGAATGAAGAATAAAGAATGATTAAAAATATATCCAAAAAAGGAAAGTGAGAAGAAAACCAAACTAAGCTCAAAAAGGAAAGTGGGAGGAATACTCAAATTAAAAGGGAGTAGTAACGTTATTATTTAACATGATAATACAACTTTAGTTTCCCAGCAAGTCTTCCTTGTGACGGGCATATCCGTCACAAGTTTGCGACGCGACAATCATTACCCATGTGGGTAGATAAGACAATACAGGTAACCATTTCCTAGCCATTTTGCTTTTGTTTTATCTCCCCCACATAGGTAGTGCTTGATCTGTCGCAAGTTAAGAGAGTAATGTACTTTCTCCTTCTATCAATATTCTATCAATTTGATTATTTTTTTATACCACCTAATTGAATATATAATGGGTAAAACACTTATGGAAGAAGGAAGTACTAAAATTGCTCTCTATGTAAAGTAAGAATTTGTATTAGTCTACCTATGTACAACTGTACAAGAGAATAATGTACTAAAATTACTAAAAATGGTAAAGTGTATGAAAAAGTTTTTCCATAAATGGAAATAGGGAAGAAGATCAAACTCAACCCAATAAGGAAAGAGGAAAGAACACTAAAACTCGGAGGGAGTAATAATTAATTATATTGAATAACTAGAGTTTTAGCAAAATCTAAGCATATGAATATGTTGGCTTGAGTTGGGGTTTTAGACTATAAGGCTTTGTCGTCTCTTTTTTTCAACGGGTTGAATAGGTCGGTCCAGGTCATGGTCCAAAATTAACAGATCATTTAGGGTGTGTTTGGAAAGATTGATTTGGAAGGAAAGAGAGGGGAAGAAAAGTGAACGAAGCAAGTTCCTTTGTTTGGTTAGTAAAATGGGACGGAGGGATTTGTAGGTGAAATTTAAATGGATTGCTCCATTTCTCTCATCCAAAGCAAAATATTTTTCCTCCAAAACTAGAGGTAATCATATGCGAGTTCGGGCTGAACATGGGCCAGGCTAAGTGTAATATTTTGACCCACGGACAAGCGGGTTTGGGACATGTTTGCGGGCCAGACCTTTGTATATTATTGAAAATGTTGTGTCCAAGCCCGCTAAGTGTAATATTTTGACCCACAGACAAGCGGGTTTGGGACATGTTTGCGGGCCAGACATTTGTATATTATTGAAAATGTTGTGTCCAAGCCCGCTAAAAAATCGGGCCGAATAGGACGGGTCAATCAGACAATACGGCTCTTGATCAGCTCTATCCAAAATAGACGAAATTTAGAGAGAAAATGTATCATCTTCATTCTCCCTCCCCTTCCCGACACATTTCCTTTTTTTCCCTTTCCACTCCCTTAACTTTCTTTCTCATTTTATTATCCAACCACACCCTTAAGATTCGGGTAAGAAAAACAGATTCATGACTCTAAAAACAACAAATGGAATGGGGCGGGTTTGCGGGTCGGGTCGAATTTAGAGCGAGGTAATACCATACCTACAATATATTCATTGCAGAAAATCAAATGGTTAGAAAGTAAAAGATATATATTCATTGCAGAAAATCAAATGGTTAGAAAGTAAAAGATACAGATAAACTCAATGTTTCATGAGTTGTTACGCTGGTATTTTGATGATCATCATTTGTTTCACCCAGATAACTAATATAGGCACTAGACTTGTTGGGTAGGTCGGGTCAAATACGGGTCATGGTTCGAGTTATGGTTATGGTTAGAATACGGGTCATAAACAGTTTGAACGCCTATTTGTTTACCCTTTTTTAAGTAAAAAAATTATAATGATAGGATTGATTCAGATTATGTGACATAGTTAATGTTGGATTTCATATGTTTATGCTCCTAATCGATTCATATTCAGGGTCAGCCCGTTGTTCATTTTGTTTCTAGGAACCGTCGAACTGGGTTCAAGTAAGTGGAATCTCTCAATATATACTATTGACTGACCACTTCGGCATAATATTAGCAAAACATAGTTAGTAGATTGTAATAACAGGGTTGAGTATCAAATTAAATTAGCAGAATTAAAAAGGATGGTAATTAGCTTATCATAGGACAATCATATTATAACGTTATTGTTGCACCCGTGCATCGCACGGACATCAAAACTAGTTTAACAATAACGAAAATTTTTATTTTCATAAAAAAATATGTGATCGGAATGACATAGATTAATACATAGTAATACAAACTAGAAGTCTTATTTTCACAATGTTAAGGCAAACAATTGTGTTATAAGTAACGGAACACAAATTTTCCTATAAGATGGTTCATAATAATTCACCTACCAGACATCTCATATAAACGACAATGACATTTTACTTTATATACTCCAGCGGTTAGTGTATTTTACTGCATGTCGTGGAATATTTTTATGTAAGACTGTGTCCGGTGGAATTGAGTGAGTAACTCATACTCTCTCCCATCCATTCAATTGTTTATACTTTATACTTACTATTAATGAACATTCCAATCAATTCTTTACATTCCTCTTTTGACAAAATACTTTACTTTATAATACTCATATCTTTCTTCTATTTACACAAAATATCACTCTTTTTCCTTACTTTAAAGTTTGATGGACCCATATTATCACTTGATTTACCAATAATACCCTTACTTTTACCACATTTCTTAACAATGGATGAGAGGGAGTAATAAACTTAAAAACACCTTAGATGTCTTACCCTGTATGATAGGTTTTTAGATTCGATCTCTTTTCACGCTATTATGATACGACTGAGTGTCTACTTGGTTGAAAAAAAAAAGTAAAACGACAAGAAAACACAAGAACCGTTACAAGTTACTCGTACAACCCTAAACAAAACCTATCAGCCTTCATCCCTTCCGCCTTGAGTGTACACAGCAAAAAAAATCAAAAAAATTGAAGTGTTTATTCAGCAGATCAACTCTATTGTCGCCGCCAGATCTTTCGAAGGTTCAAATTTAATTACTTCTGTTTCTTCATAATTGTTTAATGTCAGTTCCATCTTCTATTCTTGTTTTAGTTGTGCTATTTTTTTAACTTTATTTTTGTGTTTCTGTTTTAATTTATGAGTTTTCCACTTTCACCTAGTTTTCTAGGTTCATAAGTACGGTTATTGTATGAATTTTATTTCAGTAATCTGTGAAGGTATGAATTTTGATCACCAATCAGTTGACGTCTATGGTGTCGTGATTATTGTGAGGCCAACAATGGAGTCAGACGTGATTTTCATTTGCAATTTCATGTGTTTTTGAATAAATCTTGGCATACACATGTTTGAGTATGTAATTCAAGAATTGAAACTACAAATTTCAGTACGGTACATTAAGTTAGATAACAGAAATTAGTGTAGATTTTATAATATTGAAATAATTATTTAAAATGAAACCGAGGAAGTAATAGTGGTAATTTATAAGAAACTAAACCTTATGATAATTCACTTAATTTTGTGTTGTTTGATGCATGAATTTGGGGTTCATTTCAATCATGCAGTTATTGGGTGAATTTAGGGTTTGGTATTGTTTACTAGTTATATTAGTGTATTTTTACTTGTTTTGGGTTGGCCAAGCTCATTTGTTTTTTCAAAATTAATGGATTTTCGGAATTTGTGTCAGGTGGTTGTTTGAGACGAATCTGAGATAAAATGGTAAAGCGTGGTAAAAATCAGAAGCAACAGCATTGGAAATCAATGAATTCCAAGTTGAAGAAGGATGAAGATATTGACATCAATGACATGGATGATGAGATTGATGCCTGTAATTATAGTCCTTTGTTCTTTTTCTTTATGCATTCTATTGCAACTTTGTGACTCTTTAGTATTGTTATGTACTAGTGTTTTTATTGGTATTTTGTTATTTTAGTTCATAAGAAGAGGGATATGATTCCTTTGGATGTCGATGCTGATAGTGGGGATTCTGATGACGATGATGAGCAGCCTGTTTTTAACTATAAGGTTTGTTGCCTTTGTTGCATTGAGCCGTATATAAATGTCATACTTTTATTTTCATGGTGAAAATTTTTAGAAAGGAAAAGTTGGGAAATTTAATGGATTGGTGGAGTCTTTTTGGTATTGAGAAGTGTTTTTGGGCTTACACCCATTATTTTTTGATGAAGGGTATTGAAGACGATGATGAAGATGGTGAATCTGAGGGGGATGATGAAAAGGAGTATCATGATTCTGGCTTGGCTAAGAAAAGTAAGTTGGTCTCTTTTTTTCTATACCAAAAGTAAAGAGAAAATTGGTAGATTGGCCATTCAATTAGTACTGTAGTAGTTTTGAGTTTGTTCTAACTTATTAGTATATTGTGAATACCATTTCCACTCGTTGTAGACCCTAATCTCGGCTTCACAACTGTCCCGTTTACGTCCTCATATGCAAATCATGAATGACTCTAGAAAGGCAATTGTTTAGTCTTCATAATTATTTCAAGATGGAGCTGTGTTATTGATACTTGATCATACATCAAGGATTTGCTTTCAGCACTAAGTGAACAACTTGTTTGAATGTAAGTGAACAACTTGTTTGAATGTAAGGGTGAGGCTGCAAGAATTTCTTTGCCATTGGATGAGGACATTTAGACATGTGTTATATATATTAGAGCGATTTTGTATATGTTAGATTAAACTTCTGCGAGGGTTAGAATTCGCTTGGGATGAGATTAATTCAGGGAAGTAATGTAGCTTGATGAACTAGAAAAAGGAAGAGAGTGTAGTGGTGGACGGTGGAAATGAACAAGAGATAACATGATTACCTCTCTTTATCGAAGGGGAGGGGGGATAGTTACCTACCTTTTCCTAAGTAGTTTCTCCTTCACCTAGTCACCTTCCAGTATTACCTATTTACCACTAAAACTTCAAATCTCCTTTTTCTTCTCATTTTGGGCTCTCTTACTCCCCATCTAGGTATTTGCATCCTAAGCGTCCCATCGAGGTAATATATGGCATTTTATGTGAGCTTCATCGTGCTATCCTCTATCTCAGCTATAATGTTGTTATCCATGAGTGAATATTTTACATATGCTACATATAACCATTGGTAATATTTTGTGAGTATCTATGTCTTCTCTTATTAATTTATATTTTTGACTTGTTGTCAGTTGTAAAGCAACAAGAGTATTTTAGGAAAAATACTGTCAACGATGAAGATGAATTGCTAGATAATGCCGAGGAGGACAAAGAAAGGACTGTCTGGTCGAAGGGGAAGCAAATTTACTATGGGAATGACGATGATTTTGAGGTTAAGCTTTAATTTTTTTTATCGTAATTATGTTAATAACTTCCATAATTTCACATGTTAGGTGCTCCTTTGTAGTAGGTGTATAAGTTTCAAGGCTAAGGCCTTTGTGTTCCAAATTGATATTTTATGGCTTGAATGAAGCTCTAATCTTTCTTATTTTGAACTCGTGTTTAACTAATTTATAATTAGAGCACCCTCATGATATCTTTTAACATTGAAAGCGGTCTTACAGCTAGATGTTACTTAAACGTTAAACTCTACCTTACTTGACTTTACGAAATATAAAATAAATTCATGTGGATGCCATGTTCATCTTTACTTCAATTAGTATTGGTGTTTAAATTTGAATGTTAGAGTAGTTAGAACTAACAAGGTCTCAGTGGGTAAATTGTTGCGGAGTACGGTTTAAGCATTTATATTCAGTCGCCAAATTTCCTTATAACCATTTTGTTAAGGTTGTTGAATTGTTGCTGGGAAGAGCATGGACTTAATTTATTACTCCAAAGAAAGTCTAATTGAGAAATAATGTTTGATTTGATTTCCATGATTATTTTGCCAGAACTAGAATTTATTGAACTTGTGTTTCACCGTACAGTTACAATCAAGTGACGAGGATATGCTTGACGAGGAGGAAGAAGTAATAAGATTACAGGCGGAAAGAGCAAAATCTATGACAGCGGAGGACTATGGCCTACAAATGGATGACGATGTTAGTGATGGAGAGCCTACTTTAGGGGTAACTTATTTTAATTAAACTACTTTATTTTTTCCATTTAGACCCATAGGCAAATGATACAAGTCTATAGGAAAGTGGAAAAACTGTGAATAAAGTTGGCTTTTTGTACGGGGTCTCATTTATCTTACTAAATAAGTCCTACCCTATGTTACTTTCCGTCTCCAAGTATTGTACCTGATATGTATACGACTAAAATGAAGTATTGACGTGTCGTATCGTATCCGTCGAGATACATATTGGATATGTGATACGGCAACTAAGTGTAGTATCGGAGTACCATAGGTCCTACCTTCAAGAGGGTATAATGATCATCTGAATGATAAAAGTTTACTTTAATATGAATTGAGTATACTTTGCAAAAATCCTTAAATGGGAAGTGGGGCTATTTGGAGAAAATCAGGAAGTACTTTAATTCATATACTCATACCTATTCTTCGACTGATTATCCCTGTTTTAGTATCTGACATTCTATCAATTGTACAAAAATCTACGAGTAATTTTTTTTGTTTCTATCATTTGTAGTTTTGTACAGAACAATGCGTGATACTAACTTTTATCTTTACCTTTTTTCTTTTATGTAACATAGGAAATGGTTAAAGGTAAAACAAAATCTTCAGCAGATAAAGAGGCTGATGGTGATGGTTTACCTATGTATGAGAAAGTGAAGAAGGATTTAGATGCACTATCAAAGGATGAGCAGATGGATGCTGTGTATAGGTAATCTCTTTTGATGCAGCTGTGATGTTGTGTGTCTTGAATCTTGATCCAGGATTTGATGTAAGCACCATTGTGCTTGCATCTATGTATTGTGTGTAGGTAGTCATTTTATTTTTATTTTCATGGACGTTTATAGTTTTTACCTTTTACTATATGTGAAATTGATTTATTTATATTCTTTGTTACATTTAATGAACCATTTTTTGCCTTTGACTCATCTGAGATATGGTTCTTAGAATAATTTATAATCCATATTCAACAATTTGGAAAATATACCAGCACAATTATATTGGTACTTGTTTTTATGTTGTCAATGCTGGCTCTCTAATGTGAGTAGTAAATTTATGCACTAATCTGAAGCGGGGAGTCTTATTTTTGACAAGGATGGAAATGCACAAACTCACATGTAGCCTACTGATTTAGAGTAGTGCTGACAATAAATACTACTGGTAATGATATGATGGAATAAACAATACAGATGTGTGGTGGATCGAATATACAATTTTGATTTTTTTCGAAGGAGTTCTGTGTAGAGTTTATTAATGCGTTAAATCCTTCAAATAGTTGAGCTTAGTCTCTGTGGTTGAATTGTATGTAAAGTTTGTTCAATACTTGTGTGTATTTTAATGTCAAATTTGGTGTTCTATTTTCTTGTAAACCTTTTGAATTGAAGGAAGTAATTGGTTTATTAGATGTGATTTTATTCACACGTTCTCGTTCTTAGGACTCTTGTGTACCTGAGTGTTTGGCTCTTTTTCTTGTACTTTCTGACTTTTGTTTATGTGCTTCACTCTTAAGATCTGCTCCGGAGCTATCTGGCCTGCTGGCTGAGCTTAATATTGCATTTAATAGGCTTGAGACAGAAGTCAATCCTCTCCTTGCTATGGTATGTGTTTCCCTCATCTGTATATGTGAATTCCTCGTTGTTTATAGTCAAAGTTACATATGGTTCCAAACCAGGCGTCTGTACATATGTATTGATCTTCTTTTGAATCAAGGATGTCAACACGTGCTGCTATTGATAGCAAATGATAGTTACGATTTCTTAGCTCTATTTTCTGTGACTGAGTATCTAATTCATGACAACATGGGTGTTGATTAGACATGTTGTGTGTGGACAACTTTTGTCCGTGTTTTGGATGGACTGTTCTTTCGTAGCTGTAATCATATTTGGTAATGTACTTAGATATTTGTTATTTTTTGAAGGTTCAGAAAGTAGAGAATGCTAAGAAAGAAGGAAAGAACTATTTTGAGGTGAAACAGCTCTTATTGCATGCCTATTGTCAGGCTATTGTCTTCTATCTTCTTCTCAAATCAGAAGGGCAACCAGTGCGCGATCACCCTGTTATTGCCCGCATTGTGGAGATCAAGAGCTTATTAGACAAGGTAAATGATGTGTTAAATATGCTGAGTGTGTCTACAGCTGGCTCATGGCCCTGGGTCACTTACCCTAGCCTTCGAAATTGGGATCTAGACTGGTGTGAGGTAGCCTGGACGATTTACATGAAAAATATGAAAAAAATATTCTTTGTTCGCCGTATTTAAGCCATGCAGTTTCTTTGTCTTTAATCAGCCTGTTATGTGGGGCTGGCTGGTTCTTGGCGGGCTGCTGGGATAGTCCTGTTGCCTATACCAACCCAGTGATGTACTCTTAAGTTTACCTATTACATACTATGTTTGTCAGAATATCTGGCACTAATGTCTTGCCACTCCCACCGATGGCAGCTAAGCTTTTACATTTCCTTCCTACAAAGCCCATATCTAGTTAGGAGATGAGTCTTCTCGTATTTCCTGTCTATAAATATTATTGTATGGTCTCTGTCCAATAATGTACCTTGACATGCTTCCGTGTTCATTTTTCTGACTAATGCTGATGTTGTTTCCATTGCTCTCTGTAGATGAAGGAGCTTGATCACTTTATCCCAGATGGACTGGAGGAGGCTTTGAATAAAAAGTGTGATGCTTCAGCTACTGAAAGGCCTGGTGCCAAGTACCCTGCTGAACTTAATGGGCTGATAGGAGGGACTCTTGAGAAAAAAGATACATCTCAGGTAATTATTGTGCCTCAGAGTTTGTCTTTTTCACTTTTTTTTTTTTGTGTTAATACGTCAGCTTCTATGCTGACTTGTGGTTCCAGGAAACAGCTGAATCACTTAAAATGCAGCTTTCAAAGAGCAATGAAAAAAAGCGGAAAGTTCAGGTGAGCTAGAATTATGGTTTCTTTTGCATGTATCGCATAGATGCACTGTCATTTTCTCTGTATTGCTAGCCAAGGGAAGTGACGTGTTACTATCTTGTAGCAGGAGAAACCAGTCAGCTCAGAGAGTGTAAAGATGTTGCAACATAGAGCGGCACTTGAAGAAAAATTGAGACAGAAAACTGTATCTGGTTTGGATGCATCCAAGACTGAAGGAAGCAAGAAGAAATTACAGAAAACAGCTACAGGGTATTCTCGGTTTAACATATATTAATAGATGGACATATATTGTTTGATGAATGCCACATAATTGGGTGTTTAAACTTAACAGAAAGCTTGAAACAACTTATGATTATGATGATGATGTTGCACAAATGAATGGAGCCACTCACGACAATGGGACTCTGTCTAGCAAACTCTCGAGGATAATTCCTGCCAAGAAAAAGAAAGTAATGATCACATTCGGCCATATTTTGTCTCTTTGTTTCTTTCATTCTCAACCTTCTTTGTCTGCTGCATTGCATCTTGTCTTATTGTTTACCTTGATACTCCCTAAAATAATTCGAGTAGATATTGCTTAATTTCTGCCTTTCGAATTTAGAAAGGACTTGTCATTTATGACCTTGAAAAGTATTAGTATGCCATATCTACGCCCAATATGTAACTTTTGTCGAAGTGTGGTCACTTTTTGGCTTTTGCAATCGACTGAGTAAGTAGTTGTTAATTTGTGTTTCAAAAGTCTGTTCATGGCATTTGTTGGCCATGAAAAATATTAGCTTGCCATATGTAGCTCTAATATATAGAGTACAACAT
This sequence comes from Agrostemma githago, assembly GCA_958450325.1. Classification (NCBI taxonomy): domain Eukaryota; kingdom Viridiplantae; phylum Streptophyta; class Magnoliopsida; order Caryophyllales; family Caryophyllaceae; genus Agrostemma; species Agrostemma githago. Next base: position 70,501,978 of record OY288242.1, on the reverse strand, counting down.
TTGTTTAATGGGTCCTTTTAGGTGCTGCAATAGTTTGAGTGATATCGGTTAATCAGTTTCTCAACAAGCAATTATTGCCTTTGTCATTTATGTGGCCGTGGAAATATTCAACTGCCATGTCCACCTCCAACATACAGCATTGGTGGAAATGAAACCATTTTGGCACTGATATTTCAAGTAGATATTGGTTAATTTCTGCTCAGAAAATACTGCTCGTCATTTATGGGAACATGAAAAATACTAGCCTCACGAGTCTATTTCCAATATGCAACCTTTGTAGAAATTGTACATCACGCCTTTTGATCATGTAAATCCTGTCTTCCTTGGGACTAATTAGTGTTCTCGTGGCTTATGAAAGGGTGTTTCTGGTGATGATGACTTGCCTGAAAGAGACGATCTTGGACAAAGAAGATGGAAACATGAGCTTCGTGTTCTGTCTAGAGTTGGCGTCAATTCTAATGATGATGGTGTTCAGCTTGAAAATGAAGTTGGACATGAGAGTTTAAGTGATGGTCGAGATGATGTTGAGGATGGAGATGGAGGTGGAGTTGATGGATCTGACGATGACTTCTATACAACAATTAAACGTCAACGAGACCTTAAGCTTAAAATGAAGGCAGAGAAATTTTCCAGGTAAGTTGTCTTACCACCTATGTGTATCATGCCTTCCTAACTACACAGTGAATTCTATTGTAACACAAATACGTGCAAGGCGGTTACATGTGTATGACTGTAAAATAACCTGCTAGTTGACCTATACACCCCTACAAAGAAGGCTTATACGAGTAGTAATTATCGTTAGTTATGGTAATATTGGTATGGATAGTGTCTTACTGTCTTTAACATACACTGAGACCTGTTTTTTATATGCAACTTTCTGTTTTTTTTATGAGTGGGAGAATTAACAGTGAAAAGAATCCCATTTTTTATATGGTCAAACAAAAATCTCTTCTAAAACAGTAATTCTGTAACTCCCCCAATGCTTTCTGAGTCGCTGGTTTCTATTTCTACTATCATAATTATTTCCATCGTGAAATACTATATAATTTTGTTTTCATGTCAGATACTTGATGGCAAAGAAAAACACTGTCTGTAACATGTTCTCTTTTTTATTTGCCCGTTTTTACATGATAATCTGACCTGTTTTCTGCAGAAACCCACAAGATGTACCTGAACCTGAAATTACAGTTGATGGAAAACGTATAATCAGTGCACCGGTAAGTAGCAGCTCAGAACCCCGAAAGTGACGACAGTATAATAATAATATTAAAACAGTGCGTTAATTTCTCTTGATATTCCTTTTCAGATGGAGAAGAATAGAGGTCTAACACGCAATAGAAAGAAACAAAATCCAAGGGTGAACCAAAAGGTATCTATCTTTACTATCATCTTTCTTTTTTATTATTGAGTTTCTACGACGGAATATTATCTTTCCTGTCGTTGATCTGTCTTTTTGAAACTTTATCTGCTATTAAAGTAGCCTTTGCTATGGGGAAAGAGGGTAGACTTGTGGGACACAAAAATGGAATACGAAAATGGAATATAGAACGGCTTCTCTACTCAGTATTTTTCCTTTTGCTGAATATTTAAACTATAAGTAGAAGAACTGGATAATGGCTTCAGTAGTATTTAAATAGCCAAAACGCACAACAGAAATCTTATCCAGCTTGTCTGGTACTGGAACATGCATCACCCCTGTCTTCTTTGAAAATGTGCAGAAAAAGTTTGAGAAGGCTACAAAACGGCGTAAAGGACAGGTACGCGAGATGAGGAAGCCTACAGGTCCTTATAGTTGGGAGCCTACTGGTATCAATCCTCGGGTCACCAAGAGCATCAAATTCAAGTGATGATCACCCTCTTTCCATTTTTTTTCCTGAATGAATGGCTAGTGCTGTTCTCTAAAATTTTGAGCCTACAATTTATGCGGTTCCCAGATCTGTCTTTTTTGAGGCGATGAGGATGAATGTATTCCATTTTCATCTATGAATTAGTGGTAGAATATCTTTATGATGCTTAAGTGTACAATAGAATTACTTGTACTACACTACGGTGTACTATAGTGACAGAGCACTCTCAAATCTCTGGTATTTAAGTTGCTTTTTCTTTGCGTAACAATAACATATTTCTCATAGCTTTTATTTGACATCACATTCTTCTCCATAAAAATACTCCGTTCTTGTATCTGACAAGCTGCAACGCAAGTACTTCTAAAGCTGTGAGTGGTCAGTGGAAGTATAGATTCCACAACATTTTAGATGTAAAATTTCTGCATTCTAATCTTGGTGCCATGAACTAGTTTGCTTTGAAAACCATAATATTTTGGGCCTTCTGTCTTTTGAGTTCTTGTAGAACTGTTTGATCGAGTTATTCGATGGACTTGTAAAGACAATTTTAGTCGGTATGAAGCCCGAGTGGTACAAATAAGTAAACGACATGACACCTAACCTGGAAAAGGGGAAAGGGACTAGGGAATACGCGGGGGCAGAAGTGGGGGAATGAACTTCATCGAAGCATAACTATATGGATGTTATTCAATATGGAGTATTAGTTTATCTTTAGGGTTCGCTTGGGATAGGCTAATAATTTCGGGGGTAATAGAGCAAAAATGAACTAGAAATGGATGAGTTTATTGCTTGGTTGTGACATTTTATGGTGCAAAAGAGTCAAGAGGAAGGAATAATTACTCCCAAATAAGCTAGATTACTTTAATTTTCTCCATTTTCACTTAGCGTCATCACTATTTTCTGTCATTTTCTAGTTCATTTTTGCTCTATTATTCTCGGAATAATTACCCCCATCCCAAGCGAGCCAAGCTTATCTTTTACGTACTTGATAAAAATTTGCGGAATATGAGTATATACTCGTAAGTAATTAGGCATTTGATTATATTCATGGTCTTTAATCCCAAGGTATAGATGGAAGTGGGTTGTATCTTTTGTTGATCCGCCGTGTTTGGATGAGAGAATGACATGACATGAGAGACGATTGATTTATGGGAAGGTGGACTTCGTGTTAGTGCCAAGCGTGTCCAGTGGGCCATGGCATGTCGATGTTGTGCTTAAACGTCCATAATCAATGGGTCGTACTTTTTCCTAACGAGTCTTTACTCAATCCTAACGACTTTTTACCGATTTACCCTTCTCATTTACCTCACTCTCAATTAATTTTCTTGTGTTCTCTCTCTAAAAAAACGCAAAAGTAAATCCTCCATAAACATGAAGAACCAAGCATTGGAACCATCCGGGATTTGTAGGGAGGGACGGCTGGGCAGGTTGAAGTCGAGAGTGCTGTTGGGTGGGGCTGTGGGTAGAGTCGGGTCGGTCTGATAGTAGGTGAGGGTGGTCGTGGGTCGGGGTAGTTGGGTAGCCGGAGGTCGGGGTTGGGTGAGGGAAAGTCGGGTCGGGTCGGTCAGGGCGGTAGATGGGTGGGTGAGGGTTGGGAATGGGTCTGGGTGGTGGACTGGTGGATGGGTGAGGAGGGTGGTTGCCTGGGTGGGTGAAACAACGGAGGTTTGAAAATTTTGGGGTTTTCTTTTGTTTATTTTTTATTTATTTATTTAGTTTTTTAACGTTATTTTTTTTTTCCTTTTTTCTGATTTGTTTTCATTTTCTTATGAAAATTTCTTTTTTTTTTACTTGATTATATATTTTTTTATACTTTTATATGTCTAAAACAAAGTTTCTATTATAAATTGTCGTATTTTTGAAAAATTAATCTTTTTCTTGTATGTCAAATTTAATAAACAAAATAATTAAATAAATCAGTAATCAATATTACGTCATCGATAATTAAATTAAAAATCGATAATCAAATTTAAAAGAGTTGATAGAATAAATTGAATCTCAGGGTAATAGGCTAGATATTTTATAAAAGGTCAAATAGGAAAAATTTAGAAAAATTCATTAGGATCGAGTAAAAGCTCGTTAGGAGAAAGTAATTTCGTATTCCTCCTCCACTTGAATCTTATTTGGGCCGTGTTGAAGCTAGCAAGCATGTCGAGGCCGTTTCATTCCAAGTACGGTATGACCTTATTTATTTCTCAAACTTGAACCCAACTCAGGCAGCGCATCGCCTCGCCTCGCCTCGCCTCAGAAGTAACACCGTACGGTGACAAAGTATTCCGGACCAACATACTGGAGTACATACAAACCCAATTGACCAATATCATCTCCTTATCACTGACTGAATTGAAGTTTATCGGAAAATGGAGAAAAGCCGTATACTGATAATAGGAGCAACCGGCAATGTAGGTGAGCACATCGCAAAAGCCAGCATTGATGCCTCCCACCCAACATTTATCCTAACCAGATCATTTTCCGACACTTGTAAACGTCACAAACTCAATTCTCTTTCCCACGCCGGCGCTACTCTACTCCACGTACGTAACTTCATTTCCTCTGGGTATTTTTTTTTTTTAATACAAGTAGAGTACTCGTAGTAATCAGTAGTATGTTTGTTTTGGGCTGGGTGAAGGGTTCATTGGAAGATGAGGATGAGAGTAGGTTAGTGGAAGCATTGAAGAAAGTTGATGTTGTGATTTGCGCAATCCCGGCCAAACAGGCTCTTGCTCAGAAGAATTTAATTAAAGCCATCAAGATTGTGGGTTCAATCAAGGTTCTTCTTTTATACCCCCATTGTTTGTTGTTTCATGTTTGACCCCGGAAGAAAGTAGAGTACACTACTCGATCGTCCCTCTTTTTTTTAATCAGCAGTAGCACAATGTTTAATTGATACTTACTTGTGCAATTGGGCAATTGTTAATGATTGAATGCCACATTACCAGAATTAACTACTACGAGTAGTAATTAAATTATTCTCCTTTATTTCATAGGATAGGATAACTTACTTGTGTATCAAAATTATGTAACTACCCCTTTTTCTGATGAAATGGGAAGAGTAGATGGAAACGAATAAGAAAAATCAAAGAGAAAATTCGGGAAGCCTTACTATTGCAGGTGGATGCTCTAATAATCTTCTTGTCTCAATCAACAAATAGATAAATAAATGACTGAGACGGAGATCATGATTAAGTGTAATCCACAACTTTGGCTATTGTTAAATAATAATTTGTTGATAAATTAATTAAGTTAGTATTAGAACTTTTGTAGTGGGACACCATGAGATGAGATGTATTGTGAGTTTGTGATAGATTAATGTTGATGCAGGCTACATTAGCTTCATCACATTCCTTCTAAAGAAGCTTTTGATTAGATTATTAGCATGCAGTAGGTAGGTCCGATTCTTTTGGACTTCTCTACTTCACTTCACTTCAGTCTTATCAAGTTCATTTTGTGTCACCTCAATTCAAATGCTTCCGCTCACAAAAAACCTTGCTACAACTTTTGTAATGGAGATGTCTGATTGCAACTTGTGACTGTTATATATACATACTTGTTGAGTCTTGCAGAAGTTCATCCCGTCCGAGTTTGGATTGGATCCAGACAAGGTGCAGGTGTCTGGTATGGACTACGGGTTTTACGCAAGAAAAGCGGAGATAAGGCGTATTATTGAAGCTGAAGCCATCCCTCACACATACATTTGTTGCAACTTCTTCATGAGCTACCTACTTCCATCCTTAGTTCAACCTGGAATGAAGACTCCTCCTACGGATAAACTCACCATCTTCGCAGATGGAAATGTCAAAGGTCTACGGAAGCCCCAGCCCCAGCCCCTGGGTAATGTATCTAAAACTTATGCATTCGACTTGATGTAATTTTGTTTGTGTTTCTTTGTAGGGGTGTTTGTAAAAGAAGTCGATGTTGCTGCCTTCACCATAAGTGCTGTGGACGACCCACGTACCTTTAATAAAGCAATGTATCTTAGACCGCCTGGAAATGTTTACTCCATGAACGAGCTGGTTGAAATTTGGGAGAGGAAGCTTGGGAAAGTATTGGACAAACTGTACGTTTCTGAAGATGAGCTTCTTACCAGAATCAAAGGTAAACTCCCTCCTTCATGATTTCATATCAAGTTCGACTCGTCATAGATGTTCAAGAATACAAGTATATATTTGGTATGCAGAAACCCCATATCCTGACAACATGGAGCTTATATTCATATACTCGGCTTTCGTCAAGGGAGACCAAACATATTTTGACATCAAATCTTCTGGGGGTGTCGACGGAACTCAACTCTACCCTCATCTTAACTACATCACCATAGAGCAGTATCTGGACACTCTTTTGGATACTAATGTACCTTAATTCTTCTATATTTATATACTCCGTACATACGTAGATTTGCTCGAAACGTTTTCAAGAAACTAAACTGATTATATTTTTCTGAATGAAAAACTTTAGTTATGTCCTCTGTGGTTAATGACACTATTGTGTGTCGTACATTTCTTTCTTTGTTCTTTTAGTGGATCAACTTTCTCCATATCGAGTGTCGAATACAATTTTGGGGAATCCTAAACGAGAAAAAGACATTTCATTCATTCATTTATTTGGAGGGAAGTTTAACTCAGATTGAACTTCATTAAAGTACAGAACCTCATTTTTACAAAGACTAACATCAGATATACAAAAATAATGAAACAATGACGATATACAATTCTACTTCCTTCTCATTTTCGTAGTATTCATGCTTATGCTTATCGTTTATCAACGAATGCGACTATAATGAGCAAATGACTCTGAAGCTTTTCTATCGGCGAGTTTCTACTTTTCAGAATCATGAAAAACTTTCCAAAATCATAGTGACTCGTCTTCTGCCACTGCTGCTGATCCACAGTTAAAAAAACGGTTAGACCACACACAAACAAAATTACATTTCAGACAAGATTTTCAGAAATTTTGCTTTCAATAGATTTAGATATTTAACTTGTGCAGTAAAAAGTACTCTAGAAAGATGCCCACTATGCTCGCTTTGCCATCTTAGTCATGGAGGGGTATTTCCACAATGTGAGCTGGTTTTGAGAAAATCCGTGAGAGCTCATAAATTCACGATCAGTCTTACTCTATAGTATAGAGCAAACTTGAGATCCCGAATTCACTGAGTTTAGACATACACCAGTGCTAGTGCTCGTGTTGCAGAACTTGATGCACCCATCGTCACCAAAAGCCAGCATGATGGGCTTTGTGTTTATCAAGGGAACCGTCGGGCTTATACTTAGTTCGGAAAATCCACTTGCATCCGACAATATTGTAGGACGGAGACGGTGGAACAAGATCCCACGTTTAGTTAGTGATTAGGGCTTGGTGTTGGGTTTCCATAGCGGTGTACCAAACAAGATCAGCGAGGGCCTGTTTGACCAAGGTTGGTTCGGGAGAAGTTAATTGGCCTGACAGGTTAAGAAGGCCAGGAGGTTTCGAGATTCTGGTTGAGGCGCGGATAGGAAGAGGAGGAGCAGCGGCAGGTGGCGTGGTGGTGGCGGCAAGGGAGTCTGCCGTCACCATGGTTGTGGCAGGCGGCGACGGCGACGGCAGGGCTGAGGGGGGAGTCTCAGGTGTGGTGGGGGAAGATGGTGGGCGGTGGCGACGTTGGTAGACACGTAGGGGAGTGGCGACAGTAGGGGCGGTGGCTGGGTTGGAGGCGGAGGGCAGAGGGGAGGAGGGAGGGGTGGGTAGGGTCAGGGTGTTGGAGGGAATAAGAATGTGGGGGGCGGTGGGAATTGTAGAGTTAGAGGGAGGGGGCATAACCTGACATCCATATGTGTCAGGGTTGGGTTTGGTGTTCAATTTTTTTAAAAGGGAAATTGTTTTCTACAAAACGAACATGCCTAGAGGAATATATTCGATTTGTTTTCGGGTCAAGACAAAGATAAGAATGTTGGGACGGGGCATATCCGACGAAAATGCAAGGGACGGACCGAGGGTCCATTTTGTGAGAAGTATATGGACGGAGCCACGGGTAACAAAGGCACCCAAAGCTATGAAAGTTAGACTAATTAGGAGGCTTACCGAATAATTTTGCATATGGGGTGGACATTTGAAGTCCAGGAGTGGGCATGCGATTTATTAAATAAACCGCGGTATGGAATGCGAAGGGCTAATATCGGTCGGGCATGGACGAGTGAGCAAGCAGTGTGAGACCGGTGTCAACAATGTGTCGGTGTCGTCGTTCCGCGAACCAATTATGTTCGGGTGTGTTAGGGGGGAGGTGAGGTGTTGAATTCCATGACTCGTAAAAAAAGGTTTGAGTTTTTCAAATTCATCTCCATTGTCGGAGTAAAAAGTTCAGAGTAAAAAGTTATAATGGGTCGTGAGAAAATTTTTTCGACGAGTGTTTTAAAGTTAATGAAAGTGCAGGAGGTGTCAAACTTTTTCTTTAAAGGATAAAACCAAGTAAATTTTGTAAAGTGATCAACAAAAATAACATAATACTTAAAACATTCTTGTGATAAAATAGGAGACGTCCACAAATCACTGAATATAATTTGGAGTGGAAATTGACTAGTAAGACTCGAAGTGCTAAAAGGAAGTTTCGTGCTTTTAAATTGGAAGCATGAATTACACGCATCCAAATTAAGTTTGAAATTATTAGAGAAACTAGATAAAATAGATTTAAGAATTTGTGAGATCGGGTGGCCAAATCGATGATGGGGGTCAACGGTAGGGAGTGTCGTGGAGTGTACTTGGGGTGAGGGTGAAGTGGGCCAATAGTAGACACAGTCTTTAGCTTTGCCCGTGTGAAGGACACCATGGTTGTGGCAGGCGGCGATGGTGACGGCAGGGCTGAGGGGGGAGTCTCAGGTGTGGTGGGGGAAGATGGGTGGGGGGGGGGGGAGTACTCTGTATGAAATGGAGATTTGAAAATTCTATATCTCGTTACTTGTACTTTATACACTTAATGTTTGGAAAACGAGTGCAATATATAGGTTAAATAACTAAGTAGAAGGTATTATATTTGCATCGGTAAAAAATTAAAACAAAATATTTTTAAAATTATATATCAGGCTGTTTCTTTGAATTTAATACACAAATATACGATACATTATTTTTAATACGAGTACGATTTTTCTTTTTAATATGGGCCTCAAATTAAAATTTAGAACTGGGCCACCCGTAACCATTTGACGGCCCTGTTCCCGCGTCTAGATGTTTGCTAGTAGCGGCAATTTTCAGTAGTACTATGAAGTCCCTAAAACCTTACTATTACTGAAACTGCTGCTAGCCGCTACTAGCGGCACTTGGAAACTCTCAATTCTTTATTCTTTACCTTTCCCTTCCTTTCATTCTTTTCTTTTTCTCATGCAATATTCGATATAACTAGGGGTGTGAAAAATCTTGTCCGGACCGGACCCAGAATAAAAAATTCCGGTCCGGTCTCCGGTCCATCATTTTGGGCGATTCAGGGTTCCGGTCCGGTCCGGTCCTGACTCGCTTTATTCTGGTTCGGAACGGAAAGACCGGAATTATATTTATTTGATAAAAATTTCGGTCTAACCGGTTCAGAATTTTGGACCGAAATTTCAAAAAAAATTGAAAATTCAGGTCCAACCGGTCCGGTCCGGTCGACCGTAATTTTTCCGGTCCGGTCCAAGTCCAAAATTTTTAGATTCCGGTCCGGATTTTTTTGAAGATTCCGGTCCGGTCCGGTCCGGCCTGGTTCTGGACCGGTGTACATCCCTAGATATAACCCGACATTTGACACATAAATGACACTATGATCCGAGTATAATACAAGAATTTCAAGATTTTTCAAAATATCTAGAACTATCACTAATAGTGAGTAATTTGGAAGTATAAAACAAAAAATGAATCGGTTTTTCAAACGTGTGCCCATTGGGCACACGTTAATAACCTAATTAAAGCAACTAAGTAGGATAATATCATGGGAAATTGTAATACCAAGTTATATTTTCTATACTTACACAATATTCTAATTAAAGTTGCTTTAATTAAGCTATTAATGTGTGCCCACTGGGCACACGTTAGAAAAACCGTTTATAATATACGGAGTAGTAATTTTAATTGAAAATTAGAGTTTATTGATTGTAAATCAGAGTTAATCAATGTTAATTAATTATCTACGGTTCTTGTCGTCATTCTCTGATCTCAATTTCTATTTGTATAATCGGCTAATCGCAGATTAGGACTTTTTCGAATGACCCTAATTGGTGCAGTTGATTTGAAATTATTGATCTCGAAAATTAGGACTTTTTCGAAGAACCTAATTGGTGCGATTGAGTTTGAAATCAACGACCTCAATTTGTACTTGAATCATCGCAAATTAGAACTTTTTGAAGAACCCTAATTGATGCAATTGAATTTTATATTTTTTCTCTCTAAAAACTTAGATGGAAGGGGGAAATGAGAGGGGTAGAATAGTAATTTTGAGGTATGATTGAGTAATGCTAAAGTATAAAAAAGTATCACCCTATTAACGGGAGTGTTTTGCAAATTTTCCTTAGATTAATGATTATTAAATTTATTAATGATTATTAAATAAATTTTCGCAACTAGTACTCAATTTCCTCATTCAATCGTTAGTATTGTTAATTGAGTAGGATTTACTGATTAACTTTGCATTAGTAACAACTAGGAATTAATATTGAACATGATACGTTGATATTAATACTTAGGAGCGATTTACCTAAATATCTAAGGTGCGACTGGATTGTACGCGCTATTTATTCTCTATCGAATTCTCAGATCTATATTTCTTCTGTTTAATTGAACATAGAACTAAATTGTTTAGGTTGTTTTACAATTAGGGTTAATTAAGAACGGGATTCGTTTAGTTAACTATTCGTATGAGGATTAGAATTTGTTATTCACGATAGAGTAGTCAAGATTAGGGATGTCAACGGGTCGGTTTCGGGTCGGGTGGAGCCTCACCCGAATCCATCACCCGAATCCGCATACTCCACCCGATCCATCCGTCTCCCGATTAACCCACCACCCGGATCCAATCCATCCGTCATCCGCGGGTGGATCAGGTGCTTAGCGGATGAAAAATATTTTTTTAAAATACAATAACAAATATGCAAATTATAAGATGCGTAAAGTTTTTTAGTGGTCGGAAATTAAGACGGGAAAGAAAATCTAAAACGGTGGCCGCCAAAGTGATTACGGAAAATATTTTCTTAGGGTTTTAAGAAAAAAAAGGATAATGAGTATAAAAATATAGTGAAATTAATTATTTTCTTTATATATTCATATAATTTTTTTTAAAAATCTATAAATGGGTGAACGGATCGGGTGGACGGATCGGGTGACGGGTGAAAAATCTCCACCCGAATCCGACCCGATCCATCACCCGATTCATCCGTCATCCGCTTAAAATCCATTTAGTTCGGGTTTTCGTCCATTAATTTTGTTCGGGTGGATGGATTTTGAACGGGTTCGGGTGAAATTGACATCCCTAGTCAAGATTATTAATTGAAATCGTCTTACGAGGATCAATCGCTATTGAGTGTGGATTTGTGCTTGTGTCTAAGTTTCGTTTTAATCATTTGATACGTCACATTATTAGCTTTACATTTTAGTTATTAGAAAATCACTCACTAACCCCCCTTTGGTTACTACGATCTCTAATTACATTAGAGATTGATTTTGTCTACACTTAATTAGCATAATTAGATTAATCTGATTCATTTGGGTTCGACCCTTATTTCTAATGTACTACGTTTTAGTATATAGATTTAAATGATGATAAATAGTAATTTGAGGCATACGATTTTAGCTCGTCAATCACCAACAAGTTCAAGTTTATCTAACTAATCACCTAGCTAACCGAGAAGCTAGCAGAAGCACCAATGTTCCCACCACCCAGTTGAAGGGGTCTCTATGTTTGGGGGACGTGGAGTGAACCATTGATTGCAGTTGGCCTAGAATGAGTTGAATCACTCCATATCTGCACGCACTTTCCTTACCCTTGATTGCAGTTGGCCTAGAATGAGTTGAATCACTCCATATCTGCACACACTTTCCTTAGTTCCTTCACCAGGCGCATTAGTTTCTCATTCATTTCATGCTCTTTGTCTCGCTGCCTCTTTTTTTTGTCTGAGAGCCTCTTGGTCTGCGTCATACTGCGCCCTGAGCTGAGATAGAGCGGACGGTACATATACTCGGCCTGAGACGAGGTGCCTACACGTGGTGTAGGAGGTGTGAAGAACAAATTATATGCATTACCTAAACCGTAAATACCCCCTTTGTTGTACCCGTCGACCACTTTGAACCAAACCTGATTTGGGTCTTGGGTGCCTTCAGAAGCACTCTCAGATCGTTTTGTGTAAGCATCCTAAACAATACGGATTTCTAAGTTAAGTATTATATCAAAAACTCGAAGCATTATATCAAAAACAAATCAACTTCATCATTGTTGTTTGATTTTGATAGAAACTCACCCAAATATCCTGGTCCCTCTATTTATGCTGAATTTTTTGTGGCCTTCTAATATAACCTAATTAGTATCTCTTGCGATTTTTGGTCATTTTTATTTTGGATGCCAAAATCTCGAAAACAAAAAATTATTATACATTTCAAATTTAGCAATTTGAAGGGTCCTATTGGATCGGGTTTCATTTTGTCATGATTTTTTCGCCACAATTCTTGGGTCACTATCGAAGGTAACCTATACGATTTCATGCCAAAACAAAAATAATACGTCACCTTTTCTCAATTTAACGATTTTCTACCAAAGTTGGTTTTTCATACATCGGGCTCTTGTGCGTTCTCCGTTTATGCTGAAATTTTGTGTGGCCATTTAAGGTGACCTAATTATTACCTCTTGCGATTTTTTGTCTCGGAACCCAAAATCTCAAAAAAATGTGTAATATACACTTTATATTTAGCCGTTCAAAGGGTCCTACCGGACCAGTTTCATTTTATCTCGATTCTTTTGCCACGAGTCTGGGGTCGCTAAAAAGGTACCTTGTACGATTTCAGGCCAAAACAAAAAAATAGATACGTTGCCTTTTCACGACTTAAAGATTATCTACGAACGATGGTTTTTCACACATCGGGACCCTCGTTCGTTTTGCGTTGATGTTGACATTTTGTGTGGCCGTTTTATATGATCTTATTAGCACTTTGTACATTTTTCTATGATGGTAGGATTTATTGCGCCCGACACCAAATAAACCAACGAACCTAAGCTAGGTAGCTAGGGTAAGTCGGGTCGAACCACAGAGACGGTAAGGGTTAGACTAAGGTTCACCTAAGGACTAGACGAAGTCACAAGAAACAATGGAGGAGAATAATTTCGGTTTGGACAAGACTAGAAACTAAATATGACATAAACTAAACAATTCAACTAAAAGTCTAATACTAAATCCCCTATTCACTAAAACAAAACCAAAGGGCAACAAGGTCATTTCAGTTTTCCCGCCTAAATGCTTTTCTTAATTGAGGAAACTGGACTTTCTATAATCAATCAATTTCATTTCAACTTTTAAGGAATTAAGGCCCAATTAAATGAATCACAATAAGAAAGTCGTATATGTTGTCACAAATTTATTTAAAATACGGGCCCGGTAATTACAGGATAATTTTAGTCCTATATTCCTTATTTTTAGAAATAATAATAATAATGATAATCAAATAACATATCAAAAGTTATATCAGGCAATATATAATTTTAGGGGTTCGTTTGGTTACTCATCCAATTACCGGGAAATGCAAGTTCCCAGGAAGTGCATTTTCAAGAAGTTGTTTGGTTGCCCACTTCCCGGGAATTGCCACTTCCCAGGAATTGCCACTTCCCGGGAATTGCCACTTCCTCCACAATGGGGGAAGTTACTCACCAAGCCCCCCCTTGGTGGGTAGAACTTCCCGCATGAAGTCATTTCCCACATAGCAACCAAACAATATTTTTTAATTCCCATGAAATACAAATTCACGTGAATTTAAAGTTCCCGGTAACTTCATCTTCCCATGGTGAACCAAACGAGCCCTTAGACGCTTGCTTTTTTCCAATTAAAAGATCAATTATTTGTTTAATACTCTGTATTAATCATATTTAATGTCGTTAATGTATTTAAATTAAAATACTTTCCGTATTTACAATTAAAAAATTGTAAAAGCTATATAATATTATTTTGTTATCTTATCATTAAATGGTACTACAATATGGTTTTTAATGTTTGCCCCATTTGATGAATATATTATGGGTGGAGTATTATATTGAAAGAGGGCAAACATTAAAACCGGAGGGAGTATATATATATATATATAGAGAGTAAGGCTCTTATGAGTCCTTTACTCTAGATGAGTCCCTAAGTCCTCATCTCATCCATTGGATGGGATGAGGATGGATGGACAAGATTCATCCTAGTATTTGCATTAAAAAAAAAAGATTTACGTTCCTAAAATAGCTCCCATGAATTTAGGAAACAATAACTCCCTTAATCACATTCATTCATCATTCACGTTCATTCATCATTCACGTTCATTCAAACCTGAAAAAAAAACTCTTTCTTCATCACGTTCGTTCGTTCGTTCATTCATTCAATCAATCAATTTTGTGCTCGAAATCCCGTTACAATGGATTCAATGACCGCGTCATCTTCTTCAACTGTTGATAATCAATTGATCGAGTATAACAATGGTGAGTTTCAATATTTATTTCACGTTTTGATTCAATTTTTATCCATGGATACATCGTGCGTCAATTTGCGTTCTTTTTTTACGTCAATTTTCATGTTGATATTGCTTTCATTGTCATTTCATTCATCATAGTTTCGTATCAATGGTTAATTGCTCTCTCGATCTGTATAGATTTTAGGGTTTTATGTTTGTTATTTAGATTTTTCATTATATCCACTGATACTATTGTTTTGATTTCTATTAACGCAGAAACGTCGTTGAAATAACATACCTTCTGAGTTAAAGTAACACTTAATTTTAATCACAGTAACACAAATGAACGTTGAGAAAAGGGTTTTGATGATGATGTTTAAGTAACGTATTGTACTCGTTAGAGTAACACAACTTAGGAATTGAAGTAACACATTATTTGCATGAGTGTAACGCTGTTCAATTTTGTGCAGGTGGTATTGGCAAAGATGCGAACGCACGGGACAACACTGGAAAAGGTGGAATTTTATTCATTTGATTAATCATGGATTAATAACAATGGTTCATTGCTCTCGTTTTAGTATAGATTCCAGGTTTAACGTATTCTTCAGTGATATTATTGTTTTGTTTTATGTTGAAGCAGATGAGGAAACTAAAGAAGACACTGATTTTATTGTTTTGTTTTATGTTGATGAAGATGAGGAAACTGAAGAAGACACTGAGGAAGATGAGGAGGAGAAACAAGTGTTTTGAGAATAGTTGTGTTTTTGGTCATTCTAAGGATTTTTTTTTGTTTACAAGAATAACTGATTTTGTACACATTTTTTTTACACATATCGTTGTGCTACGTTGCAATTAACTCTATATTTTATTTAATACATGTGTATTTGGTTAGAGTAACATCTCATATCTATTGGAGTAACACCTTTCTTGAGTTACAGTAACAGACATAATCTATGAAAGTAACATCTCATATCTATTGGAGTAACACCTTTCTTGAGTTACAGTAACAGACATAATCCAAAATTAACTCTATTTTATTTAATACATGTGTATTTGGTTAGAGTAACATCCCATATCTATTGGAGTAACACCTTTCTTGAGTTACAGTAACAGACATAATCCATGAAAGTAACTGAGCACATCAGCGTTGTTTAAACAAATGATTACCAAAGTAACTGAGGATAACTTGGATTAGAATCATTCATTAGGAAATTAACAACTTTCGTTCTTTAAAGAACCATATATAATGCGTCATAGTGATTGATGATAATATCAATGAAAGTGATTATGAGACCACACCATTAATATCAATGAAACTTAATCATGAGACGTAGAATAACATCATTAATCAATTAGAGTAACATCATTTGTTCATTAAAGTAACAGTTACAATGCGTCAGTGTAATACACTGATTATGAGACCACATTTGTATCTTGGGTAAACTCCATTCATTCCCATAGTAACATCAGTCGTTACTTAGAGTAA
This sequence comes from Agrostemma githago, assembly GCA_958450325.1. NCBI lineage: Eukaryota > Viridiplantae > Streptophyta > Magnoliopsida > Caryophyllales > Caryophyllaceae > Agrostemma > Agrostemma githago. The sequence continues at coordinate 70,486,027 of OY288242.1, read as the reverse complement.
CAGGTACAGTCAATCACTATAACAGAATGAACAAATTCGTAACCAGAAGAAGGTGACATAATTCATAATATTTCATAGCCAGAAGAAGGTGACATAATTCATTAGACACGTCATTTTTTCCGACCCTTTGTTGCCTTGGTCTTGGGACCGTCGATGATCTGTCTCGCGTCTGGGACTGTCTGTTCTTGTCTGCCAATACTAATATGAAGATTATTTTTGCTTGAGTTGAAGATGAAGTTGAAGGGTTTTTGTTAGGCGGATGTGTTTGAATGAAAAAATTGAATGGGATGAAAGAGAACGTTTATTAGTTGGAGGTAATTAAGGGAGGAGAGAAGATTTTATTATATTTTTTCCAAGATATGGTAGTTATTACCTTAATTACAACACTCAATCACCACCATCCATCTCTTTTAGATCAATGGCTCTAAATAGGACTTATGGACTCAAAAAAAAAGGGGGACTCACATGATCTTCACTCTCTCTCTCTCTCTCTCTATATATATATATATATATACTCTCCAAGAGTTGCTTAGTGTTGATCCCCTCCATCCATTCATCTTAATATGGACGGTGGATGGATGGGGTTCAATTGTATAAAAAAAAGGAAGCTGCGGGACTGACATGCTGCGGACAGACATGCTGCGGACAGACATCAAGGGTCACTAATCAGCCATCAACCCATCACTAATCAATAGCTTCCCTCCTCACCCTACCCCCATTAATTTCCCTCCTCTCTAAAGTCCCGCCCAAACCCTCTTACACTTTCCCATTCACCCCTTTTGAATTCATTTCACCGGCTAATCACTCACCGCTCTCTTCCTCTCTCTAAAAAAACCTATCTCCATCTCCATCTCCGCAGCTTCTCCATCTCCGATAATGCCTAAAAATCCGGTGGTGCTACAAAGGTATGTTGAATGATCCATTTTCGACCTCCGATTTTCCTTTTGTTCAACCCTTTTGTATCCCTTTTTCATGAACCCTAAAAAGTGGTCATGAACTCCGGTCATGCATGAACCATAAAAAGTGGTAAAAGAGCATTTTTCCAACCCGATAACCCTAATTTTGAGTTGAAGTTGTTGTAGTTGTAGTTGTACGGTGGTTGTAGTTATAGAGTCAAAGATGAAGTTTTTTTTCTTTGTTGAAGTTCGAGAAGTTTTTATTTCTTTGTTGAAGTTCATGTTAAAGTTCCCATAATCGTCATTGTAAGTATGCATGTGCCATCGATTAGACAGTTTTTTGTTGTTGTTCTGTACATCTGCTGTAGTTGTATAGTCATACGTACTATATTCTATAACCACACTGTTGTAGTTGTATAGTCATACATTTTACATGCTTCCTTGTTGAAGTTTATGCGGGTTTTGTTGTAAAGTCACAGAGTTGGTGTTTGGAAAGATAAAAATTTAACATTTGAATAGTCATACAGAGTTGGTTATACAGTCACCCGTTTGAAGATACATAGTCGCACTCGTTATATTCTGTTGTGAAGTCACAGAATGATGTACAATCACACCTTTGAAGCCACACAGTCGCAGTAGTTATGATGCAAACTCACACGCTTTATATTGCATAGTCACATTATATAACTGATGCGGGTTTTGTTGTAAAGTCACAGAATTGGTGTTTGGGAAGATAAAAATTTAACATTTGAATAGTCATACAGAGTTGGTTCTACAGTCATACAGAGTTGGTTATACAGTCACCCGTTTGAAGATACATAGTCGCACTCATTATATTTTGTTGTGAAGTCACAGAATGATGTACAATCACACCTTTAAAGCTACACAGTCGCACTAGTTATGATGCAAAGTCACACGCTTTATATTGTATAGTCATGCAGTGTTGGTTGTATAGTCACCCGTTTGAGGCTGTATAGTCACATTCGTTATGTTGCAGAGTCACTGTCATTTTACTGCAGAATCACACTGTTGAAGCCGTATACTCAGTTGTACAATCACACTCATTACACATGTTGTTATTGCAGCAGAAAGTCTGGTGCGAAGAAGAAAGTTCGAACGAAGTCCGGTAAGAAGAAGGCCGTGGCAGAGACATCGGTCCGCGAACATGTAATTGATAATAGAGTGGTTGTGGACCAAAAATTGGGTAAGAAGAAGAAGAAGACTGTTGAAGATACATCGGGGGACCACATCGTTGCCGAGACGAATGTGGGGGGGTCAGAAATCGATGACGAAGGCAGACAAAAGAAAAAAAAGAGGGTGACTTTTGATACACCGGTCGCCGATCTGGATGTGGGTGAGACAGAAAATGTTGAGGAAAGCAGGCCAACAAAAAAGAGGAGGGTCACATTTGATATACCGGCCGACCCCACTGTCGTGCCCGTGTCTCGGGGGAAGAGGGGAGGGGACCGCCGACAGGGTCGGCTAGCAGAAAAAAGAGAGCCTAGAGGTCAGCCGGATATTCACTGTAGGCCCAGACGGTTGCACCAGCTGATTGTGCAATTATCGAATGATCAGAGAGAGAGGGTGCGTGCTGTTGGCTTCGGCGGGCTATTGGAGCTGAGGATCGAATCGGTCCCCATTGATCATGCACTTATGTTCCTCCGTGCATTTTCCGACGGGTCCCATATTTTCCGTGCCTCACGCCGGGAGGCATTCATGATGTCAAAGTACGACGTCCACGATTGCCTCCAGCTACTTTTAGGCCCTCATCCGGTGAAAGTAATCCCAACACAAAACAAGAAAGGGGCAGACTCACCTGACGTGATCAGGTTAAAGAGTACCTGGGGGAAGGGGTTCGATGTGGTGGACAGCAGCAGACCAATAACATTAGGGAGGGTGCACGAAGAGTTAATGGCAACCAAAGCCGCTGACGACGACTTTGTCCGCAGGTTCGTGTTGTTCGCGTTGTCATCATTCCTCGCGCCTACTACGAACAACTCACTGGACCTGAGCCTGCTGGCCGCAGTGGATGACGTGAACTTGATTCGGGAACATGACTGGTGTAGCTTTGTCCTGCAGGATCTGGTGCGGGCGGGTAAGGGGACGCGTGACCCCAACAAAGTCCTCAACTACCTCCGGGAGTGCATCCCCATTCTGATGATTGCGTACTTCCAGCGCTACGATTTCCGTAGCGAGACTTGCAGATGCGACATACCATTTATCGCACATTGGGATGCACGGAGAATATGCGATCGTCTTGCTGGTGAACTAGAGACAGGATCACTGGGAAATCAGCTGCGTTCGAAGGTGTCGTACCCACGTACATGTGTGGAAACGGGCAGCGAGGGGCACCCCCGCTATAACGATGCCCTCTGACAACCAGCACTCTAGTCCCAAAAGAATAACGACATGGGTGGAGAGATACGATCAATCGGAAGACAGCACCGTTGACGTAAGTGATCTCGCAGCCACTCTATAAATCATCAATTAATTGTTTGTGAGACGATTTAATCTGACAACCCTACCTATGTTTACAAAAGCATATACGATTCACTAGTCACAGTCATTATGATCACACTCATCCTGATGTATAGTCATACACTATTAGATGTATAGTCACACACTATTACTTGTATAGTCACACACGTTATGTTGTCCAGTCACCACTATAACCTGCATAGTCACTCGCTATAAGCTGTATAGTCACACACTTTATTCCGTATAGTCACACACTTAGATGCTTGGTCATACTCACACTGCCAGCCTCAACACAACTGAGCTTCACACTAATGGTTTGACTTCAACTAAATTATTGGACGACCGACGGTTTTTCATGAATTTTCGAAGGTGTGCGCTAGCCTTTTGCGGTTTCTGTGAGCAGGCTGCCTCCAAAGTAAGAGAAATATCGACGAGGAACACCGCGGTTCCAAGTCAAGACCCGTCCTCTCAACAATTTTGGGAAGATCCATATGTCCTCCAGTATATCGATGAGGTCGTTTCGTTGGCCGGCCAGTTGAAGAAGACTACCTAGAACGCCCCCGTCGTTGAGGGCAAGAAGCAGCGCGATGCTGAAGCCTGCGCTCTGGTACGCCAAATTGTGCAAGACATGCGTGAATCTGGATACGAAGATGAGGAAATTGAGAAATCAGGTTTCTGTGTGGGAGATGGTGGTGGAACAGAAGGTTACGATGATGAGGGCACTTTTGATGGTGGCATCGTGACACCAGGTTTCTGTGAGGGAGAAGTTCAAGAGGGTGATGGCGTTGAAGAAATAAACCAAGACTCCGGTGTGGAGGGTTCGGTCGACATGAGTCCGACCGTAGTGGTGGCTCTACGGCAAGCAGGGTGGGGGACAACTGACGCACGGTCGGTTTTAGATGTAACACCGGCTCCGCCCGATGCGACAGTTAGTTCTAGTCTTGAGAGAGAACTGCACTAAGCAGGCTGGGCTGTAGCGGACGCTGTTGCCACCACACCCGCGCCGGCAGAAATCGTCACGACCGATACTCAGCAGACAGGCGAGGGTTCAGTGACCAGGATGCACCCGGAGGCTAAACATCATCGGTACATCTTCCACTTCGACGTGGCATTTGAGTGCATGGATACGACTCCAGAAAATTTGGGCTGCACGTTGGACTGTGGGAGAATATTGAGGGGGCAGCTTGTAATCTTTGGATTTATGTGCTCCAATATCATCATTTTCTGGGATATCCTCAGCGTACGGAAAGATGTAATCGACTACGTCTTCGACCGGGCAACACCACGTCCGTCAGGGTACGTACTTATTGTACTGCTCATGTTGTTTTTTTAAAATGCATGTGCTAATCGGGACTTCGTTTGGTCTAAGCGAAATGCTGGTCGAGTTCACAGATTACGACTGTATCGCGAGGGCCGACATGCAGACGCTCGAGCCTGGCCTACAGGTGATGAATAATGTCATTGACTGCTGGTGTAGGCTGCTGAACCAGCTGGTGCACGACAAAAAAGCATCAAGAGTAACCAGTAGATGTTACTTCTCTCTTGGACATACGGTACGTTCAACCCCCAAATTAAGTGTATAATCGCAGACAATTGGCTGTATAGTCACACACTGTTACCTGTATAGTCACACACATTGTGTTGTCCAGTCACCACTATAAACTACATAGTCACACACTATAAGCTGTATAGTCACCCACTTTATGCTATACAGTCGCACACTACAAGCTGTATAGTCACACACTTTACGTTGTACAGTCACACAATTGCAGCTGCACAGTCACACTCATGTCAAACACACACTGACTACATGTATTACCATCAATGCATGTAAGCAGGGCCCAGTGTTGGAATTGTGGAAGAAAGGAGGCAAGGGCAATAATTATGACGAAGAAATATTTTACGTGTGGGGCGAATGGATAAAAAATAGTTTCTCCGACTTTGCTTTGGACTCGGACATGGTATTATCCTGGACATACTAACTATTCGTAGTTGTTATCAGCCCATAATCCTGAAGCATTGTTTGCAGGTGTTCATCCCGATCTTGACGGGTGACGAGGGTCACTACAGTTGCGCCTGCATCAACTTCAATTCAGAGCAAATAGAGTACCTCGACAACCGGTTTTACGATAAAGATTTTACAAAGTTGGCTTACTATGGCATTGCTCGGACAGCGGTCAGGCCCTTTTAATTTAATATTAAATCAATTATGTGACCGCGAATGTGTTCAACAACTGATCTTGTTTGAACTTGTTTTGCAGGCTGATAAGATGGGGGAGTTCATGGTACAACGAGGGGTGGAGAAAGGTGAGAAGGTCCGTGCGTTTAAATTGGTAAACGTTCCCTTATCATGGCAGGGAGTGGGGTACTCCGCCAATGACTGTGGAGTGTACCTGATGATGCACATGATGCTGTACACCGGGTCCCCGTTCAACTGCTCCTTGGGGACAATGACGGCCATGAATATGTGCAGGGCGGAGATCACGGCGACCCTTATACTGAGCGACGCGAACAAGATAAGGAACGCTGTTTTGCAGAAAGTGGTTGAAATCGGAACATACAAAGAATCGTTGGAATCTGCCCGTACGTTTGAAACCACTCCTGTGAAGGCAACCACCAAGAAGCGTCAGAGCAAATCACCGAAAACACTTGAACCCACCCCCAGATCAGTCCCAGAAGAAAGACAGCCGGCAATTAAGTCTCGGATACGGGGCTGTGGAGATGGGTTGGGTTGCTCTTTGAACCAAGGTGAACCTGACCCGGACGCCATTGTCATATCGGTCTTGTTTTGCCTGCACCGACCGCTGACGAGTGGGATGCTCAGCCTGCGAAAACAAACCGCCGACTACTGCTTCCTCGACAATAATGAGTACGACGAAAAGTAAGTAACCGTCTTTTATTACTGATGCGTGTTGCATATTACACCTACTAACCGGTGTCAACAAATCTGCAGTGAACGATTGGGGTCCTACGGCCCTCGTGCGCAGCTGGAGAGGCGTGACATTCAAACGTTCTTGTCCGCCGGTGGCATGAGCGCTGTTGTGCTGGAGTGTTGGTCGCACCTCATGAACTGGTGCGAATCAGACGACAACCGGCGTGGGTTATCCTCCCCCACTGACCCAACGATGGCGTGGTTCGGAATTCAACACATGGTATGCCCCCATAACCTCCTACCTATCACATTAAATAGTACAAATGATCCCCATTCACATTAACTGAAAAGATGTAAAGTCCGTGTAATAGTTAGAAATAATCACAAAGTTCACTTAGCACAGTCACACATGTTGACGTGACAATCACATGCTATGAGTTGCATAGTCACACATATTGAGGTGTACAATCACGTGATATAAGTTGCACAGTCACACATGTTGATGTGTACAATCACTCTTGTTGAGGTGCACAATCACACTGTCATGTACAGTCACAGTCTGTACGCTGCAAAGCACGCAGCTTAGTCTGTACAATCACATGCTATAAGTTGCATAATCAGGCATCCTAGAATTTACAATCACACTGTCATGTATAGTCACACTCTGCACGCTGCAAAGTCACGCAGCTTAGTCTGTACAATCACATGCTATAAGTTGCATAGTCAGGCATTAAATAGTACAAATGACCCCCATTCACATTAACTGAAAAGATGTAAAGTCCGTGTAAAGTTAAAAATAATCACAAAGTTCACTTAGCACAGTCACACATGTTGATGTGTACAATCACATGCTATAAGTTGCATAGTCAGACATTAAATAGTACAAATGACCCCCATTCACATTAACTGAAAGGGTGTAAAGTCTGTGTAATAGTCAGACATCACTTTGCAGAGTCACTCTTGTTGAGGTGCACAATCACGTGATATAAGTTGTACAACCACGCACATGATATAGTCAGACATCCTAGAATTTTGCAATCACACTGTCATGTATAGTCACACTCTGCACGCTGCAAAGTCACGCAGTTTAGTCTGTACAATCACACACTTTGCGATGTGCAGCCACGCAAATGATATATTCCATTCTCGCATCCTGTCACTGATGACAACTAATATTTGCCATCCGTTAGGACTCACTGACCCGTATACTGGAATGACCCGACTCAAGTACCTCTGCGGACGAAGACACTAACGGTCTGTACGAAGCATGGGACAGATTCATACAAGACTGCGCCGGGACATTCGACTTGAACGCCGAACTGTTGTTTTTCCCGGTGCATACTATGGGGCACTACGCGTGCGTGTGCGTAAACTTTAGGGAAAGAACAGTTGATATCCTCGATCACCAGACACACGCCCCAGGGTCACATATGTTCCGGGTGTCCAGCAAGATAGTAAGTTGCACGCATATGCTTTTTTTCACCACGTCAAAAATATTCTACTGCTTAAGTGCTGATGTTTACTATTACCTAATACTGCAACAGATGCAAGCATTGAGGGTCTACATGGACGAGAAGGGGCTGATTAAAAGCAGTCACCTGGCGAATTTTGAGCATCGCCAAGTAAAATTGGAATGGCAGAGCGCTCGGAAGAACGATCCGGAGTCCGACAATTTCTGCTTGATGCACATGTGCCTGTACGACGGTGTGCCGTTCACCCACACTGATATTGGGTCAAAGGTCGGGAGGCGTTACTTGTCGTTCAAGGTGGCAGCAACTCTCGTACTTGCTGACATGAATGAAGCTCGCGGGGACGTGTTGCCGAAAATTCGCGCTTTCATAGCAGACGCGCCAAGCATATGGAAAGCACTCGATGACAAACGTAAGATAGGGAGAATCGCGGAACGAAAGACCTCAGTGAACCATAAGGCATGAATGTGTAGTGAAGTAAAAACACTTTTTTGTGAATATAGAAAAAATCTCATGTTGGAGTATCTTCTGAGTATCAGATGAATGACAACTCAGTATCAGGGTCACATGTGCGATGTGATACAGTCACGCAACTTCTGACTCATAGTCACAGTCAAACTCCTGCAGAGTCATGACAGACGACCACAAATTCACTAATTAATTATACTAACTACCCCTGCATATATGTCCATCCATTTACTTTCAGTTTATTTCACCTTAAAAAAAACCTATGGTTCCTGTATTTACAGAAGACACCAAAAAAACAATACACACACCGTAAAATCATATTATTTCCCCAATAAGAAAACGATGGTTCGAAAACGATGTCGACAAAATATAAACTGTACAGAACAAATGAACTGGGACTGGAAAGTGATGTTTGTGAGTCTCAATGCACATTGAGAACACAAACAATCACCTCACTCTCCTAACCCTAATTACTTTAGAAGGATAGGACCCCCACCTAACTCAATTAATATTTATTACCCCCTTTACTGCCTCCCCCCTTCAAATACCAACGCCATTTTTACCCCAACTACTTCCAACTTCACCTCTTTAACCCTACAAAAAATGGCAAGCAAAATAGAAGAAATCAGAAAATTGATCGAGGAGTACGATGGTTTGTTGAATACCACTAGATCCAATGAATTATCAGCCATGCAGCTAGTCGCCCCTGCCATAGACGCGAGGACCTATATGGCATCCATTGGCAATACAGAAAAGGAGACCGAACTGGACGACTACATCGAATTCTTGATGAAAAAGTGTATTGGATGTTTCCGCACTAAGAAAGCGTTGCAGCGTGATTTGGCCAACTTGAAGAAGATGCTTCAAAAAAACGGGGGTTAATTATGCATGTAGCGTAAATGTAGCGTGTTTTAATGGAATGTTGTGGATGTTTTAATGTGTTTTAGGATTTAAAATGTAGCATGTTTCCCGCATTATGTCGTGGAATGTTTTTATGTTTCAAGTACTGTGTTCGTAGAATGTTTTTACGTTTCAAGAATATTTTTATGTTTCAGGATGTGACTTTTTCTGATGTACAAATATTTCCATCGTTGTTTCGCTATTTCTCTATTTTTATGGACACATGGTGTACAGTCACACTCGACAAGTTTTATAGTCACACTCAACTTGGTGCATAATCATAGTCATCATGTGATAAAACCAGTTTAGGTTTCTACACTTCATTTTGTAGAATCACAGTCAGTGTATTGAAGAATCACAGTCATTATCTTGTACAATCACACTCCTACAATTAGTGTAACCACACTCCACCTCTTGTTGTAGAGTCACACCCTGCCTACTGTAAAGTCACATTCATTGCATTGCACAATCACACTCACGTGTTTTGTGTCAACCAAATATTAAGTTAATAATGTTTGTAGCGTTTAAAGATGATGCATTTCAGATTAAAAACGACTGCTATTTCAATGTATTTTTACAGCCAAACAACAAAAAACAATTTTACGGACCTCCATGTTTTATGACTATTCCATATTAGAAATAATTAAGATCCGCAATAGACGTAAGCAATATCACGGACCTTGACCATTTCAAACGTCAACAATCTTTATGTTTCAAAAAAAAAACCGATGTGACTGTGAAGGGATGTTTGTGAGTCTCAATGAAACATTGAGAAACACAAACACCAACCTCAATCTCCTAACCCTAATTAATTTATGAGGATAAGCCCCCACCTAACCATTAAGTTTTCACCCCCCTTTACTGCCTAACCCATGAATTTTCAACCACCTATTTACTGCCTCCCCCTCTTTAAATACCAACGCCATTTTTTACACCTTAACCACTTCAACTTCACCACTTTTACCAGCCCCTACATACAACTCCACCACTTCAACCTTAGAAAAAAATGGCCAGCAAAATAGAAGAGATCAGAAGTTTGATCGAGGAGTACGATGGTTTATTGGATACCACTATGTCCAATGAATTAAAAGCCATGCAGCTAGTCGCAACTGCAATTGACGCGAGGAACTTCATGGCGTCCATTGGCAATACACATGCAGAGGCCGAACTGGACAACTACATCCAGTTCTTGATGAAGAGGTCTATAGACTGTTTCCGCACAAGGAAAGGGTTCCAGCGTGACTTGGCCAACTTGAAGAAGATGCTTAAAAAGTACGGAGGTTAAGTATGTATGGGTTAAGATGTAGCGTTTAGTAATGGACGTTTTTATGTGTTTAAAGTTTTGATGAATGTTAAAATGTAGCGTTTAATGGTATGCAATGGATGTTTTCCGCATTATGTCGTAGAATGTTTTCCGCGTTTAATGGTATGCAAGTATTATATGTTGTGTAAGAGATGGACTTTTTCTAATGTACAAATATTTTCATCGCTATTGCGCTACTTCTCGATTGTCATCGCTATTTTTCTAATGTACAGACACATGGTGTATAGTCAAACTCAACAAGTTTTATAGTCGCACTAAACATGGTGTAGAATCACAGTCATCATGTCATAAAACCAGTTTAGGTTTCTACACTTCATTTTGTAGAATCACAGTCAGTGTATTGTAGAATCACAGTCATTATCTTGTACAATCACACTCCCACAATTAGTGTAACCACACTCCACCTCTTGTTCTACAATCACACACTGCCTACTGTAAAGTTGCACTCATTATGTTGCACAATCATACTCACTTGTTTCGTGTCACCCAAATATTAAGGGCATAATGTCCTGTACAGCTGTATTTGTAGCCAAAGATGATGCATTCCAGAATAAAAACGACTGCTATTTCAATGTATTCTTACAGTAAAAAAAACAAAAACAATTTTACGAACCCCCACGCTTTACGACTACGCCATATTAGAAATAATTAAGGTCCGCAATAGACGTATACAATATCACGGACCTTGACCATTTCAAACGTCGACAAGTCTTTATGTTTCACAAAAAAGAAAATCGCCCCCCATGATCTACGACTTACACCATATTAGAAATGATTGAGGTCCGCTGTATACGAAAACAATGTCACAGACTTTGACCATTTCAAACGTCGACAACTTTTGTGTTTCCAAAAAGAATGTTCCTAAGTAACAGATGATATTCATGAACAATCCTCCTCGGCAATCCCTGCCGGGTCCTCCTCCTCTTCCTCCTCCTCAACATCAACAGGTGGGTACTCAGCAAATGGGTTGGGGCAATTCCTCTTGTCATGGTACCCCATCCTCGTGCAGTTCTTACACAGCCGTTTAGGCTTGGCGGCAATTGCAGCAGCCTTCGCCTTAGAAGAAAGCATCCGCTTCCCACTGCCCTTGTTCTTGGCTTTCTTTGGGGGCAGTATGGTTATTTCAATTGCGCTCGTACAGCCGAGGATCTCCTCTAATTCTTGCGTCTTGCTACAAGGGCCAACAAAGGCAATATCGGACCTGAATTCGCGAATGACGTCAGCTAGATTACTAACGTCTTCCTTACCCATTTTGCTGACATGACTGACGGTCTCATGGAACTCCGAAAATAGCCTCGTGACTGTAACAACCTTCTCATCGCGTAGGCGACTCTCTAACAGGGGACACACATTAACATTACGTAGAGCATCCTTTGTCCATCTACATGCCACGTACCGTTCCGGGATCGTCTCCCGTCCTTTCGAAGAGTATATCCAAATGGCGTGCCTGCAAAGAATTCCATACCGATCGAACTTCCTGCAAGTACAGCTGACCTCACAGGTACCTGCGAGTGCATTAAAAAACACATAAAGAGTGCGACTCTTGACCGTACGGACAGTGGCTACGCAACGTACAAGATGTGACTTTCTAAAGGTATAATCACAACCTTTACAGGGTATAGTCACACCCATTAAGCTGCATAGTCACAGTCCTTACGTCGCAGAATCAAACGAATTGCGTTGTACAATCACACGCACCGCATTCCAGAGTCGCACCCTTTATTGTGTATAGTCACATTCAATGAATTATGGAATAAAACTCGTTACGTTGTGCATTCACACTCACCACGTTGTGCATAGTCACACTCACCGCAGTTTAGAATCACAACATTTAGGTCATATAGTCAGGCTATGTGACTGTGGCTACACAACATGGACAATGACTTTCTATGCCAATACCTGGATTGTATTCAACAATGTAGTTGCGGTCCCGGATGGAGTCCAGAACTGTTGTCACTTCGATCCTGTTCTTCTCCTGATACCCACGAACGCTGCACGTGTACAACGAAAACTTGACCTCTTCCTGAAAGTGTGCAAAAGCCACGTGCGTGTACACCCTTGCCGCGTGGGTCTCCATCGGATTCATCGTTCCAGTTTTGGGGAATGTCTGCCGGTTATCGTTATCTAGCCTCTTCTGCATGTGCCTATGTTGGTCCATCGCACTTTCGAAACGCATCCAGAACTGGACCAACGTACCTCTGTTGTCTTCAAACTTTTTGAAGAAACTGTTCTCACTCTCTGATCTCTACGTTGTCCTCATAATTCCGGACATCCTCACCTCCCTGCAATGCGCGGCAACCCATTTGCTCCTGTCTTCGAACATATTTTCGAACCATTCGATCCCAACAGCATCATGGTCGATCATAATCCGCCCCCACCTGTCATCGAACTCCAACGCCTCGATGTCATCATCCCATATAACTGCATTGAGTGCTTTTACGAATTCCGAGGCCGCCTCTCTTGATCTGCCGTACTTTGTTGGAACCTTGTTCATGATGTGCCACGTGCAGCACCGTTGGTGCGCTGCTTTGAATATTTCTGGGACGGCTTTTAAAATACAGGGATCCTGGTTTGTAATGATATAACACGGTTTCTTCCCGCCCATGGCTTCCAGAAACCGGGAGAGGACCCATATAAATGACTCGTAGTCCTCCTTTAATAGCAACGCCCCAAAGAACGTGACAGACCGTTTGTGGTTGTCCATGCCAGTGAACGGTGTGAACACCATAGAATACACATTGGTTCCGTACGTTGGGTCGAACGAAACTGCATCCCCGAATGCCGCGTAGTTCCTTCGAGCTGCACCATCCGCCCAAATGACCCTGCGTAAACTTCCGTCTGCATCCACATCGTAGTCAAAGTAAAAATCCTCCTGACTGTCCCTCAAACTCTTGAACCGGTCTATGAACAACTGACCATCCTGCTCGTGGACGAAGCACTTGACGTCCCTCCCCCAGTTCTTGAAATCAACCACCTATGCTCCGATGTTCTGATATCCGCCCGACAACTCCTTGCACATCATGTATGTCCGAGTCGCCCTGATCTTCAGCTGCACACACAAAATTGCAACTGCATTAGTCACGCACAGTTAGCAGTCAACCATACACTAACAACATTATTAGCAGACATTACGCACCCTCGAGTTGTAAACGATCATCTCCTTGTGATATCTTGATAGATTTCGAGATGACTTTTAAAACTCTATGTTCTTAACCATCACAAGATCGTGGCTGTGTTCCTCAATGAACTCTTCAATATAAAACCCCCCGATCATTGCACAGAGCCTAATTCTTGCTCCACATTGCGTCCTCGTTGCCTTCGTATTCCTTTTGGGTTCATACGATCCCATATACTCTTGCCCCTCCTTCTCTCTCGTGCTCGACAACTTCACCATGCTCTGGCTAGCTGTTTTGCCCTCCTTGTTACAAGCAACAATTTCTTCTTGATCGAACCATCCAAAGATCTAGTTGTCGTGTACCTCTTCGCCTCGAAACCAAAGGAAGATGCGTAAGATTGATAAAACAAGAATGCTCCGTCGATGTCCGCGAACTTCTGCCCTACGTAAGGCACAGTCACTGTGTCTTCAACTGACATATAGGTTGGAACAATAAAAACAAAAAACACTATCAGTGGTTGGAACAATATATTACACACTAAAAACTAGTTAGAAATAGTTAGAAATAATCACAAAGTTCACTTGGCACAGTCACACATGTTGATGTGTACAATCACATGTTATGAGTTGCATAGTCACTCATATTGAGGTGTACAATCACGTGATATAAGTTGCATGGGTTAAACTACTGTCGATAAAAAGAAACCCTATATTACACACTATCAATCTTGCAACGCACGCATTCATCTCTAACCTTAATGAAATGTGACCTTTCTCAACAGCGACTGTGGCTTTGCTCATATAACAACATGATTTTACACTACTATATTACATATAACATCATGATAAATATAACAATCATAAGTATAACAACCATACAAAATACCAACAATAATAAATATAAAGAAACCAACATAAATATTTTGAATAAAGGAACTTCAACGTAATACAACTACACCTGTAGCAGAAAACTACAACTACATGGAACCAACGAAATAATAATTTGGCTTGATTAATACCCACAACACATAAGAACTATAAGTACAACTACAAACCAATATACAATATTCGACAACCAAAAAAAATAACAATAATAAACATAACAATGATGGAACGTGTGGATAATGAATATAACGTAATAAATATATCAATCTTACCAGCACCAATATTTGGAATAATAAAACTGCAACATCACATAATACAACTACATCTACAACAGAAAAGCTGTAGGAAAACCTGGAACGTGTGACTGTCTATCATATTAAGTGTGACTACCACGTTATAAATGTGTGACTGTCCATCATATAGAGTGTGGTTGTGACATTACAGTTGTATAACTTTTCAAATTAAAAAACCAAACAAAAAAATGGAATTCCAAATGCAAGATACCAAATATATGTGTACGTACTCATCTTACCTCCTGCATGTTGAACAAAAATTTTCGACTGGACATTTTCGAGCACATACGAATCTTTAAGGAACAGCACCATTGGAGCATGGAGATGTAGAGGGTTTAGTTATTTTGCATGATAGTATAAATAAGGAGATGATTATTGATTTAGGATGAATTTTGAATTTTAGTGAAATGAAATGGTGAGCAATGGGATGAATTTTTGAATTTTAGTGAGAGAGCGAATTTTGGTAATGGAAGTTATGAAAGATTGGGAGAGATTGCGCTGCAAAATGGTGAGCAATTGAGAGAAAGAAAGTGAATTTTGGTGATGGAAATGATGAAAGATTGAGAGAGAGTGCGCTGTTGTTGCTCTGCTTTACCTGCTGTTGCTTTGCTGCTGCCTGCTACTAGTCATTCCACGTACCTCCTCTTCCTTTTTTTTTATTAATCTAGGCCATCCATCCAACCCAAATCAAGGGTCATAAACACAACTTTCCAACTTCCCATTTTTCACCAAACTCCCTTGATCCTTTTTCTATATATATATATATATATATATATATATATATATAGGTTCTCATAAGGACAATACCTCTTATAAGTCCATAAGTCCTATTGTTAGTCATTGGATTAACCTTGGATGAAGGGCTGAGATTTGATTTGCAATTAAGTGATGACATTAAATCAGAAAACATCTAACCTATCACTATCACCTTCTCTCTCCAAAAAAGAAGCCATCACGTTTTTCCCACCATTTCCATTAATTAACCATGCCAAATCCCAATAATGCTAAAAACCTTCCTCTTGGTCCATCATCTTCTCCATTGTTGCCTAGAATAAAATTATTTAAAGATAGTAGCAGATTCATGGCAAATATTGGTTCATCATTTTCTTCATCAAAAGAATTTGCTTTAATTTTTTGGATCTTCTTGAGGGCGGCAAATCAGAGTACGATTGTTTTTAATTGAAGTTTTGATCTGGGATTTTCTTCACGAAGATAGGCAGATTATCGAAGTGTCGCCTAGTAAGTGACTCTTTAATTCGATTTTTTGTAGTATTTTTTAGGACTTTGATGTTTGTTTCATATGTTCTATGTATTTTTTAGGAATCCATTTTTAGTAATTTTTTTTGTAAGTTCTGATGTTGATGTTGATTAACTTTTTTTTTTACGATGGTTGATTATTTATTAGATACATGATGAAAATAGAGTAGCTTCATTAAACTATTTGTATAACATTGTTTATGTTTGGAATTATAATTACACAATATAAGAAGTGAAGTTACATTTTCTTTTGCTTAAAGAAGTATTTTAAAAGAGGAATTTGGTTAAGAAATAATTTAATAAGACGCCTAAAATAGCGGTTAGTAGAAATTGCCCGAAGTGTTAAATGTTTAAAATTAAAGTTGCGAAATATATGATTTAAAGTTACATTTTGTGGCCTAAATATATTATCTGAGAAGGTTAATTTGGCGGTGCAGTGGTAGAGGTTTTGCAGGTTGTAGAATGTACCCGTGCGTGAGTATTGTATGGTTGTTGAAGAAGATTTGACACCATACGTCGGGCAACAATCCAATCATGTTGAGGAGGTGGTTGAATTCTACAAAAAAAATATGGCCTTGCTTATGGTTTTAATGTTCAGAGGTGGTCCACGAAGAAGTTTGATGATAGCAAGTAAGACCGTAATAGAGTCTTCCAAATCGTATTCGGTAAAAGAAGGTTGTGCAAGTAAGACCGTATAAAAGTCAAAGATATCTAATTTGGTAGATATAGGTTGTGCAACTGTAACTCTTTTCGTCATATCAAATTACACAAATGTGTAACTTTATACATTAACTTTAACAACGAAGAGGAGACGGTTGAATTCTCTGAAAAAATATGGCTTTGCATGTGGTTTTGATGTGCGAAGGTATTCCACGAAGAGGTTTGATGATGGTACATTAAAAACGAGGTTGCTATTTTGTAACCGAGAGGGGTACATGCACTTACTTGTATATTCATGGACGTAGGTTGAAGTGTTAAATAAATAATGTTGAAGTTAC
The DNA here is from genome assembly GCA_958450325.1 of Agrostemma githago. Taxonomy (NCBI): domain Eukaryota; kingdom Viridiplantae; phylum Streptophyta; class Magnoliopsida; order Caryophyllales; family Caryophyllaceae; genus Agrostemma; species Agrostemma githago. The sequence goes on along the minus strand of OY288242.1, from coordinate 70,469,072 downwards.
AAATGAAGTGCACTAAAGTTGCGCTAATTCCAGTGAAGTGGGTAAATTTATTGAATTACAGTTTTAAACATACAGTAGAAGGTTTAATGAAATGTTTTAAACCATATTTATATAATTTGGATTAGATAAAAGGTAGTAATGTTAAAGTTTTACCAACTACTGTTGAAGTTACAAATCCGAGACACTAAAGTTGCACAAATACCAGCAAATTTGGAATTCAAACATAAGCTCTAGAAACAAATTGATGAAGTTACAAACTGAATCAATAGAAGTGACAGATAGATAAAGTTGAAGTCCCTCTACATACACCTAGAATTACGGACATTGAAGTTTCAAAAGAATTGAGTTGAAGTTATATAAATAATGTATTGAAGTTTCAATACATACAGTTGAATGTTTACAACATGGTATGAAAACAAATGTTTATTAAAGTTATATTGTTATTGAGATGAAGTTAGAAATTTAGCAGCTAAAGTGACTTTATAAATTAATTGAAGTTGCATATTGACAATTTAAAATTACAAACGGAAACAATTGCATATTGATCAGTTAAAGTTACAAACTGAAACAATTGAAGTGACAGATAAATATAGTTGAAGTTTCTTTACATACACCTATAATTGAGTTGAAGTTATAAAAAACTTAGCAGTTACAAATGTATAAAATAATCATGGACATCATGTTTAGTAGCACTGCACTCCTTCAACTCCGATTCTCGAAATACGCGTGAGATTACCGACACCTTCCTCCGCTATTGCCTCGTTGCTCTTCAACAACCCCTCTTTGGACGACATCTCAGCTAACACATATGCAATAAAGAAAAAAAGCACAATATTACATAAAAATCGTACAAATGGCAAATAAAATTCACAACAATCAGCCTATAAGACAATCCAATTGAGATTATTATACAAACTGCTATTATACAATCATTTTAAAACACAAACTGGAGTTACAATATATTAATTGAGATGAATTAAAGGTACAAAATATAAGAACTGAAGTTACAAAAATATATGAACTGATTCGAAATAAAGTTACAAATATATGATTTGAAGTTACAAAATATATGAACTGAAGTTACATAATATATGAATGACGCATAGTGTAGTATAAATGAACAAACAACTCAGAAAGATCAATTTCCTCCCACGTTTCTCCATAAACACATCAAAATCAAAAACGCTCTTCACAAAATGCAAAAATTGTTGAAATATTCAAGAACCCTAATTTGAAGGGAAATTATTATACACTAATTTGAAGGAAATTGTTTGAAGGAAAATTAGGGTTATTATTCAAGAACCCTAATTTGAAGAAAAATTATTATTCAAGAACCCAAATTTGAAGGAAATTGTTGAAATATTATACGCTATTCACATAACCCTAATATTCACAATAGTTCACTTAAACCCTATGAAAATTATTATACGATCTACACATGGTAACTAACAACTATTATACAAAATTTGAAGGAAAAAAAGATCAGAAATTACCCGCGACAATCAGAAATTAATAATTTGAAGGAAAATTATTATACGATCAGAAATTAATGTCGATGAAGAGGGAAACGGTGGAGAGAATGGACAATGGAGATTTTTGAACTGATATTTGGAGATGAGAATGGAGAGAATGGACAATGGACAATGAAGATGAGAATGAATCTGGAGAGAGTAATGGAGTATGAAAAAGGAATTGAATATGGTGGAGAAAAAGAGGGTGTGAAAAAAAGAGGTGTAGTTGGAATATGTAAACTTCATTTTTCTTTTTTAAAAATAAATAAAAACCATTGCATCTCAACCATCCATTTTATTTGATCCAAAGGATAATAACAAGACTTATGAACTTATAAGAGGAGAAGGGACTTATATGATCCCTTCTATATATATATATATATATATATATAGTAGTAATTTACAATATTAAATTTAATAAAATTTCATTATTATTTTAATTATTTTTTAATGACACGTCATCCACCAGCGGGTCACCCGGGTTTTGATCCAAGATTAACGGGTCATTTGAGGTTTGAGTCAAATGGTTCGTGGGTCAAAATTTTAGGGTCTTGACTTAAAGATGAGACAAGTTTACGAGTCGAGGTGAAATTTGACATGACTATATATTTTCTAATCTAAAAATCATCTAACTAATTTAGAAATAAATTAATTCTCAGAAATACTATACTAAATGCTAAATCTACAAAGTCCCGTGTAATATTTTCAAGTAGATAATTAATATACGTAGTACTCCGTATATGATAAGAATATTAATTTTGAATACGATCTAAAATTAAAAATATTTTTTCTGACCTAAAATAGGTAAAAAGTAAGGCATCCAATATTTTTTCTTACCTATATTCTAAGTTTATTATGTGTCCTAAGTAGACGTGATTTGACCATTTGTCATATATACTCATATACTTATTATAGTGAATCATTTTATGGATGACAAATATGAAGAACATAAAAGCGTGAAAAATATATTTTATCTATAATATGACTGAACATATTACCAATTTTATACCCTATCATAATAGAATGTAAAATTTTATTTATACAGCAAGCTAAGATAAGGAGGTGAGATAAAAATTGTTTTTATTATGTTTTAAAACGAAAAATAATGGTGTTCAAAAAAAATTATGAGTAAAATTTACATAAAAAACAGAGAGGTAAACTATTGATGGAATCACTAAAAAATAAAAGCATAAACTATTGACTTAGATGAAGCAAATATAATTTTATCAAGTCACTGAACTCTTTTATAAACAAAAATAATTAAAAAAAACGTGCGTAGGCACGGGTTTTGAACTAGTTGAAACAATAAACAAGAAGAATTATAGCTAAGATGATGAAGAAATCAATTAGGGGAAAAGTAGGGCTAGGTCAGGTTCGTAGGTGTATTAGGCTAGTGGGAAATCGAGGACAAAGGTGTCACCTAGTCGCTAAGGTAAGCTCGCGCTCTCGCGACAAGAACGAACCCGAAAACTTATGCAATGAGCTACCCAAAACAAGAGAATTCAACCATCAATCATGCATACAACAAGAAGGAAGAAACAAGTCAGAGTAGTATTGGCCACTATCACCCTACCCTAACAAACATTTCATCAAACATATAGCATACATGACAAGAGATTAGCAACAAAGGTTCAACCTTTACCCACAATCAACCCTAATCACCCATAATTAACACCTAATCCCCTTACTAACCCCACAAGGATCTACTCACACATGTTTAAACTAAGACTAACACAAACTAAAGAAACCATCATAAGAACAAAAACATTCATTATAAAGATTAAACAAGGATGAACAATAAACAATAGATAAAGATTGAAACTTTACTAACAATGGAAGATTAAGAGAAAAGAGAGAAGAAAGATTATACCCACTAGAAGATGAATGAAAAGATTGAAACTTGCATATAAGAAAACCCAAAAGACATTCATCGAAGTTGTCAAAATTGATAGATTCTTCAAGAATTCCAATAATACACAAGTAACTTGCTAGGATTAAGCTAAGATTAAAGAAAGATTAAGAAAAGATTAAAGAGAGATTAGGCTAAAAATATGAGTTTTCTATCTAGGGTTTCGTGTCTAAAACAATACAAGAGGGAGTATTTATTGGGTTGCACGAAGGAGAGGAAGCGAGGAAGCGAGCGAGAACGGAACAGAGCCTCACGGCCGTGTTGCAGTTGTCCCGGCCGTGAGCCCTGCCCCGTCCCGGCCGTGATGCCTAGTGTCACGATCGTGAGCTCTTTTGTTGACACGATCGTGTCCTGTGTGACACGGTCGTGTTGAACTCCAGGGAGCCGACTTCTTTTGCACTTTGAATCACGGCCATGTAGGCTTCTGACACGGTCATGTAGGTCCCTACTTGCTCTTTCTAAGCTTCTTATCGATGCTCGGTGCTCGGGATATTCTCAAATGGGCTCCAAGGGACTCGGGATCGAGTCTAAGGCACCGAATCATCGTCGCTTCTCTTCATTGGCTCCATATGCGATGGAAACGAGATGGAATTGTTCCATTTCTCCATGATAAGCTTTAGAACCTAAAACATACTAGAAGAAGCGTAAGTAGCCTCGAAATCGCTCTAAAGAGCGATTCCACCAAAGAAAGCGGGACCAAACACGTGAAATAAACGCACAAAACACGCTTATCATTCTAGCACTTTTATTTCGAACCTCCAAAAAATCTTTAAAATGTGTATTATATACTCCCTCCGAGTTCCTATTATTGTCTCAATAGGATTTGGGGTGAAAAATATGGAAGGGGAAATGAATGGTTCAAAAAAGTAGGAGGGAGAGAGAGAAATGAGAGAATAATTGTGAACCACACATTGATGGCCTAAAAAGAAAAGTGGGACAAAAATCAAACTCAGTCCAAAAAGGAAAGTGGGACAATAATAGGAACTCGGAGGGAGTACTTCAAATTTAGCCGATCAGTTTCATTTTATCCTGATTTTTTTTCACGTGTCTGGGATCGCTACAGAAGGTATCTTGTACTCTGTATGATTTAGACCTAAACGACAACAATACGTCACCTTTTCAGTTTTCACGATTTAACGATTATCTACTAAAGATGGTTTTCGCACATCAGTACCCTCTTATGTTTTTTGTCGATGCTGAAATTTTGTGTGACCATTTTATATGACTTTATTGACACCTTGTGAAGTTACCTAAAAACTACTAAATATTATTAATGACGAATATTCCGTTTGAAGTCAGACCAACGATTACAAATAATACTCCCTCCGTTCCAACCATTTGTATACGTTTGCTTTATGCACGTACGTCGATATTCGTGTTCTTTTGTCTATATATTTAGTTACGTGTTCCAAAAAATTATAAAAATTTGATATTCATAATGGATTTTATTAGACGATTTAAACAAAATTCCACATGACTATCTTTTATCTTATATATTAAAAGTTATATTGAAGATTCTCATCACCTATAAATAGTGTTAAAAAACCAAATGTATACAAATGGTTGAACGGAGGGAGTACTACTATAGCGTTTGTTAAAACCATGAATGAATGTGGACAGTGGACATCATCGAGGCATTGTTCTTAGATTTGAGTCATCAACGTTAATCAATTGATTGACATGAGTGAGAGTAAAAATTGAAATGACGTATTGACGTTCATCGTCCTTCCCTTTCTTTCTGAGCTTAATCACTGAACTAAGACATCTGAAATTTACCGGAACCAGAGGTAGAGAATAGAGAAAGCAACATTTGACGCTCTCACTCTCTCACTCATTCCATCAAAATAAAATAAAATAAAATGGGTGAGAAAAGCAAAATATTGATAATAGGAGGGACGGGGTACATCGGAAAGTTCATCGTGGAGGCGAGTGCCAAGGCCGGTCATCCCACCTTCGCACTCCTCCGTGAATCCACTGCCGCTTCCAAGCCAGACCTCGTCCACAAATTCATAAACCTTGGCGTCAATATTATCACTGTTAGTTAGTTAGTTAGTTAGTTTCTCTTCTCTTTTCAACATAAGATGAGATATTCAGATATGGAGTTGTTATTTGATTGATTGGCCTGCTGCTGGTTTGCTTTGTTGAACGACCAGGGAGACTTGAAGGATGAGGAAGGTCTGTTGAAGGCTATTGAACAAGTGGACGTCGTCATCTCAGCTGTTGGAAGAGCTCTTATCGGAGATCAACTCAAAATTATTGCTGCTATTAAACGCGCTGGTAATATTAAGGTCAATCTTTATCCAATCAGAATATTACACACTTTTTCTTGACGAATTTATTTCAGGATCAAACCAAACATGTACTAGTATTAATAAGTGTCATAAATTGCTTACGAGTTCCCGACCACATTTGTTTGTCAGAGGTTCCTGCCATCGGAGTTTGGGAACGATGTTGACAATATACTGCATCCTGTGGATCCAGCAAAAACCGATTGGGCTAACAAGGTTGAAATCCGGCGTGCAGTGGAGGCCCAAGGGATCCCTTTTACATATGTGGCCTGCAACTTCTTTGCTGGATACTTTCTTACTGATCTCTCTCAGCCTCAGCCTGCTGCTACATCTCCTCCTACAGACAAAGTCCTCATTTTGGGTGACGGAACTCCTAAAGGTAACTTATGCAGACACGATTCTATGCTAGAATCTGGTTTCAGACTGATGACCCAATTTTCTCATTATTTGCAGCTGTTTTTACCGAGGAGGGAGACGTTGGCACCTACACCATAAAAGCTGTTGACGATCCAAGGACTCTAAACAAGACCCTTTATATCAGGCCACCTGCTAATATACTCTCCTTTAATGAAGTTGTCTCCATATGGGAGAAAAAGATTGGCAAATCCCTTGAAAAGGTCTATGTTCCTGAAGAACAAGTCCTCAAAAACATCCAAGGTATGTACTGTAACTCTCCATCCATGATTACTTCAATACTTCACGTCATAAACATGTTACTTATTCCTTCATTTCATATGTTTGCTTTATGTCATTGCAGAAACTGGAAATGTGCTCCTATCTATCAATTATGCTGTTTATGTGAAGGGGGATCATACTAACTACGACATCAATCCGTCACTGGGAGTGGAAGCAACAGAGCTCTACCCAGATGTCAAATACACGACTGTTGACGACTTCTTTGATCGATTTGTCTAGGTTTCTATCCGTTCTAAAATGCTTTACTATTTCACTTATCGATTAAAGAGTTATTGTTGAATAATGAAAGGCAAGCTATCTAACTGTAAGAATGTATTGCATGCTCATTTGTTCCACTGGTACTTGAGGAACAGCATTGTGAAGTCTGCTCCCTATTTCCACATTACTCGACCAGTGCGTGACTAGTCTTTGAAAATGAGTGAATTGATTGATTGTCTCATTAACATTTTAACCAACGTTTCCTGTGCTTTCTGATGCTTGTTTTGCTGTACTCATTTGCCTGTCGAAATGTTGATATGTGACCGTCATGCGCTATTCATTTACCGTTGTTATTGACATTATTGTCCTCTAAGCTAGCATGACTAGCTATGCTCACACTTCATGTCATGCGCGTTAAATTACCTATGCTGAAACCCGACATTATATATGACGTGATAACGTGAATGGCGTTAGAAGTGATAACAGGCTACAATCCTGGATGTGCTGATACTCCTGCAGGGCTGCAGAAACACCATATCCTCAGAACTGGTTGATTATTGTTATATGCTCGGTTTTTATCAAGGGAGATAAAACATACTTGTTAGGAAATAAGTGTCTTGCAATTGTCGTTTTGGATCTCGAATTGGTTTCCGACCTGAATCTGTTTAATTAGGAAAGTTTCTTAATTAATATCTGATTGATTAGAGTTTCTTAATCAACATCTGAGTATCTGACCTAGGATTAATAAATTCCTAATCAACATCTGAGTATCTGACCTAGGATTAATAAATTCCTAATCAACATCTGAGTATCTGACCTAGGATTAATAAAACTATCCCCTCTTTCTGCCCGTGGATGTAGCTAACAGGTTGTTAGTGAACCACGTAAATCTGTTTGTCTCTCGATTTTACGTTCTTATTTGTTTGTCTTTCTCTTCCGTTATAACAAACTGGTACCAGAGCTTTAGGTTAATCCGATCTGTGAGAAAGATGTCTGGATGAACGTTAAAATTGAGAGTTTTGATGAGAGGAATAGTTTTAGTCTGTGGCAGATCAAGATGCGGGCGTTGTTAAAGCAACAGAGACGGTGGGCGCCATTCGTGAAGAAAGACGACACAGTCACCGCTGAGATGGCCGTTCTGGAGGAGAGTTCAGTCTGTCTGATGATATCATCACTGAAATCGGAGGAAGATAGAAGTAGTAGTGGTAGTACTGATAAACAGGTGGAGCAGCAAGTAACTCTTGATGAGAGTGAAGCAAAGTCTGAAGATCCGACTGTCGATTGTTAGGAAATAAGTGTCTTGCAATTGTTCTTTTGGATCTCGAATTGGTTTCCGACCTGAATCTGTTTAATTAGGAAAGTTTCCTAATTAATATCTGATTGATTAGAGTTTCCTAATCAATATCTGAGTATCTGACCTAGGATTTCCTATTGTATAGGGTTTCCTAATCTGTTTAGGGTTTATGTTCAGGTTGAGAGTATTATATAAACTCTTATACCATTACCCTAACAATTATGATATCAGTCTGAAATCTGTAACCCTGTCTGAAATCTGTAACCTTCTCCTCACCTTCTGCCCGTGGATGTAGCTAATAGGTTGTTAGTGAAACACGTAAATCTGTCTGTCTCTCGATTTTACGTTCTGTTATAATGTAATATATTGTATTGGTGGATGTCCACACTATGACGACATTATGTCGACATCATATCTTTACAGGATATTCTAGACCTAGAAGAAACCCTAGATATCTATATGTATATATACATGCTAATGATCAATGTAATAGAGTACCTCATTCTCTCCTCTTTCTCTCCCATATTATAACACGTTATCAACACGATGCTCTAAACAACCGGACGATTTAATTATATTATCTAGCCGATTCAGCACCAGTTTCTAACAACTTATTATTCAGATATGATAATCAAGAGGTTCATATCATATTATATTACTCATATAATTTATTTATTTATCCGATTCAGGTACGTTTTTATGATTATTACAAGTAATTTGCTACAATACTATATATAATATAAATAATTATAATTGGGGCGTAGTTCTATGAATAAATATGAATTGAGTAGTACTCCGTATATGATAGTCTTATTACATGATTTGCTAATGTTATTTACTATCAATCCGTTACCCGCTTATTTAATCTGCATCATTGCAATTTTTGCAAATTAGTCCGTATACTATTGACGTCATATTAATTGTTGCATGAGACTTTAGCACGTATTAATCCTCACTTTGCATATTAGTAATTGGCATCTATACACGTACGTAGCACTACATAACATCATAAGATGAATCACCTGTTCAGCAATGACACTAATTAACATTAATTGATGATAAAACAAGTATTTCGGAAATAAGCATCATTCTGTATTTCGGCAATAAGCATCATTCTGGTTACATGTGATTACGTGAAGGTCTCATCTTCCCACTTCTTATAACACTTTATTTGTCCTTAATTAATATGAATTAAGGAGTATAACACGTTATACTCTATCTTGTTTCTGTCATTGTAGAATTACAAGTATTTAGAAGACATTATTTACGTGAATAATCGTAACTAATTTCATAATAACGTGGAATCATAAGGTTAATCGTAAACAACACAATATTTTAATGTAGTACAATAACGTATCATACTTCATATCATCATATGTTCAATTTGTGTCATGCACCCCATATCTAGGTCGCTTATTTTTGATAACTTTTTGTATATATAATCACGAGATTATATTTTGATTATACGAATTACATCTTATATATTTGTCCATATTATGTTAATATATAACACGTATATTATATGGTTGCCTTTATTATGTTAACATATGCTTATATTTGTCATTAATTCACACGTTATATGTATGTAGCCACAGTTACTATTATATTTGCGTATAATTTTATATTTGTCATTGTTGCTTGCCTTATATAATAATATTACGTTATAATAATACTACATTATATACTCCCCATGACATTGTTATATGCTATGATATATAATAAGTTAATATGTATTAGCCATCACTTTAGACATTATTATTTATCATGCTAATTCAATAAAAGTTACTTTATATTTTAATTTATTAAATTTTATGTAGCTCACCATCCCTGTCATAAGTTATACGATACATAATAATATATGTCAACATATAACTAGTAGTCTTACATATTATAAAATAAAATCGGTATATCAAGAATGTTTTGTCATATAATTTTGTAAGACTAATATGCGATATATTTCATTATATAGTTCCATCATGTCGAAAATTGCAAAACTTGATTTCGAGGCACTAGATATAAGTGGAAAGAACTACTTGGCCTGGGTATTGGATTGTGAAATTCACCTAGCTGCAAAAGGCCTTGGTGAAACTATCAAGGAAGGAAATAAGTCATCTGATCAAGATAAGGCTAAGGCCATGATTTTCCTTCGTCACCATCTCCATGAGGGACTCAAAATTGAATACTTGACTGTGAAAGACCCTTATACTCTTTGGACAGAATTGGATGAAAGGTATAAACACCTGAAAAGTGTGATGTTACCCGGTGCTCGTGCCGAATGGGCGACTTTGAGGTTACAAGATTTTAAGTCTGTAACAGAATATAACTCAGCCGTGTTTAGAATCACTTCACTACTGAAATTATGTGGAGAGAAAATTAGCGATTCTGACATGTTAGAAAAGACATTCTCCACTTTTCACGCAAGTAACATTGTCCTGCAGACACAATACCGTGAAAAAGGATTTAAGAAATACTCTGAACTAATCTCTTGTTTACTTGTGGCTGAGCAAAATAATGAATTACTGATGAAAAACCACTCATATCGTCCCACTGGTACTCAACCATTCCCAGAAGCGAATGTGGCCTCCCATCAGGGGACACATGAAAAAGGAAATGATTATGCAAATAGTTATGGTCAAGGACGCGGTCGCGGTCGCGGCCGTGGACGCAGTCGTGGTCGTGGTCGTGGTTGTGCGCCGGGATACGGACGAGGCCGGGGTGGTACCTTCAAAAGGTCATATCATCACCAGAAGTGGGAAAATGATCATAAACCAAAGGAAAACACAAATGAGGTGGGCCCAAATCAATGCTACCGTTGCGGACAATATGGTCACTGGACTCGTGTGTGCCGCACTCCAAAATACTTTGTTGACCTCTACCAAATGTCTCAGAAAGAAAAGAATGTAGAGACAAATATGGTGCATGGAGATGGTGAAGGTGATTTCGATACTAATAAGTCAACCCATTTAGAAGCAGAAGATTTCTTCACTACCCAAGCATAATTGGTCCACTAAGATCAATTTATATTTATAATTACTTATAGAATAAAGCTTTAGTTATATGTTGGGTTTTATCGCGATACTTTACTTTGATGTTTTGGATGGTTGGATAATTATTATTATTATTGTTACTTAAGTTGGAATTTTATTCATATACTTGTTATTTGCTTTATTTATACAACACCTATTTTTATTTATATGAAGAAATTTGATAATAATCAAGATCAATTATTAAGTAATATTGACGGATCTCGCCTATTTATATGAGACACCATTTGTGTTATGTCACATCAATAATTTGTTTTTGGTCGCATGAATAAGATTATTATGCATTACGATGAAATATAGCTAAACTAGAAGTTTAGCATAATGAATTATAGGCAAGGTAAAGTTAGAACAAAAAGATTAAATATGTGACAAAATTGAGGCCATCCGGGTTCTTGTTACACCCGTTTCGATAAACATGAAGTTTATCTTGGAAGAAATGCAATAAAGTGCTGAAAATCTCTCGTGTATCATTAAAATTTTATATATTTGAGGCGAGACAATACACTGAGATGAAATATTATGATGGAGATTTGGATTATACTCGTAGCTGAATAATGAATATGAATGTTTATGTATGATTAAATTACTTGACTTGTAGTCACATAGAATTTTACGCGTAGTTCGTGTAATCAGAGTTCATAATATAAGTATTATGTGAACATGATGATCTCCTGAATGGGCAATTTTAATTCAGCACGTCGAAAACCAACTGCGTCAAGTCGAGCTTCCTAATATATCATTCTAATGAAGAGAGTTAGTCGCTTAAAATTTATGAAATATAAGATAAATTTTAAGGTGGATATTGCCCTTTTAAATCTATCAAATAATGATAGTTTTACCACCTTAAGGGGGAGATTGATAAGGATAAGCTGGTAAAAACAAACAAGTAATATTGATCCCCAACCAAACCCGAGATTCAGACACTTGTTTTGAATATGATATACATCAACTAGAAATTCAAGAAATATGAATGTTGATTTACATAATTTGGTTTTGATAATGATGTATAATGGTATACCAGCTTGGTCACTTTATCATATCAAAGATATGTTATACATTGAAATTTATGATTTGACTATAGACAGATTTATCCTCCTTGAGGTAGAGCGAGCTATAGCTCCGTCATGGATAGTAAAATGTATGAACATTGAGATTCTTGCCATATTTTCAATAATCACACACGATGGAGTGTGACGGTCATATTCGGTTCATATGTTATAAGTGAAAAAAAATGGCAAGCATCTGCAGTTGGTACAAAATATGTTATAACTTGAATGTCGTTGAAGTTACATAGATATCTGAACGATAATGGATGGCCTAGATATGTGAAAAGATTGGTACAAAATATATTCAGATATCTTTAAGCAGTGCCGACAGTATAAGTAATTATATCGATATATTAATTCACGGAACCGAATAATATTTGCGCGCGATATGTAATGGACACTTTAATGGGGATCTGTAGACACCCGCATTTTGACTGCCAGGTGTCTATGGCAGTTTCCAAAAAACACCCGATGATGATCGGACGCTAACGTGCTTCTATGCGCTCGGATACGGGCTCAAATCCATTAATCGCAGGTTAACACACTTACAGAGTACAAATCTCACAAAATCAACCTCGAATCCAGGCCCAGCGGACCGTTCCGAGCCAAACAAGACTAATTTGGGCCAAAACCGACACCGGAATTAAAACCGACTTTTTGCGATTGGGTCAACCCTGGTCAAGGTCGTTTCCGAGACATACAAAACAACCATTCACAACATCAAAAGTCCAACTCAAGAAGCAAAACCAACAGTCCATCTTCAGACGGGCCATCAGGTCAAGTCCGTCAAGGCAAAACCCTAGACACCAAAGTGCATGACCATGCCTATATAAACACCCCATGCAACACACTTTTGACATTGAAAAAAACCCTAGATCAACCCTACACACACATACAACATCTATTACAAACCCTAATCAAACCCTAGCAATTCCACACTAGCAAAAAAAACCCTAAACCTAGTTTTAGGAATCAATCCCGAGCCACCATAACTTAACCTCCATAAAACCTCGAATACTCTTGTGTTAAAGCCACGGTTACGAGATCGATCCGAGACAAGAACATGTAGGTTGAGGGTGTCAAAACCCCGTTCTCTCCTTCTTCTCTTCCTCTCGTCATCTTCTTCGCTTTTTCTTACTTTTTTTATTTCTTTATTGCATCATAATATCGATAATACTAATACAAAACATTAAAATACTTATCGATTTGTGTCGAATAAGAGGGGTATCGGAATAAGGAAACACGAATATACAAGTGTACTGCACACAGCGTTGACGGTCGCTTGTTCCAATACCCCGATTATTTGATTATTGAGATAAGTTAACTTAAACAATTTTTTTTTTATTTTGTTTGCATCATTATCATTAGTCGTATATTTACATTAATTTTCAAAAACAAGCATTATATTTAATAAGGTCGAAACCCGTTGATGCGGATCCGACATCAAACGATTCGCAAGAATTAATTATGATGTCGGGATGCGGAGGGAATCAAGACGAGTTTTTTTAAGGTGTCGATCTATTAGATTCGATACCAATTCCATAATTGGATGTCGAATCTAATGATTTAGTCAAATAAATTAATTAACACGATTTTCGTTGATGCTAATATAGATGTCCTCTAATTCAATTGAATTAATTACGACATTAATAAACGCGGAGAAAATTTATATCGTGCTAGTTAATTTAAAACGACTTATATTATTTTATTCAAGTTTTCGCTCTAGCATTTCATACCGATTCAATAATCGGATATGAGATATGACGAGCATCAAAATTAAAATCGAGTATAAATTATTCCAAGTATTTAATATCGATTTCATAATCGAATATTGAATACGACGAATATCGAAAATATTAAGTCGAGTGCAAATTACGCAATATTTGTACGCGATTTAATAAAATCATCAATTTTCCGAAGAAAACAATTTCGCTCTTTTTTTTATTATTATTCTTCGAACATCATTTTTTTAGACAAAACATTTTTTTAGATCTCGATATATTTTTCCTTGACCTCGGTCAACATGTGTTAATCCATCACGTGACCTACTATTCTTTCCAAAATCATGCATTCATCACATCTATATCTTTACTCAATCTATTACTCGTTACATCGTTACTAACGGTTTGATTGTTTCCTTTGTCGATTTTTGTCGTTTATTTTATTTTACTAAAATGAACCCACATGCTAAAATTCCACTTTGACGTAGAATTAATTGCATTAAATCGACATAGAAACCCTTTTCAATTCCATTCACATGTTTAGGGAAAATAATCTTTGCATATCTTTTTCCCGTTTAACTAGCGCGCGTATTGTAAGTCACTCGAATTCTTAGTAGAGGCCGCTAATGTGCGGGCGGGGTTGGGTGTCCTTTGTGGGCTTCCCAACACGTACCCTCACCCCTTACTCAGAACCTCGGTTTCCGGATGCCCGAAACCGTTGGCGCACGAGAGTCATTCAATACACAATATCCGATAATGTCGGTATTGGTATCAAATGCAAAGGGACGAGCCCAATAAACTCTGACATCGAAAATGGGCCGTATTTCGTATACGGACCACTACGACATAGAGTGGGCTCGAATGGTTCCGAATAACCACAAAATTCGGTGGCGACTCCACTTCGACCTAAATTTCAATTCGATCCGTTTCATATGGAGATTCATTCGCCTACCCAAACCCGCGCGTGGCCGCGTCGGGGTGGACCTATGTCATGTCCACAATTTGGCGACTCCGCTGGGGATCAACTGATGCGTGACTTACCATCGGCATCCTCAGGGTGAGACTCGAATAGAAATCGTTTGACAAATACTATACGCGTGTTAGTTCTACGGTTCATGCATAACCCATATTTTCCCGGGCCGGTACTGGTGACCGACGTCCCACTATACCATTGATGTACTCCAACATGGATATGTCAAAAAGTGTCCATAGTCGATTCGAGTGGGTTTCGCGGCATGTTCTAAGCTCAATTCGACTTAGAGAGTCCGTCCCGATCAACGTCTAGACTATGTACACTGGTATAGACCCCTTCAGACCGACCGAGACTTAGTGTAGAGCATACATAGCGTCGTTATAATGCTTGTGTGACTACGTGCTACTTGGTTTCCGAGTCATTTTTCAAAAATGTCAACTTTTCAAAAATTACATCCTCCTTTTCAAGATATTCGATTTTCAAAACCCGGGACATACCGAATTTAGGACTTATGATTTTACTCAAAATAGCCTATTTTCTAGCCGGTATGCTGCCCGAATCAAAACTCGAACTTTCAAAACTCGTGGCCCAATGACTTTTCGTCCTCTTTTTTCGGAAATTTGGGCCATTCACCGAGTCCACTCGGTCCTTTTTCAAAAATCATCAATTTTCAAAACCTTCCACTTCTAGAACTTCCCGTATTTAGCAGTGTCGGGTCGAGTCTTAAGTTGTCAAGGTCTTTAGCGTCGAAACTCCGTCGATCTTACATCACGAGTTTCTTCCATATCCCAGTCCGCCTTATTAGACTAAGGCAAGGCCCACCTATGTAGGACATACTCCTACAAAGGAAGGCCCGTCTACACACCCGAGTCTAAAAGTTCGGGGATGTCTCACGTGGACCTTTCTTCGGACGGGACTCGGCCCACATAGCCAAATCCTAAGGAAGGCCCACCTTTCGCAAGTCACCCGTCTAGTTGTCTTTTCCGAGTCAACTTTTTACAAGGCATAGCCCTATAACAAAAGGTTCACGGTCCTTACGTCTAAGGGTCACTCGTCCCACACTCGAGTCTTAACAAAATCTTCAATCCCACTTGGGGATTACCCCTTAGCAGGGCGATCAATCACGGTTGCTCTAAGGGTCATGTCTTACACGTGTCTCACATAACCCACTTTCGAGTCACTTAGATGCCACACCATCTGAGTCCCTAGCCTCACTTGGGGGCTATTCTCCGACGGAATGACTAATCACAGTCACTTCAAGAATCGTACCCTACACATTTGTCTTAGGGGAGTCTAACCCGAGTCAAACTGGGGCCGTCCCTCCTCTTACGCTATTTCCCATGCCTTGGTGAGTTTGAGTTCCGAAGCAACCTCTCTGATTACGTGGTGCTCTTACAGACAGGCCACCCGAAACCAGACGCCAACGCAAGATGGAAGATTTGAAAGATGCCCTAACCAAAATCGAGACTCAACTGACCTCCATCCTTGCTAGCCAAGCAACTTTGGACACTCGCCTGAGAACTGTAGAGAAGACGATCCCAGTTGATGGATCTGAGTCCACTGGGCCCATAGCCGAATTGGTCAGTGTTGTTCGCAGGCTCGAGGAGCAAGTTCACTTATCAACAAGCAACTCAATCCACTCCGAAAATGCTCGCATTTATTCACCTTTGAGTAACGAGCTACCGGCCAACCTCAACTTGACGGGAATTCCTATGTTTGAGGGTACCGAAGACCCGGTCCATCATATCCGGGCCTTCAAAGACTTCATGGCAGTCAAAGGGGTAAAGTCCACCATGTTTAAGCACTTATTCCCTTCCTCCCTCCAGAAGCACCCCAAAGCCTGGTACTACAGGCTCGATTCCAAGAAATACCCGACTTGGGATGATGTGGCAACAGAGTTCGCTCGGAACTACGCCGATAATATCGAGATCCAGACTACAATGCGTACTCTGGAAGTCATGGCCCAAGAGCCCAAAGAAGGGTTCACTAAATATCTTCAAAGATGGAGGGCCGAGAGTGTAAAGTTGGTAAACAAGCCCAACGAGAAGACGCTAGTGGAGGCCTTCGTCAACAGCCTCCTGCCTTACCGCGTCCATCTTAGGTATGCTGGCATTTCAAACTTTGTCGTACTTACCGAA
This sequence comes from Agrostemma githago, assembly GCA_958450325.1. Lineage (NCBI taxonomy): Eukaryota > Viridiplantae > Streptophyta > Magnoliopsida > Caryophyllales > Caryophyllaceae > Agrostemma > Agrostemma githago. The sequence goes on along the minus strand of OY288242.1, from coordinate 70,452,254 downwards.
ATGGGCATTAGGATTGAAGACGATCTTCGACATAATGAAGATCTGGGTGAAGTTGATACTAAAGGCTATACTGGACATCAACTCGAGTCCTTAGAAGCCGACGACTAATGACAACATTATCCGAGAGTCCGGATCCGATTTGAGTCTGAGTCTGAGTCCGAGTCTAGGATGTACTATTCCCTTCAAAGTCGAAGTCAAAGTCAAAATCAGAGTCAGAGTCAGTTGTATTCTGTCCTCTTTTTCAAAATTCAATAAAATCAGCTTTCCTGTTTCTCATATATATATTCCTTATGTGTTTCCGAGAACATGATGAACACCATCATACACTGTGAGCACACGCACGTGACTATTATGGGCACATCTATAATGACTGCAGGAAACCGAGCCCGTGTTTTCTTTTTTACCTATTCCGTGTCTGGTATAGAAAAACCACATAACTACCCGTAGCAAGAGCGGTACCGAATCCTATGACAAATCTAGGTAATCTCCTAGTTTGGGTTCAAGACGGGAGGCAAGCCCATTTCCCACCATAAAATACCCCTCCAATAAGACTGACCAATCTCTACCTTAGGTGTTAGTCTGACCGGCAAAAAAAAAACAAAAAAACACTGGACAAAAAAAATCAAAAGTAAAAAAAAAACAAAAGAAGGCCATCAAAAAAAAAAGAAAGGGCCAAAACAAAAAGAAGACCATCAAAAAAAAGAAAACTGGACACAAAAAAAAAATCGAAAGTCCATGAGGAAAAAAGCAAAAGGCCAAAAAAAAAAGCAGGTCATCATCAAAAAAATTCAGAATACCCATGACCGTGGTCAACGGTCAATTCAAGGGAAAGCCCCACGACCAGGGTACGGTCAAAACTATCAAAACCCATGACCGCGGCTAAGAGGTCAATCAAAAATCAAATACCCATGACCGTGGTCAACGGTCAACTCAAGTGAAAATTCTTTGACCGCGGTACGGTCAAATTCAAAATTATCCATGTCATCCAATAGGGGAGTAACAATCAAGCTGGTCAGCTAACACCACACTCAGCCTTCCCACATTACAACCCTCAAGACCTTCTTGAGACCCAGGCCAGAGACAGCCCGGAATTTTGAGGATTCAAGCTCCATAGGATACCCCTAACAAATAGGGCCAGACATGGAAACCAGATCCCGCATTATCAAACCAGCCCTCGAAGCCTTAGCTCCACAGAACCGAGCTCCAGATTTCGAGTCATCAAAACCAGATCCCACATTATCAAACCAGCCCTCGAAGCCTTAGCTCCACAGAACCGAGCTCCAGATTTCGAGTCATCAAAGCCATTTACTTCCTAGCACCACATTTCCAAAAACATCAAATTCCCCGAGAGCAGAACTCGTTAAAAATCCCGAGAACAAAACTCGTTAAAATTCCCCGAGAGCAGAACTCGTTAAAAATCCCGAGAACAAAACTCGTTAAAATTCCATCCAAACCAGTTACCAACTCCAAACACGGGAACTCAACTTGCAGTCGGCATAGAGCATGCCCAAATAGTTCACACCACCTCTGGGGGCTACCCCGGAGAACGCTCACAGTCACAGAATTAACATCCTAACCATTCTAGCCCTTTGATCAAGACATCATTGGGAGTACACCTAGCCTACACCATCGCTATGGCTAGTTACACACAAAGCCCTAATAAACTAGGCGCCATAATACATCTTCCAGTCCACTGAACTACGGCATGGTTTGATTTCACCACACGTGAATACGTAGGCAGCCTTTCAACAGAGGCACAACCACTCACATTGACACACATTCAAAAAGTGCCATCACTCCGGTCACGACACTGTCATGTTCTCAGTAGCTAGCTTTGTCGTCCTGGGGGCTTCTATTAGACAGAAGTTCTCCTTCCACTCACATAATCCAAATACTTCCAAAATCTAGCCTCCTTTCTATAGTGTGTCCTAGTACTCGGCTCAGTCGAAGACAAGAATCTGTCAGGACTCGAGGCAATACCCACTTTGGAAATGTACCCAAAAATCAGAAATCCAGAGGGGCACCAGACTAAAACAGTCTCATTACAGGCTACTGCAATCCCCCCCATAGCATATCTATCCCGTTTCGACGTGCGACCGTGTTGCCACTCGCCTAGGCTATGGGATAGCGCAACTTAAGAGTCTTGTTAGGCGGCCCACACCCCTACCGAGTCACGGTCCAACCCCTCGAGAGTCCAGTCGTGTCAGTCAACTCGTCCGGTCACGTCCAGAGTCGAGTCTGTCGGTAGGCCTCTCTCTTCAAATTCCACTTTGAAATTTGCAAATCTAGCCATTCGAAAAAAGATCCTTTTTGACAAGGTCAAATTTCGGTCTATTTAAACTGCAAATTACTTTCCTAATCTTTGTTAGGAGTAAAAAATCTCAAAGTTTCCAAAATTCAAAAAATCTCAAAATTTCAAAATTTCAAAAATCCAAACTTTCAAAAATTCAAAAATCATTCTTCCCCAGCGCAAGTCATTTTACTACCTACGTGTTGCATGCATTTTATGTGACTTATACAGGTATGACTCAAACAGGGACGTGCAACCCGCTACACCTCCCCAGCATTTTCACGGGATGGGCCGACACACAGGCGCACCCAGGACTTACGCGACAAGTCCAAATGCCCCACGGAGTATTACCATCAGCCCAGGTATGGTTTCTAGCTTATGGCTGGCGAGCCCTTCACGCAAGTCTAATGGACTATAAACGACCCGGCCGGAAGTCCGCCAGGTTTCAATCCTCGATTGGCCTGGGGGATACTCTGACTTTCGCCCTGTCCAAGCCTCAATCAGAGTGGGGGCTCTGTAGACACCCGCATTTTGACTGCCAGGTGTCTATGGCAGTTTCCAAAAAACACCCGATGATGATCGGACGCTAACGTGCTTCTATGCGCTCGGATACGGGCTCAAATCCATTAATCGCTGGTTAACACACTTACAGAGTACAAATCTCACAAAATCAACCTCGAATCCAGGCCCAGCGGACCGTTCCGAGCCAAACAAGACTAATTTGGGCCAAAACCGACATCGGAATTAAAACCGACTTTTTGCGATTGGGTCAACCCTGGTCAAGGTCGTTTCCGAGACATAAAAAACAACCATTCACAACATCAAAAGTCCAACTCAAGAAGCAAAATCAACAGTCCATCTTCAGACGGGCCATCAGGTCAAGTCCGTCAAGGCAAAACCCTAGACACCAAAGTGCATGACCATGCCTATATAAACACCCCATGCAACACACTTTTGACATTGAAAAAAACCCTAGAGCAACCCTACACACACATACAACATCTATTACAAACCCTAATCAAACCCTAGCAATTCCACACTAGCAAAAAAAACCCTAAACCTAGTTTTAGGAATCAATCCCGAGCCACCATAACTTAACCTCCATAAAACCTCGAATACTCTTGTGTTAAAGCCACGGTTACGAGATCGATCCGAGACAAGAACATGTAGGTTGAGGGTGTCAAAACCCCGTTCTCTCCTTCTTCTCTTCCTCTCGTCATCTTCTTCGCTTTTTCTTACTTTTTTTATTTCTTTATTGCATCATAATATCGATAATACTAATACAAAATATTAAAATACTTATCGATTTGTGTCGAATAAGAGGGGTATCGGAATAAGGAAACACGAATATACAAGTGTACTGCACACAGCGTTGACGGTCGCTTGTTCCAATACCCCGATTATTTGATTATTGAGATAAGTTAACTTAAACAATTTTTTTTTTATTTTGTTTGCATCATTATCATTAGTCGTATATTTACATTAATTTTCAAAAACAAGCATTATATTTAATAAGGGTCGAAACCCGTTGATGCGGATCCGACATCAAACGATTCGCAAGAATTAATTATGATGTCGGGATGCGGAGGGAATCAAGGCGAGTTTTTTTAAGGTGTCGATCTATTAGATTCGATACCAATTCCATAATTGGATGTCGAATCTAATGATTTAGTCAAATAAATTAATTAACACGATTTTCGTTGATGCTAATATAGATGTCCTCTAATTCAATTGAATTAATTACGACATTAATAAACGCGGAGAAAATTTATATCGTGCTAGTTAATTTAAAACGACTTATATTATTTTATTCAAGTTTTCGCTCTAGCATTTCATACCGATTCAATAATCGGATATGGGATATGACGAGCATCAAAATTAAAATCGAGTATAAATTATTCCAAGTATTTAATATCGATTTCATAATCGAATATTGAATACGACGAATATCGAAAATATTAAGTCGAGTGCAAATTACGCAATATTTGTACGCGATTTAATAAAATCATCAATTTTCCGAAGAAAACAATTTCGCTCTTTTTTTTATTATTATTATTCGAACATCATTTTTTTAGACAAAACATTTTTTTAGATCTCGATATATTTTTCCTTGACCTCGGTCAACACGTGTTAATCCATCACGTGACCTACTATTCTTTCCAAAATCATGCATTCATCACATCTATATCTTTACTCAATCTATTACTCGTTACATCGTTACTAACGGTTTGATTGTTTCCTTTGTCGATTTTTGTCGTTTATTTTATTTTACTAAAATGAACCCACATGCTAAAATTCCACTTTGACGTAGAATTAATTGCATTAAATCGACATAGAAACCCTTTTCAATTCCATTCACATGTGTAGGGAAAATAATCTTTGCATATCTTTTTCCCGTTTAACTAGCGCGCGTATTGTAAGTCACTCGAATTCTTAGTAGAGGCCGCTAATGTGCGGGCGGGGTTGGGTGTCCTTTGTGGGCTTCCCAACACGTACCCTCACCCCTTACTCAGAACCTCGGTTTCCGGATGCCCGAAACCGTTGGCGCACGAGAGTCATTCAATACACAATATCCGATAATGTCGGTATTGGTATCAAATGCAAAGGGACGAGCCCAATAAACTCTGACATCGGAAATGGGCCGTATTTCGTATACGGACCACTACGACATAGAGTGGGCTCGAATGGTTCCGAATAACCACAAAATTCGGTGGCGACTCCACTTCGACCTAAATTTCAATTCGATCCGTTTCATATGGAGATTCATTCGCCTACCCAAACCCGCGCGTGGCCGCGTCGGGGTGGACCTATGTCATGTCCACAGGATCTTATATAACTATATAAGCATCCATCTTGATTGTTGACGTACAATCTATGGTTAAGAATGAGCTCACGGACTTGAAGTCCACGTATTGACTCAAAGTCAATCCAATCATGAATATTATTGGTGAAGATATTGTACAATTTGCATTTGAATATCATGTGCATGTAATATAATTATTTTATCATTGCATTGTAGTGTCATATTATGTCATTGCATTAGTATAAAATATATATTATAGTGCATCATTCATAGTACATGCATGCACACAATTATTGTTTTATTAAATTGCAGGATAAATGTGTAAATGATATAAGCATCCTTGCTTGATAAAGTCCTGAAGGATAAATGATCAGTTGTGAAATATTAGCTATACTCTTTTTCCCTTCGACTAGGTTTTTGTCCCAAGAGGTTTTCCCTAGCAAGGTTTTTAACGAGATGGCGCTATAGACGTGTTAAAAACGCTATAGTTATAACCATCATTGTTGAGATGACAATTGTTCGAGACATATTTGTCGATTACGACGAACCCATTTCAACGCCATGAAGTTACATGAAGACATGGATCATTTCAATACATATTGTATCAAGTTGTGCAATCATCAGGGGGAGTAAACACGCACTGTACTCTTTTTCCTAAGCCATGGTTTTGTCCCACTGGGTTTTCCATGGAAAGGTTTTAACGAGGCAGCATGTTAGGTGTGTTTTGAAGATTTGTGTACTCATTTTATTTACTAGTCTTTTCCATTGAGTTTTTTCTAGGCAAAGTTTTAATGATGGACATCCAAGGGGGAGTGTTATAATGTAATATATTGTATTGGTGGATGTCCACACTATGACGACATTATGTCGACATCATATCTTTACAGGATATTCTAGACCTAGAAGAAACCCTAGATATCTATATGTATATATACATGCTAATGATCAATGTAATAGAGTACCTCATTCTCTCCTCTTTCTCTCCCATATTATAACACGTTCTTATTTGTTTGTCTTTCTCTTTTGTTATAACAATATTGACTCCGAAACAGCTAGGGGTGTTGACACATCATAGCAATGCTCTCGTCTTAACTACGGAGTACATCACAGTATAGAAAAATCTTGAATTCTTGATACTCGCTTGCATTTCTACACCTCCAGTGTTCTGTATGTTTGGTTGGGTAGCTGAAAACATGCTCAGAAAGTCGACAGGTTAATCACTAATTCTCCAACGGGACAACCTCACAATAAATTTGTCGTGAAATCTCTCCCAAGATGGTGGCCGATATGACCTCTTGGACGGTTTAAATTATAGTGTATAATACACATTTTTCGGAGATCTGGGACCTTGAAATAAATAGCCCAAAATCGTGTGGTAAGTTCCTGGAGTCAAATAACGCATTATCCCATATTTTGAGGGATTACGGAGTAGATATGAGGGTATCGAAAGGAGATAAACCCGCGTTGGCTGAAAATCAAAAACTTGTGCAAAACGGATATGTACTACTTCGTAGTCATTTGAGGCTTAAATTCAAATCGAGACATCGTCAAGGTTCGCAAAGACGTAGTAACAAAACCGGAAGAGGACGAGACGTGACTTGTTTCAAACACACCGGGATGCTTGATCTCTCGGTCTCCCTCCCCTACTTCTCACTAACAAGGACTATTCTCTTGGTTCAATTCTAGGCTTTCGGACACAAATCTCGGGTTCGTTGGCGAACCATTTCAGGGATAATTTCAGCAATTCAAGCAAGTTTTCTATTCAATCTTACTGTATTAAATATTTGTTATCATTAGACAACATCTCTCACCTATATTCATCCCAAACTTAATCCTACTAATGCTCCGAACTTGAACGACTTTTCTAGCATTTTGCGATTAAGTTCCATTGCTGAAAATTTCCAGATTGTTTCCCCGTTTTACTGCAGTTATCTTCATTCTTGATTGTTAATTAATCTATTTGGATGATATTTAGTGGGGAGCTAGATAGTGAGTCCATTTTTCTCTTTCTATGAGTGCAGAATAGCATACTCATCCTTGTCCGATCTAATGAATACGGTGGGATATTTCTAATGCGTAGTATACAATAATATGGCCCGTAAAACTATGGAATCAAGGAAACGTGTCAGAATAGAAGATGAAGAAGATGACGATATGGAGTTTATCATTCTAATCGTGGGTTTTATTATTGTTCTAGTGGGGGCATTGAATCACCATAGATACAAGGTACGCGAGTTAGTTTGGAATGAACCTGAATCCGAGGTCGAGGTCGAGGTTGTTAATCATCCAAAATTCTCTGAAATTGCAGCCTGTGTTATACAGTTGCATTCTGCAAAATCTATTGTATATTGAATATTGATTGTTGGAGGTCTGGTACTGCTACTGCTACTGTCACTTACAAATTTTTGTTTCATTTTATTAACTAATTATCTCAGGTAAACTCAGGTGAGGCATCTTGTGCCGATATGTTTAGTGAGCATTGGGATGAAGGAGGAGCTACTTTGATGGACGAAGAGGCATGTGATGATGACGGTACAAGTTCAAGCATTGATACTACTTGTGGCTCTAGCTCCAAAAAGAGGAGCAAAGAGGGTAAATTAGCCGAAGCCGTGTCAAGTCTTGCACACTCACTCAAAATTTATGTTGAGGCTAGGCTCAAAGCCACTCCTCCAACTTTCGGAGGAAAACAGGTGTACGATGAAGTTTCCAAAGTTGATGGCATCCTTCGTCCTCAAATTCTAGAAGCTGTGAGTGTGTTTGTGGAGACTCCGATAAGGTTTCAAGTGCTCACAGAACTCCCAGATGACCAAAAGTTGGATTGGATTTTACTTTGCCTTGATGAGCGTGATAGTGATAGAGCTCCCGGACGACCACGAGTGTAGACAATACCAGTGTTCCAAGAACCAACTTCTAGCTCTCTTGTGCTCATTGCATAATGTAGGTAATTAGTAAGAACCCATATAATGGTGTTGGCAATTGCAGTTCAGCCACTAAGAAAACTAAGATTTTAGAAATTGTTGATTTGATCTTGATACTCCGGCCAAATAGTTGCTGAAACAACCAACTACGTGTTGACACTACTTGTAGCATTGAACTTCTATTTAACATGTTAATTTCATCCTGATATAAGGATCAAGGAAATACAGAATTTACATGTTTCTCTCTTCAAACCCACTTCCACACCGCAAATATCCATTTGCTAAAAAATGTATGGCCAATTCGCCCCGCCACAGGTCAGCCTGTTCGTTCAGATAATCAGCTCTAGTTTAACCTCATTTAGTTTAGTTTAGTTTAGTTTAATTAGGTTTGATTTAAGTTCAGTCGGAAAGAAAGGTTAGACTCCCAGTGAATCTAATCCTTTGTACTACTACTCCTATATATACGAGGTACTTCGTATGAATGTAATAAGGACTAAGGTCATATATAGCAGAGAGAACAAAAATTCCAAAATGGAAAAACAAATGGGATTTAAAAAGACTAAACCCCCAGATGAACTTAGACGGTAATTGCAAAGCGTTGAATGAATGTGGACATTATACAGCTCTTCTTACAAAAGAAAACTAAAGAATCAATGATAATTGCTCATACTAACTTATTTATTGTTGTTATTAAATTAAGGCATAAACGCGGTGATATTCAATGATCTTTTGTATATGGTTAAGTCACACAAACTAGGTACTTTTTGATAATGAAATATGGAGTGCTAACTACCGAAGATATCCAATACGGAGGGAGTACTATAAATACATGCACCAAATCAACGTTTTAAGTCACAAACCACAATAATAATAATAATAATTAATAATCCACTTAATTAAGGAAAATCAAAAGAAATGGGGGAGAAAAGCAAAATATTGATAATTGGAGGGACGGGTTACATAGGAAAGTTTGTTGTGGAGGCGAGTGCCAAGGCCGGACATCCTACTTTCGCACTCATTCGATGAATCGACTGTCACTTCCAAGGCAGACCTCGTCGACAAATTCAAAAACCTCGGTGTCAATGTTATTATTGTAAGAAAACTAATTAAAAGGTCACTATTTTGATGTGAAGTTGTTTGTTTTGATAAGATAATATGTTGATTTAATTAATTAAATACGTTTAGGGAGACTTGAATGATAATGAAGCCCTGTTGAAGGCCATCAAACAAGTGGACATTGTAATCTCCACTGTAGGAGGCGCACTTATAGCTGATCAACACAAAATTATTACTGCTATTAAAGATGCCGGTAACATTAAGGTGAAATCTCCTACGTCCGTACGTCAATTATATTATTGTCTCTACTTAACCTTGTTGATTACCTATCTATAGTATTTCGAGTTTCAATGTTGGTTATGTGCAGAGGTTTTTGCCATCAGAGTTTGGAAATGATGTGGACCGAAGTGTCCTATCTGTGGAACCAGCAAAAACTACATGGGCTCAGAAGGCTGAGATCCGACGAGCTGTGGAGGCCAACGGAATTCCTTTCACTTATGTCTCCTCCAACTACTTTGCTGGTTACTTTCTCCCCGGTCTGTCTCAGCCCGGTGCTACGTCTCCTCCTAGGGACAAAGTCCTCATTTTGGGTGACGGTACTCCTAAAGGTACGTATATATGTAGTCGAAATTGCCATTTGAGCCTTCTAATGAATGGATTTGATTTACGTGCTAATAAATGTAACAGCCGTTTTCAACGAGGAGGGAGACATTGGGACCTATACAATAAGAGCAGTTGATTGTTCAGCAACTCTGAACAAAACCCTCTACATCAGGCCTTCGGCTAACACTCTCTCCTTCAATGAGCTTGTCTCCATATGGGAGAAGAAGATTGGCAAAACTCTTGAAAAGGTTTATGTTCCTGAAGAACAAGTCCTCAAAAACATCCAAGGTAATGTCGAATTTATATTTATTCTGAGGAGCGGGTTGCCCACTTAAGGTAGGATGGATGTCGAATTTATATTTATTCAATTTTTTGGTGATAATGTGGTTGCAGAAGCTGAGTTTCCAGGGAGCCTTCTTTTGGCGATCAACCATTCTGTTTATGTGAAGGGAGAACAGACTAACTTCGACATCGATCCATCGTTTGGAGTGGAAGCTACCGAGCTGTACCCTGATGTCGAGTACACGACTGTCGACAAGTACCTTGATCAATTTGTCTAGCTAGGTCATGCCGACTACTGTATTTCTTTTATCGGCTCAAAGTCTGATCGAATGAATAATGGAAGTAAAATCATCCCACTGTAAAAATGTGTGCTATGGCCACTCATGGAACACCATTATTAACTAGTCTATATTATGCTACTTTTTATTTCCACTTTATGCATTCCTGACTCTACTCTTCAAAATTTAGTGAATCTATTGTCCTATGATCAATTTAAGCAAAATTTCTTGCACTGAAAAAACTAGTGTAAAACATAAAATTTTGGAACCTGCGATAATATAATAATAGATACAAAATAATATGAAACAAGAGTTTTTATTTGATAACTGAAAGATTGAGCATTACAACTTTCGTGAATCTCTTGTCTTTTTTTGTGACTTATTCCATTTACCTACAATTTGGCAGTAGGATGATGGGGTCGTGTTTGAGACTTATTCCATCTGACCTCCTCTAAACCTAGAGACAAGACCCGTATTTATAGTCTAGTGTCTTAGAGGGGAAGTTAAGAATATTCTAGTATTCTAAGATATTATCACAATATTTATTGATCCCTAAATACTAAAGATCTTAGACATAAATAGATACCGAAATATATAAAATTTTGGTGTCTACAACTAGGATTATAGAAATATTTGGTCTTGATAAATAGTTGCTGGAACATCTTGGTCGTGCTGTCTATCCGGCACAAATCCTTCGACTGTAGTTTCATCCTGACATAAGGAATGACAGATTTTACATGTTTTTCTCTTCAAACCCACTTCCACACAATATACCACCGATATTATTTGTCCATGAAAACTTGGAGAGATACATTTGTCACTGGTTTATTGAGAGTTTGAGAGACTACTTAGTACTCCCTCGATACCACTGCACTAACACCTCGCCTTCCCATTTATATCCAAGAGTTAGTTTTATAACAATTAAATGGAAGATACCGGAGTATATAAATGCATGCACCAAGTGGACGATTAAGTCACAAAAACTAGGCTTTTTCTAACAATCAAATTCATTTTTCACAAACGACCAAAAATGGGTGAGAAAAGCAAAATATTGATAATAGGAGGGACGGGTTACATAGGAAAGTTTGTGCCAAGGCCGGACATCTCACTTTCGCACTCTTTCGTGAATCGACCATCACTTCCAAGCCAGACCTCGTCGACAAATTCAAAATATTATCCTTGTATGTTTGTGTTCTACATGTCCTTACATTCTAGCAGGAGCAGTGCTTTTAAATTTTTACTCGTTATAAGCTAGCTAGAAAACTAAAAGCTCACCATTTTCATTTGAAGTTGCCTTGTTTGTTTTGATTGATGTAATTTTCAGGGAGAGTTGAATGATGATGAAGCCCTAGTGAAGGCCATTAAACAAGTGGACGTGGTGATCTCGCGCACTTATAGCTGATCAACATAAAATTATTGCCGCTATTAAAGATGCTGGTAATGTTAAGGTGAGATCGTTCGTCCTTCCTGTACGTTTCAATTACCGAGTATTATACATGGTCTCTAGTTAACCTTGATTATCGAGTTTGAGCTTCACTTATGCTACGCTGTTGTTGTATGTGCAGAGGTTTTTGCCATCGGAGTTTGGAAACGACGTGGACCGAAATATTCAATCTGTAGAACTGGCAAAAACAGCATGGGCTCAGAAGGCTGTGGAGGCCCACGGAATTCCTTTTACTTATGTCTCCTCCGATTACTTTGCCGGATAGATACTCTCTCTGGTCTGTCTCAGCCCGATGCTACGTCTCCTCCTCGGGATAAAGTCCTCACTTTGGGCGACGGTACTCCTAAAGGTGATCAATCACTCATTTTTCGCAATCATTTGAGACTAATAGATTTGGCTTACCCATATACCTGAATGTAACAGCCGTTTTCAATGAGGGAGACATTGGGACATACTCATACAATAAGAGCAGTTGATGATTCAAGAACTCTGAACAAAACCCTCTACATCAAGCCCTCTGCTAACACTCTCTCCTTTAATGAGCTTGTCTCGATATGGGAGAACAAGATTGGCAAAACTCTTGACAAGGTTTACGTTCAGGAAGAATTTCAACCAAGGTATGCAACTCTCGATCACAACTTCAGATTCATATAATAGTTCGACTAGAATTTCAACTCATTCTTAGGGGCGGGCCACTCAAGGTAGGATGTGGAATTTGTATTAAAGTTTTTGGTGATGTGGTTGCAGAAACTGAATTTCCTGGGAGCTTTCTTTTGGCAATCAACCACTCTGTTTATGTGAAGGGAGAGCAGACTAACTTCGACATCGATCCGTCATTTGGAGTGAAAGCTACAGAGCTCTACCCGGATGTCAAGTACACGACTGTCGACGATTACCTCAATCAATTTGTCTAGCCCTTATCCTCACTAAAATGCCCACCACTATTTCTTTTATCAGTTCAAAGTGTGATCGAATGGAATGGTGGAAGTAAAATTATCCGACTGTAAGAATGTGTTTGCTACTGCCACTCATGGAACACCATTATTAACTATGCTACTTATTTCCACTTTACACCCGTCTCTACTCTTCGACAATTGGTGAATCGATTTCCTGAACTATTTTGATGACTTAACTTGCTGGTTGAAATTTATATGAGATCATGATAGCTGACTGCATCAAATCGGACAGTACACAGATAAAATGTTTCGGAAGTCCTAAAACCAATCATAAACTGGCTAGAGGTAAATGGCTAGCTGAGTAAATCTATAATAGGATTTACCTGAAAGAAATCACGATACGAAATATCAAGAGCTTTAATACAATCACAAGCTGGACACAATACTCCATAATCCATAGCATAGAATGAACCAATAGTAGTAGTGCTATATAAAGAGTATAATTCCTAACCATTGTAGACGAAAGATATATTTTGGTTGTAGTGATCTTGATCTTCACAATGACATCATTCACTCGAGTCCTAATCTAAAAATCGAGTTACCTCAGTCAGCACGAGAGCCACTTGTGCTAGCACCGTGGTGCTTCTTACCCCCGTATTTCTGAAAGGGAAAAAATCATAATTTCAGAATAAAGACTTGTACAGGACACTTAAAATCTTTAAAGGTGACATCCGTCCGTCCAACGAAATAAACAAATGAAGAAAATGCTGCCATCAGACATTTGTATGTATTTTCAGGGATATGGAAAGTCAAAAGCAATAGAATGACGGTGAGGAAGGAACCCACCTGTTTTCCGAGGCTGAAAGGAATGTATCTGTGCTTGATCATATGAGCAATTTGGCGCTTCATCGTCAGAGTGAACAGCACGATCCAGTAAACCAGCAATATTGGCCAAAATACAGGAATATCGAACACAGAAAAGAATGTCATTGTGAATGCTATGACAAATGCCTTCGTGATGGCATGCCTGGAAGCAGGAATAAACAAGAGAGGGTTGTAAAGCCAAAGCTCCGGCTTCATAAACAAGAACATCAAATAACCACAGCGCCTTTAGTGTCGTGCTATGATTTAAAGTTGATTACATAAGGCGTCATATAAGACCCATATTGAGGATGAGATGGGATAGAACAAAAAGAATGAACACGGTATGATCTTTTACCTACTGTACATATAAGGTTTATTCTGATACATAGGTGTATAGAGGATCAAGTGGGGGAAGTTTCTTGAATCTAAAACAGGCAAAGGAGCAGCTTCAAAATATTCATCAAGCAAGCATCACTCTTGTGTATATAGATCGATCCACACACACCAATCAATATTGTGGTCAATACTCAACCATACCTCTCTAAACATGTAAAATCCCATGCTTCGCAGCACAACAGTAACGGAATCAGTTTCTGATAATCTAGCAAGGATTTACTAAGTCAACCCCAAAGTCCTCAGAAATTGGAGAATGGCCAATGGACAAAGATTCAATCTCATTCAACCCATCCTTGCACTCTTCCTAACATAATCACAGCTCTTGTTCACTTAAATACTCTCCATAACCTTTTATTGATGTGGCCACGTGGGACAAAATATAAGAATTTGTCGCCAAAAGTGAAGTCTAGGATGTGCTTTTGTTCCATCATGATTCATGATATGCAACACATGCCTGTTTTCCCGCTTATTTTCAGCTCACTTCAATTAAGTTTGAACCTCATTCGGTATAGTTATGTTAATTTCAGCCCCATTAATTTTAGTTTTAACTTCTACCACATTGATTTAAGTTAAGTTACGTTACGTTACGCCCTATTTAGAACTGGGCCAAGGTCATCTACAACATATGAGCACCGCTTCACTCAAATAGTTTGTTGATAAAAGAACTACAGACATTCAGGTCACGGTGTGTTCTCCTGGCGAGTTGCAAAAGCCAAAGCAGACTAAAGATAAAAATTTGTAAGGCCATCATCTCCTGAACCCCTCAATTTTTAATGTAGAAAGAAAACCATGGTTGAACACAAGATAGATCATAAACTAAAGATCATGATACCCCCGACAAATGGTTAAATGAAAACAATCAAGTATCAAAGGCGAGACACGCCACAAGTTGGTCACAAATCCCACCGCAAGAGCAGGTAACAATTTGGTCACCCACCTATTCCACGAACTCAAAACAAGGATTTTAAGCTTATTTCAGGGTCATTTGAGGAAATAATTGCTCTTTGGTATCTTTAAATTCACTGTATTAACAAAAAATATTCATGAACCACAAGTCACTAATCTCTTTTATAGCAAGCATATGTTCAAGTGTTCAACCTTGTTGAAACCACAGTAGCATTCATCAAGGTATTATTATCCAACCATAACAATCTAACATTCATTAAAAACACATGAGTCAGAGTCCCAAGAACCCATATAATGTAACTACCTTAAATTCACCACCCCAACCACTATCATTCCCCCCACCACACACACACAACAGAATCTGTTTGTCAGCATTTTAGCCCCCAATCTCCAAATCCTGCTTTGCCAAGGATTACACGGCAATCCAACTATAACATTTTAGCATATATCACAAACATAGATCAAAAAGTCACAAGAGCCCATCATAAAAAATGCTAGATAATCTACATTACTCCGATACTTCACCTGGGTGGTGTGTCACGCGTACGACACCAACACCGCACTTCAATACTTCAAATTAGACAAAAAAAATTGAAAAATTTGCACAAAATAGCTGTGTGGGACATGACACCTCATACAATTGCGGAGAATAAGCAAAGCCCTTAGAGAAAAAACAAATAGCATCAAGCAAAAGAATGGAGCAAGAGATGAGGCATACTACCAGAACTTAAACTCGGGGAGACGGCGAATAAAGGGCTTGAATTCATCAGAACCTTTGGTAGGCAAAAGAGGGCCATCAGAAGGCTCAACCTCAGGATCAACCAAAGGGGACAAGAAACCAATGAGCAGATTCAAAAGGTAGATCCCAAGTGCATATGTGATGATGTAAAACCCTTGAACATAGTAAACCCGGATTGCATATATGATTGCAAGAATTAGGGTTCCCGCCCATCTAGGAACTGCGTGTGGGGTTGTCTTGTCCAAGTAATACTGATAAATTCTCCAAAATTCATGAAGTTTCTTAGCCATTGGAGAATCATTCATGGACCCTCCTCCTCCTCCTCCTCCTACCCCTAACCCCTCCATTATTCGATTTTCTTTAATAATCAGCTCTACAAGATCTGCCCACAACTCAAAACAAAGATACAGCCAACAGATTTAGTATCAGAAATGGAATTAAGTTTGAATCTTGCAATGTGGGTTTTTCAATTGGGTTGAAAATCTATCAGAAATTACATAAAAGTTGGAATCTTGTTAGGTGGGATTTTCAATTGGTGTTAAAAATTGTCGATATACGAAAGCTAAGACCTGGGTCTTTCTCCTTCAATTTTAATTTTAATTTTGCCCACAAACTATAGATAGGTTTTTGAATTTAAAAAATAAAATTGAAAGGTGTGGAAGTCTGAAAGATAGCAGCGATTTAACAAAAAATAAATGAATTAAAATGAATGTATTGAGAGGTGGATTGGATTACCTGTGGAAGTAGAGCTGCAGGAAGTAGAGATCAGAGAAGTAGGGATTGAGAAGGTGAATAAGAATGAGATGATGCTCTCCTTAAATTGGTTTTGGGATAATTAGAAAGTCGTCGATTTACATGCGCGTGAATTCGTGAATTTAGATTTTGTTCTACTTTCTACTCCCTTACTCCACGGAATCTTATTTAAGACCAACTATTTGGGGATTTCTCGTTTATACGGATTAATCCCCAAAAACTTACTAGAGATGATCAAATACCTTTTTTGAGAAAAATCTGTGAGTTATATTAAATCAACCTTCGCTAAGTTAAGAATAACTTGCGGGAAATTTGACCCAAATACAACCTCATCCCCTATCGAAGGGGAGAAATGAGCCATAAAATGGGCTACAGTATTACCCTCACGTTTTACATGCACACATTTGTAACGGAAAAACAGACTTAGTAAGACAACTACTCTGTCAAAACACAAACGAATAGGGCTCCTGAAGACGGTGCGTCGTTTGACAGCATTGCTGACCATAAACGCGTCACTCTCAAGCAAGATATTCTTCTCCCTTATCCCGTGAGCTTGTTGTAGTCCAAAGAGCATAGCTTGGGTCTCTGCAATCTTAACCGTCCACCGTGCCCTTAGTCTCTTGCACCCCACCATAAGAACCTGACCAATCGAGTTTCGACAAACAAAACCCAAGCCCACTTCGTCATTCTCAAAGAGAACAACATCTACATTCATCTTCACCCACCCGACCTTTGGTCTCCGCCACACGCCATCACCTACCTCCTCCTGTTGCATCGCAGGACCAACAAGTCCGGCATACA
Source organism: Agrostemma githago (assembly GCA_958450325.1). NCBI lineage: Eukaryota > Viridiplantae > Streptophyta > Magnoliopsida > Caryophyllales > Caryophyllaceae > Agrostemma > Agrostemma githago. The sequence continues at coordinate 70,435,225 of OY288242.1, read as the reverse complement.
TAGCTTGCTCACTTACCAGCCGAGAAAGCTCAAGCTTTACCACGTGTAGAGGGGTCAAAGTTTTCGTAAAGAGCTTGGAGTTCCACCATGTCCAGGCTAGGTCATAGCACGTCGCAGCTCGTCTTTAGTGCATCTGTTCATAAGCCATTGGAAAATATATCTGCAGCTGAGGCTCGGCATCACCGCGAGATGAGCCTCAAGTCCGCTATCGAGCCAAAGGGATTGGGTAGTTGGGCAGCGAAATAGGATGTGAACCTCTTTTTCCTCCACCCCATTGCATACAGAACAAACTGGGTCATTCCCGATATGCCTCCTCACTATCTCCTGTCTCACAGCCAAAACACCCGAGCAAGCCCTCCACACAAAATGTACGAGTTTTGGGGGAATTAGGAGGCGCCAAACCCGGTTCCAGAACTCGACAGAGCCATCCCCCCCCCCCCCCATTTATCGCCCTTCGTCCAAAACTTCCTCGAGCTAACCTGTATACAGTTTTGACAGAGTAAACAACATCATGGGTAGGCCACCAGTAAATAATATCATTGGGCCACTAAGAGCTTAGGGGTAGTGACATTGCATCTCGAGCATCGTTTGGATTAAGGACCTCATTCAATTTATGTAATCCCCTAGAAAATCTAACGAAATACAGTGGCGGAAACACTGTAGAGTTGGGATTAAAACACACCGACAAACTATATCTTATTAAAAGAAATGGTAAGTCAATACAAATGCCTCTTTTTATAAAAGGGCTAAAAAGGAAATTCTCCAAACGGGTTATACAAATCCATAAATTACATGAATAAAGAAAGAGTAGGATCCACGCTACTCGGTAGCTCACACCCAAAACCCAGCAGCAAATACCTATCATGTTACAAACATAACAGCCGCGTCAGTGGGGAGTAACTCGGACGTTCTCCCAGCCATATTATATCATATGGAAAAATAATAGTATTATTATATCAAAATATTTAAAAAGAGAAAACATTAAAACGATATAATAAAATAAGTTCTCAGAGAAAACTTAAAACATTAGTCAACCTGCAAATCAAAACCAATTGATATTCAAAATTGGTGTTATGGAAATTTGATCAGTGTGCACAAGGCTAGACTTTCACTGGTATAATACTGGAAACTAGTTTCGAGAACTGTAGACTTAACTCATAACAGAATTCAGTCTCTAACTAGGCAACTCAACTATAATAGGACTGGTGCAACGAGGTCCTGGTGCGTGTGGACATGACATAAGTCCACCCCGACGCGGCCACGCGCGGGTTTGGGGAGGCGAATGAATCTCCATATGAGAATGGATCGAATTGAAATTTAAATCGAAGTGGAGTCGCCACCGAACTTTTTGGGAGTTCGAGCTTGTTCGAACCCACTCTATCTCGTAGTGGGCCGTGTACAAAATACGGCCCATTTCCGATGTCAGAGTTTATTGGGCTCGTCCCTTTGCATTGCGATACCAATACCGTCACTACCGGTTATCGTGTATTGAATGACTCTCGTGCGCCAACGGTTTCGGGCATCCGGAAACCGAGGTTCTGAGTAAGAGGTGAGGGTACGTGTTGGGAAGCCCTGTAGACACCCACATTTTGACCGCCAGGTGTCTATAGCAGTTTCCGACAAACACCCGATGATGATCGGACGCAAACGTGCTTTAACGTACTCGGAAATGGGCTCGAAATCATGGATATTTGGCTTGGGCTTTTTACGGAGTACAAATTTCACAAAACCAACCTCAAATTCAGGCCCAGTGGGTCGTTTCGAGTCAAATAAGACTAATTTGGGTCGAATCCGACACCGGGGGTAAAACCGTCTTTTAGCGACCGAGTCAAAAACCCGGTCAGAGATATTTTCGAGACACGTGAGCAGGCCGTGTCACCTCACGAGTCCGGCCTAGAGTCAAATACTACAAAAAATCAGCTACACAAATATTAAACAATTCCGTTAAAGGTAGAATTCGATCTCAAGTAGGAATTCTATCCGAACACCGAATCAAACACTCGACCGAGCATCAAATACTCGGCCGAGCAGCCTGTTTTCCAGCCAATTTCGTGGCTTCTTTGCCAAGGAAAGAGAATTCTCGTTCCTCTCGACTTCTTACGTTTCCTATCCAAACCGGTATTTCTTGTTGTCTAAGCAAGAGTACTTCTCCTAACCTTTTCTCCTATAAATAGGACCCTCACATACACAATTATACATCAATCATCTACCATCTATCAATCATCTACCATCTATCAATCATCAACTTTCTATCAATCAAATATACATAAACTCCTCACACAACTCACAAAAAATACACTTAGCATCGAAAAGCCGATAGTGTAACCCGAGACTACGAAAAATCAGCCTATACCCGTCACCCTTACACGTCCAAACCGAACCACCAACTCACCGACATTAACCCGACGCTCCCGTGCCTTAGCCACATTCCGACGAGCCCCGATCCGAGTTAACCGAAGCATGTAGGTTGAGGGTGTACCAAACCCGATTTCTCCTTCTTCTTCTCTTCTCTTTCTCGTCGTCCGTCTTGTCTTTTTTCGGGTCGTGTGTCGTCCTTTTTACGGGTCCTTCGTCGTTTTTTTTCTAATAATCGATACTACAAAAACTATTTTTTTTATAACGTTCTTAAAATACGATATCGATTCTCTAATCGAATATCGTATCTAACAAGAACAAAATTAGTTAATTCTCGTTGATGCTAATAAAATCGTCACATCTTTTTAAACAAAATTCGACGATTTTATACGCGGAGAGAATTAACATCTTTTTCGTTCAAAATTCTTTTTTTACTTTTCGTTCAAAAGAAACTTTTTTCAAAACCTTTTCTAAATTCATTCCGAATATTCGATATCGATTTCATAATCGAATATCGGGTATGACGAATATCGAAAACATAAATCGAGTATAAGTTAGTTCGTATTTGTACGCGATTTATTAAATTAGCAATTTTCGAACAAAAACGCGACCGGGACAGACCCGCACGCGAGTCGCGCCCATCCCAGGCGACTCGCGCACGGGCCTGAAACTCGAGTCCCTTTTTTTTAGCTTTTCGTTCGTTTTTTTTCTACAAAACGATTTCTCAAAATTTGTATCTTTTCTAAAACTATTCCGAGTATTTGATATCGATTCCATAATCAACTATCGAATATAACGAATATCGAGAATATTAAGTCGAGCACGAATTATGCAATATTCGTACGCGGTTTAATAAAAGCATCGAATTTCCAAAAATCGACCTCGAAACAGGTCGGAGCGCGAGTCGCGCGCACCCCGGGCGAGTCGCGGGCAACGCTGGAAACGCGACCCGTTTTTTTCTTTTTTATTGTTTTTCGAACATCGTTTTTATAAAAAATAGCGTCTTTTTAACAATAATTTTCAGATTTCGACTAATATTTTCTCGATCTTGCATATTCATCATATTTGCTATATTATTTCTTCACAAATCGATACTAACTCGTTTGTTCATCTTGTAGCAAATTCATTCTTTTTTTTATCGTTTGTTTTATTATACTAAAACGAACCTCGCATGCTAAAATACAACTTCGACGTTAATTTTCATGTATTAAACGACCTAGAAACCCATTCAATTATTCACATGCTTAGGAAAACAATGTTTGCATATCATTCATCATTCAACTAACGCGCGTATTAAAAAATCATTCGATATCCTAGTAGAGGCCGCTAATGTGTGGGCGGGGTTGGGTGTTCTTAGTGAACTTCCCAACACGTACCCTCACCCCTTACTCAGAACCGTGGTTTCCGGATGTCCGAAACCATTGGCAACGAGAGTCATTCAATATACGATAAACCGATCAAGTCGGCATCGATATCGAACTGCAAAGGGACGAGCCCAATAAACTCTGACATCGGAAATGGGCCGTATTTAGTATACGGCCCACTACGACATAGAGTGGGCTCGAACGGTTCCGAATAACCATAAAATTCGGTGGCGACTCCAACTTCGATTTAAATTTCAATTTGACCATCTCATATGGAGATTCATTCGCCTTCCCAAACCCGCGCGTGGCCGCGTCGGGGTGGACCTATGTCATGTCCACAAGCCCACAAAGGACACCCAACCCCGCCCGCACATTAGCGGACTCTACTAGGATATCGAATGACTTTCTAATACGCGCGTTAGTTGAACGGGAAAATGTTATGCAAACAATATGTTCCCCAGACATGCGAGAAATTGAAAGGGTTTCTATGTCGATTTAATGCAACTAATTCTAACGTCAAAGTTAAATTTAGCATGCGGGTTCATTTTAGTACAATAAAATAAACAAATAAATCAACAAGAAAAGTAACAAACTTGTTAGTAACGGTATAACGATAATAACGGTTTGTAGAATGATGCAATATGGAATGACGTAAATAGAATGATGCATGGTTTTGGAAAAGTGATGTTTCACGTGATTGATTAGGCACGTGTTGACCTAAGTCATAAAAAGTAATAACGAGACTCGAATGACACTATAGGACTCACGGTATTGTCGTGATAAGGCCACTCGATCGAGTTGTCGAGGGACTCGACCGAGTGGACCTCTGAAAAGGCTTCTGTCCCGTATTTTAGACCCTACTCGATCGAGTTATTGAGGAACTCGACCGAGTACACGGCCACTCGACCGAGTCATTGCGAGACTCGACCGAGTGGAGGTCGAAAAAAGCATTCTGTCTCGGTTTTTGGGGTGCCACTCGACCGAGTGGGCTAGGCACTCGATCGAGTGCCCCCTGTACGAACCAGGGTTCGTTTTGCAACTCGTTATCGGTTTCGAAATTGCTTTTTATTTTGATAATTCAATGACTTTGTCGAATCGGGCATAAATATTGATTAATTTGTGCTCGATTCGTGTGTATGATACTCGTCATATCCAACGTGCGATTATTGAATCGACATCGGATATTAGGGCGGGATATAAAAGTTGCTATAAGTCGTTTTAAGTTAACTAGCACGATATAAATTTTCTCCGCGTTTATTGATGTCGTAATTAATTCAATCGAATTAGAAGACATCTATATTAGCATTATCAACGAAAATCATGTTAATTAACTTATTCGACTAAATCATTAGATTCGACGTCCAATTATGGAATTGGTATCAAATCTAATAGATCGATACTTGAATTAAAAAAACTCGACATGATTCCCTCCGCATCCCGACATCATAATTAATTCTTGCGAATTGTTTGATGTCGGATCCGCATCAACGGGTTTCGACCCTTATGAAAAAAGTATGTTTCGAAAGTAGTTTTTAGAAAATCGATGGAATATGCGATTGAATGATGATGCGAACGAAATAAGAACTTTTATTTAGGTTGACTTGTTTCAATAATCAAATGCTAGGGGTGTCAGGATAAGCGACCGGCAACGCTGAGTGCAATACTCTTGTATATTCGGTTTTCCTTATTCCGACATCCTTCGCACTCGACACAAATCCACAAGTATTTTAATGCTTTTTAATACTAGTGATATTAACAATATTATAACGCGATAACGAAATAAAAAAACAACTACAACGACAAACGACGCGAGAGAGAAAGAGAAGGGAGAAAAGATGGGATTTGGCACCCTCAACCTACATGTTCTTGTTCTCGGACGGGACTCGTAGTTGTGGTTAGCACGGGAGTATTGAGATGTAAGTTGAGTTGTGGTATATAGGGTTCGGATTCCTAAACGCTAGGGTTAGGGTTTGGATGTATGTAGATTAGTATAGAATGAGGGTGAATTAGGGTTTTGAAAAAGTTGTGTAAAGTGTGTGCATGGGGGTGTTTATATAGGCATGGCCATATACCCCGGCTAGGGCTACTCGACCGAGTAAGTGGCTAACTCGGTCGAGTGGCCCAGTGCGCCTGCAGTCGGGCTTGTTTAAGGGCCTACTCGATCGAGTGGGGCTGACACTCGATCGAGTGGGTCAGCTGGATCGATGGTCCGGGCTTTGGACCTTGAATTGGATATCTTGTAGGTTTTGCTTTTGAGTTGGACTTTTTGATGTTTGTGTGGCTGTTTTTTGTGTGTCTCTGAAACGACTTTGACCGGGGTTGACCCAATCACTAAGAGTCGGTTTTATTTTCGGTGTCGGTTTTGACCCAAATTAGTCTTGTTTGACTGGAAACGGCCCACTGGGCCTGGATTTGAGGTCAGTTTTGTGAGATTTGTACTCCGTAAGTGCTTAAGTCAACAACCAATGGTTTTGAGCCCATATCCGAGCGCGTAGAAACACGTTAGCGTTCGATCATCATCGGGTGTTTTTTTGGAAACTACTATAGACACCTGGCAGTCAAAATGCGGGTATCTATAGAGCCCCCACTCTGACTGAGGCTTGGATAAGGCGAAAGCCAGAGTAGCTACCAGGCCAATCGAGGATTGAAACCTGGCAGACTTCCGATCGGGTCGTTTATAGTCCATTAGACTCGCGTGAAGGGCCCGCCGGCCACAAGATAGAAATCATACCTGAGCTGATGATAATACCTCCATGGGGGATCAGACTTGTCGCATAAGTCCTGGGTGTGCTTATATGTGGGCCCATCCCGTACCATTCTGGGAAAATGCCGCCTCGGGCTTTCCGCTGGGGAGATACAGTGGGTTGCATGTCCCTGCTTGAGTCGTACCTGTATAAGTTACATAGAATTTTGCATGCAACACGTAGGTAGAAAATATGACTCGCGCTGGGGAAAATGATTTTTGATTTTTTTGAAAATTTTGAAATTTTTGAAATTTTGAAATTTGGAATTTTTGAAATTTTTGACTCCAAAGAAGTTTAGGAAAGTTCGGGATGACTAATTCCCGGGCTAAGATTAGGGAATCTCGAGACGAGGCCTGTATGTTGATTTCCTGTTAGAATTAGGAAACTTTCCATGGAAAAGTGATATGGAAAGAGGATTGTAAGGTTGATGCTATATATAGCCCTCCCTTGTCTTTGATTTTCTTCACCAACTCCTCATAATTCATCCCTTCTCAAAAAGAAAGTCTCTTTTCAAGAATTTTTTAGCCATGGGAATCGATCGATTAACCGTGGTGTTGCAATAATGGTCCCGACACTTTAGGGATACAGATAGGGTGGCTCTCAATCAGACGGGTATTACACAGCTGTACCCATTCCGTCAGATGCAGGTCGATCGTTATTTCCTTGATGCCTGCTTGTCTTACTGGGACGACATATATCATGTCTTTGCCTTTCCCGGGGGAGAAGTTTGTCCCTTACCTGAGGAGATTGCTGTTGTGGGAGGATGGAACCCGATACTTTGTCCTGCCGTCCCGTATTCAGTCTATGACCCGAGGAGGAAGCTTCGAGAATTTGTAGGGCTTTCTCACAACGAAGTATCCCGCATGATGGAGGATGGCAATATTTCTCTGATCGACTTGGCGGAGAAATTTATGAATCCTCTTGATGTCCGGGTCAGGCCGGTTCACAGCCGTAGGACTTTTTCTTTCTGTATGCTCCATGTTTATGCTTTTGAAGGTTACATGGTTTTATTGTCTTGCATGGGTAATGCCCGCTTCTTGACCGTGGTTGATCTGATGGAGACGAAGCATAGTCCGGCTTGGCTTATCATGGGCGAAATTATCCAAGGCCTAGACAACCGCAAGAGGGATTCGTCCGCCCGCTTGACCGGGAGTACCCGTTTGTTGCAAGTATGTCAGATTTTTTATTATTTTTCCAACTTCTTGATTTTTGATTTTTTTCCGCGATTTTTCTGCTACAGTGGGCACTCGATCGAGTCACCCTGGCACTCGATCGAGTGCTCTCGTAAAAAAGCCCCCTGTTCGTGTCAGAGGTACCACTCGATCGAGTGTCCTCCAGGCACTCGACCGAGTGCCCTTAGGCGGACGCCTGTTTCGTTGAGGGAACTCATATTTTTGCCTTCTTTTTCAGATTTGGCTATACGAGAGGCTATCAGTGATAGATCATCCTCTTGACGCGAGCAATTACCGTCATAACCAGGTGATGACGAGGAGACGGGCCATTGATTTTTCTCGCCAGATTACCCAGAAGTATTGGGACGAGGTGTTGTCATTCCATGGTGGTCCGTTGATTCGATGGGTAGTGCCGTGGTGGCCCATCTATGTTTGGACAGGCTTGGACCCGAGGGACAGGGCTCGCTATCAAGTAATTTTGTCTTTCAAGCAGACGATCCATCTTTATCCCGACCGCATACTAAGGCAGTATGGTTGGACCCAGAGAATCCCGGAGATTGAAGCAGTTGTAAGTGACCCTACCCAATTGACTGATGTGATGTGCGATACCTGGATGCAAAGATGGTACACCATACATACTTGGCCTATTCCCACATCTCGTCACTCCATCTGGGTTTCAGACTCTTATGTGAAGTGGACTAGAGCAGGCGATGCCAAAGCCCGAGCTGCTCTGAAGGTCGATGAAGCTTTTGATCTGCTGCGAAGGGAGCAAGTTAAAGACAATAGGGGCTTCTTCGACGAAGGTGACACTCCAGCTACTCTGGTCCGTCTAATGTCAGGTCAGAGAAAGAAGACTAAGACTCAAGCTGAAGGGTCTAGCGCTAGAGGTGCACGGGGGAAAGTGAGCCCCCAGTCTGACTTGGAAAGAAGATTGGGCCCAAGACTAGCAGTGCAGGACCGACTTGGCCCACGAGATAGACAACCCGAGCACGTGCGGGCCCGACTTGGACCGAAGACGATAGCAGAAGACCCGTTGTCAAAGAAACGGGTTCGAGCTAAGAAGGTTCCCCCGTGATTCGGGAACGCTCGCCCCCGCCCCGGCGACCTCGGGCTCCACGCGATCCAAAGGACAAAGGAAAGGGCAAAATGCACGAATATTAGTCTCCTCTGTTTTATTATTTGAGTATTATTATTATTATTTTTGTGGTGTGATTTGTTTTTTTTTAAATTTCCCGAGTTTATCGGTTTCTAATAAAGACGTATTAGTGAATACCGTTCCCGTCTTTTCGTTTATTGCAGTGGTTGTACCCTTTCGAGGGGCTGCCTATGTATCCACAATTAGCGGAATCAAACCAAACGTAGTTCAAACATGGAGTTTTTGCAATTTTCGAAATACATCAATACTATTAGTTCGAGATGTGCGACAGTAGAATAATTAATTCTAACTTATTGACTTGTCTATAATTTTGAAAATTCATAAAAAGACGATTTTTATAAATCTTTTTGCGAATGACATTGAGATAGGGTTTAAGGGTAGTAGCGCTTCAACTGGTCCAAGTTGGTCGGGTTGACGAACTCGTTCCCATCCAGGTCTGTCAGCATCACTGCTTCTCTTGATAGGACCTTCTTGACTAAATATGGCCCAGCCCAATTGGGTTTGAATTTTCATCTTGGGTCAACCGGTAGTAAGGCACGAACCGATTTTAGGACCAGATCCCCTTCTTTGATGTTTCTGGGCCTAACTCTTTTGTTGAAAGCCCGTTGGATCCTCTTTCGATATATTTGGATATTGTTGAGGGCCCGGGATCGCCGTTCGTCTAAAAGAACTAGCGAATCATATCGGGCTTGGACCCAATCTGCTTCCGGTACTTGGCTTTCAAGTAAAATCCTGAGGGATGGCACTTCTAGTTCGACCGGTTGGACCGCCTCCATTCCATATGTCAGATAATATGGAGTTGCTCCGGTTGCGGTGCGAATTGAAGTTCGGTATCCCCATAGGGCAAAAGGTATTTTGTCGGGCCAGTCCCGGTAATTCTCAGCCATCTTTCTAAGTATGGTGACAATTGTCTTATTGGCCGTTTCTACCGCTCCATTTGTTTGAGGACGGTAGGGAGAAGATGTATGCCTTTGAATTTTGTATTTTTCTAGCAACGTAGCGGTTTCAGCTTGAAAGTGGGTCCCGTGATCACTGATAAACTCGTGTGGAATCCCGTATCGGCATATGATCTTGTTCTGGATAAATTTGGCCACGTGCTTGGCGTTCAAGACACGGTATGACTCGGCTTCGACCCATTTGGTGAAATAGTCGATGGCCACCAGAATGAAGCAATGACCTCCCGTCCCGGAAAGGTGCACCTTTCCAATTATGTCAATACCTCATGTCGAAAATGGCCATGGTGATGTCATGGTATATAATAGGGAAGATGGCATATGTTGTACATTAGCGAAGATCTGGCAGTTATGGCAGTGTTTGACATATAGCTGACAGTCTGTTTCCATCGTGTTCCAATAATACCCGAGCCTCATGATTTTTCGGGCTAGCATATGGGCGTTCATATGCGGGCCATTTTCACCATCGTGTACCTCGGTCATAACCTTTTCGGCCTGTATTTTGTCGATACATAGGAGGAGAGCCCATTGTGTCGTCTTTTTGTATAGCTGCCCGTCGTCTGTACGAACGAATTGGGTCGCCAATCTTCGTAAGGCCTTCTAGGCCCGGTTTTCCGTTCTCGGGGGATATTCTCCCGTTGCCAAGTAGGTTAGGACGACCTGATACCAAGGTTCTGGATAAGTTATCACGATATCCTGGATGGCGTGGATGTAGGCCGATTCGGACCGTCTTTCAACGCAGATTGGCATGCTAGTTAGATGCTCCGGTATGTTTAGCAGGGATGCTAATTTGGAAAGTGCATCTGCAAATTGATTTTCTTCCCGGGGCAGGTAGATATATTCGACCTTCTGGAATTGTTTCTCTAGAACCCTTACTCGTGCTTGGTAAGCCAAGAGATTGGCGTTCCGAGTTTTCCATTTTTGGAGCGCTTGATTGATGACCAATGATGAATCACCGTGGACCCGGAGGTTCGTTACTCCTAGATCAGCGGCGGCTTGCAACCCGTGAATGCATGCTTCGTATTTGGCTGCGTTGTTGGTCACGTCAAAGTCCAGCTTGATGGATAACGGGGTGTGTTCCCCCCGTGGTGAGATCAACAGAATTCCGACCCCAAATCCTCGGAAGTTGGATGCCCCGTCAAAATATAAATCCCATGTTTCGGTATCGGTATGGAATATGTATTCATCAGGAAAGGCCCAAATATCGGTGTGTCCCTCTTCAGATATCGGACTGTCGGCAAGGAATTCTGCCACTACCCGGCTTTTGATGGCTTTTAATGGCACAAATTTGAGGTTAAACTCTGCGAGCATCAAAGTCCATCTGGACATCCTGCCATTGAGGATGGGCTTCTCGAACAGGTACTTGATAGGATCCATTTTGGATAACACATGTACCTCGTGACTAAGCATGTAGTGTCAGAGCTTTTTAGTGGCCCAGACCAAAGCTAAGCACGTTTTCTCGAGCATTGTATACTTGCATTCGTATTCTAGGAACTTTTTACTGATGTAGTAAATAGCCCGTTCTTCTGAATCGACTGTCTGGGCCAGCATAGCCCCCATGGCTGTCTCGGTCATTGTTAGGTATAATAACAAAGGCAAACCGGGTTGAGGTGGGATTAATACCGGCGGTGCAGACAGGATCTCCTTGATTTTATCGAAAGCTGTTTGACATTTATCATCCCATAGTACCCGTTCTCCGATCTTCAGTTTTTTGAAAATGGGCTCACATACCATGGTTAGTTTTGAAATGAATCGGCTGATATATTGGACTTTCCCGAGAAACCCCCTTATTTCTTTTTCGGTCTTGGGTGGCTGCATCTTGGTAATGGCCTTGATTTTAGCTGGGTCGACCTCGATGCCGCGTTGGCTAACGATATGGCCCAGTAATTTGCCCGACGTTACCCCAAAACTGCATTTTTGAGGGTTAAGTCTCATATTGTATTTACGCAACCTGGTAAAGAACTTTCTTAGGGCCGTGATGCGCCCGTTTCGATCTTTGGACTTAACGATCATGTCGTCCACGTAGACCTCCACTTCTTCATGCATCATATCATGTAATAAAGTAGTGGCGGTCCGTTGATAAGTGGCCCCGGCATTGATAAGCCCAAATGGCATGACGGTGTAACAGTAAGTACCCCAAGGTGTAATGAAGGTGGTCTTACTCATACCCTCTTCTGCCATTTTGATTTGATTGTATCCGGCATACCCGTCCATGAATGATAGAAGGGCATGATCGGCCATGTTATCCACCAATATGTCGATGTGTGGTAACGGAAAGTCGTCTTTTGGACTGGCCTTATTAAGGTCCCGGAAATCTACACATACCCGCACCTTGCCGTCCTTCTTGGGTACCGGCGCGATGTTTGCGACCCAGTCTGGATATTCAGACACTTGTATAAAGCCCGCTTTGAATTGCTTGTCGACTTCTTCTTTGACTTTAAGAGACCATTCGGGCCTCATTCGTCGGAGTTTCCGTTTTACCGGTTTGCACCCATCTTTGATGGGTATTCGATGTTCAGCTATTTCTCGATCTATTCCCAGCATGTCCTTGTAGGACCATGCGAAGACGTTCTTGAATTCCTGGAGGAGGTCTGTGAATTGTTATCTTTCCTCGGGATCTAAGGATAGGCCCAACTTAAGCATCTGGGGCTCTAAAGTGGTTCCCACATTGATAGACTCGGTTTCTTCGATTACCGGATCTCGGGACTCCCTTTGTTCGAGCTGCTCGATCAGATGCGGAGGTAGATGTACCTGTTCTTCGGGTTTCTCAATGTCATTGCATATAAAACTTTTGAAATTGAAAGAATTTTGGAAATAAGACAAGTCGTAAGCAGAACGGTTTTTGTTATTATTATTATTAATGGTAAATTTTGAGAAAAGCTCGAATAGAGCGGCCATCTGCTCATTGGTCAGTGGCGAGATAGGGAGAGGTCTTGGGACAGGCCCCGAGACCTCAGTGGAAGTGGCTAAAGGAAGAGGGGTTACAGACTCGACTCTAGCACCAAACCCTCTAGACTTGGACTCAGACTCCGACTCTGACTCCGACTCAGACTCGGACTCGGTATCCGGCATGTCTCCCTCGCCGGTGGTTAACTTGTAGGTCCGTCCCTGGCTGTCGGTCCACTTGATGGTCTTCCTCCAGGCCCTTTTCCCGGTGTCTGCACCCACTTCGGAGATGAGCTTTGTTGGGTCGAACCGGTTGCTGCGGAGGATGAGGTTGAGCAGATCCTCTTTAGGAGCGGGGATGGCCTTATCTTCCCCGAATAGGAGCCCCAGCACGAGCTCGGAGTTGCTTTCACCTTCTTTGGATTCTGCTTGAACAAGGGTGAATATATCATCAGGGATGAAATTACATTCCCGAGCCGTTTTGGTCTCGGGATACGTGATGGTGGGTTGGTAGAGGCCCACTTGAATAGCCCCGAATACAGGAGTGACGAAGTAGTCAGTTAACTTCGGGCTATAAGGGCCTAAGTAAGTTCCCTTGATGAGGTTGGTGGCCTTGTGAATACCGGCCCGGACCACGTTTTCTGGGGTTATAGCATACCCCAACCCGAACTGTGATTCGCCATCGTTCAGGACCTCGTCCCAGCTGGAAGATATGGTCTCGAGGTAGCCCCCGGTAAGTAGCCCAAGTTTTGTAGCATCGTGTCGATGCTAGTGGTGAAGTAAGGCCTGAAGAGATATTCCTCCTCGATCATGCCCACGAAATCAAATCCTCGTGGATCGGCCCGTCCCGTAGCATTGCAGCTTGCCACGGTGATGAGGGTGGCCTCTAGTATGATGATGCCGTCTTGAAGTGGCATCTTGACCTTCCTATGTAGGGTAGAGGACACGGCCTTGACCGCGTGGATCCAAGGCCTTCCGAGTAGCAAGTTGAAGGATGAGGTGACATCAATCACCTGGAACTCCAGTTCTTTTTCGATTGGGCCCGTTATGATTGTCAATTTAACGGCCCCGGCTACTGGTTTTGGGCTTCCGTCAAAAGCCTGGATAATTTGCGCCGTTGGGAGATAGTCGACATCTGTGATGCCGAGGGCCCTGGCGGTCCTTAAGGGAAGGACATTTACAGCGGATCCGTCATCGATTAGGGTCATTGGGAGGTACTTCCCTCGGCAAATGACCGTGATGTATAGGGCCAAATTATGGGCGGCCCCAAATGGTGGTAGATCGGACTCAGAGAAGGTTATGAGCGGGCCTTCCTTCGACTTGCCCTTGAGATAGGGCATGATAGTGGCTACCATTTCCGTGGGGGTAACCTATGAGTCGACCTTGATCTCATCGAGAGCCTTAGTCAGTGCTTCCCGATGTGCTTGCGAGCTAACCAGAAGTTGCCATATGGTTAGATCAGCTCGAACCCTCTTCAATTGTTGGACCAAGGCCGTGTCGTTGCTTGGTTCCTCGAGAGTGGATTCCATCCTGGGAAGTTCAGTGACGGTTGTGGGAGTAGAGCGCCCGGCTATGGCGAGGTGGTTAGTGGCTAAGGCTTTGGACTTAGCTTTTCGGACCTCTTCACTTGTGATGGGGACAGCTTCCCCTTTGGCTAAGTAAACGTCGTCCTCGTCATCGAACCATATCCCGTTGATTTGTGGGATAAAAGGGGAAATGAGGTGAGAACAGTCGATTACCTCTCCCATGAATATAGCATGGGCACTGAACGGGTTTTCTTTGTTGCTTGGCTTGTCCCCGGGTAATAAGTGTAGTTTGTAGTGCCTAATTTGTTGTGTATTGATCCCTTTTTCCTTGTGGAATCGCTCCTTGGGAGCGGTTTCTGGGCTACTCATGCTTCTTCTAGTTCGTTTTAGGTCCCCAAGACCATTCATGAAGAATTGGAACGATTCCGACTCGTTTCATACACTTTTGGAGCCAACGAAGAGAAGGAACGATTACTTGATGCCTTGGATTCGATCCCGAGCCCCTAGGACTCGATCCCGATCCCCGAGAATCGATGAAAAGCCCATGAGAAGCAAGGAGGGACCTTGAAGATCATATTGGAGGCCTACAAGACCCATCCCCGTCGAGAAGGACCTCATCCCGTCCGGGATGAGGTGCACAAATGCGAAGGGCCTGTTTTGGGTCCGTCTCGGTCGGGACCACTCCGTCTCGGACGGGACCATCTCGTCCCAGACAGGATGGCCCTGCTGCAGCTCGTGTTTGCTTCTTTTCTTCTCCTTATTCATTGTAACCCTATATATACCCCCCCTCTTGTAATCTTAGCTTATGTTCTTCATTACCCACTAAACCCTAGACTACTTTAGCATAGATAGCATAGATTAGCTTAGATTAGTGTAGATTAGTCCTTAGTTAATCCTTAATCTTAGATTATCCTTGTATTAATTGAATTCTTGAAGATCTCTACCAAGATTGACAACCTTGGTAGATGTATTTGGGTTTTCTCTTCTATGCAAGTTTTCCTTCTTCCATTCACCTTCTAGTTTGGTATAATTTCTTTTCCCTTCTCTTAATCTTGTTTATTCATTCAAGCTTTAATCTTTGTTCATAGTTTTCACTAGTTTCATTATGTATGTTTTGTTGTTTGTGTTTATTTCTCTTGTTTATGTTAATGTTTGTTTAGATATGTGTGCGTAGACTTTTTGTGGGGTTAGTAGGGTGATTAAGTGTTGATTATGGATGATTTGGGTTTGATTGAGGGTAAAGGTTGATCCTTTTGTTACTAGTCGCGTGTTGAGCACTCCATGTGTTTGTTGAATTGCTTGTTTGAGTAGAATTGGCCATTCCTTTCATGCTAGTCTTCTCCTTCTCATTTTGTGGTCGACTTGTGATTGAATTCTTGTGTTTTCGGGTTTAGTCTTTGAAAGGAGAGTGCGGACTTTGGTTTAGACGCGAGAGCGCGGACCGACCTTGCATAAGTATTCGGGTTTTGTCTTTGACACGAGAGTGCGGACATAGGCCTTGACGCGAGAGCGCGGACCATCCTTAGTAACTAGGTGAACCTTGCGCCATCGATCTCCCAACCATCCTACTACGCTTATGAACCCGACCTAACCCTATTCTTTCCTTATTCTTTGTCCTTAGCTTAGTCCTAGTCATAGTTTATTCCCTTCCTATCGTCCTAGATTAGCTTAGTCCCGAGACCTAGTCTTGTATTTGGGTGACCTTAGTCTAGACATCTCTCTACCGTCCCCGTGGATTCGACCCGACTTGCCCTATCTACGTGTTAGGAATAGTTGGTTTTTTATTGATCGGTGGGGATCCACGACAAATCCCTCCCATCACCGGGCAACAGTATTTTCCCGCTTTCAATCAAATCTTGGATCAGATGCTTCAGCTTCCAACATTTTTCCGTGTCATGCCCATTACCTCGGTGATACTGGCAATAGGCTTGGATACTGTAGCTCTTGGGCCTTTTCTCCACTGGAAGTTTGGGAGTCGGGCCTATTGGTTGGATAAGGCCTTTTGAAGATAGCCTTTGTAAGGCGTAGGTATAGGTAGTCCCTATATCCGTGAATACTCGAGTTGGTGTATTCTTTTTGGACGAGGTGTCAAGCAGATTAACCTCATCGAAAATGTTGCGAGTTGTAGCTGCAGGTGTGGGCTTGCTCATAGAAGAACTGGCCTCTTGATAGCCCTTGGCAGAGGCCTTAGTCGGGCTCTCTAACTGTAAGTCGTCCTCGATCCTTGTACCCATTTCAGTTAGGGTAGCAAAATTGGGGATAACAGCATACCGGAGATGGGCCCGGTAGGAAGGGAGGAGGTTCTTGACAAACGCCTCCACTAGCACTTTCTCGCTGGGCTTATCAACCAGCTTCACACTCTCGGCCCGCCATCTTTGTAGATACTTGGTGAACCCTTCTTTGGGCTCTTTGGCCATCACCTCCAGAGTATGCATTGTAGTCTGGATCTCGGTATTATCAGCGTAATTCCGAGCAAATTCAGTCGCCACATCATCCCAAGTCTTATATTTTTTGGAATCGAGCCTGTAGTACCAGGCTTTGGGATGCTTTTCAAGGAAGAAAGGGAATAAGTGCGTAAACATGGTGGACTTCACCCCTTTTACCGCCATAAAATCTTTGAAAGCCCGGATGTGGTGGACCGGGTCTTCGGTACCCTCAAACATTGGAATTCCCGTAAGGTTGAGGTTAGCAGGTAGCTCGTCATTTAAAGGCGAATAGGAACGAGCAATTTCAGTGTGGATCGAGTTGTTCGTTGACTGATGAACCTGTTCTTCGAGCCTGCGAACAACGCTGATTAGTTCAGCTATGGGCCCAGTGGGCTCAGATCCTTCAATAGGGCCTACCTCCTCTACGGCACTCACACGGGTGGCCAAGGTCGCTTGGTCAGTTTGGATGGTAGTCAGTTGAGTCTCGATCTTGGCCAGAGCGGCAGTTAGTTGATTCAGAGTTGACTGCATTTTCTGTTGTCTGGTTTCGGGTGGCTTGTCTGTAAGAACACCACGTAATCAGAAACTAGCCCGAATCCTGGAATAGAAAGTACATCCCAAAAAGACTGAAAAGGGAAATGACTCGGAAAAGACACCTAGACGGGTGACTTGTGAAAAGTGGGCCTTCTTTAGGATTCAGCGGGTGGGCCTAGTCCTGTTCGAAAGAAGGTCTACGTGAGACATCCCCAGACTTTGGACTCGATTGTGTAAACGGGCCCTCCTTTGTAGGAGTATGTCCTACGTAGTTGAGCCTTGCCTTAGTCTAATAAGGCGGACTGGGATAGGGAAGAAATTCGTGATGTAAGATCGACAAAGTTTCGACGCTAAAGACTTCGACGACTTAAGAAACGACCCGACACTGCTAAATACGGGAAGTTCTAAGAAGAGGAAGGTTTTGAAAACGGATTGTTTTCGGAAAACCCGAGCAAACTCGGGGAAGGGCCCGATTTTTCAAAGCAATCGGAAAGTGCATCGGGCCACAAATTTGAAGGTTTGAAAATATTCTCGAGTTTTGAAATGGGCAGAATACCGGCTAAAAATAGGCTATTTTGAGTAAAATCATAAGTCCTAAATTCAGCATACGTCCCGGGTTTTGAAATTGGATATCTTGAAAAAAGATGTATTTTTTTGAAAAGTTGACGGTTTTTGAAAAACGACCTTAGAAACCAAGTAGCACGTAGTCAGGCAAGCATTATAACGATGCCATGTATGCCTTACACTAAGTCTCGGTCGGTCTATAAAGGGTCTATACCAGTGCACATAGTCTAGACGTTGATCGGGACGGACTTTCTAAGTCGAGTTGAGCTTAGAACATGCCGCGAAACCCACTCGAATCGACTATGGACACCTTTGACATATCCATATTGGAGTATATCACGGTATAGTGGGACGTCGGTCGCGAGTACCGGCCCGGAAAAATATAGGGTTATGCATGAACCGTAAAACTAAAACGCGTATTGTACTAGTCAAACGATTTCTATTCGAGTCTTACCCTGAGGATGCCGATGGTAAGTCACGCATCAGTTAATCCCCAGTGGAGTCGCCAAATTGTGGACATGACATAGGTCCACACCGACGCGGCCACGCGCGGGTTTGGGGAGGCGAATGAATCTCCATATGAGAATGGATCGAATTGAAATTTAAATCTATGTGGAGTCGCCACCAAACTTTGTGGGAGTTCGGGCCCATTCGAACCCACTCTATGTCGTAGTGGGCCGTGTACAAAATACGACCCATTTCCGATGTGAGAGTTTATTGAGCTCGTCCCTTTGCATTGCGATACCGATACCGTCACTACCGGTTATCGTGTATTGAATGACTCTCGTGCGCCAACGGTTTCGGGCATCCGGAAACCAAGGTTCTGAGTAAGGGGTGAGGGTACGTGTTGGGAAGCCCACAAAGGACACCCAACCCCGCCCGCACATTAGCGGACTCTACTCGGATATCGAATGACTTTCTAATACGCGCGTTAGTTGAACGGGAAAATGTTATGCAAACAATATGTTCCCTCGGCATGGAGAAATTGAAAGGGTTTCTATGTCGATTTAATGCAACTAATTCTAAGGTCGAAGTTAAATTTAGCATGCGGGTTCATTTTAGTACAATAAAATAAACAAATAAATCAACAAGAAAAGTAACAAACTTGTTAGTAACGGTATAACGATAATAACGGTTTGTAGAATGATGCAATATGGAATGACGTAAATAGAATGATGCATGGTTTTGGAAAAGTGATGTTTCACGTGATTGATTAGGCACGTGTTGACCTAAGTCATAAAAAGTAATAACGAGACTCGAATGACACTATAGGACTCACGGTATTGTCGTGATAAGGCCACTCGATCGAGTTGTCGAGGGACTCGATCGAGTGGACCTCTGAAAAGGCTTTTGTCCCGTATTTTAGACCCTACTCGAACGAGTTATTGAGGAACTCGACCGAGTACACGGCCACTCGACCGAGTCATTGCGAGACTCGGCCGAGTAGAGGTCGAAAAAAGCATTCTGTCTCGGTTTTTGGGGTGCCACTCGACCGAGTGGGCTAGGCACTCGATCGAGTGCCCCCTGTACGAACCAGGGTTCGTTTTGCAACTCGTTATCGGTTTCGAAATTGCTTTTGATTTTAATAATTCGATGACTTTGTCGAATCGGGCATAAATATTGATTAATTTGTGCTTGATTTGTGTGTATGATACTCGTCATATCCAACGTGCGGTTATTGAATCGACATCGGATATTAGAGCGGGATATAAAAGTTGCTATAAGTCGTTTTAAGTTAACTAGAACGATATAAATTTTCTCCGCGTTTATTGATGTCGTAATTAATTCAATCGAATTAGAAGACATCTATATTAGCATCAACAAAGATCGTGTTATTTAACTTATTCGACTAAATCATTAGATTCGACGCCCAATTATGGAATTGGTATCGAATCTAATAGATCGATAATTTAATTAAAAAAACACGACTTGATTCCCTCCGCATCCCGACATCATAATTAATTCTTGCGAATTGTTTAATGTCGGATCCGCATCAACGGGTTTTGACCCTTATGAAATAAAGTATGTTTCGAAAGTAGTTTTTAGAAAATCGATGGAATATGCGATTGAATGATGATGCGAACGAAATAAGGTTGACTTGTTTCAATAATCAAATGCTAGGGGTGTCAGGATAAGCGACCGGCAACGCTGAGTGCAATACTCTTGTATATTCGGGTTTCCTTATTCCGACATCCTTCGCACTCGACACAAATCCACAAGTATTTTAATGCTTTTGAATACTAGTGATATTAACAATATTATAACGCGATAACGAAATAAAAAAACAACTACAACGACAAACGACGCGAGGGAGAAAGAGAAGGGAGAAAAGATGGGATTTGGCACCCTCAACCTACATGTTCTTGTTCTCGGACGGCACTCGTAGTTGTGGTTAGCACGGGAGTATTGAGATGTAAGTTGAGTTGTGGTGTATAGGGTTCGGATTCCTAAACGCTAGGGTTAGGGTTTGGATGTATGTAGATTAGTATAGAATGAGGGTGAATTAGGGTTTTGAAAAAGTTGTGTAAAGTGTCTACATGGGGGTGTTTATATAGGCATGGCCATGTACCCCGACTAGGGTACTCGACCGAGTAAGTGGCTAACTCGGTCGAGTGGCCCAGTGCGCCTGCAGTCGGGCTTGTTTAAGGGCCTACTCGATCGAGTGGGGCTGACACTCGATCGAGTGGGTCAGCTGGATCGATGGTCCGGGCTTTGGACCTTGAATTGGATATCTTGTGGGTTTTGCTTTTGAGTTGGACTTTTTGATGTTTGTGTGGCTGTTTTTTGTGTGTCTCGGAAACGACTTTGACCGGGGTTGACCCAATCACTAAGAGTCGGTTTTATTTTCGGTGTCGGTTTTGACCCAAATTAGTCTTGTTTGACTGGAAACGGCCCACTGGGCCTGGATTTGAGGTCAGTTTTGTGAGATTTGTACTCCGTAAGTGCTTAAGTCAACGACCAATGGTTTTGAGCCCATATCCGAGCGCGTAGAAACACGTTAGCGTCCGATCATCATCGGGTGTTTTTTTGGAAACTACCATAGACACCTGGCAGTCAAAATGCGGGTATCTACAGAGCCCCCACTCTGACTGAGGCTTGGATAAGGCGAAAGCCAGAGTAGCTACCAGGCCAACCGAGGATTGAAACCTGGCAGACTTCCGATCGGGTCGTTTATAGTCCATTAGACTCGTGTGAAGGGCCCGCCGGCCACAAGATAGAAATCATACCTGAGCTGATGATAATACCTCCGTGGGAGATCAGACTTGTCGCATAAGTCCTGGGTATGCTTATATGTGGGCCCATCCCGTACCATTCCGGGAAAATGCTGCCTCGGGCTTTCCGCTGGGGAGATACAGTGGGTTGCATGTCCCTGCTTGAGTCGTACCTGTATAAGTTACATAGAATTTTGCATGCAACACGTAGGTAGAAAATATGACTCGCACTGGGGAAAATGATTTTTGATTTTTTTGAAAATTTGGAATTTTTGAAATTTGGAATTTTTGAAATTTTTGACTCCAAAGAAGTTTAGGAAAGTTCGGGATGACTAATTCCCGGGCTAAGATTAGGGAATCTCGAGACGGGGCCTGTATGTTGATTTCCTGTTAGAATTAGGAAACTTTTCATGGAAAAGTGATATGGAAAGAGGATTGTAAGGTTGATGCTATATATAGCCCTCCCTTGTCTTTGATTTTCTTCACCAACTCCTCATAATTCATCCCTTCTAAAAAAGAAAGTCTCTTTTCAAGAATTTTTTAGCCATGGGAATCGATCGATTAACCGTGGTGTTGCAAGAATGGTCCCGACATTTTAGGGATACAGATAGGGTGGCTCTCAATCAGACGGGTATTACACAGCTGTACCCATTCCGTCGGATGCAGGTCGATCGTTATTTCCTTGATGCCTGCTTGTCTTACTGGGACGACATATATCATGTCTTTGCCTTTCCCCGGGGAGAAGTTTGCCCCTTACCTGAGGAGATTGCTGTTGTGGGAGGATGGAACCCGATAGTTCGTCCCGCCGTCACGTATTCAGTCTATGACCCGAGGAGGAAGCTTCGAGAATTTTTAGGGCTTTCTCACAACGAAGTATCCCGCATGATGGAGGATGGCAATATTTCTCTGATCGACTTGGCGGAGAAATTTATGAATCCTCTTGATGTCCGGGTCAGGCCGGTTCACAGCCGTAGGACTTTTTCTTTCTGTATGCTCCATGTTTATGCTTTTGAAGGTTACATGGATTTATTGTCTTGCATGGGTAATGCCCGCTTCTTGACCGTGGTTGGTCTGATGGAGACGGAGCATAGTCCGGCTTGGCTTATCATGGGCGAAATTATCCAAGGCCTAGACAACCGCAAGAGGGATTCGTCCGCCCGCTTGACCGGGAGTACCCGTTTGTTGCAAGTATGTCGGATTTTTTATTATTTTTCCAACTTCTTGATTTTTGATTTTTTTCCGCGATTTTTCTGCTACAGTGGGCACTCGATCGAGTGCCCTCGTAAAAAAGCCCCCTGTTCGTGTCAGAGGTACCACTCGATCAAGTGTCCTCCAGGCACTCGACCGAGTGCCCTTAGGCGGACGCCTGTTTCGTTGAGGGAACTCATATTTTTGCCTTCTTTTTCAGATTTGGCTATACGAGAGGCTATCAGTGATAGATCATCCTCTTGACGCGAGCAATTATCGTCATAACCAGGTGATGACGAGGAGACGGGCCATTGATTTTTCTCGCCAGATTACCCAGAAGTATTGGGACGAGGTGTTGTCATTCCATGGTGGTCCGTTGATTCGATGGGTAGTGCCGTGGTGGCCCATCTATGTTTGGACAGGCTTGGACCCGAGGGACAGGGCTCGCTATCAAGTAATTTTGTCTTTCAAGCAGACGATCCATCTTTATCCCGACCGCATACTAAGGCAGTATGGTTGGACCCAGAGAATCCCGGAGATTGAAGCAGTTGTGAGTGACCCTACCCAATTGACTGATGATGTGCGATACCTGGATGCAAAGATGGTACACCCGACATACTTGCCTATTCCCACATCTCGTCACTCCATCTGGGTTTCAGACTCTTATGTGAAGTGGACTAGAGCAGGCGATGCCAAAGCCCGAGCTGCTCTGAAGGTCGATGAAGCTTTTGATCTGCTGCGAAGGGAGCAAGTTAAAGACAATAGGGGCTTCTTCGACGAAGGTGACACTCCAGCTACTCTGGTCCGTCTAATGTCAGGTCAGAGAAAGAAGACTAAGACTCAAGCTGAAGGGTCTAGCGCTAGAGGTGCACGGGGGAAAGTGAGCCCCCAGACTGACTTGGAAAGAAGATTGGGCCCAAGACTAGCAGTGCAGGACCGACTTGGCCCACGAGATAGACTACCCGAGCACGTGCGGGCCCGACTTGGACCGAAGACGATAGCAGAAGACCCGCTGTCAAAGAAACGGGTTCGAGCTAAGGAGGTTCCCCCGTGATTCGGGAACGCTCGCCCCCGCCCCGGCGACCTCCGGCTCCACGCGATCCAAAGGACAAAGGAAAGGGCAAAATGCACGAATATTAGTCTCCTCTGTTTTATTATTTGAGTATTATTATTATTTTTGTGGTGTGATTTGTTTTTTTTTAAATTTCCCGAGTTTATCGGTTTCTAATAAAGACGTATTAGTGAATATCGTTCCCGTCTTTTCGTTTATTACAGTGGTTGTACCCTTTCGAGGGGCTGCCTATGTATCCACAATTAGCGGAATCAAACCAAACGTAGTTCAAACATGGAGTTTTTGCAATTTTCGAAATACATCAAGACTATTAGTTCGAGATGTGCGACAGTAGAATAATTAATTCTAACTTATTGACTTGTCTATAATTTTGAAAATTCATAAAAAGACGATTTTTATAAATCTTTTTGCGAATGACATTGAGATAGGGTTTAAGGGTAGTAGCGCTTCAACTGGTCCAAGTTGGTCGGGTTGACGAACTCGTTCCCGTCCAGGTCTGTCACCATCACTGCTCCTCTTGATAGGACCTTCTTGACTAAATATGGCCCAGCCCAATTGGGTTTGAATTTTCATCTTGGGTCAACCGGTAGTAAGGCACGAACCGATTTTAGGACCAGATCCCCTTCTTTGATGTTTCTGGGCCTAACTCTTTTGTTGAAAGCCCGTTGGATCCTCTTTTGATATATTTGGATATTGTTGAGGGCCCGGGATCGCCGTTCGTCTAAAAGAACTAGCGAATCGTATCGGGCTTGGACCCAATCTGCTTCTGGTACTTGGCTTTCAAGTAAAATCCTGAGGGATGGCACTTCTAGTTCGACCGGTTGGACCGCCTCCATTCCATATGTCAGATAATATGGAGTTGCTCCGGTTGCGGTGCGAATTGAAGTTCGGTATCCCCATAGGGCAAAAGGTATTTTGTCGGGCCAGTCCCGGTAATTCTCAGCCATCTTTCTAAGTATGGTGACAATTGTCTTATTGGCCGTTCAAGACACGTGCTTGGCGTTCAAGACACGGTATGACTCGGCTTCGACCCATTTGGTGAAATAGTCGATGGCCACCAGAATGAAGCAATGACCTCCCGTCCCGGAAAGGTGCACCTTTCCAATTATGTCAATACCTCATGTCGAAAATGGCCATGGTGATGTCATGGTATATAATAGAGAAGATGGCATATGCTGTACATTAGCGAAGATCTGGCAGTTATGGCAGTGTTTGACATATAGCTGACAGTTTGTTTCCATCGTGTTCCAATAATACCCGAGCCTCATGATTTTTCGGGCTAGCATATGGGCGTTCATATGCGGGCCATTTTCACCATCGTGTACCTCCGCCATAACCTTTTCGGCCTGTATTTTGTCGATACACAGGAGGAGAGCCCCTTGTGTCGTCTTTTTGTATAGCTGCCCGTCGTCTGTACTAACGAATTGGGTCGCCAATCTTCGTAAGGCCTTCTAGGCCCAGTTTTCCGTTCTCGAGGGATATTCTCCCGTTGCCAAGTAGGTTAGGACGACCTGATACCAAGGTTCTGGATAAGTTATCACGATATCCTGGATGGCGTGGGTGTAGGCCGGTTCAGACCGTCTTTCAACGCAGATTGACATGTGCTAGTTAGATGCTCCGGTATGTTTAGCAGGGATGCTAATTTGAAAAGTGCATCTGCAAATTGATTTTCTTCCTGGGGCAGGTAGATATATTCGACCTTCTGGAATTGTTTCTCTAGAACCCTTACTCGTGCTTGGTAAGCCACGAGAATGGCGTTCCGAGTTTTCCATTTTTGGAGCGCTTGATTGATGACCAATGATGAATCACCGTGGACCCGGAGGTCCGTTACTCCTAGATCAGCGGCGGCATTTTTTCCGCGTTTATTGATGTCGTAATTAATTCAATCGAATTAGAAGACATCTATATTAGCATTATCAACGAAAATCGTGTTAATTAACTTATTCGACTAAATCATTAGATTCGACGTCCAATTATGGAATTGGTATCGAATCTAATAGATCGATACTTGAATTAAAAAAACTCGACATGATTCCCTCCTCATCCCGACATCATAATTAATTCTTGCGAATTGTTTGATGTCGGATCCGCATCAACGGGTTTCGACCCTTATGAAAAAAGTATGTTTCGAAAGTAGTTTATAGAAAATCGATGGAATATGCGATTGAATGATGATGCGAACGAAATAAGAACTATTATTTAGGTTGACTTGTTTCAATAATCAAATGCTAGGGGGGTTAGGATAAGCGACCGACAACGCTGAGTGCAATACTCTTGTATATTCGGGTTTCCTTATTCCGACATCCTTCGCACTCGACACAAATCCACAAGTATTTTAATGCTTTTTAATACTAGTGATATTAACAATATTATAACGCGATAACGAAATAAAAAAACAACTACAACGACAAACGACGCGAGAGAGAAAGAGAAGGGAGAAAAGATGGGATTTGGCACCCTCAACCTACATGTTCTTGTTCTCGGACGGGACTCGTAGTTGTGGCTAGCACGGGAGTATCAAGATGTAAGTTGAGTTGTGGTGTATAGGGTTCAGATTCCTAAACGCTAGGGTTAGGGTTTGGATGTATGTAGATTAGTATAGAATGGGGATGAATTAGGGTTTTGAAAAAGTTGTGTAAAGTGTGTGCATGGGGGTGTTTATATAGGCATGGCCATGTACCCCGGCTAGGGTTACTCGACCGAGTAAGTGGCTAACTCGGTCGAGTGGCCCAGTGCGCCTGTAGTCGGGCTTGTTTAAGGGCCCACTCGATCGAGTGGGGCTGACACTCGATCGAGTGGGTCAGCTGGATCGATGGTCCGGGCTTTGGACCTTGAATTGGATATCTTGTGGGTTTTGCTTTTGAGTTGGACTTTTTGATGTTTGTGTGGCTGTTTTTTGTGTGTCTCGGAAACGACTTTGACCGGGGTTGACCCAATAACTAAGAGTCGGTTTTATTTCCGGTGTTGGTTTTGACCCAAATTAGTCTTGTTTGACTGGAAACGACCCACTAGGCCTGGTTTTGAGGTCAGTTTTGTGAGATTTGTACTCCGTAAGTGCTTAATCCAACAACCAATGATTTTGAGCCCATATCCGAGCGCGTAGAAACACGTTAGCGTCCGATCATCATCGGGTGTTTTTTTTGAAACTAGCATAGACATCTGGCAGTCAAAATGCGGGTGTCTACACCTGGTTTAAGTAGTATACACCCCTCCTGGACCCAAACCATGTCCAGTTCAACCCTACGCGACTTATACGATGCGATATCTAAGTTTAAGGGAACAATGCACACTCTTCTGAACACAAACCATGCTCAATTCAATAACCAATGTGCCCCATAAAGACACACCAACCTTACAGTTGATGGCAAAAACGTACATCACAGACTATATTACTCTAACCTCACACTTGTCCTTATTCCATAACTCCAAAACAAAGCCATTATCGATATATATACAAAAGATGTAATCATTATAAGTAATATGAAGATAAAAGAAATAAACATTTTATATTAAAAGGAAAACTTTCTATAAATAGAAACTTACTAATTTTGGAAACTTACTTAAAATAGAAATAGTTTTTTTATAGAAAATACGTAAATTATTAAAATAAGTGAAATGTATAAAAATAGCATTTCTAGCGAAATTAACATTTTATTATTATTGTCGTTATCGTAACTTCAATATATTTCTAAACTCGTTACTGAAACTATAAATCAAATAGAATAAGTCAAAGCATAGTATTTTATAAACAATTTGGAAATCGAGTTAAAACTATAAATTTTAGAAAAGAGATGTTTTAAGAAAAATGATATCAAAATTAATTGAGTCAACGAGTTTTTATAAATGAAATGAATTTTACAAAGGTTTCAAATTATTTTTAGCAAATAGCTTTTATTAATAAATAATACGGATTTTACTAAAAATAGTCAATTGTAAACAAATAAGAAATTATTAGTGAAAATAGTCTCGAATAAAAATATATTTAAAACAAAATCGATTATTTTCTCATTTATTAGTATAAATCGTAAAACGAAAATTAATTCATTAAACAAGTATACAAACCTCGATTATAATATAAAAATACGATTTTGAGTTAAAATTATAAATCTACGAAATATGAATAAAATATGAAATCGATATTATTTAGTTACTAGTGTCACGATAACCAACAAAATATTATAACGATCATAAATAATAAAATTATTAACGATTTATAAAATGATATCGAATAGTTATAAAATATTTACAAGGTACCCAATTTGAAAAAAAAATATTATTAGCAATAATATGACGCAGCGGGCGTCGTGACCCGCACGATCAAACGATATTTATAGTCCCAACTAACTACTATGTAGTAGTGACAAGTCGGAGTCAAACCACAGGGAGACACAGAAATGTGATATGTCAAGTCTAGGATTAATTGTGATTGGGGTCTAAAAAGGGGGATTTTGGGACGAAATAGTTTAACTAAGGCAAGCGAATTAAACAACTAAAACAAGAAACAATAATGATAAAGGCGTTAGGGAGAGTCGGGGAGTCGGAATTTTAAGATAAGGGTACAGGCATCACAAGAATTATCACAAGATGAATAAGGGGAGGAGCCACCTTTTGGTTTCCCTACCCGGCCTAGCCTAAACCCGCTTTCGCAACGAATAAACTAAAGTCTCAAGACGAAATTACCCAAACCCCGAGTTTTCCCATATTGATTCAGGCGAGTCAGGCTAACCTAGTTGATCAGACTAAGTCAACAAGACACGATAATCCCAAGCAAGACAAATCACCCTCAAATTCAATAGTTCTCGTAAAATGAAACCCGAATCTAGAATTCCTCCTCCCTAGCCCCTAACTAAAATCAACTCACTATCCATACAAAACATGATAAAGCAAATGATAGGGAGACTAGAAGAAATACAAAACATGATGATTAAAAAGGAATGAAAATTAATCTAATCACAAAAGAAAGGAAATTACTATCAAAATGACAACTAAACAAGAAAATAAACAACAAGACAAAAACAAGGGAAAACAAATGCTAAAGAGGAAAATGAAGAAAACAAACAAAGGAGAGAGAAAAACAAGGAATTACTAACAATGAGATTTAAAACAACACTAACATAAAAATTACAAGACAAACAAACAAAGGATTAAGAAAAGATTAAAAAGGAAACTAATCAATTAATGGAGAAAGGGAGAAAGAAAGAAAGAAAGTACCAACTATGAAGATAATGAAAGGAGGAAGATGAAGATCAAAATAAAGTTTGAATCTTGGAGGAGAAAATGCAAGAAATTTGTCACCCAATTCTTGCAAAACTCTTCAATCTTCAAAATAAAACTCAATCTAAACTATTACAAGAACTTGATTGTAGATTGAAAGACAAAATTAATCTAAAACTAAAAAGATTTTCTAGATGAATATGAAGTTTTCTAAGGAAGCTTTCTACAATAGAGATCTACTAAACTATGCCTAATCTAAAGAGGCACTAATGAAGGATGTAATGTGGCACTAATGGGAGGTGTAATGTAAGGAAACTAGGGTTATTATATATACTAAACCCTTAATGGATCACACAACTTAAGGCCCATAATCCAATCCTTCGTCCTTTAATTAGACTTTCACCCTATGCATCTTCACATGGCAAAACTTTGCCCCGCGATTAATTGTCATCCGTGAGTCAATACCGTCGGGTGAAATTTCACCCGGTCATTTCACCCGATGGACTTTCTCCAGAAATGCAATTTTGGCGCTCCTTTACCGTCGGGCAAAACTTCACCCAGTGGTGTCATTTCACCCAGTGGTGAGTGTTCTCGAAAATCTTCGGGGAGGTGGAAAATGTCATCGGGCGAAACTTCGTCCGGTGGTGACTCATCGGGTGAAACTTCACCCGATGGTTTTTTGCCTCTTTTTCCGGTCTCTTTCTTTGCCGATCGATTGGATTACTTGAACTTTTCGTTGTGTGCTTTGCTATTCGGACGATATCTCTCTCTTTCATGGTCATGGAAGCTCGGACACGTTTTCGGTCGAAAATCCTGTCAAAATAGACAGAAAAGTACCAACAATACGTAAAATGTAAAAGAGAGACGCTGGTGTGAGAAATACTAAAAATACGGCAATAATCGCACTATAGTCTCGCAAAACTGAGAAAAAACGGGCCTAAATTGGAGGAAAAACTGTCCAAATTTGACACACAACATAATAAATAGCTAAAAATTAGAAAATTGAAGTTAAAATAATTACTACATACTACTACTCAAACATACGATATAAAATCGAGTAACGTCCTAAAGTTACCTTTAGATGACAACCGACTCAAACATGTGCTTGTCCTCGTGTCCTCACGAAAACCCCGAAAATAGGGATATGAACGGGAAGAATAACAAGAACGGAGTAATAAATTGGAAGGACATTGCTCGTCCTGAATCGTGAGAGTACCATCTGAACAATACAATAAACCGGGACATGAACAAGATCAACAACGAGGAATCAGGTACATGATACCAAACAGAAAACCGCAGAATAGAAGGGCAGCAGTAACATCAAAACAGCAGCAAACAACCGATAAGAACCACGAACAAAGTCATGAAACTGAATAGCAATGACTACGAACAAGGCGTATACATCAGAACAAGGAAAAGACAGCAGGAAGTAAAAGAACGAAGAATAGAGGATCACAAAACCGTGTCTATGAGCAGATCAACAACAATGATGACGACACAATAGCAGCAGAAGCAAAAGCAAAAGCAATCAAACAAACAGTAGCTGCAGCAGAAAACGGACTACAATAGAAAACAATAGTAGCAGCAGCAAGTAAACAGGAGAAGAAGGAGAAGAATGATAAGAAGAAGAAGACAGACAGAGAGACAGACAACACCGAAGCACGATAAACAGCAGCAGTAAATGCAAAAGCAGAAAAAGAAATAGAGAACATCATGCACCAACAGTAATACCAGCACAATGCGTAGAAAACCAAAACAGAACAAGGAAAAGAATAAAGAAAATAGTAAGCAACAGCACGCAGACATGAGGGGAAGAAAACAAAGGGGAAATGAAGGAAATCGGACAACAGCAAGCAACAGCACAACAACGATCACGCAGCAGCGTACAACGATGAGGAGGAGGCGAAACAGCAGCAGAAAAGTTAACTCAGCCCCAATAGAACAACAAAAGACGCAACAATAGCAGCATCGTCGTAACAAAGACGAAGAAGGAGAAAAAGGAGAAGAAATGGGTGCTACCTTCGCTAAAACGAGGACACACGCAGAGGAAAACAGGGGCAGTACAACGAGATGACATCGACGGAGCAAACCAGGGCGAGACAGGGCGACGAATACTGCTAGACGAAGAAGAACGAGAAGGGAAGAAGAAGGATGTGTTGGACGGTTGTCTACATTTCCCACAAATGTAGACTTTGTGTGTGTGTGTGAGCATTTAATGCTCCTTCCATTTTTTCCTTCTCTAGCTTCCTGCAGCATGGTGAGCTACACCTATGGAGGGCTACTTCATTTTGTGGAGTTCACATTGTGTTGGGTATTATAAATATCCATGCAACTGATGCTCAGAAGATGCACCATACTACACCACAATACTTCTCTTATGTCTTATCTCCCTTAAGTTTCCTCTTTCTTATTCTCTCTTTCATTATTT
The DNA here is from genome assembly GCA_958450325.1 of Agrostemma githago. Lineage (NCBI taxonomy): Eukaryota > Viridiplantae > Streptophyta > Magnoliopsida > Caryophyllales > Caryophyllaceae > Agrostemma > Agrostemma githago. The sequence goes on along the minus strand of OY288242.1, from coordinate 70,404,431 downwards.
CGGGTATAATTGTTTAACCCGTTTGAGAGTATAATACTTGGGTTATTATTTATAAGCCCTTGAGGAAATATTCTTGTACTCCCATTTCATTATAGTGGGTTTTTATAAGCCCTTGAGGAAATATTTATAAGCCCTTGAGGAAATACCTCTATTTAAAGAGGGTTTTTCCACCTAAAAATCCTGGTGTTATTTTTACCGTCTTTATTTAATTTCTCCTTAAATCTTTAGTTGAATTTATTCGCTTCCGCAAACTCTGTACCCCTACAGGATGTATCAAATTTTCTTTTTGAGGTGAAGACCAAGAGGAGTAGTGCAATGATGGGATGAAGAATGAAGAAAGGAGGTGGAAAACAAGGAAGGTGAAACAAATGTAGCGGTGGGAACAAGAGAAAGGGGGAAGAACGTAGTGAAGTGGGAAAACAAAAGAAAGGGGGGGGGGGGGGTGGAATATAAGTGGAATGAATACGTTAAAGGGGGAAGGAATCATCTCAATAAAAGAGATTAAGAAATAGGGGTTAATTAAATGAATCGAGTAGGAGACGAATTCCGCAATGATAAGTTGACTGACCCACGTATCGAATTAAAATCAAATTAATAGAAATAATTGGGCCGACTAATAAAATTAGTAAAATAAACGTTTCTCGAGATATAGATATTTATTCGAGACGAAAATGAAATTTATGTAAATAAATAATTAGACGATAAAATAGTATTTCCCGATAAATAATAAATTTTTGACGAAGTGAATTAAATTGATTTCTCGAGGAAAGGTAATAAATGTTTTGACGAAACTTAAAATAAATGGACTTTGAGCCGAAAAATAGGAATTCGAGCTTAAATATAAATAATTAAAAGAATTTTGAATTTAAATCGCTGAAATAGACTTTCGATAAGAATTAAATTAAATGTATAAAATAAATCGAAACAGAAATAAAAATATGTTTTAAATATAAGAAGAGTCTCCGAGACAAATAGAATTTTAGGAGTTCGAAACGATTAAACGATAAATTTTTTTTATAATAATTTTAAGAATTACGAGTTAAATCGTAAACAAAATAAAAATTTGAACATAACTTTAAATTAATTTAGTTTATAAAATCAGGGGATGTTACAATTTATCCACGAACAAGTCCCACTAAGTTGGTCTATAAACACTGCAACTGTCGGTCAAAAAACTAAGTCGGATCTGCCTCAAGATTGGGTGTCAAGATACGACAAGGTGATTGATCCGGTAACCACGCATCATTCCAAACGTTAATTTTTGACCTATTTCCGACACGCCACTTCAACCCCTCAAGGAACAACGACTTCACTCCCCATAAGCTTCTCCAACAATAGCTTGGGTCATGTCCTCGTCGAGCCTTAAGAAATTTGTCCATTGTTCTGGAGTTTTTTGGCCGGTTTACGACTCCTGTAGGTTTTACTTGGTCATTACGACCTTTTGCGGTGTTGAACCCGTTTCCTGTTTCTGTTTGGTGTGTGATACAAGGATTGAACTATGTGACGTCGAACTACATTCACGGATACTTATTAAACAGGACCGTGTTTGTATGTAATTATGTTGTGTTGTGGCTCCATGCGTATTTTTCCTTTCTACCTTTCAGCGACGGTTTACCGTGTATTCATGTTTTGTTGTCTCTTGTAGACTCCTTTCGTATTATTGTTGTTTGGGGTACAAACATGGTTCCCGGCTCAAGCAGCGGTTTGGTTTTCCTCGGGATCTAGATGCGAGTCGTTGGGGTTCCTGCAAGGTGAACTCCGGCCCCAAGGGATTGCCCCCGGGGCGGAGCCTCCGACGCCCAAGTCAGTATATAGTGTATGTTTATGGATATTTACAGATAAGTCGTTTCATAGGTGGAAGCGAGATAGTGAAGGGAGTAGTAATGAATTGGCCTCTCTTTCCTCTCTACCAAAATGAGGTATTTATAGAGAAGGGGAGAGGTGGTGACCTCACTCGGGTGATGTCGCCTTGGTGATGTCGTCCTTGGTGATGTCACCTTAGTGATGCCAAGTGATGTCACGAGAGGTCTATCCCGAGTCAATTAGTGGTGAGTCGTGAGGACGGTCAGCCGGTATGAGGATCCAACCGATATGGGGTCCGACCGACACGTGGGTCCGGCCGACCCGGGGTTGGGCGACCCGGAGTTGGGCTGACACGGGGTCTAACCAACCCGGGGTTCGACCTACGGGGGTCTGGCCGACCCGGAGTCTAGCCTACGCGGGGGTCGGCTACGTGCCCAAAGATGGACCATACGCCTAGGGGTCGGGCCTATATGTTTATATAAGTCGGCCTACTGGGGAATTAATCCTCTATCAATTTGCCCTCAGAAGAGTCGGATACTAGTGTCCGGGTCTGGTGCAGAGTGTGGCCGACCTACGAGATGAATGGTGTACCTGACCTCACTTTGAGTAATATCGAATGTTTAGCCTTATAAATCTGGTAGGAGCCGTCGAAAATTTTTGCCCGGTTTTGGATGATCAATAATCGAGAATCGTTCCTTCAATTTGCTCAAATAAAGAGCTTGGCCCTGTGCGCAGCGGTAGCCGAAGGATACACGATGAATAACCTCTTCACGGATCGGGGCTGCTTGAGGCGTAGCGATTTTACTCGGAAGACGGTAATACTTAGAGGGACGTAACCCATGCCCGGTAAACAATATGATAACGTCGTGAAGGGAACGACTGATATAACTCGGAGGGACGTAACCCATACCCGTTGACCAACATGATGACGTCGTGAAGGGAACGACTGATTGAGGGCCGACGTCGTGAGGGAACGACTGATTGACCAACATGATGACGTCATGATGACGTCGTGAAGGGGGGGCCAACGACGTCGCCAACCAATTGAGGGCCGACGTCGTCGCCTACCACTTAGGGGCCGAGGTCGTCGCCTACGACTTGGGGGCCGACGTCGTCGCTTACCACGTGGGGGCCAACGTCGTCTCCTACTTGGAGGTCGCCGTCTACGGTTAAGACCTATAGACAGACTTGTTGAGGGCCCATGCCCCCACTCTATGGATGGTGGTGAAAGACCGGCGTCGCCCACTTGGGGGCCGACGTCGTCGCCTACTTGGAGGCTGTCATTGTCGCATACTTTGGAGGCAGCCGCCTATGGTTAAGACCTATAGACGGACTCGTTGAGGGCCTACGGCCCCACTCTATGGATGGGGGTCAATGACCGGCGTCGCCTACTTGGGGGCAGACGTCGTCGCCTCCTACTTGGAGGCCGCCGTCTATGGTTAAGACCTATAGACAGACTTGTTGAGGGCCCATGCCTCCCCTCTATGGATGGGGGTCAATGACCGGCGTCGCCCACTTGGGGGCCGACGTCGTCGCCTACTTGGAGGCTGCCTATCATCGCCTACTTTGGAGGCCGCCGCCTATGGTTAAGACCTATAGACGGACTCGTTGAGGGCCTATGTCCCCACTCTATGGATGGGGGTCAATGGCCGGCGTCGCCCACATGGGGGCCGACGTCGTCGTTTACTACTTGGAGGCCGACGTCGTTGCCCACTAGGGGGCCGATGTCTATGTTTAAGACTTACAAGCGGTCCTGCCTTATGCCCTCACACTGTGGGTGGGGAAGATTCGGCCAGGGAGCCGGCAGTGGATGGCCACAGACGGTCCTGATTTATGCCCCCACACTGTGGGTGGGGGAGATTTGGCCAGGGAGCCGGCTGTGGATGGCCACAGGCGGTCCTGACTTATGCCCCCACACTGTGGGTGAGGGAGATTTGGCCAGGGAGCCGGATGTGGATGGCCACAGGCGGTCCTGACTTATGCCCCCACACTTTGGGTGGGGGATATTTGGCCAGGGAGCCGGATGTGTGGTTATGACCACAGGCGGTTCCTGACTTATGCCCCACACTTTGGGTGGGGGAGATTTTGCCAGGGGGCCGGCTGTGGTTATGACCACAGGCGGTTCCTGACTTATGCCCCCACACTTCGGGTGAGGGAGATTTGGCCAGGGGGCCGGCTGTGGTTATGACCACAGACGATTCCTGACTTATGCCCCCACACTTCGAGTGGGGGAGATTTGGCCAGGGGGCCGGCTGTGGATGGCCACAGACGGTTCCTGACTTATGCCCCCACACTGTGGGTGGGGGATATTTGGCCAGGGAGCCGGCTGTGGATGGCCACAGGCGGTCCTGACTTATGCCCCCACACTGTGGGTGAGGGAGATTTGGCCAGGGAGCCGGCTGTGGATGGCCACAGACGGTCCTGACTTATGCCCCCACACTGTGGGTGGGGGAGATTTTTTGTGGGGTGTCCATTCTTTGCGGTGGGTGAATAGGGGCTCCCCCCCCCCCCTATTGCCCCCTGCCCATTATCTGTGAGAGTTATGAACAGGTGATGGGTAGATATCGAGCTTTTTTCGTTGCTCAAAACTATCGGCCGCCATATTTCTTTTCCTCCTGTTAAGAGGCCGAGGATGACATTTATCGGTTAGCCAAACCCGTCAGTTCTATCGGTCGACTCAAGTAGCTAACTGAGCTTTTTGTTGGGGTCGAGGATGAGGCTGATTTCGAGACAACTTTGGCAGGCTGAACGATGATTTGTTCGTCTTTTGGCGTGAATAGTGACTTCGAGACGTTGATCGGGTTGTCAACTTGCCAAATCTGTTGGCTCGTCCGTTGACCGGGACGATGCTTGGCCGTTGAAAAGTGATGACGAGGCCGAGATGTTGATCGGGTCGTCAACTTGTCAAAGTTATTGGTTCGTCCGTTGACCGGGACGACGCTTGGACGGGGAGAGTGATGACGAGGCCTGAGATGTTGATCGGGTCGTCAACTCGTCAGAGTTGTTGGTTCGTCCGTTGACCGGGACGATGCTTGGCGGTGAGAATGATGACGAGGCCGAGATGTTGATCGGGTCGTCAACTCGTCAAAGTTGTTGGTTCATCCGTTGACCGGGACGACGCTTGGTTGGTTGACCGGGACTCCACAATACAAGCATGGGCCAAACTAACTACTCATCCCATCTTGCTATTCTTGCGAATTTTATCTTGGATTTTTGCGGATCGTTCTTCGAGACGGAATACTTGATCCAAAAAATTGAATTTTTTTAGGAAGTTGATTTTTGTGGGTAATTCTTCAAGACGGAATACTGGACCTGAGAAATTGAACTTTTTTAGGAGGTTGATTTTTGTGGGTAATTCTTGAGCACAACCGTTCTCGTTCCTTTAGAATCGTAACATATAAACGTAACCCATTAATCCTCCTTAAGTCTTCTCTTTTCTTGTCGGTATGACAACACTCTTTTATTTATCTGACATTTCACGTGCTCTTTGACTCTTCTCTTCTTCTTTTTATCTTTCATTGATAATTTTGACTTCGCATGCTTTTTCATTCATCTTTCCGCCTTTTTCCTAATCTCTTTGCTCAATGGATTATTAAGTCATTACTTAAAATCAAAGCTTTGAAATGCTTTGTTTTGTTGACTCTTGATTGAATGTGTCGGCCACCTCTCCTCTTAAACAAGCTGTCTTGTTTTTCTCATTATATTTGCTATTATTCTCTTTGTCTTCCTTTTGAGATTTGTTTCATCTCTCTGTGTAGCTGACTTGCGCAGTCCGGTATTATTCTTTCCCTTACCAAGTTCCGTTGCCGCAGCCAATATTGAAGATTCTTGTTTCAGGCCGACTACGGCAAGGCCAGGGTGTCGACCCTCGGAGACCGCACTTCTTTCCTTGGTCCCAAGGCCGACTCGAGCGTATGGTGACCGAGGTGAGGATGTCAGCCACTTCTATTGTTGATGTCGATATCATGGCGATTTGGCTGAGATGACGTCGGAGATGTTGGTCGGTCGGGCCGGTGTGAGTGATCGAGGTGAGGGTTTCTGCCTGACTCCGAGACATTTTTAGACATGGCCAACATCTATCTCATTGTTTGGCCGGCATCTATGGTGGGCTGGTGGCCGACGATTTTTGAGGGTCACGGTTTCCTTTCTTTTGATGTGGACGAAGCTTGCCTGCCTTCGGTGTTTGCAGAATATTCTATGGAGTAACTTGGTAATACATGAATACGCATAAGTAGATGAATACTTCTCTGTTCGGGCCAAAAATTTGCACCTTCGGAGTACCACGTGGCACGCTACGAATGGACGGTCAAGGTCAAAAGGACAAAAGTCAAAGTCAGAAAGTCAAGGGACGACAGTCAAAAACCGAGGGTCAAAACCAAGTCAGAGTCAGAGACCGAGGATCAAAGGCCAACATCGGCATTATTGGGCCATTCTTGAACCCGGAACATCAAAAGACAAACGGGCTGCGAAAAGGTACATCAGGAGGAGAAATGGGCCGGATCAAGGGAAAACAACAACCCAGCCCAACAAGTATAGTAACCTACCCCCACTACAACCAGGAATAAAACAAGAAAGAAGTCAAAATCAACTCCAAGACCAAAAGGATAAGAAGGACGAGGTGTAACTACTATGGGAGTTAAGGCAAAGATTCTCCATTAATGAGAAACCAATCATAACAGCTATCAAACAGTAATGAATTCAGCATTAAGAGGCAATAAATGGGATTGAATGACCAAGATTCTCCATTGATGATGAAGATAACAACCGACAGCAGTATAAAAGAGGGGGAGAAGCACACTCAAAGGCATGCCGACACCAGCACACTCACGCATAACCTAGCATAGCCACAATACTGTCAAATTACTCATACTTGTATGCTCTTTATCATTCTTTTCTCATTCCTAGTAGAACTTTGGTGGGATTCCGACTCCCCCCGCGGTTTTTCCCACATCGGGTTTCCGTGTCACCAAACTTTTGTGTGTTGTTATTTTCTTTCGTTGTTCCTCGTTCTCTATTCTTGCCTCGATTTCACCAACCCGTGGTTATAGGACGATCGCTTTGACCCGCAACCGATATTAAGAAACCTCGGTAAATTTTTTACCAAAACAATTTGGCGCCCACCGTGGGGCAAAGTGATCATTTCCTATAAGCCAAACCCTACCGTGAAGCAAACTCGTGTCACCATGACCGGATCCGGCCAAAGTTCAACCAGCAGTCAAGGAGCATCAACTCAGCCCATTGGAGGAAGGTTGTCCCCAGGATCAGCAGAGCTGGTTTTCACACCCCTCACCTTGGGTATTCCCACCAGCCAAGCGGTGAAACCCACGTTGCCGGTGTCTAGGCCCCCTCCGACGCCTAAAACCTCTGGGGTCACCAGCTCCTCCAAGGCCAGGAAGGAAAGCGTACCAACCAGAACCTTGACTCCAGGAGGATTCGTAGAAGAAGCTTCCAGTGGAGCGGGGTCACCAGACCTGATGCAGAGTATGCTCCAAGGAATCAATGCTCTGCGCCAAGCAGTAGAAACCCTGCAGAAGGACAACCAAGATATCAAGGCTCGGATCTCGGCAGCAGACAAGACCCCAGTTGCATCGCTCCAAATGTCACCAGAGATGTTGCCTCTGATGCCTAGGGGAGAACCCAGCACCCGTAGGGAATCAGCAGCTGGCAGGAAGACCACCAGAGAGGTCCCTTCAGAGTTGGTTACCAGACTGGAGCTAGGATTGGCTCCACCAAGCCCGGTTATTGAACCCCAAGGGTTGGGTTACTTGACCTATGGCCCCACACCCGGCAGATCTCCTACCGCAGGTAACTTTCTCTCCAACATTGAAAGACGAGAGACTAACTCACTATCTTCTGCAGGCACCCCTGTCCACCAGACGCCAGGATGGCAATTTGTAACTCCACCAGAGATGACCACCTTATCCAACAACCAGCCCTCTGGAGGAAAGTGGACAGCGCCTACCCTCAACCAGCAGGCGTCAGAGTGGTAGCCCAGATCCGTGACAGCAGCAGCATCTTTACCTCCTCCTCCTAGCAGTCAACATCCTGGGGAACCTTATGCAGGAAGTACTCTTTTCAACTTTTCTCCTCCTGTCTCTAACCCTCTTGCAGGAGCAGTCAGCACAGCAGATCAGCAACGCCAGGAACTGAAGGAATTAAGGGACCTGATCAACAAGATTCCCGGGATGCCACGCCCCCTGGAGAGAGCAGCTAGGGACAGCTACGCAGATTCACCCTTCATCGACGATCTAGCTTGCGTTGCTGTGCCCAAGGGCTTCGTGCCACCAGCCATGACGCTCTACGATGGCACTGCAGATCCCCTAGATCACATCAACCAGTACAAACAGAAGATGATGGTGGTGACCGCTACGGGGCCCCTGAAGAAAGCCTGCATGTGCAAGGGGTTTGGCTCCACTCTGTCAGGAGCAGCCCTCCATTGGTTCGTTGGTCTGCCTAACCAAAGCATCACCTCCTTTGCTGACCTGGTCAATGCCTTCAACCAGCAGTTCGCCAGCAGCAGAAAACCAGAGAAGCAGACTAGCGACTTGTATCGGGTAGTGCAAAAGTTTGAAGAATCCACACGCGACTTCCTCAATAGATTCAACAAGGAGAAAGTAACCATCCCCAGATGTGATGTGCCCACCGCCAAGGGCTCCACCAGGATTCGGACCTCTATAAGGATCTTACAAAGTACCCGTGTGCCACATTCGAGGATGTGCAGACCAAGGCGATGGCAGCCATCAGGCTAGAAGAAGATTCAGGCCCCAGAAGGGCTGCGTATGGTTATGTCACCAGAAAGGCGCCAGCAGAAAAGAGGGGTGAAAGATCAAAGCCCTATGACAGGAACGTGAGCAAAATTTCCGAGGAGAAAGACTGGAAGGACAATCCAGGATTGCCACCTAAAGTAAGTGAGTATGGGTTCTCTACCAACCTTGATGGGGTGCTCAAGGCTCTGAGGGAGTTAGGGCGCAGAGTCAGGTGGCCCAGGAGACAGGAGTACACCAATGACCGAAGAGACGCCAGCAAGAAGTGCGAATTCCATGACGATATCGGACACCATACCGATGAGTGTGTCCAGCTCAGGAGAGAGGTTAAGTTCCAGTATGATCAGGGGAATCTGGATCACCTCATGTCCAGAAACTCTAGCAGAATAAATGCAGCAGATCTGGTATTGCCTTCTCCACCTCCAATATGTGCCAGAATTGTCAATGTGATAACAGGAGGATCGGAATTATGCGGGCTGACCTACTCAGCAGCCAAGAGACATGCCTCTCAGACCAGAGGAGACAGACCCGAGCACTCCTGCAGAATCAGTTGCAAGGATCTTCCAGCTGTCACCTTTGACGAAACTGACGCAGAAGCTACTCCAGAGATGCACCATGACGCCTTAATAAATACCCTCTCTATAGGGAATTGCACCGTGAAGAAGATTCTGGTGGACACAGGGAGTTCAGTCAGCCTCATCATGCTGGAAACTCTCCAGAACATGGGGTTTAGCGAGAAGGATCTAACGAGGAAGGCGGTTCCCTTAGTGGGTTTTAGTGGTGAGACCAAGCATTCTCTGGGAAAGATCACCATTCCTACCTATGCCGGAGGAGTGAACAAGCAAGTACGGTACCTAGTCATTGATGGACCCTCCACCTACAACGTGATTCTAGGAAGGCCTTGGATTCATGATATGAAGGCAATCACCTCCACCTACCACCAGTGCCTGAAGTTCCCTACACCCTGGGGAGTGCAGAAGATCAACGGAGACCAAGGAGAGGCCAAGGATTGCTACAGGGTAGCCCTTAAGAAGACGGCGAGCCCCCCAGCATAGCAATTACAGAGCCTTCATCTGCCTCTGCAGGAGTACGTAGAGCCACCTCAGGCGGAGTTGGATGAAGTCAACTTGGACAAGCAACATCCAGAGCGAAAAGTGTTAATCGGATCAGAATGCACAGGTAATATCCGCCAAAACCTCATTGAATTATTAAAAACTAACATGGATTGTTTTGCTTGGTCGCATGATGATATGGTAGGTATAGATCCGAGCGTTATCACTCACAGGCTAAGCGTGGACCTAAGCTACAAACCAGTCCAGCAGAAGAGAAGGAAGTTTGCTCCAGAGAGAAATCAAGTCATAAATCAGGAGGTGGACAGTCTGCTGGCTGCTGGAAAAATCAGGGAGGTGAAGTACCCAGAGTGGTTATCTAACGTGGTGGTGGTCCCAAAGAAGAATGGCAAGTGGAGGGTGTGCGTCGATTTCACCGACTTAAACAAAGCATGCCCGAAAGATCCATTCCCCCTACCACATATAGATGCCATGGTAGATGCTACATCAGGCCACGAGATGCTAACCTTTCTTGATGTATGGAGTGGGTACAACCAGATCAAGATGCATCCAGCAGACCAGGAGAAGACAGCCTTCAGGTCTGAGAGAGGTATATATTGTTACAATGTAATGCCTTTTGGTCTAAAGAATGCAGGTTCCACCTACCAGAGACTAGTCAACAAGATGTTCAGGAGACAGATTGGGGACACTATGGAGGTATATATTGATGACATGGTCGTCAAGTCAAAGCAAGCTTCGCAACATACAACACACTTGGAGGATACCTTCAACACCTTGAGGGAATACAAGATGAAGTTAAATCCTTCAAAGTGCACATTTGGAGTGTCATGTGGGAAGTTTCTGGGGTACATGGTGACCCAGAGGGGAATTGAAGCTAGCACATAGCAGATCAAGGCCATCCTCCAGCTGGAATCCCCACACAAGCCAAGAGACGTGCAAAGGCTGACTGGAAGAATTGCTGCTCTGAGCAGATTTATCTCCAGGTCTTCAGATAGATGTCGGCTGTTCTATGATATCCTGAAGAAGGCCCAAAGGTTTGATTGGACAGCAGAGCACGAGAAGGCGTTCAACGACCTGAAGCACTACCTCAGCACTCCACCTCTGCTGTCAAAACCAGAACCTGGAGAACCACTCTTCCTGTATTTATCAGTAACCGAGGTAGCAGTCAGCGCGGTATTAGTGCGTGAGCACGAAGGAGCACAATGCCCAGTATATTATGTTAGTAAGTCTCTGCTTCCTGCAGAGACCAGGTACACATCCCTTGAGAAACTCGTACTTGCACTTGTTACAGCATCTTACAAACTTCGACCTTATTTTGAATCGCATGCTATTTCCGTAATAACAAATTATCCACTAAAAACTATTATGAGAAAACCTGAGTTATCAGGGAGAATGGCCAAGTGGTCTATACACTTGAGCGGCTTCGACCTGAAATTTGTCCCCAGGACAGCGATAAAATCCCAGGCGTTAGCAGACTTCGTATCCGACTTCAGCCCAGCACTGCAGACACAGGCAGAGAAAGACATCTTCCTCCTTGAGGAGGACAAAGGCGAACAGGTGTGGAAACTAAATGTAGATGGCGCCTCCAACATGCGAGGATCTGGAGCAGGATTAGTTCTGAAGTCTCCTCAGGGGGGTCTCATAGTTCAAGCAGTACGGTGCGAGTTCCGAACAACAAACAATGAGGCAGAATATGAAGCTCTAATCTTGGGTCTCCAGCTGGCTCTAGACCTCAAAATCAAGCGCCTAGAGGCTTACAGCGACTCCCAGCTAATAGTCAATCATATGAATGGTTCGTATGCAGCTAAGGACTCCAAGATGGTGTCTTACCTTGAGGTGGCAAAGGTGCTCTCCCTCAGGTTCGTAGCCTTCTCAATCAACCAAGTCCCTAGGGACCAGAACGTGGAAGCAGACGCCCTAGCCACCCTGGGGGCAACCTTCAAACCAGGCGTAGTTTCCACCATACCCATTGTCCATGTACTGGAGCTAGCAGTTTGGACAGGCACACTGGAACACCAGATACTGAGGCAGGAGGACAATTCACCAGACCAGGGACTGCAGTGGCTGCAGGAGGCAGGAGTCTGCAGCACCTCAGCAGAACAAGAAAGAATCCCAGACTGGAGAAAACCCTACCAAGAATGGCTGCAAAACGATATCCTGCCAGCAGACAAGAGGGAAGCCCGGAGTTTTAGAATGAAAGCGTCCAGATACACCCTCATTGATGGTGTCATGTTCAAAAGATCAGCTGCTGGACCATACTTGAGGTGCCTAAGTCAGCAGGAGGCAGAGGTGGTTATACATGACCTCCACAGTGGTGAGTGTGGAAATCATGCAGGGGGCAAGAGTCTATCCAACAAAGCACTCCGCCAAGGTTACTACTGGCCGACAATGCGCGGAGACGCGAAGGAATATGTTAAGAAATGTGACGCCTGCCAGAGACACGCACCGGTCAATCACCAGCCAGCAGAGCCGTTGCACCCCGTAATTTCTCCCTGGCACTTCATGAAGTGGGGGATGGATATTGTTGGCAAGTTACCAAGAGCCCCAGGAAACAAAGTTTTTATGTTGGCCATGACTGACTACTTCTCCAAATGGATAGAAGCAGAAGCATTCCCTCAGGTGACTGAGAAGCAGGTTATATCCTTTATAAAACGTAACATTATCTGCAGGTTTGGCATTCCTTCAGAGATCATCTGCGACAACGGATCCCAGTTTATCGGCAACAAGATGGAGGCCTACTACGCCAGGTGGAACATCACATTAAGCAAGTCTACCCCCAGAAACCCCCAGTCTAATGGTCAGGCGGAGTCTAGCAACAAAATTGTGATAGACAACCTGAAGAGAAGGCTGGAGGAGGCAGGGGGCAGATGGGCAGAAGAACTCCCCTTGGTGCTGTGGTCTGATAGAACTACACCCAAGGTGGCTACAGGACAAACACCTTTCAGTTTGGTCTTTGGTGCTGAGGCGGTCATCCCTTCAGAGGTGAGAGTGCCTACTCATAGATACGGATGCATAACCGAAGACAGGAACCAGGTAGAGATGGCAAGCAGCTTGGATACTATAGATGAGCTCAGAACCGATGCTCAAATAAGGATGGCCTCCTACAGACAAACAGTCGCCAGAAGTTACAACAAGAATGTCAGAGTCAGATGCAGGAAGGAGACCTAGTCCTCATAAAAGTCTTCCAGAACACCAGGAACCAACGAGCAGGAAAGTTCGCTTACAATTGGGAAGGACCCTATCAAATAGAGAAAGTAGTTGGGAACGGAGCCTACCGACTTATGACCATGGAGGGGAAGATCATCCAAAAGCCATGGAACATCGTACACCTAAAGAAATACTTCTTCTGAGTAGGCCACAGCCGCCAGCAATCTGGGCCACTGCCGCCAGAAACATGGGCTACAACCGCCAGAAACGTGGCATCTATTCTGCCAGGTGCACCTCCACCAGAACCCAGGTTTAATCTTTTCAAACCTCGCAAACACGTATTTAAATTTTCCTATCATTCTTCTGTTTTCTTTTCATTCTTTTAGCAAAATTCAAATTTTTTCCCGCATATTTAAATCAGATAAAATTTTGATTTCCTTTTTACGTGTGTCGTCAAAATTCAATTTTCTTTTACATCAAAGTTTGATTTTCTTGCTGCATACATTTTTGAAATTTGATTTTCTTTCTCCATATATTTTCGAAATTCGATTTTTTGCTTCCACATATGTCTTCAAATATTGTGTTCCCTATCTTTGCCAAAATTTTGTCAGTTTTCTTAAACTGAGTGCTGATGACTAATCTGGTGGAGTGTACAATTTCTACAGAGGGCGTGCGTCTGTGACTAAGTGCCTACAACTGGGACATTACAGTCTCCTGCGCCACTTAGCACCCACGCAAAGCGTGGCACCTCCGACTGAGTGGGCGAACTAAACCCCAGGCCACCACTATATCAAAGGTCGACCATACAAACATAAGGCATGCATACAACAGAAGGTAGTTAGACAAAACTACAACAAACGATTACAGTCAAACGCAAACAACCACGATCAAAAGCAAACGATTACGATCTTCTATTAAGGCACGAAGTGCCACAAAATACTAACACACTTCGCTCCCCTGAGCAAAGGCGAAGTCATTACAGAATTTTTTGCAAACACTAACAAATCGGAAGTTCATGCCATGCAGGATTCACAAGCCGAAAACAAAGGAGGAGTAACATCACTCCAGCAGAACTTGGTCCACAGCCTGGACATTCTCCTCTGGTGGAGGCGGAACTGTAGCAGATTCTCCTGCAGAAACCTGGGCCTCTGATGAACAGCAACAGAATCTCCCCCAGGGTCATCAACGACATCCTGCTGGTCCACGCTTTTTTGCCCATCAGCCTCCTGATCAGCAATGAGAAATCAGCGGACTCCTTCAAATCCTCCGCCTCCACATCAGAAAGAGCATCCAGACTCCTCCGCCGAAGATCTGCGAACCAAGCCCAATTCCTTCAGAGAACCCTTTTATAGCACAGACCTGTGACCAGGAAGCAGCATCTGATCCAGAAAAGTCATATCCTCTGCAGACTTGGACGTACCAAAGCCTTCAGAAAATTTGAGCACCACTCCAGCAGGAACATCAACAAATCTGGGGGCAGAATAAGAGGTAGACTCAGAAAGGTCTGCCACCAGAGGTCCACTCTCTGCAGGAGTAATTTCTAAGAGAGGGGACAGATCACGCCTTCTCCCAGAACCAGCAAGCTAAGGCCAGCAGAAGCAGAGCCGACTGTCTACAATGGAGGCAAACGGAAATTCCCGCCTAAGATGAGCTTAGTCGGAAATTTGGGGGCATTTGTTCGGGCCAAAAATTTGCACCTTCGGAGTACCACGTGGCACGCTACGAATGGACGGTCAAAGGTCAAAAGGACAAAAGTCAAAGTCAAAAAGTCAAGGGACGACAGTCAAAAACCGAGGGTCAAAACCAAGTCAGAGTCAGAGACCGAGCATCAAAGGCCAACATCGGCATTATTGGGCCATTCTTGAACCCGGAACATCAAAAGACAAACGGGCTGCGAAAAGGTACATCAGGAGGAGAAATGGGCCGGATCAAGGGAAAACAACAACCCAGCCCAACAAGTATAGTAACCTACCCCCACTACAACCAGGAATAAAACAAGAAAGAAGTCAAAATCAACTCCAAGACCAAAAGGATAAGAAGGAGGAGGTGTAACTACTATGGGAGTTAAGGCAAAGATTCTCCATTAATGAGAAACCAATCATAACAGCTATCAAACAGTAATGAATTCAGCATTAAGAGGCAATAAAGGGGATTGAATGACCAAGATTCTCCATTGATGATGAAGATAACAACCGACAGCAGTATAAAAGAGGGGGAGAAGCACACTCAAAGGCATGCCGACACCAGCACACTCACGCATAACCTAGCATAGCCACAATACTGTCAAATTACTCATACTTGTATGCTCTTTATCATTCTTTTCTCATTCCTAGTAGAACTTTGGTGGGATTCCGACTCCCCCCGCGGTTTTTCCCACATCGGGTTTCCGCGTCACCAAACTTTTGTGTGTTGTTATTTTCTTTCGTTGTTCCTCGTTCTCTATTCTTGCCTCGATTTCACCAACCCGTGGTTATAGGACGATCGCTTTGACCCGCAACCGATATTAAGAAACCTCGGTAAATTTTTTACCAAAACAACTCCTTGGAATGTTGCTCTAAATTTTGTTTATCTTCCATGTAATTGAATGGTTAAGCTGTTATTTATTTAGTTTTCACTCTTTTCCGTCAAAATTATGTTTGTATCGTAAGCAGACTTTTTCTTGTAGTTGATTTTTTTTGTGGATCGTTCTTCAAGACGGAATACTTGATCCAAAAAAATTGATTTTTTAGAGTAGGCAATTTTTTGTTCAAGATCCCCACAGACGGCGCCAATTGTTTGGGGTACAAACATGGTTCCCGGCTCGAGCAGCGGTTCGGCTTTCCTCGGGATCCGGATGCGAGTCGTCGGGGTTCCTGCAAGGTGAACTCCGGCCCCAAGGGATTGCCCCCGGGGCGGAGCCTCCGACGCCCAAGTCAGTATATAGTGTATGTTTATGGATATTTATGGATATTTACAGATAAGTCGTTTCATAGGTGGAAGCGAGATAGTGGAGGGAGTAGTAATGAATTGGCCTCTCTTTCCTCTCTACCAAAATGAGGTATTTATAGAGTAGGGGAGAGGTGGTGACCTCACTCGGGTGATGTCGTCCTTGGTGATGTCGTCCTCGGTGATGTCACCTTAGTGATGCCAAGTGATGTCACGAGAGGTCTATCCCGAGTCAACTAGTGGTGACTCGTGAGGACGGTCAGCCGGTATAAGGATCCGACCGACACGGGGTCCGGCCGTCACGTGGGTCCGGCCGACCCGGAGTTGGGCTGACACGAGGTCTAACCAACCCGGGGTTCGACCTACGGGGGTCTGGCCGACCCAGAGTCTAACCTACGCGGGGGTCGGCTACGTGCCCAAAGACAGACCATACGCCTAAGGGTCGGGCCTATATGTTTATATAAGTCGGCCTACATGTCTGGGGGATTTTTCCCCCATCAATTGTAAAACAAGAATATTACTGATGTTTGTAAGTTTGGTTATTGTAGACAATTTGGGTAATGGTCGTTGTTCGTGCCAAAAATTTGCAACTTCGGAATACCACGTGGCAAAATACGAGTGGAAAGTCAAAAAGTCAAAAGTCAAAGGTCAACGAAAAACGGAGCAAAGGTCCTTGGATAAAAGTCAAAATCGAAGACTAAACGATGGAAGTCAAAAATAATCAAAGTCGTCAAGTCAAGTAAACCCAGAATAATACATAATGATGGGTTGAGCAAAGCATAAGAATGAATGAGATTATGGGCCACACAATCGAACAAGCCCAACAGAGAAAGTAAAAACCTAACCCATACAAAAGAGAGGAGGCAACAGTCATTCCTACAAATAAGGGAATCCTCCTGGAGACTAGGAGGAGGAGGAGGAGGAACTAATTGTAACAGTTGTAACGGTAGTCAAAGCAATCAAGGGCACTAAAGGAGATTGAATACCGAGATTCCCCAATAATGAGGAAGATAACGGCTAGCAGCAGTACAAAAGAGAAGAGGGGAAGAAGGAAAAGGGACATTCAAGCACACCCATTCCAAGCATACTCTACGACAAATACTAGTAATCAACCATATAGAAAACATCCATTTTTGTATTCCTTTCTTTGTTCTTTTTCCACTCATAGTAGACTCTTGGTGGGATTCCGACTCCCCCGTGGTTTTTCCCTCATTGGGTTTCCGCGTCAGCAAAACCTTGTTTGTCGTTATTTTCTTTCGTTGTTCTTCGTTCCCTAGACCCGTCTCGATTTCACCGACCCGTAGTTATAGGACGATCGCTTTGACCCGCAACCGAAATCGTAGACCCGGTAAATTTTTACCAAAACAATTTGGCGCCCACTGTGGGGCAAAGTGATCATTTCCTATAAGCCAAACCCTACCGTGAAGCAATCTCGTATCGTCATGACCGGATCCGGCCAAAGTTCTTCCAGCAGTAAAGGAGCATCCACTCAGCCCATTGGAGGAGGATCGTCCCCAGGATCAGCGGAGCTAGTGTTCACGCCCCTTACCCTGGCAATTCCCACCAGCCAAACGGTGAAACCCACGTTGTCGGCGTCTAGGCCCCCTCCGGCGCCTAAAACCTCTGGGGTCACCAGCTCCACCAAGGCCAGGAAAGAAAGCATACCAACCAAAACCTCGACTCCAGGAGGATTCGTAGGAGAAGCTTCCAGTGGTGCAGGGTCACCAGACCTGATGTAGAGTATGCTCCAGGGAATCAATGCTCTGCGCCAGGCAGTAGAAACCCTGCAGAAGGACAACCAAGATATTAAGGCTCGGATCTCGGCAGCAGACAAGACTTTAGTTGCACCGGTCCAGCCATCACCAGAGATGTTGCCTTTGATGCCTAGGGGAGAGCCCAGCACCCGCAGGGAGTCAATGACCAGCAGGAAGACCACCAGAGAAGTCCTCTCAGAGTTGGTCACCAGACTGGAGTTAGGATTGGCTCCACCAGGCCCAGTCATTGAACCCCAAGGATTGGGTTACCTAACCTACGGCCCCACACCCGGCAGATCTCCTACCACAGGTAACCTTCTCTCCAACATCAAAAGTCGAGAAACTAACTCACTATCTTTTGCAGGCACCCTTGTCCACTAGGCGCCAGGATGGCAATTTGTAACTCCACCAGGGATGACCACCTTATCCAACAACCAGTCCTCTGGAGGAGTGTGGACAGCGCCTACCCCCAACCAGCAGACACCGGGATGGCAGCCAGGAGCCCCGGTCAACCTGGCGACCGCTGACAACAGCCTGTACGCTGGAGCAAACTGGCCACCCAGAACCCTACTCCAGCAGGCGTCAGAATGGCAGCCCGGATCCACGACAGCAGAAATACCTTTGACTCCTCCTCCTAGTATTCAACACCCTGGAGGACCTCATGCAGGGAGTACTCCTTTCAGCTTTTCTCCTCCTGTTTCTAACCCTCCTGCAGGAGCATCAGCACAGCAGATCAGTGTAGACACCGCATTTTGACTACCAGGTGTCTATGGTAGTTTCCAAAAAACACCCGATGATGATCGGACGCTAACGTGTTTCTACGTGCTCGGATATGGGCTCAAAACCATTAGTTGTTGGCTTAAGGACTTATGGAGTATAAATCTCACAAAACTTACCTCAAATTCAGGCCCAGTGGGTCGTTTCCAGTCAAACAAGACTAATTTGGGTCAAAACCGACACCGGAAATAAAACCGACTTTCTGCGATTAGGTCAACCCCGGTCAAAGCCGTTTTCGAAACACATAAAAACAGCCACTCGAACATCAAAAGTGTAGCCCAAACACAAAACCCATCAAAAATCCATCTCAAAGTCCAAAGCATTGGACCCGCGCGACCCAGCCAATCCACTCGATCGAGTGGGCCCTTAAACAAGCTCGACTGCGTTTGATTGGGCCACTCGACCGAGTCAGGGGGCTACTCGGTCGAGTAACCCTAGATAGAGGAGGTTGCCAAAGCCTATATAAACCTCTCCTTTGCATGCATACAGACAACTTTTTCACAACTTCGAAAAACCCTGATCGAACTTTTCGAAACCCTAATTCTACTCTAATCACATACAAACCCTAACCCTAGCGTTTAGGAACTCAAACCCTAGCCACCACAACTTAACCTACATATTGATACTCCCGTGCAAGCCACAATTACGAGTCCCGTCCGAGAACAAGAACATGTAGGTTGAGGGTGCAAAACCCATTCTCCTTTCTTCTCCTCTCTTTCTCGGTTTTTTTTATTGTTTTTTTATCATCGCATATCTAATATCGATAGTACTATTAGTATAAAATACTAAAATACTTGTGGATTTGTGTCGAGTGTGAAGGATGTCGGAATAAGGAAACCCAAATATACAAGAGTATTGCACTCAGCGTTGCCGGTCGCTTATCCTGACACCCCAGCACTTGATTATTGAAGCAAGTCAACTTAAACAATATTTATATTTACTTCGTCCGCATCATTATTCAATCACATGTTTCGTCAAAGTACAAAATTATCTTTCAAGTCGAACATCTTTTAATAAGGGTCGAAACCCGTTGACGTGGATCTGACATCACATAATCCCTAGGGATTCTTTACGATGTCGGAGAAGCCGAGGGAATCAAGTCTTTTCATTCGAGTGTCGATCTTTAGATTCGATACCAATTCCATAATTGGATGTCGAATCTAACGATTTGGTCAAATAATTAAACTAACACGATTTCTCGTTGATGTTAATGTGGACGTCATCTAATTCGACAAGAATTAATGCGACGCCATAAACACGGAGGGAATTTGTATCGTTTGGTTGATTTTAAAAAAAACGACTCATAGCAACTCTCTTTCATCTGGCTCTAATATCCGATGTCGATTCAATAATCGCACGTTGGATATGACGAGTATCACACATACGAATCGAGCATAAATTAAGCGATATTTATGCCTGATTCAACAAAATCGTCGAATCATCAAAATCATAAGCAATTTCAAAATCAATAACAAAATTGCGAGCGAACCCTAGTTCGTACAGGGGGCACTCGAACGAGTGCCTAGCCCGCTCGGTCGAGTGGCACCCCAAAAACCAAACAGAATGCTTTTTCGACCTCCACTCGGTCGAGTCTCGCAATGACTCGATCGAGTGGCAACGTACTCGGTCGAGTTGGTCAATAACTCGATCGAGTAGGGTCCAAAATACGAGACAGAATACTTTCACGACAACCATTCGGTCGAGTTTCGCAATGACTCGCCCGAGTGGCCGTGTACTCGGTCGAGTTCCCACATAACTCGGTCGAGTGCCGTCACGAAATCCAGACAGAAGCCTTTTTGGAGGTCCACTCGGTCGAGTCCCTCAATGACTCGGTCGAGTGGCCCCTTTATCACGCCAAACCGTGAGTCCTACAAGCCATTCGAGTCTCGTTAATACCTTTTTCACAACTTAGGTCAACGCGTGTCTAATCAATCACGTGAAAACCTCACTTTTCAAAACTTTGCATCATCATTTTTACATTATTCCATATCTACGCAAACCGTTATTATCGTTGTACCGCCACTAACCGTTTGTTTTTTCTTCTTGTCGATTTATTGTTTATTTTATCGTACTAAAATGAACCTTCGCGTGCTAAATTTAACTTCGACGTTAGAATTAGTTGCATTAAATTGACATAGAAACCCATTCAATTTCTTACATGCTTAGGGAAAACAATGTTTGCATAAGCATTTTCATCGTTCAACTAACGCGCGTATTAGAAAGTCTTTCGATATCTTAGTAGAGGCCGCCAATGTGCGGGCGGGGTTGGGTGTCCTTAGTGGGCTTCCCAACACGTACCCTCACCCCTTACTCAGAACCTCGGTTTCCGGATGCCGAAACCATTGGCGCACGAGAGTCATTCAATACACGATAACCGGTAGTGACGGTATCGGTATCGCAATGCAAAGGGACGAGCCCAATAAACTCTGACATCGGAAATGGGCCGTATTTTGTACACGGCCCACTACGACATAGAGTGGGTTCGAACGGGCCCGAACTCCCACAAAGTTCGGTGGCGACTCCACTTCGATTTAAATTTCGATTCGATCCATTCTCATATGGAGATTCATTCGCCTCTTCAAACCCGCGCGTGGCCGCGTCGGGGTGGACCTATGTCATGTCCACAATCAGCAGCACCAGGAACTGAAGGAATTAAGAGACCTGATCAACAAGATTCCTGGAATGCCACGTCCCCTGAAAAGAGCGAATAGAGACAGCTATGCAAATTCACCCTTCACTCTATGTTGTTGTACCCAAGGGCTTCGTGCCACCAGTCATGATGCTTTATGATGGCACTACAGACCCCCTAGACCACATCAACCAGTACAAACAGAAGATGATGGTGGTGACTGCTACAGGGCCCCTAAAGGAAGCATGTATGTGCAAAGGGTTTGGCTCTACTCTGTCAGGAGCAACCCTCCATTGGTTCGTCGGTCTGCCTAACCGAAGCATCACCTCGTTCGCTGACCTGGTCAATGCCTTCAACCAGCAGTTCGCCAGCAGCAGAAAACCAGAGAAGCAGACCAGCGATTTGTATCGGGTGGTGCAGAAGTTCAAAAAATCCACACGCGACTTCCTCAACAGATTCAACAAGGAGAAAGTAACCATCCCCAGATGTGATGTACCCACCGCCATAGAAGCCTTCCGCCAAGGGCTCCACCAGAACTCAGATTTGTACAAGGATCTCACAAAGTACCCGTGTGTCACGTTTGAGGATATGCAGACCAAGGCAATGGCAGCCATCAGACTGGAAGAGGATTCAGGCCCCAGAAGAGCTACGTATGGTTCTGAGCATGTCACCAGAAAGGCGCCAACTGAAAAAAAGGGGTGAGAGATCGAAGCCCTACTCCATGAATGTAAGCAAGGTTTCCGAGGAGAAAGACTGGAAGGACAATCCAGGATTGCCACCCAAAGTAAGTGAGTATGGATTCTCCACCAACCTTGATGGGGTGCTCAAGGCTCTGAGGGAGTTAGGGCGCAGAGTCAGGTGGCCCAGAAGATAGGAGTACACCAATGACCAAAGGGATGCCAGCAAGAGGTGCGAATTCCACGACGACATCGGACACCATACCGATGAGTGTGTCCAGCTCAAGAGAGAGGTTAAGTTCCAGTATGATCAGGGGAACCTGGACCACCTCGTGTCCAGAAACTCCAGCAGGATAAATGCAGCAGATCAAGTATTACCTTCTCCACCTCCAGTATGTACCAGAATTTTCAATGTGATCACAGGAGGGTCAGAATTATGTGGGCTGACTTACTCAGCAGTCAAGAGACATGCCTCTCACGCCAGAGGAGACAGGCCAGAGCACACCTGCAGAATCAGTTGCAAAGACCTCCCAGCCGTCACCTTTGATGAGACTGATGCAGAATCTGCCCGAGAAATGCACCTTGACGCCTTGATAATCACTCTCTTCATAGGGAATTGCACAATGAAGAAGATTCTGGTGGACACCGGGAGTTCAGTCAACCTCATCATGTTGGAGACTCTCCAGAATATGGGGTTCAGTGAGAAGGACCTAACTAGGAAGGCAGTTCCCTTGGTAGATTTCAGTGGTGAAACCAAACACTCTGTAGGAGAGATCACCATTCCTACCTACGCTGGAGGAGTGAATAAGCAAGTGCGGTACCTAGTTATCGATGGGCCCTCCACCTACAACGTGATTCTAGGAAGTCCTTGGATCCATGAAATGAAGGCAATCACCTCCACCTACCACCAGTGTCTGAAGTTCCCTACACCCTGGGGAGTGCAGAAGATCAGCGGAGACCAGGGAGATGCCAAGGATTGCTACAGGGTGGCCCTTAAGAAGACAGCAAGTCCCCCAGCATAGCAATTACAGAACCTTCACCTGCCTCTGCAGGGGTACGTCGAACCACCTCAGGCGGAAGTAGATGAAGTCAATTTGAACAAGCAACACCCGGAGCGAAAAGTGTTGATCGGATCAGAGTGTACAGGTAGTATCCGCCAAAAACTCCTTGAATTATTAAGAACTAACATGGATTGTTTTGCTTGGTCACATGATGATATGGTAGGTATAGACCCCAGCATTATAACCCATAGGCTAAGTGTGGATCCCAGCTACAAGCCAGTCCAGCAGAAGAGGAGGAAGTTTGTCCCAGAAAGGAATCAAGTCATAAATCAGGAGGTAGAAAGTCTGTTGGCTGCAGGAAAAATCAGGGAGGTGAAGTACCCAGAGTGGTTATCTAACGTGGTGGTGGTCCCAAAGAAGAATGGCAAGTGGAGGGTGTGCGTCGATTTCAACGACCTGAACAAAGCATGCCTGAAAGATCCATTCCCCCTACCACATATAGATGCCATGGTAGATGCTACAGCAGGTCATGAGATGCTAACTTTCCTTGATGCATGGAGGGGTACAACCAAATCAAGATGCATCCAGCAGACCAGAAGAAGACAGCCTTCAGGTCTGAGAGAGGTATATATTGTTACAACGTAATGCCTTTTGGTTTGAATAATGCAGGGTCCACCTACTAGAGATTAGTCAATAAGATGTTCAAGAGGCATATTGGGGACACAATGGAGGTATATATTGATGACATGGTCGTCAAGTCAAAGCAAGCTTCGCAACATACAACACACTTGAAGGATACCTTCAACACCGTGAGGGAATACAAGATGAAGTTAAATCCATCAAAGTGCACGTTTGGAGTGTCGTGTGGGAAGTTTCTGGGGTACATGGTGACCCAGAGGGGAATTGAGACCAGCACAGAGCAGATTAAAGCCATCCTTCAGCTGGAGTCCCCACAGAAGCCAAAAGACGTGCAACGGCTGACTGGAAGAATTGTCGCTCTGAACAGATTTATCTCCAGGTCTTCAGATAGATGTCGGCTGTTCTATGAAATCCTGAAGAAGGCACAAAGGTTTGATTGGACAGAGGAGCACGAGAAAGCATTCAATGAGATGAAGCACTACCTGAGCACTCCACCACTCCTGTCAAAGCCAGAGCATGGAGAACCTCTCTTCATGTACCTGTCAGTAACTGAGGTAGCAGTTAGTGCAGTACTGGTGAGGGAACACGAGATAGCGCAACATCCAGTCTACTATGTGAGTAAGTCTCTGCTTCCTGCAGAGACCAGGTACACATCCCTTGAAAAACTCGTGCTTGCACTTGTTACGGCATCATATAAACTGCGGCCTTATTTTGAATCACATGTTATTTTTGTAATAACGAATTACCCGCTGAAAACTATTATGAGAAAACCTGAGTTGTCAGGAAGGATGGCCAAGTGGTCCATGCACTTGAGCGGCTTCGACCTGAAGTCCCCAGAACAGCAATAAAGTCCCAGGCGTTGGCAGATTTCGTATCCGACTTCAGCCCAGCACTGCAGACCCGCGCAGAGAAAGACATCCTCCTCCTGGAAGAAGACAAGGGTGAAAAGGTATGGAAGCTAAATGTAGATGGCGCCTCCAAAATGAGGGGGTCTGGAGTAGGGTTGGTTCTCAAGTCTCCTCAAGGGGACCTCATAGTTCAGGCGGTACGGTGCGAGTTCCGGACGACAAACAACGAAGCAGAATATGAAGCTCTATTCTTGGGTCTCCAGTTGGCCCTAGACCTCAAAATCAAACACCTGGAAGTGTACAGTGACTCACAGTTAATAGTCAACCACATGAACGACTAATATACAGCAAAGGACTCAAAAATGATGGCATACCTTGAAGTAGCAAGAGACTTGTCCCTCCGATTTGCAGCCTTTTCACTTAGCCAGATCCCACGGGACCAGAATGCAGAAGCAGACACCCTTGCCACCCTGGGGGCAACATTCAAGCATGGAGTAGTTTCCACCATACCCAGTGTCCATGTCCTAGAGCCAGCAGTTTGGAAGGGTACACAGGAGCACAAGGCGCCAGGAGAAAGGGAAAATTCATCAGACCAGGGGTTGCAGTGGTTACAGGGGGCAGGAATCTGCAGCACCACAACAGGGCAAGGAGGAATCACATATTGGAGAAAACCTTACCAAGAGTGGCTGCAAAATGACATTCTGCCAGCAGATAAGAAGGAAGCTAGGAGCTTCACGATGAAGGCATCCAGATATACCCTCATTGATGGCGTCATGTTCAAAAGGTCAGCTGCTGGATCATACCTGAGGTGCTTGGGTCAGTAGGAGGCAGAAGTCGTTATGCATGACCTCCACAGTGGTGAATGTCGAAATCATGCAGGGGGCAGGAGTCTATCCAACAAGGCACTCCGCCAGGGTTACTATTGGCCAACGATGTGCAAAGATACTATGGAGTATGTCAGAAAATGTGACGCCTGCCAAAGACACGCACCAGTCAATCACCAGCCGGCAGAGCCATTGCACCCAGTAATCTCTCCTTGGCCTTTCATGAAGTGGGGGATGGATATTGTTGGCAAGTTACCAAGAGCTCCAGGAAGCAAAGTTTTCATGTTGGCCACGACGGACTACTTCTCCAAGTGGATAGAAGCAGAAGCATTCCCTCAGGTGACTGAAAAACAAGTTATATTCTTCATAAAACGTAACATTATCTGCAGGTTTGGCATTCCTTCAGAAATCATCTGCGACAATGGATCCCAGTTTATTGGCAACAAGATGGAGGCCTACTGCGTCAGGTGGAACATCACACTAAGCAAGTCTACCCCTAGAAACCCTCAGTCTAGTGGTCAGGCGGAGTCTAGCAACAAAATTGTGATAGACAACCTGAAGAGAAGGTTGGAGGAGGCAGGGAGCAGATGGGCAGAGGAACTCCCCTTGGTGCTATGGTCTAATAGAACTACACCCAAGGTTGCTACAGGGCAAACGTCTTTCAGCTTGGTCTTTGGTGCTGAGGCGGTCATCCCTTCACAAGTGAGAGTGCTTACCCACAGATACGGTTGCATAACAGAAGGCAGGAACCAGGTGGAGATGACAAGCAACTTGGATACTATAGACGAGCTCAAGACTGATGCTCAAGTAAGGATGGCCTCCTACAGGCAAACAGTCGCCAGGAGCTACAACAGGAATGTCAGATTAAGAGTCCTGCAGGAAGGAGACCTAGTCCTCAGAAAAGTCTTCCAGAACACCAGGAACCAGCGAGCAGGAAAATTCGCCTACAATTGGGAAGGGCCCTACCAAATAGAGAAAGCAGTTGGGAATGGAGCCTACCGACTTATGACCATAGAGGGGAAAATCATCCAAAAACCATGGAACATCGTACACCTGAAGAAATACTTCTTCTAAATGGGCCACAGTCGCCAGCAATCTGGGCCACTATCGTCAGAAACATGGGTTACAGCCGCCAGAAACGCGACATCTATTCTGCCAGGTGCACCTCCACCAGAACCCAGGTTTAATCTTTTCGAACCTTGCAAACATATATTTAAATTTTCTTGTCATTCTTCTATCTACTTTACTTTCTTTTCGCAAAATTCAAAATTTTCAGATAAAATCTTGATTTCCTTTTTACAAGCATCGTCAAAATTCAATTTTCTTTTGCATCAAAATTTTGATTTTTGCATACATTTTTTAAATTTGATTTTTTTTCTCTTCATACGCTTTCGAAATTCGATTTTCCTCCGCATATGTCTTCAAATATTCCATCCCCCATCTTTGCCAATTTTTTGTCAGTTTTCCCAAACTAAGAGTTGGTGACTAATCTGGTGAAGTGTACAATTTCTACGGAGGCGTGTGTCTTGTGACTAAGTGCCTACAACCGGGACATTACAGTCTCCTGCGCCACTTAGCACCCACGCAAAGCGTGGCACCTCCGATTGAGTGGGCGAACTAAACCCTAGGCCACCACTATATCAAAGGTCGATCATACAAACATAAGGCATGCATACAACATAAGGTAGTCAGACAAAACTACAATAAACGATTTCAATCAAAAGCAAAGCACTTACGATCAAAAGCAAACGATTACGATCAACAGTTAACAACAAAGTACCACAAACTATTCGGATAAAACACTTTACCCCCCCCCCCCCCTCCTCAGGGCAAAGGTAAAGAGAATTCAGTAACAAGGTTTGAAACTAAAGTGTTTTTGTGCCACACAGGGGGCAACGTCAGGATCAACGGATAAACAAAGAAAAGGGGCTCAAGCAACCTAGACACCAGTTCTTTCTGGAGACAGGGAAGCAAAAGGTTTCACAACATCAGAGGTAGCAACATCAGCTCCAGCAGCTCTTTCGGTCCTCTGGTCTGGGAGAGGAGAATCAGCCAGCTCACCTGCAGCTTCCCCCTCTTCATCAGCAAGAATATTTAAGTCGGGAGCCACAGGAAACTGCTCCGCCAATTCCTCTTTTTCAGCTGATAAGTCCCAGGATTCGTGCTCTCCCCTCGAGTAAGCCTCCATCATCTCCACTCGAGTTTGCAGGGACGCCCAACTGAGAGCATCCACCAAGATCCGCTTCAACTAGTATTCTTCTCCCTTAGAGAGGAACTGGCTTCCTGAACCCGAGATAGTTCGCCCACAACAACCTCACGACGGCTTTTCTCCTATGCCAACAACTTCCTGACTTGCTCTAGTTCCCCCTCCAGTCTGGAGACCTCCTCCTTGGCTCCATCAGCCGTGCTCCGCAGACCGTTCCTTTGATCCCTAAGAAAGTCCACCTCGTTTGCCAGCCGGGGCATGACATGGCGCAAATATAAACCCAATTGCAAGACATAGGCAGAACCACAACAAGTCAAGGCACAGTCAGGGAAATCACGCCCAACAATAAGACAAGGGAATAAGTACCTCAAAAGTCTGCCCTGTTAACAGGTCAGTCAGCTTTCCTAGAGAACTCATGTCCATAACAGTCTCAGGGCGAGGAAATAGCAATTGATCCAAAGCCACCCATTCCTCCGGAGATTTGAGGAAGCCAAAATCACTGGGAAACTTAAGGGTTAGCTCGGGAGATGCGTTGCCTGTTGACTGAGGGACAGAGTCAGTAGTAGGAGCAGAGGTGTCAGCTACCGGGGATTTCCCAACAAAGATGTCTCCAGAAGGTGGAGAGAAGGAGCGTTTCCTTTTGACTCCAAGAGAAGCAGAGGGAGTGGAGCTTGACTTTCCCTTAGACAAGGACCTGGCGGCCGCCTTCTTCCTCCTGGAAGCGATTAGTCGGTCCAAGGACATGCGGGGCTTAGGATTTCCTAAGAGAAAGACAAAAGACAAACCTCAAATCACGGTAAAAACGAAGTATCCTTGCCAGACATAAAAATGAAGTAAACCTGAAGACATGGTATCAGAGAAGAATGAAGAGAGGTTATCTCCAAAAGGGTTCACCAGGTGATGGAAAGACCGAAACTCATGTTCCAGACCAAAGAGGCGAGCCAAGGAATCCGAATCTTCAGAATCAAATTCAGGCTCCTCCAAGTCTGCACCACAGTATCAGTAAGAAGAGTGAGCGTGCAGTGAAAATCCAAAGACAAGGAGGACCACTACGGAAGAAAAATCACCTGAAATCGAGGTAGGAAGTACAGAAGCTCGGCAGTACAGCAGCGGCAAACGAGGAAGATGGGGGTTACCTTTTTTGAAAATTTGGGAAGAAGGTTAAGAATGATGAGGAAGGTAGAAAGAGAGTAAAAGTAACTAGAGTAAGAAAGGGTAAAAAGTAATTGGGAAGGGTGAGTAATAATGAGGGGGCAAGTAGAAAAGACAAGTAATGATGGAAGGTTAGAAGCAAAACATTAATTGGGGAGATGGGGGCATCAGTTTTTTGAAAGGCAGTCGGTTGATCGACACCAGAAGTTATCTGCAGAAGAACGGAAATTCCCGCCTAAAATGAGTTTAGTCGAAAATTTGGGGGCATCTGTTCATGCCAAAAATTTGCGACTTCGGAATACCACGTGACAAAATACGAGTGGAAAGTCAAAAAGTCAGAAGTCAAAGGTCAATGACAAAAGGAGCGAAGGTTCTTGGATAAAAGTCAAAATCGAAGACTAAAAGACGGAAGTCAAAAATAATCAAAGTCGTCAAGTCAAGTAAACCCGTAATAATACATAATGATGGGTTGAGCAAAGCATAAGAATGAATGAGATTATGGGCCACACAATCGAACCAGCCCAACAGACAAAGTAAAAACCTAACCCATACAAAAAAGAAAGGAGGCAACAACCATTCCTACAAATGAGGGAATCCCCATGGAGACCAGGAGGAGGAGGAGGAGGAGGAGGAGGAGGAACTAATTGTAACAGTTGTAACGGTAGTCCAAGCAATCAAGGGCAGTAAAGAAGATTGAATGCCGAGATTCCCCAATAATGAGGAATATAACGGCTAGCAGCAGTATAAAAGAGAAGAGGGGAAGAAGGAAAAGGGACATTCAAGCACACCCATTCCAAGCATACTCTACGACAAATACTAGTAATCAACCATATAGAAAACATCCATTTTTGTATTCCTTTCTTTGTTCTTTTTCCACTCATAGTAGACTCTTGGTGGGATTCCGACTCCCCCCGCGGTTTTTTCCTCATTGAGTTTCCGCGTCACCAAAACCTTGTGTGTCGTTATTTTCTTTCGTTGTTCTTTGTTCCCTAGATCCGTCTCGATTTCACCGACCCGTAGTTATAGGACGATCGCTTTGACCCGCAACCGAAATCGTAGACCCGGTAAATTTTTACCAAAACAGTCGTACTCTCTTACTTCGGAATGGAGAGTGTGTTCATGTATCTTAATTACTTTAGTATCTCTCGGGAATACGGAGTATGTTGTTGTATGTTTATTACTTTATGTACATCGTCTTTATTAGAGTAGTTTTGATCAGCATTAGGCACTTAGATTTCATTCCAAATGCAGAGAACACATTCCGACATTCCAGAAATGCAGTTACGCTATTTCCAGAGGCTCACTTACTAATGTGTACTCACATTGTAATCTACCAATTCTTCTTCAGGGAAACTTGAAATGATCCAATTACAGCTGCTTGCATGGATACTGAGATGATGAAGGTATAAGCGCTCTAAGCCAACACGTTTCAACTCCTCACTTTTGTATGCGTTGACAGATATGTTTCGAACTTAAATGCATACCGCACTCCATATAGAATACATGAGAAATTCCCAAAAAAAACAAAAAAAATCTCATCCTTCCTGTTTCTCGAAAGTAGATGACACCCAAAAATTAAAGGTGGCTTCTCAAGTGTTTACAGGCCATACTCTATGTGGTCAAATCTTGTGAGGTGCCAATTCAGTTTCACGGGTGAACCTGCAACAAAATATAATACTCCCTTCGTTTATTAATGTTCATCTTGTACAGAGTATTCTATTTTTGTTCTAGCCTATTTTTTTCCATGTTAATCTCTTTCATCTTCATTTTTTAATACTTCCTTATAAGTTGAGTATTCCTCTCCAATTTTTTTAGGGAGAAATCAAGAAAATGTGTAAAAAGTGGGGTATGAAAGTGTAAAATGTGGGGAATAAGGTGAAAAGATGTTGGATTTAGGTGTTGAGGAAAATAATAAATAATTGAAAGAAGAATGAAAAATTATTAAAAGTACGTCCAAAAAAAGAAAGTGGGAAAAAAATCAAACTAAAGTCAAAAATAAAAGTGAGAGGAATATTCAAACTAAAGCCAAAAATTTTCTACTGAGGTCCACTTGTATCACATTCTCTCGCATTTTCATGTTTTAATAGTTTTCCTTAAAGCGTGCATAAATCAAATGAGACTAACATTAATAAATGGAGGAAGGGTGTAGAGTGTGATGATGCTTCAAGTACAAGTACAATATAATACTCGTAATAGTCATGGGGGCCAAATTGTCAAATAGGTAAATAAAATGGTACCAACATGACGGATTGGTAAAAAACTTGGAGTTGTGCCAAATTGGTAAAAAAAAATGGCATGTAAGTGACAGATTGGTATAAAAACAACAACTCCGTATAACTTTTAAGAATTTTGGTTTCAGACTCAATTCTTTCCCGTTGTATTGGTTTAGTCTGGGAAAATCGAAATTATCTTTAATTGATTTTTTATTAGAATATATTTGTAAAAATATTGTTTGCTTACTTAATCCGGTTAATCGGTCCGGTCCAAAGGTCAATTTTTTTTTATCGAAATTTGAAGTTGGATGAGTAATGAAGAATTCTGGAGTTTTATCAAATCTGATTTTGTCCAATTTTGGCCTAGTGCACACTTCCGAGTTTTGCCCGACACGAAACCTTGACTAAAGACCAAACTTAACATTTAATTTGACTATATTGACATGGTCTCACCCGACTCCATGAAAATTTATTGTCGGTGTACAAATTAATACTATCCAAAAAGAAGTTGAAAATGTGGGTCCAAGTTGAAAATACGGGTGGGGCGGGTTATACGGGTCACGGATTACTGGTCACGGATTGGGTTAGGGGTCAGAAATAGTTTCGGACGCCTAATTTTTTTACCGCTTTTTAAGTCAAAATATTGTTTTTAATTTAAACTTTTGACCCAACGGGATGGATCGGGTTTCTACCCTATATAAACGGGTTCACGTCAAATGGGTCATGGGTCAAAATAAACAGATTTGTGACCCTAAAAAATGGTTCGGTCGGGTTGGATTTGCAGGTCGGGTCGAGTTTTGACGGGTCACTCACCCACCTTCAAACATCGGTCAGAAGTTTCGTCCTTTGAACCGGACCGATTAAACCGAATTAAATAGTTAGAAGTTTCGTACTAGTAATATTCTTAAAAATAATATTATAAGAAAAAATCAATTAAAAAAAATTCCGATTTTCCCAGACTAAACCGATACGACGAAAAAAAATTGAGTCGAAAACCAAAATTCTTTAAAATTATACAAAATTATTGTTTTTATACCAATTTATCACTTACATGCCACCTTTTTTCCCAATTTGACACAACTCAGTTTTTTTACCAATCTGTCATGTTGATGTCATTTTTTTTACCTATTTGGCCTAGTCATGGGAGAAGATCAATGTGAGAATGCATTAAGGACATGGATAAATATAATAATGGTCTTAGAACGGCTACTTTTTCTTCCAGTTCATTTCCACTGTTTTATTTTTTGTACACGATATATCTTTTTTTTTTTTTTTTTTTGCCATCGGAGAAAGAGCTTAAGAATTCAGCGCAGTAGCCGCTAGGTTATGCGCTATAGAATTCAGAGCCCGAGGGATAAAACAAAAAGAAAGACAATGAAAAAAAGAAGCTAGATAGTCAATATTTCCTAGCACATGGACGAGGGATGGCGGTCGATCCTCCTTGTTGCAGAAATGCTGGATCAATTGGAGACAATCTGTAAAGACAATCAGGTGAAGAAGACCATTTGAATTGGCCCACATCATTGTCTGGTAGACCCCTAGAGCTTCTGCCTGTATAGGAGATGCCGCCGTTATCTTAACGGAAGACATAGAGATCACCTGGTTAGTGGGCGAGTAACAAATCCATCCAAGTGAGGACTTCTGCACATCCTTCCATGAAGCATCCACCTTGATACGATAACAGCTGCAAGAGTCAGTATTTCCTATAAAATTCACCTTGCTTAGCTGGCATGGGATATTACCAACATAGTAGTTATCCTTATTCATCAGCTGGAGTTTCACGAGGCGGTCATGCCTGCAGGACTTTAAAGACACGGCTGAGCAAGCCGTATCAAAGTCATTCTGTAAAAGATGGAAAACCGTAGTGATACATGGAGATTTGTCATGGAACACCTTCAGGTTTCTTAACTTCCATATGCACCAGAGAATGGCAACAAAATAGATGTCCATATATTCCTTGCTTCTAGTGTTACGGAGAATAATGATCCATTCGGCAACCCACTCTTTGAAGTCGGAAGTCCTCCTACTATTATTGGAAAGACCAAGAGCACATGATGCCCAAATCCTCATGGTAAAAGGGCAGTCCCGGAAGAGATGATCAAGGGATTCAATGGTAGAAGAATTGTCACATAAAGGGCAAAACGTCGAATTCCCCAGGCCTCTTTTACTAAATTCCTTACCAATTGGAAGAGCATCATTCATAATTTTCCATAGAAAAGTTTTCCACTTTGCCGGCCCACGAATATTCCATAGGTAGGACTTACAGAAATTCAGAACAGATGGAGAATCAATACTGTAAGTGAGAAGTGGCTTAATGTTGTTGTTAAAAGCTTTCTTGTATCCACTTTTAGAGTTATAGTTGCCAGACGGAGTGTGAGACCAGTAAAAGAGATCATCACATGGGAGTAATGGTCTCGGGATACATTTAATTTGATTGGCCCACTCCTCAACAAAGAGATTATCCACATTATCCATAATCCAATTGCCATTATCATCAAGCAGGGTCGAGAAAGATAGGGTTTGAGGAAGGTCACCTTCCGCCATCTTCGTAATAGGCTTCGACCCGTTAACCCATTTAACCTTCAATGGATCTAAAGAGCTATTGTATCCAGGGATCCATCCTATAGAGTCACGCAGGAGCTCAAAACCCCAAACAATACCCTTCCACCCCCATGATGAATTCGGACGAACCTTAATACCCTCATCGAGGACAGGACAAGGTTGACACTTGTATTTAGCAGCAAAAAGGCGACCCAACAGGGAACGAGGTTGCTTAGCAATTTTCCAAGCTAATTTCCCCAGGAGCGCTTGATTAAGCGAATTTATGTGTCGAATACCAAGGCCACCTTCAATTTTCGGGAGACAGAGATGGAAGTTACTTCTCCAGTGAATGGTACGGGCATTTCTACTACCAGCCCACCAGTAATGGGCAAATAATTTATTAATCTTATTTGCCACACTTACCGGGATACGAAATACCGATAGGAGGTAAACAGAAAGGGAGGCAAGAATAGAAGAAATGAGAGTGAGTCGTCCAGCCGGAGAGAGTAGATTACCATTCCAAGATGAGATTCTTTTGGTGACCATATCCATGATGGAGCCATAAAAAACCTTACTATTTCTGGAAACATCCAAAGGTAATCCCAGATATCTATCAGTTAAAGAGCCCCCTTTAAATACAAACGTGCGATAACATGTCTGCATTAAAGACAGAGTGCAGTTAGGGCTATAAATGATTGAAGATTTTTCTTTATTGATGATTTGCCCCGATGCATCACAGAAGTCTTGAATGATCTTATTGAGAGTAGAGATATCTTTCCTGCGCCCTTCGAGAAAGAAGAGGGCATCATCAGCAAAGAAGAGATGAGAGAGCGAAGGCGCCGTTCGGGCAATTTTAATGCCTTTGAGGGTACCTCTATCCTGGGCAGCACATAAATTACGTGACAGGACCTCAGTACATAGGACAAAGAGGAAGGGTGAGAGAGGGTCTCCTTGCCTAAGCCCATGAGAAGGACTAATTTGCACCTTAGGGGCACCATTAATAAGAACCTCATACGTAACCGAAGTGATACAGCTAAGTATCAGCTTGATCAAATGAGAAGGAAAACCCATCGTCTCTAGAGTAAGTCTTACAAAATGCCAATCCATTCGATCAAAGGCCTTGCTGAAATCAACCTTCAAAGCAATTTTTCCCGGTCCCTTGCTCCTAGAACTTTTGATATGATGAGTAATTTCATGAGCAATAATAATATTATCGTGAATAGAGCGATTAGGGACGAAGGCATTCTGAAAATCACCAATCATCTTGCCCATAACACGTTTGATTCGATTAGCAATGCACTTAGTAGTAATGCGCATAATCACATTACAAAGGCTAATTGGTCGATAATGATCTGCACTCTCCGGATTCGAAATTTTTGGGACCAGGGTGATAAAAGTTTTATTCATTTCTTTGAGGACATTGCCAGAGTTTAGAGTTGAACAAACCGCACTAGTAAGATCATGCTTGATCAAATTCCAGTGTTTCTGGAAAAAGACAGCTGGAAAGCCATCAGGGCCAGGAGATTTTAAGCTTCCCAGTTGAAAAGTGGCAGCCCTAACCTCCTTCGAGGTAAAAGGCTTAGAGAGATGGGTAAGATCAGACGAATCCAGTGGAGAAGAGATATTACTAAACAATCGACCATAAGCTTGTTTATACGATGAGTAGCTTGACGCATAATTACTACACTGATGATCTCCCGTTGAGTAAAGAGAAAGGAACTTACTAGCAATAAGCTGCTTGAGCTCATCGTCCGTCGAGGTCCATACCCCATTATCATTCTTAAGCCCGAGAATGTAATTCCTCGTTGTTCTTCCCTTAACACAGTTGAAGAAGTATCTGGAGCAAGTGTCTCCATCAATAGCCCAATTAACCTTTGCCCGTTGCCTCCAGTATAAATTGAGAGCCGCAATAAAGCTTTTGAGATCATCATGGCATTGATCATAGTCACTTTCCGATCCTCCCGATAAAATAGTGTTTGTAGCTTCCTCCAAAGAAGAATCAAAATTAGTCCAACATTTATTCCAACTGCTTTTCTTATCAAGGCACCATTTTTTGAGGCAGAGCCGGACTCTAGAGAGTTTCCGCATCAAATTGAAGGCCGGCGATCCATTTCGATCCGAGGGTTTACCCCACTCATTTGTGACTAGAGATGGCAATGGACCGGATCTGGACCGGGTCCACTAGGATCCGGACCCGGACCCGTCAAAATTACCCTAGACCCGGACCCGACCCGGACCCGGCCGGGTCCAAAATTTTAAGACCCGGATCCAGACCCGCCGGGTCCGGTTCGGGTCCGGGTCTACCCGCGGGTCTCACTATTTTATTTTATTTTGTCCTACATTCCTCATTTCTTCCAAATTTCAAATTTTGCCGGTATTTTTTATCATGTACAAAATTATCTACGACATATATTGTACTAAGAAATTAAACACTCTTACAAACTCATTCATAACGGTCTTAGGAAACTTTGAATGAACATTGAAATGGTGAGAAAAGAAGTGAGAGAGTGAGTTATTTTAGTAATTTAGTTGTTTGCTAGCAGTTTTGCGTATGTATGTTGGTAGATTTTTGTTTTTTTTAAAAAAAAAATTAAAGTGCCGGGTCCACGGGTCGGGTCCGGGTCCAGTATTTCAGACCCGGACCCGGACCCGGTTTTCAAAAATAAGATCCAGACCCGACCCGGATCCGCCGGGTCTGAAAAAATGAGACCCAGACCCGACCCATATGGGTCCGACCCGCCGGGTCTGGACCGGGTCCTGGACCCGTTGCCATCCCTATTTGTGACCATTTCATTGCACTGATTAAAGAGAAAACACCAGGCCTCAACTTTATAAGGTTTAAAAACCTTATCTTTGCTAAGGAAGAAATTCAATTCCAACATGGCATGATCAGAGATTTGAATCGGAAAATGTTTAACCCCAGTATTAGGGAATAATTCCAACCAGTTTGGGCTAACATAGGCCTTGTCAAGCCTTTCATAAACACGCTTATTCCCCTTTCGATTATTACACCATGTATAACGAGGCCCTTTAAATGGGATATCCTGAAGCTGATGATCAAGTTTCCACGCCACAAAGTCATCTAATCCTTCAATATAATGTTGTCTCATACTAAATTTATCCTCAAAAGTATCTACTTGATTAAAATCCCCCACAAGAATGTAAGGGGATTGGAAGGAATCAAGCCATTCACCTAGGCTATTCCAAACCTCTAGTCTATGTTGTACATTGGGGTGGCCATAAACAAAACACATATACCAATCCGAACCACAAGACTTAACTTTAATAATTATGAAATTGGTACAGGAGAAGACAAGGTCAAAATGTGTGGTTGTATTCCAACCCAACCACAATCCCCCACTAGTACCATCCGAGTTAACACCTACACCATGACGAAACCCAAAAGAGCGCCCTAAAGAGCTTACAACATCTACACTACATTTAGTTTCCATTAAGAAGATAAAGTCGTACTTATAGTTATTACTACTAATAGCCGCTCTTAATTTTCCTATTGTAGGGGCGAGCGGATCATTAAGACCCCTACAATTCCAAACAAGGCCAATCATGGCGCCGGTGGAGGCTGAGCCGGGTCAACCTCCAGAACCCTAACATGGTCATCAGTTTCTTCATCAGAATCATCAAAGAATAAGGCATCTACCGAGACTCGAAACCCCCCAGAAGTCCCCGCTTCCTCAATATTCTTTTTTTTCTTTTTCATA
This sequence comes from Agrostemma githago, assembly GCA_958450325.1. Classification (NCBI taxonomy): domain Eukaryota; kingdom Viridiplantae; phylum Streptophyta; class Magnoliopsida; order Caryophyllales; family Caryophyllaceae; genus Agrostemma; species Agrostemma githago. Next base: position 70,367,742 of record OY288242.1, on the reverse strand, counting down.
ATGCTCAGGATATAAGACTTAGCAGCGGCTTCAGATTCAGTAGCATAATCAGGTAAAGAACAAAGAAGGGGGTCAGTAATTGCTTTCCTCTTTTTAACCGGCATGGAGGAAGGTGAACCAGTCATCTGAATCAGAGGGGTATCATTCACACTTTTTGCTCTCTTAGTGGCATAATCTTCAGACTCAGGAGTAGTAATATCAGCAGCAGTGATTGGAATAGCAGGGTTAATCTCCTCAGCAGGAGTTTCAAAAATAGGTGGTGGTGTGGCAGGAAAAGATGATCCTGCTTGTTCAAGCTCAGAAATACGCTTATAAGCTTTAGAGAGATCCAAGTCATCAAAATTCATTGTCAAGCAAATATTGCGGGAGAGAGGATCATCTCCAGAAGGGTTACTTGGAGTTAGATGAGCCTGATTCACCTGTTCATAAACAGAAGGATTAGTACCATTAGCAAGACACAATTGGGTATTAGGGTTAGGAGGCAGAGATGGATCCTGAGGGTCCACCAAAGTAGCAGATTGAGATTCAGCCTCTTCCTCAGAAACCAATGTATCAACAGCATCCCCATAACTTTCAGACTTGTCAGATCCAAGAGGCCCAGCATTCGGCCATTCGGGCGAAGAGAAAAGAGAGTCGTCAGAATCAGAACTAATGTCTATAATCCAACCACCAGCAGCAGCAGTAGCATTAGGAGCACATCGTCCCCTTGTGGTTCCTGTCATATTAGGATCTGCAATATTAGCATTGTCTGTAGTAAAAGCAAGATCAATGTTCATCGAATCATTCATATAGGGTGGCTCAAAAGTTTGCTGATGATGATGGTAAGAATGAAATTGTGGATCTGGTGACGGGGGTGGGGCCCTTGGGACCTCCAAGGGCATGGTAAAGGTTTGCCCCCAACCCCTGGATTCATCCAAAGCTCGAGCAAAACCCGCATCGTCTTCAACCCTGGTACGAATTGCTTGTTGCTGGATAGTGTCGCGGTCATTCAGAACTTCAGTCCCGCCATTGTGGTTGTTGATGTTGTACGGATCATCACTGACATCAACCATGCGTTCAAACATATAACCATATGGCCCCTGATTGTTAGGCACCTCACCAGCCAAGTTAGATGGACCAGCACCATTATGGTTCCCTTCAGATGGTGCATGCATGTCCATATTCTGGGCAGCTTGATTTTGGTTGTGTGAGGCAAAGAGAACGGGCCCCCTAAACGGCTGTGCTGTAACAAGGAAACGCATACCCGGCTCAACTCGCCCCCCAGGGAGAGTACCAAGCTCGAAATCAACTAACCTTTCAGCAAAGAAGTCAGCAGGAACATACCTATTTGCATGCTGTCCCATACGGATATTAGAAGTTAAATACCTGGTAGATGACGGGATAGCTCTAAGGTCAAGGTTAAACATAGTGTGAGTAGTCGTTGACTCAAAAATTGGAAATCCTTTACTCGAAGCCCGATCCAAGGAGACATTGATGCTATCAATGATACTGGATTGTCGTTCTCTACAGAAGGTTGCTTTGTGCCCAACTTTCCCGCATCGAACACAATATTTGAAGATATCTTCATATTTGAACTGAACCCACAGCAAATATTGATCATCGCAAGAAAGAAAGAAGCCAGGAACCAAAGGCTCACTAAGAAAAATGCGAGCCTTAATACGGAAGTGGTCGCTATCAGGAATAATATCAAACTCTTCAACTTGAAAGAAGTCACTAATAAGGGGATCAACCATATGAGCAATATCCATATTAAGATATTCGAACGGGAGTCCACAAACATGAACCCAAAGATCAGCATAAGGGAAGCGTACCATACGCGGGACAGTTTGAGCAGTCCATTTTTTTAGAACCATCAAAGCCCCCTTGAAAACAGCATATCCTTTGCCCAGGATCTCCTGCATGTCAGAACTATTAGCACAATGGAAAACATACAAGTCTCCCATCTTATAAACTTTAATCGGGCCACGAGTAACCCAATGATCCTCAATAGTAATGTTCAGAAGAGCAGCACTGAGCCTTCGGTAATCGACCATGTAGCCCAGAAAACAGTTGTTCCAAAAAGCCCTATTGTGGTTCAGGAGTTCCGAGTTCACCGAAAGGATTGGACCAGTGCGTGGAAAGCGCCATGCACGCTGATACTCTTGCTCAGTTCTAATATCAGCAGGGTTTCGTGGAAAAGAATGACTCATGTTAATATTGGAGTAGTGCAAATTGGTTGTATGAAGAGAGGAGAAGGATGATGGTGGTAAAGGGAGAAGGGTCGGGTATATATAGGTCCAGGAGCTGTGGGAAGTGGAAGTTTAGGGAAACAAAAGGAATAGCGGCTTCCAAAGCCAATGCATGCAAAGGCAGAATAAAAGCCAATAGAAGAAGATGGCGTGGGGATAATAACAATAAAGCTAGTCTAGAAAGGTAAAATTTGGATTTAGGTTTCTTTTTCAATGTAGGAATTGAAGTATGATTGGCTGCATGAAGAAGATGAAGCGTTATTGATTGACAGCTCGAAGCATGTCAGAAATCATTGGGGTAATAAAGGATAAACTCTAAAGGAAAAGTTGGGTAAAGGTTTGAGGAGTGTGTAAAGTGAGTGGAGAAAGCTCTCATTGGGAGAATGAGAGATAAAGCTCTCGTTTAGAGAGAGAACATTATTTTCTTTTGTCTATATCTTTTACACGATATATCATACTCATGTCATGGAGTATATATTTGGGTCATGTCGAAATCTTGCTCATGTCATGGTTAGCATATCATACTGCATACATTACGATTAGTGAGTAGAGCTGTCAAAAACTGACTCGGCCTGAAAAACTACCCAAGGAAAAACCTGGAAAAGCCCGCTCGAGAATGACTCGCACTCGACAGTGATACGACCAGATAATGCCGAATATTTTTGGTGAGAACCCATTACCCGACCCAAAAATAGGTAACTCATAAAAGCTAACATTATCGCTAAACGTTTCAGATAAAAGTCAAAAACTCATATATCGCTAGTTTGGCAACTCGAACACCGCGCGCGACCAAGCAACTATCCTAACAAAAGTATGACGCCCCCTACTAAAATCCAGAAAAAACAAATAACAATGTATATCTAGCAAAAAAATGTATGTTGTCCTATAAAACTACCAAATTATTTCCGTTTTCTCTTTCCACGCACAGCAGAGCTGTGTAAATTTGATTCGTGGATCAGCCATAGGAGGGCTTTTGAGAGAATCGTGCAATATTGTATGTAGTTCTATAAACTTTTCTAAGCCTCACCTTCATCCTCGACCAAGATCCTCTTACACGCTTCGTAACACATGAATGAAATCCCCGCAGCTGGAACTAACTTCAAGCAACTGGGCCCAAGACCTCGATATAAGCCCTGGATGCCCTCATGCTCTACAATGGACGCCAATGCGTGAAGCACGTTTTTGTAGACCTGTCTATTACTCACGGCACCCGCTTGCATATGCTTCCTAGCAACCTCAAGAGGGAAGGTTGCACTACTCGAGATGGCACCTGCTAAAGACCCAATTAGTAAGGTTTCAATATTGCCAATCTTCTCCTGTTTGAAGAATTTACGGTATGCTTTTCGTAGTGTATCGTAGGCGAAGTAGTTTGTGGCGGCATATGGAATTACTCCAATCACGCTTGGTCCGAGCCCTCTGTACAGCTCACCAGGCCCTTCCTCCCGTATTATTTTCACAAACGCATCGACTATACCATTGTAGACACCCCTCTACAATTGTCACAATCAAAAACGATTATCTGTCAGATGAAGATAAGTGTACGATGAATGTTTTCAAAATAATGCTGTAGTTAACCAGACTGATGTCTGGTAATAAGACTCTCAAACAGATCTAAAATCTACTGTATTATGCTACTCATACAACAATCACTTCCTCTACCTTGCTCGCTAGGAGATTCTAAAAGTGAAGGGTTGAACTAATCGAGGCCAGGAATGCACTGATAATTTTGCTGAGATATGGTACGAAAGAAAAAGTCACCTGTATTGTTAACCGCGTCTTGACCAACTCAAGTGGGTATGTGAGAACGGTTGAGCTGACACCAGCACAGGCCCCAGCGATGAAAGAAGGAGAAATGGGAATTTTGGGTGATTCTCCGGCCTTTGGAGACAGCTTCTTGTTGACCGTGTCGTAAATAAACAGCTACATGGTGAAACAAGAAAGTAAGAAATACAAATTTCATGTCAGAATGGATGCAAAACAAGTTCTGATTATTTGTGCATCTACTATTCGGACATCACAACATGCCAACACACGTTGTATGGTATGGGATATGTGCAAGTATGCCTACAAGATTTAGGAAAATTTCGACTGAAGCAGATAAATGCAGGAAAAACAGAAGTAACCACTAACCAGTGCATACCAATAATGATGGAAAATTGCAACTTCATTTCACTTCTTTCATACACTAGATAAATGTCAAAAGCCAAATGCATTAAGATATTGCATGTACTAAAGCTACTAAGTACCAACCACAAAAGATATATACATCATCGGTTGTCTCAAACAAGGCATATTTGTAAAAGTTCTCTAGATTCGATGATCTCCTACAAGAGAAATAGTATTATACATTTATACCACCAGTTGTATGTACAACCACCTCAAAGTTGTTGACAAGTTTGCTGAGTTGTAAGTTCTTGAACAAAACATTTATAAGATTTAGCTTGACAACGTTACACTAAAGCTCGGATAATTTACAACAAAGCTCAAAATCTTTGTGATAACACTCAAAATCTTTGTGAACCTATGTATAACTGGTTGTATAGTCTACTCATTGACCTACAAGGAAGCGAAGCCAGCTTTTGTCTTTCCAAAACGAGTTTGTTATTCATACCTCAAGTCATAGTACAACAACATCATCAGAGCATTAGTCCCAAAAAGATTTGGGGTCGACTAAGATGAATCATTATTCGAAATCGTGAAGTCGTATCCAAAAAAAAACAATCACAAAAAGGCATAATAGTAGTAGCAACATTAGGAAGGTAATCTGATAAACAATACCACAAGCAGCCTAATAAATCTTCATAATCAATACTACCAAGATATAGACTTCCAACCTATTTAACTTCCCAAGCTCATTTTTTGTCAACAAATTAAGTATTGACCAAAATGCCCTTCTCATCAATTCACCAAAGTTACTTGTTCACCATTCTCAATACACTACCCCATTACCCCGACATAACCCACTACAACCATCACCCCACTCACCACAACTCATTGCTGAGAACCTCCCAAATCACTGTTTTTCGACTCCTACCGCTTGAAATACACCCCCACCCGCTTGAAGCAATCACAACACTCCACCCCATCCAGCAAAACTGCATTCCCACCCACAAAACCCACCACCAAGGTTTGATTCCCGCATAAGTGGCGCACTTGCAGCCCGATGAGGTAGGTTAAGGTGGCTGGTAGTGGAGTAAAGGTAGGTGTCGGAGTACAGGATAAGAAAATTGGTAGAATGAGAATAGAGTACGAATAATTGGGCATCAAATTTCAAATTGACCTAAAAGGTACGATCATCTGCTGACTGGGTACTGATAATAGGTCTGCCTAATAAGTTGATATTGATTATGAAATTTGAGCCTAAAGTTGGTAGTCATTACCATTGTTTCCTAAATTAATCCCACCGAATAGGTATCCCTTGTTGCCTTGACGGTCTCGGGAATAGCATTTGGGTAACCATACGAGCAGGTTTAGCAGCAACACATTCAGCACATATTTATGACACAAACAAACATGCTGTAAACATCTCTATCACAAACATCCTAAAATCAGAAGCATTTAAACCACGATAAATTGAAGCAGTGAACACCCACCAAAAACATCCTACACAGTCAGCCATACAGGCAAGAGCCAGGAGCGCGACTGAGGCATTGGAGTAGCACATCTTCAGGGATTATCCCCACAATGTGAGTCATTTGCAGGGAGTAATTTAAATAGGGTTATAAGACTTGTCATGACCACTACTACAGGTACAGGAGAACTTGCTGAAAATGACTAATGAAACCTCCAGACTAATCAAAATGAGTTAGACAATACTTGTTGAGTTGTTGTTTCTTAGACATCGCTCTAAATCCATATACAAAAGAAAACTCAAGTACACACCCCAAGAATCGACCTACAATTAGAACTTGGAATAAAACAACTAGAACCACCATCAGTCGTCACCATCAATATGTGAATTACGAAACAGCAACACAGTATCTTACAAAATAGAGTATAATCTAAAGCACAACATTGGCATTCACACTAAATACAAAACGCACGCACAGATGAAGATGAAGATGTGAATGTAATTGCAATGGAGTTGCATACCTCAATAGCTTTACTAGGAGCAACCCGAATGACATTAATCAAATTCCCCCGAAACAAACCATTCCAACCATCAGTTTTCATGATATCATGAAACACTTCAGCAGTAGAATGACCGCTGCTACCAACCATCAAATGTGTCCTAATAGTCTCAAGCGGAGCGACTGCCGTCCTTGAAACTGCCCCCGCTACCGCCCCACTAATCAGCCTCCTTAATGAAGGATTAGCAACCTTAATCTTCAATTTTGGACCCTTGCTTTTCTTCTTAGCCTTTTCCTCCTCGGGAGTCCCAACAACTTTGAACCCTTCTGAAAAATTGATATACTTAACATACAAATCCATGTAAAGGTCCTTAAAGCTATTGGTGCCAATACCATCATCACCATTAGAGTTTGTAGGGATTGGTGCAACCTTACCGAATCCCATACTACCATTTTGTCCAACACTTGCAAATAAACCACCATGCGGTGGATAATTTAGGGTGTTGATTTGAAACTCATCTCCTGGATTAGCACTCCATTGGAGCCCTAAACTGCAGTTTGTCAAACACCCAGATGAATTCTGCTGTTTTTTGCCCCAGCCCATGAATTAAATAATCAAAATTGATTGAAAAGATTGGAACTTTTTTTGTCGAATAAATGGGTTAGTGAAGAAGTGCAGAATTTTAACAAGGGCTTGAAGAATGTACTCTACAATTGACGGAATAATAATAATAGGTATGGTTGACTTAGTTTATGTATCACAAGAAGAAGAATCGAAAGGGTTGGTGAAAAGTTCGGGAAAAAGAGACGGAAGTAGAGAGAGAGCGGGAGGCAGACAGCAAAGGATTGAATTTGTCCGAATTCGATAACCCGGTTGCGCGTCATAGGGTTTTGCTCTTCGATTAACACATGCAACTAGGGGTTTGCAAAATCCGGGTCGGACCGGAAAAATGGACCGGACCGGACCGGAATCTACTGGACCGGACCCGGAATAAAAAAATTCGGCCCGGATTCTGATCCATCATTTTGGGCGATTTCGGGTTTCGGTTAAGTCTGGTCCTGACCCGGTTTTTTCCGGTTTGGACCGGAAAGACCGGAATTATGCTTATTTCTTAAAAATTCCGGTCCAAACCGGTCCGGAATTTTGGACCGAAGTTTCAAAAAAAATTGAAAATTCCGGATCAACCGATCCAACCGGTCTGGTCCGGTCTTGGACCGAATTTTTCCGGTCTGGCCCCGGTCCGTAATTTTGAGATTCTGGTCCGAGTCCGGTCCAAATTTTTAAAATTCCGATTTCGGGTCCAACCGGGCGGTCCGGGTTGGGCCCGGTGCACAGCCCTACATGCAACTAAATAAGGTAGGTCAAATGGTATTTTTTTCCAAAAAAAATTAAGTGGACTCTACTCCATCAAGTTTTTTCTAATTTTTCCGAATTAACCTCTCCGTAACTCATTATTCTAAGTTCTCACCTAACTTTTTACCTTTTAAATCCTAAAAAATCTTCAATCAATCATCTTCAGTTGTAGATTATAATTCTGCTAGGCATGAGTTCTAATTATTAATATCGTTTTAGTATTTACTTCATTCTTTTTGAAATTTCATCATGAAAATTAGATTATTCTAATTCAAATTATATTATAATTATAAGTAATTTCATTCAAAAGTATTACGGAGTAAGAAATCTCGACATTACTTTAGTTATTATTAATCTTAGCATGAATTCTAATTAATTATTGCTAGGAAATCTCAAAAGTACTTTTTTTTCCAGCAATTCTTTTTAAATTTTTTTCTAGCATTCTATTCATTTACTTAATTATGTAATTTAGGGTACAAATAAAAAGTTTTTAAATTGGAGATTTGGGATGGTTAAAATAGGATCGGACGGTGGTTTTTGGTGGGTCACCGGGTGGTGGGATTAGGCATCCCACTTTCAAATATTATTGATAATATCGGCCTTATAAAACTGAGAAAATGATTGAGAAAGCAAATCCTGGCTATTAATTAGCACAATGAAACAAATGAAATGATTGTGACCAATTGCTTAAAAATATTAAGAGAAATTAATTGTAATTTTGGGTGATTGGTGCTTCTGTTGATGGTTTATGGTTGAAATTTAGATTTTCTAGAGAGAAATCAACACACAAAAATGGTGGGGGGAAATGCGAAGGACAAATTGGTAAAATATCGTTAGAATTGAGTAAAAACTCGTCAGGAAGAAGGACGATCCTTTTTTTAAAACGAATAAATCATTTCATTAAAAAAATCATACGATATCTAGATCCAAAACTTTAAAATTCGAGTAAAATAAGTTCTCGTTAAACTAAATATCTCTCACTATGATATGCTCCGCTTCCGCACATACTCTTTCAACATATCGTTGTTCAATGATACAACTTTTGACAAGAAGGGCTCCAGATCTTCCAAAGTTTTAAAGAGAATTCATCTTATCTAAAGATTGTAGCTGACAATCCGATATAAATTGAAATATCATATAACGAAAAGTTGTGGTACTGATCATCCGCGTCATCTTCGCTATTATATATAGATCTTACATCTCTCCTAAAAGAGAGGGCAAAACCCATTATTTGATGGGGACGAAACTCCCCAAAAGGAGAGGACAATAATTATACGTACTTACGTAGAATACTAATACTAATACTAATACTAATATCAATCTCGAGATGGTCCGTTTATGTTTTAAATCATTCGATATCGCCTCTTCGTCCACGATGGGCAATTACCTTAGGGTCCCGCTTGATGTCAATCGGAATAGTAAGCAGTTTTATAGTAATATTCTGATTGTGTTGTCTGTCGTATCTCCTCATGGAATGAGTCTCTGCTCTCTCCGGCTGGTCGTCTCACTCTCTGTTCACTTCCTCAGTGCTAGCTTCACTCTCTGTTCACTTCCTAACGATATTTAAAACACCGGTAAGTATGGCAAACTGGATTAACAAACTGTTCGCCCATTTCCGGTGGGCTGGTACCAGGCAGTGTAAGACTATTCACTTGAGAAGCTCCCTGTATCTCTCCCTTCCTAAGCTTGATGGCAGACTAGGTATCGAAAACATTCAATGTCTCAATCAAGCTCTTTTGGCAAAACATGGATGGAAAGTCCTGAACTGCTCGAACACGGTTGTAAGGAAACTCCTAACCTCCAAATACCGCTTCAATGCTTACTCCTTATGTCAAGTGATTGACTCTCCCGCGCACATAACTGTTCCTGGGGTTGGAGAAGCATATTGTGGGGTCTTAATCTTGTAAATAATGGTATGGCATGGTTACCGGGGTGACCAAGTCGGATTGATTTGCGAGCTTCTAGATGAATCGGGCTCGTGGAATCAAGATAAGCTCAAATACTACTATTCTGAACAATGGACTAATAAGATCTTATCTTGTCATCTTCCTTTCTCAGCTTGCATTGTGAAGACATCCTCTCCTGGGGTAAAACTCCTAATGGGTTGTTTACGGTCAAAAGTGTGTACCGTCTTGCTTTTACTCGGCATCTTCAAGTTAATTACAACGGGTTCTCACTTGAGGACAAATTAAGCAACTTCTGTCGTAAATACCTTTGGAAGGTCCAAGGCCCACCAAAATGGAAAACTTTTCTTTGGAAAATTATCAACCAAACCCTCCCCATTGGTATAGAATTTCAAAGGCGAGGCTTGACGAGTAACCATGTATGCGTCCTTCGCCATGGCTCTGATGCTACCGAGACGCTAGACAACCTTTTTCGGGACTGTCCGGTTTCATCTCGTCTTTGGCTTGGCTTTGTCCTTGGTATTAAGGCCTCTATTTCTAGTAATATAGATTATCGACTTGACTGACTACTTGTGGAAGCTTGATTAAGATCACCCTCAGGTTACTCTATTTATCTGCATTCTTTGGACAATTTGGATTGCCCGTAACAAGGCAAAATTTTAAAATGCGCAAATTATTGTTGTTGGTTTAATGGCCAGATTGCAAAAATAAATGCCTCTATATGTGAGAAAGAATGTGACCTTGCAGAAAATGCGGATTTGCTGGCTACGATTGATGCAAAAAATGGCCAGTCAATCCAAATCATTGACTCAGCTATTGATTGTTCTAAGATTGTCATCAACACAGATGTAGCATGGAAAAGCTCACATGTCGCTTGTGGCGGATGAGCTGTTTTCTCGACTCCTGGTTTCTAACTAGCTCGTGTTTACACTTCCTTTACGACGACATCTCTTCTTCATGATGAAGCTCTTGCTCTTCTCCATGCTACTCTGTGGGCAAGGTCACATGGTTTCCTCCACATCCACATTTCATCGGGATGTCTTGCCCTTATCCAATAAATTGGGCCATTTTCGGAGGTTTCACGGTAAATCTATCGGATCATTGACCATCTCTATGCTATATTATCTTCTTTTCATTGTTTTTTTTGTTTCTTTTATTTCTAGAGATCTAAACTTTGACGCCCACGGCCTAGCGGCAATGGGGGTCAAAAGTTAGGTCTACCTCAGAAAAAAATGCTAATACTATTATAATTATCTAAAATTAGGAGCTTACGACCAACTAATGGTGGTAGCCTCATTTTTTTTTTATGGAGGCCAGCTTAGGGTTTTTTTGGAAGATGGAGAAGAGTTTAGGTTTTCGTAGTTTGAAAGATATACAAGTGGAATGCTATCTCCATTACTTTCTCTCCATTACTCCTCTTTATTACGGAGTACATATTACTTATAAATGGTCCGAAATTTATTTTAGAACGATTCAACAATTCTTATATTATTGTTATAAAATTGTTGAAAATGAGAGAATATTATATTGAATTATGAGGTTCCCGACTCCAGTTAAACCACTTGATTTTTGCTGACGACTTGCTTATTTTCACAAGAGGCGGTGTACCTTCCGTCATGTCCGTTGCCAATTGTTTGAAACAGTTTGCTTCCATATCTGGGTTGCAGGCTAATCCACAAAAGACGGCTATATATTTTGGAGTGACGAAGAGGGACATTATACAACAAATACTTGATGCTTGTGGATACTCTGAAGGACACTTTCCTTTTAAGTATCTGGGATTCCCCCTAAACACATCTAGGATAAATATTCATATGTATCATTTCCTTATTGAAAAAATTAAGACTAAACTGGATGGTTGGGCGAACAATCTGCTTTCTTATGCGGGGAAAGTACAGATTATAAATTCTGTCATTTTCGGAATGCATCAGTATTGGGCGACCTGTTTGTTGTTGCCTAAGTCCATTATTAAAGCCATCCAGAGACTTTGCAGGGAATTTCTTTGGGGTAAAACTGGACGAGGCATGATCTGGAAGAGTCGGAACACTTGTTGTATGCCCAAGAATGAGGGTGGTTTTGACATTAAAGAGATACTAAGCTGGAATAAATGTTTGATGTTGAAGTGGATATGGAGGTTCTCTCACTGTAATAGGGGCAAGAGTATACGGAAGAGAATTAGAAGATGTGCCTTTACTGCTACAGTCTATGAGTTATGGCAAGAACGCAATATGAGGATTTTTCAGGGTCATTGTAGAGCGGATAATGCACTTGTCCGGGCTATTAAATATAATGTTAGTGTAAGAGGTATGCATACTAGTGATAAAGCTAAGCAAAAATTTGTTATTGATATGCTTATGCGTTAAACCTTGTTTGGGTTAGCTAATATGTTATGATTGTATGTTTCCTTTTGGAATTTTATTGAATGAGAATCAATGAACTTTCCAAAAAAAAAATTTGAATTATGAGACGTAATGGACCGGAAAGAAATCAATGGAGAGAATCTTCATCAAGGTAAGTGACCAGTGGAGTAATTGGATATATCTGTCACAAATCACTGACGAGTAAACACTTTCGCTTCATGCCGTACACTTCTTTACTTAATTTCGTCCGCTTTCTACTTGAGTTACCCATGCATTTTACCCCTTTCAATATTTAAATCTTTAACCCCCTTTCCTTTCACAAACTTCATTTTCTAAATATAAAAAAATCATGGTTAATTAATTGTAATCACGGAGTAACTAATTACTTCATTCATTAAATTAGAATAAAACATTTATACGAATTTCGTTCCAAATATATAATTCGATAAAAAAATTGATCGCACGCACATGTCAAATGTGGAAAATGTGAAGATATATGCATATACGTAAATTTGGTTATACTTCCAATTAATCTTGTAAAAAATTCGGAAGCAAAATAACAAAAATGGTGTGAACTTGGAAGATTCACGAATTGATCTTCCAAGTCCAGACCATGGTCTGGGCGTTGGAGATTCAGGCCTGGACCACGGTCGGGAGTGGATTTCCCATGATTGATGTTTTTTCATTCTCTGAAGTCCAACTTTTTTTTTCATTTTAATGGAATTGATGTTTTTGGAGTTAAATCAATATCATTTTTTTATTTAATTAAAGATGTAATTAGTAATTAAAGGATTTTTTTAGTGAAATCGATGTGTTTCGGAGTGAAATAGATTTTTTTAGAATGAAATCGATATTTTTAGTTATGTTGTAATGATTAATTAGCATTTTTTTTAGTGAAACCGGTTATATTTGGAGTGAAATCGTTAATGAGACTTTTGTTGTTTCATTAATAAATAGTAGAATAAGGAGTTTTTAATTTTAACTTAGGTAAATAAAGGGGAAAGAATGATTAGGTAAGTTAATTTAAGGTAAATAAGTAAGAGACAATTCGGTAATTTACTCATAAAAAGTGGACGACACTAATTAAATAGGTGAGGTCTACTCAAGTGGGTATTATTCGAGCCGATACAATTATTCGTCACAAACAAGAATTTGCCAAGCGACAAATTTTTTTTGGTTCATTTCATTTTTGTTTAGTTCAATCCATTTCAGTGCACTTCAGTCTCATTATTAAGTTTCTTTTGTGTACGTCATTTCAATTCAGTTTAGTTAAGCTGCAAGTCCACTCGAGTTTGGTCCAGTCCAGTTTAATTCAACTTTAACAACCCAAAAACAGAAACTAACAAACAAAATCACCTGGTTATCAGCATCATCATCATCATCATCAACAACTGAATTCTGATTCACCGCCGCCGCCACCACTCCCTAAATCGGACTTTTTCTGACCTATGTTGATTTTTGTTCTGGATTCTTCCTCTTCTTTTCGACCTCTTTTCCTGGTGTTTTGGGATGTGGAACTGGGATCATGGAGCTTTTGCTTCTCCAGGTTCTTGCATTTTGTTTCTGTTTTGGATTCTTCGTTTGTACCTCTGTTGATTTCTGTTCTGGATTCTTAGTCTTCATTTGTTTTTTTCCCAGCTATTGCCTTTTCCCGTTTCAGCTATGGATTTGGGATTGTGGAGGTTTTGGTTCTCCCGGTTTTGGATTGTGAGATTAAAAAAAACAATTGTTTCTGATTTCCTTAGCTTGGCTTCGTTTTATATTTCTTTTCTCGTACGGATGTTGTGTTTTTCCCTTTCGTTTCAGGTAAGGCGATTGATTTCAGGTAGCTTGATTGATCGATTCAGGTAGGTTTTCCTCGCCTTGACTTGGTCATAATTTTTTTTCCTTCCTTTTCTGTCAGGTAAGGTAATCAATTCAAGTTGCTTGATCGATTCAGGTCGATTGTCCTCATCTTCGCTTCGTCGTCTATATTTTTTTCGTCGTGCTGATTAATCGCCTCCCAATCGGATCGGTCGTTAATGAAGGACGGAGGATCAAACGATATTTGTAAGACTCGAGATGACACACAAAAACAAACAAGTATTCGTGGTAAGTCGAGGTCGGTCCACAGGGAACGAAGTTTGTAAACAATGTTTAAAGCGACGTGTTTGATATCTAGAGGGGGGGTTTCTAAGGGTCGAGTCTAAGGATCGAGTCTATGCTAGAGAAATAACTACGAGAATAGCTAGGGGTGATAAATCTAGGAAAAAGCGTTAGGGGGAAGTCGGGATTCAGAACATGGGGTCTAAGAAGGTCAGGATCGAGTTTTTGTCGCAACGTTGATAAGGGGAGAACGCCATCTTTCGGTTTCTTCACCCAAACCACCTAAAAATCCGCTTTCGCAGCGAAGAAGGGTAAGTCTCTTGTTGTGGTAATTTCTACCCCGAGTTTCCCCATATTGATAGAAACGAGTCAAGGTCGGTCTAGTTGGCCGGACTGAAACAACAATGACACAACAACCACAAGCAAGATAAACCAACATGCAAGCAACCCACCAATACCCCTAAATTCAAATAATCCAAGTCTTCATCCCTAAACCCCCCAACAAGAAATCTACTCACTAATTATAATGGAAGAAAACAAAACATTAACTAAGGAGAAACTAACTACAACATGCATAACAACTAGATCTAAGGAAACTAATAACAATATGATGAGAAAACTACAATCTAACAATAACCACTAAATTATGAAACTACCGAATTAATCTAGGGAATAATCTAGAACAACATGAACAAGATCTAGAGAAACTAACTACACTAAGATGATCTAAACAAGATAATAACAAGGAAATAACATTAAATCTAGGGTTTTTTAACAGGAATAATCTCACTTTTGGGTGGTATTCCATAAATAAAACCAACTTTAATTAATCTGGGAATAAACTCATGTATGAGACACATCAAACATGAATGAAATTGACTCATTAATGACCTGATGCAGCAGGTTTATGTGGGTCTCATAGTTATTAATTAACACAGTTACATCTTCTTCGTTTCCACATAAAGATTGATTTTTCCCCTAAACCCAAATTTTAAACCCTAATTTTATGCAACAATTCTAGAAATCCATGGGTAATT
This sequence comes from Agrostemma githago, assembly GCA_958450325.1. NCBI lineage: Eukaryota > Viridiplantae > Streptophyta > Magnoliopsida > Caryophyllales > Caryophyllaceae > Agrostemma > Agrostemma githago. The sequence goes on along the minus strand of OY288242.1, from coordinate 70,352,704 downwards.
CATCAAATTCATGTTTTTCGAATTCATGGGAATCTAACATCTCGAAAGATCTTTCTGCAACCACAAGTTACGGGCAATGATTAGGACTACCAAGAAGGGAGAAAACACTGGAAAGAAGTTTTATGGACGTCTATTATGGCCGGTAATAAGCTCAATAATTACGATTATGGTTGTTATCAATTAGTTTAGTAACATCAATTTAACCATAATGGAATAGTGTACAGGTGTAGCAGGTAGCAGGTAACCCGAATCCATTCATGTTTGATATGTCTCATACATGGGTTTATTCCCAAATTAATTAAAGTTGGTTTTATTTATGGAATACCACCCAAAGTTGAAATTATTTCGGTTAAATAACCCTTAAATCTAAACTAGAGATAAGAGAGTGGAAAGAAATGTACCAACTATGAAGATCTAGAAGAAATAAGAAGATTGAATAAATAAAGGTTGAATCTTTGATGGAGAGGATGAAGAACTTGTCACTAATCCTTCAATAAACCCAACAAATCTTTAACAAAACTTGAATAATCTTCTACAAACTTGTAATCTAGAGAATTGATGATGAAAACTAAGTAGATCTACTACTAATTACTATGTAAACTACTAGAATTTTAAAGAATTACTACTAGAATACTACTAGATTGTTCTACTAATGGATGATGTAACTACACTAATAGAGGCCTACTACTACTTACTTAGGCAACAATTTAGGATAACATATATATAGTAATCTCTTAATAGGTATTTAACCTAAAGCCCAAATCCACTTCATGCTCCATTAATGAGACAATCACCCTTAGCATCTTCATGGGGTGAAACTTTGCCCTGCGGTCTTGCGTAATAATCCCACCGGGTGAAATTTTCGCCCGGTGAGATTTTCTTCATTTTTAGCGTTTTCCGGCACATCTTTCCATCAGGTGGGTTTCGCCCGGTGGGAAGTCTCGGAAAATCTTCGGGGAGGCATTTTTACCGTCGGGTGAAATTTCGCCCGGTGGTGTCTCACCGGGTGAAATTTCGCCCGGTCATTCTGTTGGCCTCTTTCCTTGTCTCATTCTTCGTTGATTGATTGAATGACTTTAAACTTTAAGTTGTGTGCTTTACTCCTAGGACGGTATCCCCTTCTCTTGTGCTCGTGGAAGCTCGATCGTGATTTCGGTGCCAAATCCTATCAAAATCGATAGAAAAACTACCAAAAACACGTAAAACGCACAAGAGGGACGCTAATGCGAGAAGTACACAAAATATGGCGATAATCGCACTCTAAACTCGCAAAACGAGGGAAAAACGGGTCTAAATGAGGGGAAAAACGGTCTAAATTTAGCACACAACAATTCCCCCACACTAAACCGTTGCTCGTCCTCAAGCAAAGACCCAAAAAGAAATTACATACTACTACTACTAGCTAGACTATGCTAAGCCAATACGGGGCAATTAACGGGCCCGCTCCGTCCCTTCAACTCACATTGAAATACCCATGAGGTAGAGTACTCCCATGCAAGGCAAGTTGGGGCTTGCTCAAAATGGTGGATGCGACTAAACACACAAAAACATATAACACGAAAGAATAGACGCATCCAAAGCAAAAATAAAACACCGAATCCCTCATCGAGACGGCGGGGAAGACACCGATTACTTACCTAAAACAACAATAAACTTCCAAGATAAATGACTCACGTAAACAAGGACCAAAGCCTAATACTATGACGATTAAGCAATATAGATGTTGATAACTTAGCCTAGGTCCTCCTAATCTTCTAAAGGGGTACGACGGGGCGTATAATGGAGTGGAAAAAGTGAACCATGGATTCGTTCGACACTGTAGGTAGGTGCAGTCCCGCTCTCTTTGGCTAAGCCAAGAGGGTCGTTCCAAACTCGAATTTCCTAAATTAGCTCAAACAAAAAGGTGGAGTGTTTACAATTTTTGGGGTGGATCGACCAATCACCGCTATCTTCCTACCTCGGGACTCGGTCCTCTAGTAGGCACTTCACGGCGACGAATCGATCAAAGGGCTTTCTTTTATTTCTTTTTTGTTTTTTTTGAAGGAGATGTTTTTGATGATATGATTTTATTTGAAGCTCCTTTTCTCTCCCTTGTTTTTCATATTTTTGTGCCCCTTTCATTTGCTTTGGTTTGCCCCTTTTTTTTGGCTCTTTGATGTGGTTTGTGACCAAACATTTGGATTTCATTTTTTTTTGTAAACTTATTGTGTGGTGTATGGGTGAAAGGATGAATAAGTCCCCGAAAACGGGCCCATCCCCGGATAACCTACAAAAAATGGAGAATTTGGACTAAAGGTGCAATGGTCATTCGAGCAAGGTCACCTAGAAAACGGGATGCAGGAACCAAGGCCTAACTCCTCCATGGGTGGTCAAATGCAAACCCCGAAGTAAACCTCTAGTAGAAAAGGTGGACTCAAGCTAAAGGATGAACAAGTTCATTGATTAAGAGTCATTCTACTAGATTAAGGTCCAAATCTACAATGGGTTATCTACAATGGAATGTAAACACTTGTAATAAGCTTGTAATCGGATTTTCGAAAACATTTAGTCCTAGACACGCTATACAAAAGCAAAAAGGAACACACGAAAAAGAAAAAGACAAACAGAAGAAAACACAAGTAAAGTCATGTACTCCATCGACATACAAGCACACAATCAACCACAACACCCAAAATGCTCAACTTCGAGAACCTCCAATAGCAACAACCTAACTCCTCTACAAAATTAAAGAAAGAAGGAAGAAAGTTACCAAGCGGATGCTTTCATAATCTCTTCAATTCGTGCTTCAAGGTGGTGGTTACCTGCAAGAGTAAAGAACAAGACCGTACACGGAACACGAAAACATAACGAGAAACAAGAAAAGAAAAGGGAAAGAAAGGAGAAAAATGTTTTTGATTTTTCAAAATTTTCAAATTTTTATGGATTTTGAAAAGATTTTTGCAAAATAAAAGATAGTAGACTCCTCCCCCACACTAAAACTATACATTGTCCTCAATGGACAAGTAGAAGAAGAACGAAAAAGATGGAAAAGAAAAATCTTTTTGGATTTATAGGATTTTTCAAGGGTTTTTGGATTTTTCAAAATTTTGAGAAAAGAAAAAGGAAAAAGAAAATAAAGAAAACGATAAAATAGTGGCGGGCCTAGGTGCAATCACATCACCTAGACCCTAGCCAAGTGACTAAGAAATTGAAAAAGGAGTAAAAGAGAAGAAAAGAAATTAAAATGAAGGGGTGAAAAATTGGGCGTAGGTGTATTCACGTCACCTAGCCCGGATTAAGAAAAAAATTGAGAAAAAATTGATTAAAATTTGGATTTTTCAAAAAGGTCAATGACGTAATCACATCGCCTAAAGACCGGGAGCAAAACCAAGGCCGCGACGGCCGCAAAAATCGATGGGACGGTAGGACAGCTTGCAAATTTGGTTCGAGATAAAGCGATCACAATGATTATAAACTGATGAAGCAAGGATGGAACAAGGAACAAATTCATTTCAAAGATTGATTAAAGACTCACCGACCTAATCCACACATATGCACAACATATACATCACCGACGACATTATCTACTGACTCATGGAGGGGGGGTCTAAATCGAGTAATCATTTGATGCAAAGAAAGCCGTCGGAGTGCCCTCACCGGCATACTCCCAAACTCCCACAGCCCCCGATTCATTCAGTCGGAATTCACCGGGACCTAAAGATAGGTCCCAATTGTGACAGTTATAAATATTGGTTCGGTTTATGTTGGGGACTATTAAAGCACGGTCATGGCAAATGGAGACGAGGCGGTGATCGGATACATTAAAGATCCAGGTGGGAAGGTAGGCCTCGTCAAGCCAGACACGATTGTCATGTGGGATAAGATGGTCGGTCGCATAACCCAAATTTTTCGCGATTAAAGTCACAAGACCACCACAGTCTACGGAGGGGCGTTGAGCAATAATAATTTGATGAACATGCAACGCTACGATGAGTGGTAGGTCAAGGGGATTAGGGTTACCAAGCAAAGAGTCAGAAATCAATTGTAAGACGCACACATTAAGATTAATAATATTGTTGGTAGATGGTATCAAGCAATGAGAAAGTATCTCGGCAAAGTAATGAATAGCGGGGTTAGGGATTTCAGCGGTAAAGTTTGAATTAGGTTCAAAATCTCGTTGACCACGTGCTATGCACCGCCAAAGGTCTCTTCTAGAAGCGTTAGCTTGTACATCACTCAAAGGTTTACTAATTCCGGTGCCCGATGAGGGTAGACCTAAGGCTAGGCCGAATTCAGAAACAGTTAAATAATGAGTTCTACCGAACAATCTAAATTTAAACTCTCTTGGCGTGGTCGGGTTATCGATCGTAAAGGTACCTAAGAATTCACATGTCAAGTCTTTATTTGTGCAAGGCACAAAATCAAGTAGCTTAGTAGTACCAATCCTAGACGATAACTCTCTAATATCGTCCTCAATTCCTAAAATTTTGATTATGAATGGACAAGGCCACCGTGTACTCTGAAAGGCTTTTTCAGAGAAGGTTTGAGCTAAGGGTGTATTAGGACAAGGTAAAATTTTAGGCTTACAAGAAGTAGAACGTTTAGAAGTATTAGAGGTCGAAGCAATACCTTGTTTACGCGCGGCTAGTTGGGCTCTTGTCTCCATAATAATAAATTAATAATTGCAAGAAAAATCCCAAAACTTTAGCTTTTCCCTCTTCAAAAACCCAAGGAAATAATCACCAAGTTGAAAGGAATTGTGAATGAAGGTTTGAATGTGAATGGGTATGGAAGGTGGTTTGATGTGTTTATGATGGGTGAAAATGTGGAGTGAATTGTGAGGTAAAAGGGTGATATAAATAAGGGTGGTTGGGAGGGAAAGTGAAAGTTTTAAAGTTGGTGGTAAAAATTTGGTGTAAATAATTTTTGGAGGGAAAGTTATGGGTGGTAAATATGAAGGAGGGAATTGAAATTGTAGTGAGGAGGTATATTATGGGTGATTGAGCGAGTCCATGCCGCCGGGTGAAATTTCACCCGGTCAAAATCTCACCGGGCAAAATTTCGCCCGGTGGTATCTTCTTCAATTTTGGCAATTCTGGCAACTTTCCGTAGGGCGAAGTTTCGCCCGGTCAGGCCTCACCGGGTGAAACTTCGCCCGGCGGCCTTGTTTTCTTCGTTTTTCCGCCTTGCCATTTCATGGCTCTTCAACAATCACCTAAGAATTCAAATATTGACTCGACTCACATTACATAATCAATATCTCCCACAAACATGCTTGTGGTCTTCAATTTGGCTCTATAATTTCTCCAAAAGCTTGATCTTCATCCAAATAAATGCTCCATGGCGAAATCCAAGTTCAACCATTCTTCTCAAGCTAACAAACTAACAAACTTAAAGAAATATGATACATATATACAAGGTGGTTGTTGAGGATACCACCAAACCTACTTCAATTTCGAGAGGGCGTTAGACATCGCTCCCCAATGGGAGCTCACCAAACTTTATGGTAGCGAAGGTCTCACGAACGTGACCGGGATGATAAATCTTCAAACGTTGTCCATTAACCATGAACTTCTCGGTTTCCGGGCTTGATATCTCTATTGATCCATATGGTTTCACCTTGGTCACTTCGAATGGACCCGACCATTTTGATTTCAACTTACCGGGGAAGAGCTTAAAGCGAGAGTTGAAGAGTAATACCTTATCACCAACGGAGAAGTCCTTACGAAGTATTCGAGAATCGTGCCATTGGCGAGTTCGTTCCTTGTAAATCTTCGAATTTTCGTAGGCTTCTAGTCTTAGTTCTTCTAATTCTTGTAGTTGGAGAAGGCGGTTATCTCCTACAACACTCTCATCGAAGTTTAGCTCTTTGATTGCCCATTCAACTTTGTGTTCTAATTCCACCGGTAAATGACAAGCTTTGCCATACACAAGACGATGAGTGGTTCCAATCGGCGCTTTGTAAGCCGTTTTCAATGCCCAAAGGGCGTCATTTAATTTCAATGAACAATCCTTTCGGTGTGTATTTACAACTTTCTCTAAAATTCCCTTGATTTGACGGTTAGAGATCTCGGCTTGCCCATTTGATTGAGGGTGGTAGGCTAGGGACAACTCGTGAGTGATACCATATTTCCTAAGAAGGTGTTCAAAGGTATCTTTTCTAAAATGAGAGCCTCCATCACTAATTATGGCTCTAGGCATACCGAATCTCGGGAAAATTACATTCTTGAAAAGCTTAATTACAAACTTGGAGTCATTGGTGGAGGAAGCTACGGCCTCGATCCATTTTGAGACATAATCAACCGCTACTAGGATATATTTGTTACCAAAAGAGGACGTGAACGGACCCATGAAATCAGTGCCCCAAACATCGAACAATTCAATCTCTAAGATGGGTTGAAGAGGCATCTCATTTCTTCTTGTAATATTCCCACTTCTTTGACAAGCATCGCACGTGAGAATGAAAGCTCGAATGTCCTTGAACATGGAAGGCCACCAAAACCCGCTTTGGAGAACTTTGGCAATTGTCTTTTGGTTGGCCAAGTGTCCACCATAAGATGTCGAGTGAAGGTGCTTCACAATATCATAACCCTCATTGGCCGTAACACATCGTCGGTAAATTCCATCTACACAACGGCGGAATAAATATGGCTTGTCCCAATAATAGCGTCGGGCTTCATACCGTAGTTTATTCCTCTCTTGCTTGGAATAATCGTCCGGAATAAAATGAGATACTAAGAAATTGACGATATCGGCATACCAAGGTGTAATAGTATCAATGGCCATCAAGGCCTCATCTCTCATAACTTCATTGATGGGGATATCATCTTCTTCATTGCTCTCTTTACTAACCGTTAGTCTACTAAGATGATCCGCTACCAAGTTCTCCGATCCGGCTTTGTCTTTAATCTCAATGTTGAATTCTTGTAAAAGGAGGACCCACCGAAAGAGTCGGGACTTGGTCTCCTTCTTAGACATGATGTATCGAATCGCCGCATGATCGGTATGAATTATGACTTTGGAAGCGGTAACATAATTTCGAAATTTCTCCATGGCATAGACAACGGCAAGCATCTCTTTCTCGGTTGTTTTACACCTCGATTGGACTTTATCTAGGGTTTTGCTTGCGTAATAAATCACATGTAGCTTCTTATCAACCCGTTGTCCTAGAACGGCACCGACGGCAAAATCGGATGCATCGCACATGATCTCAAATGGAAGACTCCAATCGGGAGTTTTGATAATCGAAGTGGTGGTGAGAGCGGTCTTTATCTTGCAAAAGGCCTCAAGACACGAGTCATCAAAAACAAAAGGTGCATCTTTCATAAGCAAAGAAGTCAAAGACTTAACAATCTTGGAAAAGTCTTTAATGAATCGTCTATAAAAATCGGCGTGACCTAGAAAACTCCTCACCCCTTTGACATTTGTAGGTGGTGGCAAGTTTTCGATCATGGAGACTTTCGCCTTATCAACTTCGACTCCTCTATTAGAAACAATATGACCTAGGACAACACCTTGTTCAACCATAAAATGACACTTTTCCCAATTTAAAACAAGTCTATACTCTTCACATCGAGCTAACACTTGATCAAGATTTTCAAGACAAGAATCAAAAGATGTACCATGGACACTAAAATCATCCATAAAAACTTCCATAGATTTTTCAATAAAATCGGAGAAAATAGCCACCATACATCTTTGAAACGTTCCCGGCGCATTGCATAATCCAAATGGCATCCTTCTATAAGCATAGGTGCCATAGGGACATGTAAAAGTGGTTTTCTCTTGGTCATCGGGATGAATGGGAATTTGAAAAAATCCGGAATGACCATCAAGGAAACAAAAATAAGAATGATGCACCAATCTTTCAAGCATTTGATCAATAAAGGGAAGAGGGAAATGGTCTTTTATGGTGACCGTGTTCAATTTTCGATAATCTATACACATGCGCCAACCGGTAATAGTCCTAGTAGAAATTGACTCACCCTTTTCTCCTTTTACAACCGTCATTCCTTTCTTTTTCGGCACAACTTGGACGGGGCTAACCCATTTACTTCCGGTTATTGGGTATATAATGTTAGCCTCATACAACTTGAGGACTTCCTTCATGACAACCTCTTTCATGGTGGGGTTCAACCTACGTTGACCCTCAACCGAAGGACGGTGGTCATCATCAAGGATGATCCTATGCATACAAACATTTGGACTTATGCCTTGGAGGTCGGAAATGCTATACCCAATGGCCTTTTTGTGCTTTCTCAAAACAATCAAAAGTTTTTCCAATTGAGGTCCATCAAGGGTAGCATTGACGATAACGGGATAATTAGTTCCTTCAAGAAAAGCATATTTGAGGGAGGAGGCGAGTGGTTTAAGTTCAAGATTAGGAGGACAAGATACCATACTCTTACCCACCGGTAGTGGTTCTACCTTTTCATCGTGCAAACGTTCATCTTCAAGGGGTGGAGAGTCAAATGGCTCATCTTCTTGCTTATCATCATCTATCAAGCTATACTCAACCAAACTATCAATAACTTCAATGGAATTCATTTCTTCGATCATTGGTTGTTTAAGAGCTTGAGAAAGGGAAAACTCTACCGACTCGTTCCCTATGTTAAAAGACAACTTACCATTCTTGACATCAACTATAGTACCTCCGGTGTCCATAAAAGGTCGACCTAGAATAATGGGGGTAATAGTGTCTTCGGGCATATCCATGACAACAAAGTCGGAGGGGATGAAAAACTTACCAACTTGAACGGGTACATCTTCAAGTATCCCAAGTGGGTACTTGACGGACCTATCCGCAAGTTGAATTGACATACTAGTGGGTCTCATCTCCCCCACAGTAAGTCTCTTAGCAATAGAATAAGGTAACAAACTAACACTAGCCCCTAGGTCACATAAAACTTGATTGACGACAACGTTTCCAACCCGACAAGGGATAGAAAAACTACCAGGATCCTCAAGTTTCTTTGATATTTGATTCATAAGAATGGCACTACATTGTTCCGTGAGAGAGATACATTCTTTATCCTCTATTGTTCTCTTTTTAGTCAAGACATCTTTCAAAAACTTATAATAGAGGGGCATTTGAGAAATTACCTCGGTGAAGGGTAAAGCTACCTCCACCTTCTTCAACATATCCACGAAGCGGCTAAATTGGGCATTCTCTTTGTGTGGCTTAGCTCGTTCGGGAAAAGGAAATGGAGGGACAAAAGTGGGAGGCGGTGGAACATTGGGTTCTTCCTCTTCTTTGGCTAGTCGCTCCGCTTTTTTTCATTTTACTTCTTCCGCTTCTATTTGCTCTTTCTTCTTTCTTTGTTCTCTTAGTTCATTTTCCGCATTTTGAAGGATATCGAACTCCGCTTGTATTCCTCGGTTTTGTTTGGGGGAAGTGGGAGATGATTCTTGTGATGCACTTGGTTGATTGACTTTGGGTGGAGTGCTTTTGCTGTTCAAGTTCAAATTCTTGTATGGGTCCTCAAGTTCTTTGCCACCTCTCAAAATAACGGCATTTGCTTGGTGTGAAGGGTCTCTTGGGTTTTGGGGTTGCCCGGACAAACCATGTGGTGGATGAATAGGGGCGGCTAAGGCTTTTGTTGCTTCTTGTGATTCCCAAACCTTTAGCCTTGCCTTGGTGTCTTGATGTTCATTCCATAGTTGCCCAACGGTTCTTTGCAAATCATTATAATTATCCCATGGGACTCCTCCTTGACCAAATTGAAAATTGCTTGGTAGGTCATAAGATTGAGAGGGTTGATTAAATGGTTGTTGATTGTAACCTTGGTTTCCTTGAAAATTGCCTTGAAACCCTTGATTGTATCCATGATTAAAATGATTACCATGTGGATTTTGGTAATTGTTGTAATTGTTGGGAACATGGAAGTTGCTACTTTGTTGATTGAAGTTACTCCTTTGATGAAGAGGCATATATGGGGGCCTTGGAGGACCTTGGTTAAAGGGCCTTTGTTGACTTTGATTGAATGGCCTCAATTGACTCCCTTGGGCACGCGGCATCGGATTTTGGACATTTTGATTGCCATAAGAAAAATTAGGATGAAATCTTGTGTCGACATTGTAAGTATTGGAAAAAGGATCAAATTGAGGTCTTTGCCCATACACTTGTATAGCTTGGACTTCATTTGACTCTTCAATATAAACTTCTTCATTAGGAATGCAAGAGCTAGAATCATGGCCATAATTGCCACAATGATCACATTGAACTTCCCATGTTAATTGCTTTGGAGGAGATGGTTGCCTTGGTGGAACACTCCCTTGAATTTGGTACATGCCTCTAGGAGTAGGCCTTGAACTCATGGCATCCATTCTCTTTTTTAATTTTTCAACTTCCGCTTGAAGCCTCAATTCATTAGAACTCGTAGATGAGTTTAATTCAACTTTCATTCTAGAGTCCCTCGATTGACCCATTCTAGAGTCACTCCTTGCCATCTTCTCAATAAGACTCTTAGATGCCTCATCGATGAGAGAAGAGAAATCTCCTCCGGCGGCCGAATTGAGGTTTTCTTTGGTTCTCGATGAAAGGGTGTTGTAAAATTTTTGGGTAGTTAGCCAATCGGGTATTCCATGGTGTGGACATTTGCGCAATAGATCTCTAAATCTTTCCCAAGCCTCACTTAAGCTTTCAAATTCATCTTGCTTGAATGTTTGTATCTCCATGCGATATTGGTTAGTCTTTGACGGCGGGAATTATTTCTCCAAGAAGGCATTAGATAATTGAGCCCATGTTGTAAAAGTATTAGCGGGATGGCCTTGAAGCCATCTACGAGCTCCATCTCTCAAGGTCTTCAGAAATAATAAACGGTGCAATTGGCATGAAGTTAATCCATTGAGACGGGCTCCTACTAGTTTCTCTTTGAAAGAAGCAATGTGCTCTTGAGCATCTTCTTGAGAAAACTCATGAAAAGTATCTTGTTGGACCGCATTTGTCAAAGAAGCTTTTAATTCATAGTTTTCGGGAATCTCTCCGAAATCGACAGGAGAAGGTGTTTCTTCGTGTGTGAGTTGGGAATGAGAGCCTAAAGTTGCCATTTGTTGGATTGGTGGTGATGATGGATTTGAATTTGGATGGTTTGGAGGGGATGGATTTTGATTTCGTGGTGGAGTTTTCGGTGATGGTGGTGAATTTTGTGAAGTGGAAGGTATGGAAGGATTATTTGGAGTGGGATTATGTGATGTAGGAGGTGTAGAGGGTGTATGTGGTAGGATGAGATTAAGGTTAGGAGGTGATAATGAAGGATGTGGAATGATAGTAGTTGAGTTGTTTCCCCGAAAACGTAATGCTCTAAAAGTCCTTTTCGGCTCCGGATCGAACCACAAGGGCGATGACGTGTTCCTGGGCATAAAACTTAATTAAAGGGTAAGACTCCTAGCACCTTACGGCACTAGGGAAAAGAGAGAAGGGAAAAGAATCAAACACAACAACTAAAAACAATACGATTACTCGCCGTTCCCCAGCAACGGCGCCACTTTGATCGCCTCCCAATCTGATCGGCTGTTAACGAAGGACGGGGGATCAAACGATATTTGTAAGGCTCGAGATGACACACAAAAACAAACAAGTATTCGTGGTAAGTCGAGGTCGGTCCACAGGGAACGGAGTTTGTAAACAATGTTTAAAGCAACGTGTTTGATATCTAGAGGGGGGTTCCTAAGGGTCGAGTCTAAGGGTCGAGTCTACGCTAGAGAAATAAATACGAGAATAGCTATGGGTGATAAATCTAGGAAAAAGCGTTAGGAGGAAGTCGGGATTCAGAACATGGGGTCTAAGAAGGTCGGGATCGAGTTTTTGTCGCAACATTGATAAAGGGAGAACGCCACCTTTCGGTTTTTTCACCCAACCCACCTAAAAACCCGCTTTCGCGGCGAAGAAGGGTAAGTCTCTTGTTGTGGTAATTTCTACCCCGAGTTTCCCCATATTGATAGAAACGAGTCATGGTTGGTCTAGTTGGCCGGACTAAAACAACAATGACACAACAACCACAAGCAAGATAAACCAACATGCAAGCAACCCACCAATACCCCTAAATTCAAATAATCCAAGTCTTCATCCCTAAACTCCCCAACAAGAAATCTACTCACTAATCATAATGGAAGAAAACAAAACATTAACTAAGGAGAAACTAACTACAACATGCATAACAACTAGATCTAAGGAAACTAATAACAATATGATGAGAAAACTACAATCTAACAATTACCCACTAAATTATGAAACTACCAAATTAATCTAGGGAATAATCTAGATCAACATGAACAAGATCTAGATAAACAAACTACACTAAGATGATCTAAACAAGATAATAACAAGGAAATAACATTAAATCTAAACTAGAGATAAGAGAGTGGAAAGAAATGTACCAACTATGAAGATCTAGAAGAAATAAGAAGATTGAATAAATAAAGGTTGAATCTTTGATGGAGAGGATGAAGAACTTGTCACTAATCCTTCAATAAACCCAACAAATCTTCAATAAAACTTGAATAATCTTCTACAAACTTGTAATCTAGAGAATTGATGATGAAAACTAAGTAGATCTACTACTAATTACTATGTAAACTACTAGAATTTTAGAGAATAACTACTAGAATTTTAGAGAATAACTACTAGAATACTACTAGATTGTTCTACTAATGGACGGTGTAACTACACTAATGGAGGTCTACTACTACTTACTTAGGCAACAATTTAGGGTAACATATATATAGTAATCTCTTAATGGGTATTTAACCTAAAGCCCAAATCCACTTCATGCTCCATTAATGAGACAATCACCTTAGCATCTTCATGGGGTGAAACTTCGCCCTGCGGTCTTGCGTAATAATCCCACCGGGTGAAATTTTCGCCCGGTGAGATTTTCTTCATTTTTAGCGTTTTCCGACACATCTTTCCATCGGGCGAAATTTCACCTGGTGGGCGAAATTTCGCCCGGTCAGTTTCGCCCGGTGGGAAGTCTCGGAAAATCTTCGGGGAGGCATTTTTACCATCGGGTGAAATTTCGCCCGGTGGTGTCTCACCGGGTGAAATTTCGCCCGGTCATTCTGCTGGCTTCTTTCCTTGTCTCATTCTTCGTTGATTGATTGGATGACTTTAAACTTTAAGTTGTGTGCTTTACTCTTAGGAAGGTATTCCCTTCTCTTGTGCTCGTGGAAGCTCGATCGTGATTTCAGTGCCAAATCCTATCAAAATCGATAGAAAAACTACCAAAAACACGTAAAACGCACAAGAGGGACGCTAATGCGAGAAGTACACAAAATATGGCGATAATCGCACTCTAAACTCGCAAAACGAGGGAAAAACGGGTCTAAATGAGGGGAAAAACGGTCTAAATTTAGCACACAACACTGATGCTGCTATTTCTTCATTTCGTTTCAGGTTAGGTGATTGATTCAAGTAGCTTGCTCGATTCAGGTCCATTTTAGAGTAACTTGACCTTGTTTACTTTGATTTACTTTTAACCTTGTTCGCTTTGATTTACTCTTCTTTTGTTTTCTTCGTATGTTGTTAATTAGAAGTTGTTCCCTTCCGTTTCAGGTAAGGCGATTGATTTCTGGTGGCTTGATCGATTTAACTAGGTTTTCCTCGCATTGACTTGGTTATAATTTTTTTTCTTCCTTTTCTTTCAGATAAGGTGATCGATTCAGGTCGATTGTCCTCAGTTTAACTTCGTGTTTGATAAGGTGTTTGTACCTGATACCGCTCAAGCGGATGTATTTGTCAAAATTTCTCAACTCGTTCAGAGTGCACTTGATGGTTATAAGGTAATCAGTCGATAATACTTGTATGATTGTGTCTCCGAGGGCTCCCTATGTGAGATTTTGAGACTACAATGGTCAAAATGAAGATACAACGTTTATTTCTTCTTCTTTTTCATCAATGCATCATGCTCTAATTTTATGCTAATTTCTTTCTTCACTTAAACTTTTATCCAAATAATTGTGATACTAGACCATCATTGATATTGTTGGGTTTAATGTTTCACATTTGTATCTTTGCCTATGGCCAAACGGGCCCAGGTATGACATTTACCATGATGGGAAAACCTGAAAATCTTGAGAAAAAAGGACTGAGTCCGCGTTCATTGGAACAAATCTTTGCTACGAGGCAGGCTCTTCAATCACAAGGCTGGAAATATGATTTGTAGGTAAATGAATAAACGATTTTTCTATGTTTCAGGATATTTTAGTATGTGAATGAAGACTTGCAAAAGCAAGTATAAGGAGTTCAGATGAACCGCTTTAGTGAAGTTGAAGAGCTGGTCTACTTGAGATGGGTGAATGCTTGCTTAAGATTTGAACTTCAAAACTACCAGACACCTGCAGGAAAGATGTCAGTTCGTGAGCTGAACAAAAACTTAAGCCCTAGATCACAAGAGAGGGCCAAACAACTATTACTAGAATATGCAGGGTCTGAACGTGGACAAGGGGACACTGATCTCGAAAGCAACTTCTCAGCGCCCTCTTCACCAGAAAGTGAAGACTTTGATAACACTTCTATATATAGATAGCTCGTTTAGTGGATACGGTAGCATTAGCAAGAAACCAAGCATAATGCAAAAGCTAAAGAAATGGGGAAAAAGCAAGGATGACTCAAGTGCTCTTTCGTCACCAGCTAGATCTTTTGCAGGTGGCTCACCAGCAAAGAGTAGAAATAGCATTAGTCAAAGGCAAAGAGGACCGTTGGAATCCTTGATGCTCAGAAATGCAATCGATACTGTCGCTATAACCTCATTTGGAAAGGTTGAACATGATTTGAACGGATATTCTGGAAACCCTAATCTCCCTGGAATAAAATCAAAGGCCCCTCCTCCTACTGACTCGCTAAATTCAGCTGCATCATCATTCCAGCTGATGTCTACAACTGTTGAAGCAACACCTGATGAAAAGTATCCGGTGTATAAAGATAGGCATAAGATGGCATTAGAGAGGGAAAAATAGCTTAAGGAAAACGCAGACCATGCTCGAGTAGAAAATATTGGAGACAGGCCAATGATTCCCACACCCTCCAAAGTTTTGCCTCCAAAGCTTTCTCAAATCAAGGAAAAAGTCCCGACACCTGTCTCTATCGGTGCCAGCGATCAGTCTCCTACAGAAGTTAAGATAGTTGACTCTACAGCTGTGACTAAGATGAAACTTGCTCGAATTGAGAAAAGACCTCCCAGAGTTCCACGGCCCCCAGCGAGAGGGTCTGGAGGGACCGCCACTGGTGTAAAAAGTAATGCACCCGGTGGACCACTACCACCACCACCACCACCTCCCCATCCTCCTGGTGCATCACCCCCACCTCCGCCACCCGGAGGGTTACCTAGAGGAGGAGCAAATAATGACAAGATTCATCGGGCTCCTGAAGTAGTTGAGTTTTATCAGAGTTTGATGAAACGTGAGGCCAAGAAAGATATGACGAACGCCTTGATATTATCAACATCTAATACGGCTGATGAAAGGAAGAACATGATTGGCATGATTGGCAAGATTAAGAACAGATCAACTTTCCTCTTGGCCGTATGTCCAATACTTTTTTGGATATGTTCTAGGAAGTGGCCTATTCATGTTTTCTTAACTGATAAATCCATTATTTTGTTTTTGGTGAAACTAGGTGAAAGCTGATGTGGAAACTCAAGGTGATTTTGTTCAGCCGCTCGTTGCTGAAGTTCGTGCAGCTACTTTCACCGACATTGAAGACCTTGTTGCATTTGTGAACTGGCTAGATGAAGAGCTTTCTTTCTTGGTAAGGACTTCTTGAGTCGTCAATTAAACATCACAAAGTTGGGTCGTATACGTAGAACTTTAACAAAGTTCAGAACATAATTTAACTTACTGAAGTAATAAGTTAGTACATTATAGGAGTACTACTGTTAATTGTGTGGCTCCTTCTATACCTCAAACTGACTAATTTCTGCAATGAGGGAGCCACAAGGGTAGTTTTGATGCTTGACGGGGTTAGAAACCATGTTATGACGACCGTATTACCATCTAAAATTTATAAGAAATGAATAGTTAAATGCATCAAGAATCAAGATATACAAACTCTATTTTCTCTTCACATTTTTAATGTGCATCCATTTACTTTCCTCCTTGGTAAGGTTGATGAGAGGGCAGTTCTGAAACATTTCGACTGGCCTGAGAGTAAAGCAGATGCATTCAGAGAGGCTTCATTTGGATATCAAGATCTGATGAAATTAGAGAAACAAGCTACAACTTTTGAAGATGAACCCAAAGTTCCCTGTGAAAAGGCTCTCAAAAAGATGTACTCCTTTCTTTAAAAGTAAGTACAAGTATTTACATTGAAGAGATTTACCAACACAAATAAATCTGAATTTCACTTAGTTTCCTGTTTATCTGAAGTTTAACCATTGATTATCATTATCTAGGGTCGAACAAAGTGTTTATGCACTATTGCGTACAAGAGACATGATGACTATGGCACGGTATAAGGACTTTGGTGTTCCTGTGAACTGGTTGATGAATGCAGTAGTCGTTGGCAGGGTAATCTTTTCACAAATATAAATGAAATTTGATTTTAGTTTTATCGTCTGTATGTTTGGTTGTTCTTCATGTGATCAATAAGGGACGTGCATTAACAAATCCTGGTGTTCAGACTTCAGATCAAGCTTTCATCTGTTCAATTGGCAAAGAAGTACATGAAGCGGGTAGCAACTGAACATGATATATTAACAAGACCAGAGAAAGAACCCAATAGAACCTCGGGTCATTGTGTTCCCTGGAAAAGCGCGGGCCTTTGATCAAACTAGTCTCTCCGTCATCAATACCGGTCTTCTTCTTGTATTTTTTCTTGGATCCTACTCTTTATTTTCCCCCAAAAGTACCATTTGATACCAATATATAATCATTAATGTGTCTATACCACTTGCTAGAGGTCAACCGTTTGTTGTTGAGTTTATTTGGGGATTCTGTGTAGTTAACCCATAATTTTGATCCGCAAGTGTGACACAGATTGATTGAATTAACTAAGTTGGAGTTTGATAAATTTGGGTTTGATTATGTTGGCATATGGAATTTGATGGAAGTTAAGTTAGAGTTTGATGATTTTCGGGTTGATTAAGTTAAAATTTGATGGGATTTATGTTGACTAAGTTGGAGTTTCATTAATTCTAGGTTGATTAAAAACAAATAAAGAATTTGAAGATTTCTGGGTTCACTGGGTTGGAATAACTCTTTAAAAAGAATAATATTGGAAAAATATGAGCCTTACAATAGTGTTTCTTTATTACAGTGTTTTCATGTACTTTGCTCTTATCCTCTCCAATGTTTAAAATAGTAGTGTAGTAGACTACTCTACACTGCTGCACTTTCATAGGTATGCGGCTGCTGTCAACTGTTTAGTATAGCTCCTCTGCTCACACTGTCCACTTTCCTCTTCCCTCGCTTTTCCCTCTTTCTATTTTTTTAATCTAGGTGTGCGGCTATCAATTATTTAATACGGGTGTGCAGCTGTCCACACTCCTTTTTTTTGTTCCGATGCTCATATTTGACACCCAACACTTTATTTTAGGCTCACAACTTGAGTCCTTTTTGTAAGACACCTGTATTTGAAAGTCTAAGTTAAGTCTAGGGAGCACGTTTCTGATTACGTTAAATAATTTTCTGAATGAATGTTCCTGATTTACAGTGTTTCTCTTAGGCGTAATAACTACCATTTGATTGGTTATGCACCCCGGAGAGCATTGAACAAAACGTGTTTGGAAACATCCCTCCCTGTTCCAAGAAACAGGAACGACACAGGAACACTCCCAATGGAAAGGCACATACCAACAATTCAAGTGTAGATGATACCAAAAGTCACCATTTTGAGGCACTAACTTCAAAATTGATGAGCCACTCGACCTCTCATTTTGAGGCAACAACTTCAAGATTGATGAGCCACTTAACTTCTCATTTTGAGGCATCAACTTCAAGACCAATGAGTAACTCACTTGACCTCTATGGTATGTTCTTTATACTTACTGAAGCTCTATGTGAGACCATACAAGCTTATTTGACGATTAGTTACAGTATGGTTTTGTCGGAAGAATTTTTAGCGAATTTTATAGAATCTGGATGTGAATCTAACCTTTTCTTAAATAATATGTTCCCTTTTTATTCACAATTCGGTGTTATCTCTTCCTAGATTTCAAGATCTGACAGGAAAGATGATGCGACTACCTTCAGTTAGAAAAGAGAAATGATAGATCGAACATATGTCAGTCCATGAAGGGTCCTACCCACGTACATGCCAATGATGGAGTCAGTACATGTCAGTCCGAGAGGAAGGATATGCAAAAAATATAATAGTAGCTAAGTTGACAAAAGAAAACCCTGAACTGAAGAAGAGGTATTCATTTTTCCTTCGAGTTATTGAACCAATCCCCATGCGTTCGTTCCGTTTAATAGAGTGTATAGTTAAAATGATCTCCCATGTTTTTTTACAGGATAGAGGATGCTAAACAATGTGGGGGTTGGGTTATGTGATTGTATGTATAGCCTGAGGAGGCAATGATCGCCTCCCAATTGGATCGGTCGTTAACGAAGGACGGAGGATCAAACGATATTTGTAAGACTCGAGATTACACAAAAACAAACAAGTATTCGTGGTAAGTCGAGGTCGGTCCACAGGGAACGGAGTGTGTTGACTAGTTCAAAGCGGAGTGTTTGATGTCTAGAAGAGGGGGTTTCTAAGGGTCGAGTCTATGCTAGAGAAATAACTATGACAATAGCTAGGGGTGGTCAATCTAGGGAAAGGCGTTAGGGGGAAGTCGGGATTCGAAACATGGGGTCTAAGAAGATCGGGATCGAGTTTTTGTTGCAACATTGATAAAGGGAGAATGCCACCTTTCGGTTTCTTCATCCAACCCATCTAAAAACCCGCTTTCGCGGCGAAGAAGGGTAAGTCTCTAGTTGTGGTAGTTTCTACCCCGAGTTTCCCCATATTGATAGAAACGAGTCAAGGTCGGTCTAGTTGGCCGAACTAAAACAACAATGACACAACAATCACAAGCAAGATAAACCAACAAGCAAGCAACCCACCAATACCCCTAAATTCAAATAATCCAAGTCTTCATCCCTAAACCTCCCAACAAGAAATCTACTCACTAATCACAATGAAAGATAATAAAACATTAACTAAGGAGAAGCTAACTAAAGCATGCATAGTAACTAGATCTAAGGAAACTAACTACAAGATGATGAGAAAACTATGATCTAACAATTACCCACTAAACTATGGGACTACCAAATTAAACTAGAGAATAATCTAGAACGACATGAATAAAATATAGAGAAACTAACTACACTAAGGTAATCTAACAAGACAATAATGAGGAAACTAAATTAAATCTAAACTAGAGATTAGAGAGTGGAAGAGAAATATACCAATTATGAAGATCTAGAAGAAATAAGAAGATTGCATCAAGAAAGATTGAATCTTTGATGGAGAGATTGAAGAACTTGTCACTAATTCTTCAATAAACCCACAAATCTTTAAATAAAACTTGAATAATCTTCTACAAACTTGAAATCTAGAGAATTGTTGATAGAAACTAAGTAGATCTATTACTAATTACTATGTAATCTACTAGAATTATAGAGAATTACTACTAGAATACTACTAGATTGTTCTACTAATGGATGGTGTAATGTGATGGAAGACTACACTAATGGGGGCCTCTACACTAATGATGGAATAATGCATGCCTTGGGCAACAAACTAGGGTAACATATATATAGTAATGTCTTAATGGGTCTCTTAACCTAAAGCCCAAATCCAACTTTTGCTTCATTAGTGAGACAATCATCATTTGCATCTTCATAGGGCGAAGTTTCGCCCTGCGGCTTGATGGACTAATCCCACCGGGTGAAAATTTCGCCCGGTGGGATTTTCTTCATTTTTTGCGATTTCCGGCGTTCTTCACCATCGGGCGAAATTTCACCCGGTGGGCGAAATTTCGCCCGGTCAACTTTGCCCGGTGGGGAAGCTCGAAAAATTCTTCGGAGAAGCACATTTACCGTCGGGTGAAATTTCGCCCGGTGGTGTCTCACGGGGTGAAATTTCACCCGGTCATTCTGCTGGCCGCTTTCCTTGTCTCATTCCTCGTTGATTGATTGGATGGCTTTAAACTTTAAGTTGTGTGATTTGCTCTTTGGACGGTATTCCCTTCTCTTGTGCTCGTGGAAGCTCGATCGTGATTTCGGTGCCAAATCCTATCAAAATTGATAGAAAAACTACCAAAAACACGTAAAACACATAAGAGGGACGCTAATGCGAGAAGTACACAAAATATGGCGATAATCGCACTCTAAACTCGCAAAACGAGGAAAAAAACGGGTCTAAATGGGAGGAAAAACGGTCTAAATTTAGCACACAACAGGCAAACTTGAAAATTTTAGAAATGGAGAAAGAGCAGGAAACTCTAATCGAGATATTCGCAGAGCTAAGGGATTGTCGAGATGTTGAAGATCAAGAAGAGATCTAAGAAAGCGTCTTAACGGTTAGTCACTTAATTGTTTCAGTACACCACTAGGAGTAATTAAGTTGGTATGAATTCCACTCCCCTCCCCACAAACTCTGATTATATATATTACTCCGTATTTGTTTGTCGTAGGATACTTGTAAAAGGATCGAGGAGTTGGTTGAGGGCAGGAGAAAACAAAGTGATCGGGGGGAGAAGTCGAGAGGGAATGTTGGAAAAAAGGAAGATATTATTAGTGGTAGAGATCGGATGGTTAGCGGAGGGAGTGAAAATGGTGGATAGGATATTGCAGCAACAATAACATGTTGAATTCAGTTCAGTTAGTTATTTACTATGTAGTTATTTAGTGTGTACAAAATTCCATGTAATTAGATTTTTTATGCTTAATCCTTACAAAATTAGTGACTCTTTTAGTGGGACAAGGGGAGTAAGAATTTTTATTCAAATCTTATTATTATTATTATTATTATTATTATTATTATTATTATTATTATTATTATTATTATTATTATTATTATTATTATTATTATTATTATTATTATTATTATTATTATTATTATTATTATTATTATTATTATTATTATTATTATTATTATTATTATTATTATTATTATTATTATTATTATTATTATTATTATTATTATTATTATTATTATTATTATTATTATTATTATTATTATTATTATTATTATTATTATTATTATTATTATTATTATTATTATTATTATTATTATTATTATTATTATTATTATTATTATTATTATTATTATTATTATTATTATTATTATTATTATTATTATTATTATTATTATTATTATTATTATTATTATTATTATTATTATTATTATTATTATTATTATTATTATTATTATTATTATTATTATTATTATTATTATTATTATTATTATTATTATTATTATTATTATTATTATTATTATTATTATTATTATTATTATTATTATTATTATTATTATTATTATTATTATTATTATTATTATTATTATTATTATTATTATTATTATTATTATTATTATTATTATTATTATTATTATTATTATTATTATTATTATTATTATTATTATTATTATTATTATTATTATTATTATTATTATTATTATTATTATTATTATTATTATTATTATTATTATTATTATTATTATTATTATTATTATTATTATTATTATTATTATTATTATTATTATTATTATTATTATTATTATTATTATTATTATTATTATTATTATTATTATTATTATTATTATTATTATTATTATTATTATTATTATTATTATTATTATTATTATTATTATTATTATTATTATTATTATTATTATTATTATTATTATTATTATTATTATTATTATTATTATTATTATTATTATTATTATTATTATTATTATTATTATTATTATTATTATTATTATTATTATTATTATTATTATTATTATTATTATTATTATTATTATTATTATTATTATTATTATTATTATTATTATTATTATTATTATTATTATTATTATTATTATTATTATTATTATTATTATTATTAGTATTAGTATTAGTATTAGTATTATTGTTGTTGTTGTTGTTGCTGCTGCTGCTTTAGGGTAAAAAAACTTCTTTTAAACCTTAGAATAATCATAAACAACTGCAACAGAGTACTTTATATTTCATTCATCGCTATAAGATGTGCACAAACTAAAATTTCTGCAAGGCCATGAAAGCATGTATAAAATCAGTGCTAATGGACACGTTAAAGAAAAAATATTATGTTCGATAAAAGCTAAACAGATCACAGGCTGTGATTCTATATCACACACGCAATTTTGCTCCATATGACTGATAATTAAGCCCTTTCTAATCCTGCGAATGGAGCTTGTAAGCTTTTCCCACACCTTCTCTTCGTCACTTATTCAATTTATTACTTGGTTTCAACCAAATACTATGGGGGCAGATGGAGGGCAGCCCGTGGATGGGGCGAAAAAGGGCGCGTGAGAAAGGAGAGATGGGCTTGCATGAATCTGAGGGAAGACGAGCAGGGAGTGATAGACGAGATTCGGTGAAAGCCACACTTTTTACTTCACATTTGTCCCCGCTCCTTTGATGATTGGGTTTGGACCACATTACGTACGAACAGGAGTGTGTCATCCTACTGTGGCCACCCGTCAAAGAAAGAAGACCAAATAGATAAGTCGTTTGTCACTTCTCTTTTATCTTATTTGGATTTGTGATCAACATTGTTCTCTTTGTCCGCTAAAGTCCTGTTTTTGAGAATCAACCTTGATCTTTCTTAATTGCGACCGGGGGTGATGTGCCCGAATATCAATGCCTTTATTTTAGGTTTGCATTGGCTACAAAAAGAGAGTAGACAACCATGGAATTTAGAGACGATAATTGCACTAATTGACATAGTAGGTAAATAGAGAAGTAAGAGGGGAAGGAGGGGAAGAGTAAAATAGATTTAGTAGGTAAATAGAGAAGTAAGAACATGAATAAAAGTAACGTTAGAGGAGGAGAAAAGATGGGAGAGTGCGAGATCGGAGGAGAGGGTGAAAATGGTAAGGATAAAAGGAGACGAGAGAAGACACTCTCATTAAATTATATGCAAAGAAGTCATATTTAATTATTGATCTTAAGTAACGAGGGAGAGGAGAATGAGAGAAAGAGGAAGGAGAAGGGAATGTGGTGTAGGTAGTGCAAGAGAAAAAGGAAGGGGAAGGGAATGTGGTGGAGATGGTGCAGGGAAAAAACTGATTTTAGTAGACGGGAAAAGAGAAACATGAAAAGAAAGAACGTCAGAGGGAGAAGAAGGAGATTCAAAATGGGAGGAGTGAAAGGAGTTAAGGAAATGACACCGATATGAAGCGTGATTATGGAAGACTAATCATAGTAGATTGACAAGTATGATCTTAAGTAAGTTATATTTAAGGACGAAAACGGGTGAAAGAAGGGGACGAAGAAAGGATAAAGAGGAATATTGAGGGAGATATGGAATGAAGAAGAGGAGAGGGTGAATGAGCTAAAGCTAAGGGACAACACATTCGCTAAACTAAATAATAAAAACAAGTTATATGTGAATGTGGAAGACTAATCTTAGTAGCTTGACAGGTAGGATCTGGAGAGAGAGCATTAAGGTAGATGAGGTGGAGGAGAAAGAGGAGTGCGAGAGAAGAGGTATAAGAAGGTGAAGAGGGACGCTCATACTGAACTAGATGACAACAACGAATAATATTTAAGAATGAATTTTATATGATGACGAGAAGAAGAAGGCAAATGGGAGGGGGAAGGAGAAACATGAGAGAAAGTGGAGGATGAAAATTGATCTTAATAGACGTGGAAGGAGACACATGAAGAGAATGGGCATTAAGGGGGAAGAAGGAAAAGGGAAGTGAATGAGGAGGCGATGTAAAAGGAGTTAAAAGGACAAGACGCTCTGTGAAGTAGACGATAAAAAGAAAGTCATATTTAAGGATGAATTTATGATGAGGAGGGGGAGAGGTGGGGAAAAAATGAGAAAGAGGGGAAGATTAAAATAGATTTAGTAGGTAAATAGAGAATTAAGAACATGAATAAAAGCAACATTAGAGGAGAAGAGAAGAGGGGAGAGTGCGAGATCGGAGGAGAGGATGAAAATGGTAGGGATAGAAGGAGACGAGAGAAGACACTCTCATTAAAATATATGCAAAGAAGTCATATTTAAGTATTGATCTTAAGTAACGAGGAAGAGAAGAATGAGAGAAAGGTGAAGGAGAAGGGAATGTGGTGGAGGTAATGCAGGAGAAAAAGGAAGTGGAAGGGAATGTGGTGGAGATGGTGCAGAGAAAAAACTGATTTTAGTAGACAGGAAAAGAGAAACATTAAAAGAAAGAACGTCAGAGGGAGAAGAAGGGGATTCAAAATGGGAGGAGTAAAAGGAGTTAAAGAAATGACACCGATATGAAGCATGTGATTATTGAAGACTAATCATAGTAGATTGACAAGTATGATCTGAAGTAAGTCATATTTAAGGACGAAAACGGGTGAGAGAAGGGGACGAATAAAGGATAAAGAGGAATATTGAGGGATATAGGGAAAGAAGAAGATGAGAGGGTGAATGAGCTAAAGGGACAACACATTCGCTAAACTAAATAACAAAAGCAAGTTATATGTGAATGTGGAAGACTAATCTTAGTAGCTTGACAAGTAGGATCTGAAGAGGGGGCATTCAGGTAGAGGGGGTGGAGGAGAAAGAGAAGTGCGAGAGAAGGGGTAGAAGAAGGTGAAGAGTGACGCTCATACTGAACTAGATCACAATAACGAATCATATTTAAGAATGAATTTTATATGATGATGAGGAGAAGAAGACAAATGGGAGGGGGAAGGAGAAGCGTGAGAGAAAGTGGAGGAGGAAAATTGATTTTAATAGACGTGGAAGGAGAAACATTGAAGACTCTGGACATTAAGGGGGAAGAAGGAAAAGGAAAGTGAATGAGGAGGCGATGTAAAAGGAGTTAAAAGAACAAGACACTCTGTGAACTAGACGATAAAAAGAAAGTCATATTTAAGGATGAATTCATGATGAGGAGGGGGAGAGGTAGGGAAAAATGAGAATGAGGGGAAGGAGGGGAAGTTTAAAATAGATTTAGTAGGTAAATAAAGAAGTAAGAACATGAATAAAAGCAACCTTAGAGGAGGAGAGAAGAGGGGAGAGTGCGAGATCGGAGGAGAAGGTGAAAATGGTAGGGATAGAAGGAGACGAGAGAAGACACTCTCATTAAATTATATACAAGGAAGTCATATTTAATTATTGATCTTAAGTAACGAGGAAGAGGAGAATGAGAGAAAGGGGAAGGAGAAGGGAATGTGGTGGAGGTAGTGCAGGAGAAAAAGGAAGGGGAAGGGAATGTGATGGAGATGGTGCAGGGAAAAAACTAATTTTGGTAGACGGAGAAAGAGAAACATGAAAAGGAAGAAGTTCAGAGGGAGAACAAGGGGATTCAAAATGAGAGGAGTGAAAGGAGTTAAGGAAATGACACCGATATGAAGCATGTGATTATGGAAGACTAATCATAGTAGATTGACATGTATGATCTGAAGTAAGTCATATTTAAGGACGAAAATGGGTGAAAGAAGGGGACGAAGAAAGGATAAAGAGGAATATTGAGGGAGATAGGGAAAGAAGAAGAGGAGAGGGTGAATGAGTTGAAGGGACAACACATTCGCTAAACTAAATAACAAAAGCAAGTTATATGTGAATGTGGAAGACTAATCTTAGTAGCTTGACAAGTAGGATCTGAAGAGAGAGCATTAAGGTAGAGGGGGTGGAGGAGAAAGAGGAGTGCGAGAGAAGGGGTAGAAGAAGGTGAAGAGTGACGCTCATACTGAACTAGATCACAATAACCACTACAACAAATTGACACTTGCGCCACGAATTATGCCACGGGAATTTATTATTTGTGGCAAAATTTTACCTAGCCACGGGAAAATTTGATTCACTACTTGGGAAAAAAAATATGCCACGGGAACTTTTTTTCCCGTGGCAAAAATTCATTTCCGCCACGAATTTTATTAAAGTCGTGGCCAATAATCACTCTTGCCACGAAAGATGCCACACACGTGGCAAAATATATTTAGCCACGAATTTGTTCAGTGGCAAATATTGTTTAGCCACGACATAAATAACTTTCGTGGCGAAATTATTTTTTAGCCACAGATTTAATAAACGCATGTGGCTAATGATTCTCCAAACTTTAATCAAATTACTTTCAAGTTAAGCCGAGTGTAAAATATTGATCTTAAAAAATTCATTAAAATTCAAAGTTAAAGATAATATGAAAATAAAATATTAAATTTGAAATTATTTTATTAATAAAATAAATTGGTATTATTTTATTTAGTTTTAAGAAATAAATTGTTTTTTTTAAATTAAATACAAGAAAACTTTGGTTGTCTAATTTGTGATTTTTTACGAATCATCATCTTTGAAGTAATTGATTCCTCTTAATTTGACAATATGTTTTATTAAAATTCTATAATCTTAAGTATGACTTTTGAAAGAGAACTGACATTTACATAGTGTAATATATGCTAGCTAAAATGCGGCGTACATAGCATATCAAGTAAAATAAGTATGTGATTGATCCTCCATCATTGAGAGGTCTAATATTATTTAAGACTCTTTCATTTTTACCGCCTAATTAATTAATTTTTTCACATGTAATACAATTCTTTTTAAGACAAAAAAAAATTAAAAAGAAAGTGACTGAGCAATATTTTTTTTCAAATTATTGATTTTCTTACAATATTTTCAGTGTGAAAAAAACTGCTTTATTAAACTCGTATTTAAAAATTCTAATCGGTCTATATTTTTTTTATGGAATTAACTTTGACTGCAAAAACAATAATTATTTTTGTAAATTAATTGTCTTTCAAGCTGTTTGGTTTGGAAGAAAGATTAATGTATTAGAAAGTCGTGCCTAAGTTCAATAATCAGTCAAAATAATTTTTCAAATAAAGAGAGGTATAAGTGAGAAAATCAAATAATTAACAAATACAAGTAAAAAAAATAATAATTAAGGACTAATAGTGAGAAAATCAAAAATTAATTTATCGTCAACTGTTTAATTCAATAACTGTTCTGTAATATTATTTGGAAGATATTTTTTAAATTGAATCTAAAATAAAATTTACTTAATGAAAAATAAAATTCGGTTAAAACTTGAAGTAGGCAAGAGGAAACTCAATGAGGATAAAAAACTGATGAAATAAAATAACGACCGATAACAAAAAGAAAAAACATATCTAAAGAACTAGCAATAAAAGAACGTGGAAATTAAAATAGAAACTAAAATAAAAATATCGATAAATTAATGAAATCATGAGTCCGAAAATCAACTTGAAACTCTTTTTTTTTCCGGAATAATATTTTTTAATCATAATATGTAAATCATTGGGGAAAAAATTAATTACTCAAAAGTAAATGTAGTTTGTGAAAAAACATCACTTTAAAAGAATTCAAATCAATGATTATGTCAATTAAGTTCAATTTCGTTTATGGTGGCTGACCATAAGAACTCCACAGTTAAGCGTGCTTGAGTGAGAGTAGTGTTAATATGGGTGACCTCCTGGGAAGGCTCTTTGATGCGTATGGTGAAATTAAATAATATTGGAATGACTCAACTATAAAGCTAGTAACCGTTCCAGATGTGACTACTATAAGGGTAGAGAATTCCTACGGTTATGAATTTATTATATATTGGCAAAAAGTGAATTCTAGCCACAGGAGACTCCGTGACAATAAAATCAATACTTGCCACACTCTTTTTTTCCCCGTGGCTATTTGTTTGCCACGACCACTTGCGCCACGGATGGTCTTTCCGTGGCAAAGTACTTTAGCCACGAAAATTTAGCACTTTTGCCACGAATTCAGCCGTGGCCCAAGTGCTCATTTGTAGTAGTGAACGAATCATATTTAAGAATGAATTTTATATGATGACGAGGAGAAGAAGACAAATAGGAGGGGGAGGAGAAGCGTGAGAGAAAGTGGAGGAGGAAAATTGATTTTAGTAGACGTGGAAGGAGAAACATTGAAGAGACTGGACATTAAGAGGGAAGAAGGAAAAGGGAAGTGAATGAGGAGGCGATGTAAAAGGAGTTAAAAGGACAAGACGCTCTGTGAACTAGACGATAAAAAGAAATTCGTATTTAAGGATGAACTAGTCGCCATGCCCGTGCACCGCACGGGATTACTAATTCACTTGTCTAACTTCCATGTGGTTGTCACGGCACGTGCTTGTAGAGGGTGTCGTAATCGTGAATAGGACAAATGTTGTAAAGATCGAATCATCAAAGCTACTAAAAGACGCATGACATGTAAATATAAAAAACGAAAGAAGTTGACATGATCCAGTCTAAGGAAAAAACAGACATTAAAAAATTCGTATACTATAAAATAATTGCAATATTTAATCTGCATAAATCATGCCCTTGTTCTTCTGTGTTTTTCTCTGTTGGGGTCTATTTTGTCTTTTCAACTTTTGGCCTCTTTTTCTCTATTGTTTCCTTCGCTACGGATGCTTCTTTCGCCGTCACTTTGAAGTTATAAGTCATTTTTGGTGTGGAAATTCTGTTACTGAAATATAAGTGAAAAGTTGCTTGTAGTTGGTGTACGTAATAATAATTAACTTACTCCTTGTTTATCTTTCTCTTCTCATTTTTAGCTGAGGTGTTCACCGGAGGGTCGGACTTTGTTGTAGGCTGACTTTCTAAGTTGTCTTGTTGTGCTTGCTCCTGCGAAAACATTGGAGTTGTTTGGGTATATGGTCTCGTGTGTAAAAATATGCTGGTGTTTTTGGGTAAGAATTGTTGTTGTTACCTCTATTTTTTGCCCCCCTTTCCACTGTGGTTGGAGTTAGAGGGTCCTTTGGCGTCGGCAATACCTTTTGACACTTTAGTTCCCGGTCGGAGTTGTATTTGGTAATCCCAATCTTGACTTTCCTGGTGTATTCTCTCCCGACACATTGTTGCAGTATGTAAGACATACTTTCTCCTTTCCCCCGTTCTGTTTTTCGCTCTCTTGTTAGGACAAAACGGTTAAAATTTGTTCGAGTAGTTGGTGTGTTATTTGTTGTGCGTACCCTTTCATATTGGGTTAGTAATGCTTCGATTGGTCTCCCGACTATCTTCTCAGCTTCTCTCCCAAAAATCACCAAAGATGCGTATGCTATTTCGTCCGCTATTGTAGTGATTAATCTGTGCCTGTGTTGTAGGTATTAACATATTTGTGATATTGTCTAGGAGCAGTAGATAGGTTTAACATACCCTACGGTGAGTTATATTTTTTGTGTTTTTTCTTATCTTTGTTTGGGGTAGGGTATTGGTTCGTTACATTGGCGCCACTTTCCGTCCTCGTCGATTCCAGCGAGGCATGATGTGCAAGACTGATACCGCCAATCAACATCTGTTTTTACTTCTGTTATCGTTCCGTGGCATTTGTATACCTCATTATGTTCCAATTGTTTCATTTACTCGGAAATGTTCAATGGCATATCATATCAGTAGGTATGTGATGTCTGTCGACATTACCTGATCGTCGACATCTACTTGTAGAAGCTCTGCAATGGTTGAAGTGACCATATCTTCTGCGACCTCAGCATCGAGGACTCTTATTTGAACGGGTTCCTGGTCCCTTTAGGGTGGTATGACAACGCAAATAATAATATGTGGCTAATCTAGTATATGTGAGATCGGGGACATGGTTCATGTGCGTTTTTTTTATTGCGGGGGCAAACGGTTACCTTTGCAGTAATATTCTTGTCTCTGGCAAGTCCAAGTCGAGGAAGACCTTGGTTCCATATATGGATTGTAATTGGTAATCTCCCACATCGGTGTTGTAGTCTTTGTTAATAAGTATGATATGTGCAGCATTATTACAGGTAAAAAGATCAGTCAAATGTGATTAGACTAACCGTAATTAAATCAAAGCAATTTAACTAATATGATTTGTAACAAGAAAAAACTTAAAACCAATTAGTTTAAAATGGTTCCTATGTGACTGCAAATAAAGATTCAACGGGTACCTAATATTTATGTTAATAACATATTAACGTGTGTCCATTAGACACATGTTAGAAAAACCGTTAACATAATACCTACATAATATTAAGTGACATTATAATATTTGGCTTTATTATACACTTTAACTAAGTTAATAACATAATATTAAGCCTACGTCCCCTTTTTATTGTCCTTTCGACTTTGTATAGTCGTACTAAACCACGGGTTTATAAACAATCGAGACGAATGGAGAAGTACTGTTTAGTGCTAAGTCGAAATGCGTAGAAATCAGAAGTAGCAGTAGTAGTTAGGGGTGTTCACCGGTCCAAACCCGGACCGGACCGGCTTGACCCGCGGACCGGCAACCCAAAAAATCCAAACCCGCGGACCGGACCGGTTAACAAAAAAACCCGGACCGGACTGGACCCTCTTAAGACCGGACTGGACCGGCAAAATACACTAAATTTGATTACTTTCTTTAAGTGTGGACCGGACCGGCAACCAAGTTTTTGGAGACCCGCGGACCGGACCGGTATGTAGTCGGTCCGGACCGGACCGGACGGTCCGGGTCGGTTGGGTTTACCGGTCCGGGTCACTTTTTGAACACCCCTAGTAGTAGTAGTAGATGAGTAGGAGTGAGGTTGAAAGAGGAGAAAAGAGAAGTACTGGTAGTACATTGCTGTGTCAAAATATGTGCATCCACATTTACATGTTACATGTTCCATATACATTTTCCTTGGCATTAAAGCGGCGTAGGTTTATGTTGCCATATTTTCTCATATCACACAATACAGAGTAGTGAACAACTTTTTTGAAAATAAAAAAGATGAACGATTAAAGTTGATAAACAAAAGTTTATTACCTTCATAATTTATGACCCTTGCAGATGTGATGACTACGACCATGTCATGTCCATTTTGCTGGCTAATTTCTTCTGTAATGTAGTCAGACGCAGCACCCCATAAATTCACGTTCACTATTTTTTCCCTGGATGTAGTCATTATATTGCGGTAAGTTAATTACTTTACACGTAGGTATATGCGTGGTGAAGTTGGTGAAGGTACCACTTTCATTTTGTATTTGTATATGACGTAAATGTGTCCGACCATTTTTTGTTAGCAACTCCCTTTTCTCCTCGATCGTTTTCAGGAAGCCAACAACGTCTGCACCATGTTGTTAAAAAGAGTTGATAGGCAAATATAGTGTTTAGATAGTAAAATTGTTGCATTTTATAGTGCATGTGTCGGTGTACTTGCCTATCTGTAGACACCCGCATTTTGACTGCCAGGTATCTATGGTAGTTTCCCAAAAAACACCCGATGATGATCGGACGCTAACGTGTTTCTACGCGCTCGGATATGGGCTCAAATCCATTAGTTGTTGGCTAAAGGACTTATGGAGTACACATCTCAAGAAACTGACCTCAAAATCAGGCCCAGCGGACCGTTCCGAGTCAAACAAGACTAATTTGGGCCAAAACCGACACCGGAAATAAAACCGACTTTTTTACGATTGGGTCAACCCTAGTCAAAGTCGTTTCCGAGACATACAAAACAACCATTCACAACATCAAAAGTCCAAGTCAAACACAAACTCATCAAAAACCCAAGTCGTGGCCCAAAACAGCGGACCCGCGCGACCCAGCTGGGCCACTCGATCGAGTGCCCCACCCACTCGATCGAGTGGGCCTATTTCAAGCCCGACGGCTGACGCACTGGGCCACTCGTCCGAGTCAGCTGCTTACTCGGTCGAGTAACCCTAGCCGGGTGCCTTGCTTTTGCCTATATAAGCACACCCATACACAACCCTAAATACAACTTTGATCATCCTTCAAAAAACCCTAATCAACACACCTTAATACTATACTCAAGCCCTAACCCTAGTACCTAGGAGGCAAACATAAACCACCAAACCTCAACCTCCATAGACCTCGAAACTCCCGTGTTAGAGCTGCAACTACGAGTCCATACCGAGAACAAGAACATGTAGGTTGAGGGTGCAAAACCCTATTCTTCCCTTCTTCTCTTCCTCTCGTCATCTTCCTCCTTTTCCTCGTTCTTTTCGTTTTCTTATTTCTTTATTGCATCATAATATTGATAATACCGTTAGTATTAAGACATTAAAATACTCGTCGATTTGTGTCGAGTGCGAAGGATGTCAGGATAAGGAAACCCGAATATACAAGTGTACTGCATACAGCGTTGCCGGTCGCTTATCCTGACACCCTAGCACTTGATTATTGAAATGGGTCAACTTAAACAATTTCGTTTATTTTCGCTCGCGTCATTATCACCGTTATTGCAATTCTCGTCAATTCAAAAAACCTATTTTCACAAGCACTCTTTTTTTAATAAGGGTCGAAACCCGTTGACGCGGATCCGACATCACGATCCTTAGGGATCTATTTCGGTGTTTGAAAAGCCGAGGGAATCAAGTCTTTCAATTCTAGCATAATGTCAATCTCGTAGATTCGATACTAATTCCATAATTAGACGTCGAATCTAACGATCTAGTCATACAAATTAGCTAACGTGGTTTCTATTGATGCTAAGATAATTGTCATTCGATTCATTAGAATTACGACATTATCAAACGCAGAGGAAATCTATTCATATCGCGATAGTTAATTCAAACGACTTAATGCGATTTTCTCTTATTTTCACTCTACTATCTCATATCGATTCAATAATCGAATATGAGATACAACGAGCATGCAATTTCAGAATTGAGTATAAATTCCGCGATATCTATGCCCAATTCATCAAATCATCAAAATCAAATGCAGTTTCGAAATCGACAATAAAATTGCAAACGACATGGTTTGTACAGGTGCCACTCGACCGAGTGCCTACGCAGTGACATCACAAAAATCGAGCATAATGCCCTTTCGACCTCCACTCGGTCAAGTCTCATAGTGACTCGATCGAGTGGCAACATACTCGACCGAGTTGGTCAATAACCCGGTCAAGTAGGGTCCATAATACGAGACAGAATGTCTCTACGACCTCCACTCGGTCGAGTCTCACAGTGACTCGGTCGAGTGGCGATGTACTCGGTCGAGTTGGTCAATAACTCGGTCGAGTAGGGTCATAAAATCCGGACAGAACCTTTTTCAGAGGTTCACTCGGTCGAGTCACACAATGACTCGGTCGAGTGGCCCTTTATCACGTTAAACCGTGAGTCCTACAATAACATTCGAGTCCCGTTAACCGTTTTTTTACGACTTAGGTCGACACATGCCTAATCTATCACATGAAACATCCCTTTTCGAAATCATGCGTCACGATTACATTATTCAATATCATTCGATATTTCATAAACCGTTATACCGTTACTAACGCGTTTATTGTTTCTTTTGTCAATTTTGGTTGTTTATTTTATCGTACTAAAATGAACCCACATGCTAAAATTCAAATTTGACGTTAGAATTAATTGCATTAAATTGACGTAGAAACCATTTCAATTTCATTCACATGCGTAGGGAAAATAATCTTTGCATATCATTTTCCCGTTTAACTAAGGCGCGTATTAGAAAGTCATTCGATATCCTAGTAGAGGCCGCTAGTGCGGGCGGGGTTGGGTGTCCTTCGTGGGCTTCCCAACACGTACCCTCACCCCTTACTCAGAACCTCGGTTTCCAGATGTCCGAAACCGTTGGCGCACGAGAGTCATTCAATACACGATAACCGGTAGTGACGGTATCGGTATCGCAATGCTAAGGGACGAACCCAATAAACTCTGACATCGGAAATGGGCCGTATTTTGTACACGGCCCACTATGACATAGAGTGGGTTCGAATGGGCCCGAACTCCCACAAAGTTTGGTGGCGACTCCACTTCGATTTAAATTTCCATTCGATCCGTTTTCATATGGAGATTCATTCGCCTCCCCAAACTCGCGCGTGGCCGCGTCGGGGTGGACCTACGTCATGTCCACAATTTGGCGACTCCGCTGGGGATTAACTGATGCGTGACTTACCATCGGCATCCTCAGGGTGAGATTCGAATAGAAATCGTTTGACTAGTACAATACGCGTTTTAGTTTTACGGTTCATGCATAACCCATATTTTCCCGGGCCGGTACTGGTGACCGACGTCCCACTATACCATTGATGTACTCCAATATGGATATGTCAAAAGGTGTCCATAGTCGATTCGAGTGGGTTTCGCAACATGTTCTAAGCTCAACTCGACTTAGAGAGTCCGTCCCGATCAACGTCTAAACTATGTACACTGGTATAGACCCTCTTAGACCGACCGAGACTTAGTATAGAGCATACAAGGCGTCGTTATAATGCTTGTGTGACTACGTGCTATTTGGTTTCCGTGTCGTTTTCAAAAAACCGTCAACTTTTCAAAAATACATCTTTTTCAAGATATTCAATTTTCAAAACCCGGGTCACATGCCGAATTTAAGACTTATGATTTTACTCAAAATAGCCTATTTTCTAGAGGGTTTGCTGCCCAATTCAAAACTCGAAAACGTTTTCGAACTTTCAAAAACCGAGGCCCGATACACTTTCCGATTTTTCTCGAAAAATCGGCCTTTCCCCGAGTTCTCTCGGACTTTCCAAAACAGTCCATTTTTAAAACCTTCCTCTTCTTAGGACTCCCCGTATTTAGCAGTGTCGGGTCATGTCGTAAGTTGTCAAGGTCTTTAGCGTCGAAACTCTGCCGATCTTACATCGCGGGTTTCTTCCCTATCCCAGTCCGCCTTATTAGACTAAGGCAGGGCCCACCTGCGTAGGACAAACCCCTACAAAGGAGGGCCCGTTTACACAATCGAGTCAAAAGTCTGGGGATGTCTCACGTGAACCTTCCTTCGAACAGGACTAGGCCCACTCGCCGAATCCTAAGGAAGGCCCACACTTCACAAGTCACCCATCTAGGTGTCTTTTCTCGAGTCATTTCCTTTTTTAGTCTTGTTCGGGATGTACTTGCTATTCTAGGATTCGGGCTAGTTTCTGATTACGCGGTGTTCTTACAGACAGGCCACCCGAAACCCGACATCAACGCAAAATGGACGCATTGAAGGAGGCCCTAGAGAAGATCGAGACTCAACTGACCTCCATCCAGGCTAGCCAAGCAACGTTAGACACCCGTTTGAGCGCCGTAGAAAAGACGGCCCCTGTTGACGGGTCAGGGACCACTGGGCCCATAGCTGAACTTATCAGCGTTGTTCGCAGGCTCAAAGAACAAGTTCACCTGTCGACGAATAACTCGATCCACACTGAAATTGCTCGTTCCTATTCGTCGTTGAATGACGAGCTACCTGCTAACCTCAACCTTACGGGAATTCGGATGTTTGAGGGTACTGAAGACCCGGTACATCACATTCGGGCTTTCAAAGACTTTATAGCGGTCAAGAGGGTAAAGTCCACCATGTTTACCCACCTATTCCCTTCCTCTCTGGAGAAGCATCCTAAGGCCTGGTATTACAGACTCGATTCCAAGAAATACAAAACTTGGGACAATGTGGCAACCGAATTCGCTCGGAATTACGCCGACAATACTGAAATCCAGACTACAATGCGTACTCTGAAGGTGAAGGCCCAAGAGCCCAAAGAAGGGTTCACTAAATATCTACAAAGATGGCGGGCCGAGAGCGTAAAACTGGTCGACAAGCCCAGTGAGAAGGTCCTGGTGGAAGCTTTTGTCAAGAACCTCCTCCCTTCCTATCGGGTCCACCTCCGGTATGCTGTTATTCCT
Source organism: Agrostemma githago (assembly GCA_958450325.1). NCBI lineage: Eukaryota > Viridiplantae > Streptophyta > Magnoliopsida > Caryophyllales > Caryophyllaceae > Agrostemma > Agrostemma githago. Next base: position 70,316,999 of record OY288242.1, on the reverse strand, counting down.
AATTTTGCTACCCTAACTGAAATGGGTACAAGGATCGAGGACGACTTAAGGTTAGAGAGCCTGACTAAGGCCTCTACTAAGGGCTATCAAGGGGCAAGTTAATCTACGAGCAAGCCCACACCTGCAGCTGCAACTCGCAGCATCTTTGATGAGGTAAACTTGCTCGACACCTCATCCAAAATGAATATACCAAATCGGGTATTCAAAGATATAGGGACTACCTATACTTATGCCTTACAAAGGCTATCTTCAAAGGGTCTGATCCAACCGATAGGCCCGATGCCCGAGCTTCCAGTAGAAAAGAGGCCCAAAAGTTATAACGCCCAAGCCTACTGCCAATACCATCGTGGTAATGGACATGATACTGAAAAGTGTTGGAAACTAAAGCATCTAATCCAGGACCTGATTGAGAGCGGGAAGATTCCATTGCCCGTAGACAAGTCGAGCAACAAAGAAAACTCGTTCAGCACCCATGCAATATTCACCGGTGAGGTAATCGACTGTTCTCATCTCATCTCCCCCTATATCCCACAAATCAACGGGATATGGTTCGATGACGAGGATGATGTATACTTAACCAAAGGGGAAGCTGTCCCCATCACCCTTGAAGAGGTCTGAAAGGCTAAGTCCAAAGCCTTAGCCACCAACCACCTCGCCACAGCTGGGCGTTCAATTCCTACATCCGTCACTGAACCTGCCAGGACGGAACCTACCCTTGAAGAACCAAGCAACGACACCGCTTTGGTCCAACAAATGAAGAGGGTTTGAGCTGACCTAACCATATGGCAACTACTGGTTAGCTCACAAGCACATCGAGAAGCACTGACTAAGGCTCTCGATGAAATCAAGGTCGACTCACAGGTTACCCCTTCTGAAATGGTAGCCACTATCATGCCTTATCTCAAAGGCAAGTCCAAGGAGGAAGGCCCACTCATCACCTTCTCCGAGTCTGATCTGCCAGCGTTTGGGCCCAATCATAATCTAGCCCTATACATTACGGTCATTTGCCGGGGGAAGTACCTCTCAATGACCCTTATTGACGATGGGTCCGCTGTGAATGTCCTACCTCTAAGGACCGCTAAAGCTCTCGGCATCACCGATGCCGACTACCTCCCTACAGCACAGACTATCCAAGCTTTCAACGGAAGCCCAAAACTGGTGGCCGGGGCCGTTAGGTTAACAATAATACGGGCCCAATCGAGAAAGAATTGGAGTTCCAGGTGATTGATGTCACCTCGTCTTTTAACTTACTATTAGGAAGGTCTTGGATCCACGCAGTCAAGGCCGTGTCCTCCACTCTCCACCGAAAAGTCAAGATGTCACATCGGTATGGCATCATCACACTAGAGGCTACTCCAATTACCGTAGCAAGCTGCAATGCTACGGGCCGGGCCGACCCACGAGGATTTGATTTCGTGGGCATGATCGAAGAAGAGTATCTCTTTAGGCCCTACTTCACAACTAGCATCGATACGATGCTACAGAATCTAGGCTATCTACCGGGAGCTACCTCAAGGTCGTATCTTCCGGCCGGAAAAATCATTGAGGTCCTAAATGATGGCGAATCACATTTCGGATTGGGGTATGCTATAACCCCGGAAAACGTGGTTCGGGCCGGTATTCACAAGGCCATCGACATTTCCAAGGGTACTTACATAGGCCCTTATAGCCCGAAGTTAACAGGTTACTTCGTCACTCCAGTTTTCGGAGCTGTTCAAGTGGGCCTCTACCAGCCCACCATCACATACCCCGAGGTCAAAACGGCTCGGGAATGCAATTTCATCCCCGATGATATATTTGCCCTCGTTCAAACCGAGTCCAAGGAAGGGGAAATCAACGTCGAGCCCGTGTTGGGGCTCTTATTTGGAGAAGACAAAGCTGTCCCCGCTCCAAAAGATGATCTGGTCAATCTGATCCTCCGCAGCAATCGGTTTGACCCAACAAAGCTGATCACCGAAGTTGGTGCAGATACGGGAAAAAGGGCCTGGAAGAAGACCATCAAGTGGACCAACGGTCAAGGATGGACCTACAAGCTGACCACCGACGAGGGAAACATGCCGGATACCGAGTCTGAGTCTGAGTCAGAGTCGGAGTCTGAGTCCGAGTCTAGAAGGTCTGGTGCTAGAGTCGAGTCTGGAACCCCTCTTCCCTTATCCACTGAGGTCTCGGGGCCTGTCCCAAGACCTCTCCCTATCCCGCCACTGACCAACGATCAGATGGCCGCTCTTTTCGAGCTTTTCACAAAATTTACCATTAATAATAATAACGGAAACCGTTCTGCTTACGACTTGTCTTATTTCCAAAATTTTCTCAATTTCAAAAATTTTATATGCAATGACATTGAGAAACCCGACGAACAGGTACCTCTACCTCCGCATCTGATCGAGCAGCTCGAACAAAGGGAGTCCCGAGATCCGGTAATCGAAGAAACCGAGTCCATCAATGTGGGAACCACTTTAGAGCCCCAGATGCTTAAGTTGAGCCAATCCTTAGATCCAGAGGAGAGAAAACAATTCACAAACCTCCTCCAAGAGTTCAAAGATGTTTTCGCATGGTCCTACAAGGACATGCCGGGTATAGATCGTGAAATCGCCGAGCACCGAATACCCATCAAAGATGGGTGTAAACCGATAAAGCAAAAACTCCGAAGGATGAAGCCCGAATGGTCTCTCAAAGTCAAAGAAGAGGTAGACAAACAATTCAAAGCGGGTTTTATACAAGTGTCTGAATATCCAGACTGGGTCGCAAACATCGTGCCGGTACCCAAGAAGGACGGCAAGGTGCGGGTCTGCGTGGACTTCCGAGACCTTAACAAGGCCAGCCCAAAAGACGATTTTCCATTACCACACATCGACATATTGGTGGATAACACGGCCGATCATGCCCTTCTATCATTCATGGATGGGTATGCCGGATACAATCAAATTAAAATGGCAGAGGAGGACATGAGTAAGACCACCTTCATTACATCTTGGGGTACTTACTGTTACACTGTTATGTCATTTGGGTTCATCAATGCCGGAGCCACTTATCAACGGACCGCCACTACTTTATTACATGACATGATGCACAAAGAAGTGGAGGTCTACGTGGACGATATGATCGTTAAATCCAAAGACCGGAGTGGGCACATTGCGGCCCTAAGAAAATTCTTTACCCGACTGCGCAAATACAACATGAGGCTAAACCCTCAAAAGTGCAGTTTCGGGGTAACATCGAGCAAATTACTGGGCCATATCGTTAGCCAACGCGGCATCGAGGTCGACCCAGCTAAAATCAAAGCCATCACCGAGATGCGACCACCAAAGACCGAAAAAGAAATACGGGGGTTTCTCAGGAAAGTCTAATACATCAGCCGGTTCATTTCAAAATTAACCATGGTATGTGAGCCCATTTTCAAGAAACTGAAGTTAGGGGAACGGGTACTGTGGGACGACAAATGTCAAGCGGCCTTCGATAAAATCAAGGAGATTCTGTCTGCGCCGCCAGTATTAATGCCACCTCAACCCGGCTTGCATTTGTCGTTATACTTAACAACGACCGAGACAGCCATGGGGGCTATGCTGGCCCAGACCGTCGATTCAGAAGAACGGGTTATTTACTACATCAGTAAAAAGTTCCTCGAATATGAATGCAAATACACAATGCTCGAAAAGACGTGCCTAGCATTGGTTTGGGCCACTAAAAAGCTCTGACACTACATGCTAAGTCACGAGGTACATGTATTATCCAAAATGGATCCTATCAAGTACCTGTTCGAGAAGCCCATCCTCAACGGCAGGATGTTCAGATGGACTTTAATGTTAGCAGAGTTTGACCTTAAGTTTGAACCATTAAAAGCCATCAAAGGCCGGGTAGTAGCCGAGTTCCTCGCCGATAGCCCGATATCTGAAGAGGACCACACCGACACGTGGGCCTTTCCTGATGAAGACATATTCCATACCGATACCGAAACATGGGATTTGTATTTTGATGGAGCATCCAACTTCCGAGGATTTGGGGTCGGGATTCTGCTAATCTCGCCACGAGGGGAGCACACCCCCTTATCCATCAAATTGGACTTTGACGTGACCAATAACGCGGCCGAATACGAAGCATGCATTCATGGGTTTTCAAGCCGCCGCTGATCTAGGGGTAACAAACCTCCAGGTCCACGGTGATTCATCATTAGTCATCAATCAGGCTCTCCAAAAATGGAAAACTCGGAACGCCAATCTCGTGGCTTACCAAGCACGGGTAAGGATTCTAGAGAAACAATTCCAGAAGGTAGAATACATTTATCTGCCCCGGGAAGAAAATCAATTTGCAGATGCACTTTTCAAATTAGCATCTCTACTAAACATCCTGGATCACCTGACTAGCATGCCGATCTGTGTCGAAAGACGGTCCGAGCCGGCGTATGTACACGCCATCCAAGACATCGAGCTAGCCGACCCGAAACCTTGGTATCAGTCAGTCCTAACCTACTTGGCAACGGGAGAGTATCCCCCGGGAACTGAAAACCGGGCCAAGAAAGCCTTGCGGAGATTGGCAACCCAATTCGTTCGCACGGATGACGGGCAATTGTACAAAAAGACGGCACAGGGGGCTCTTCTCCTACGCATCGACAAAATACAGGCCGAAAAGGTTATGGCCGAAGTGCACGACGGTGAAAATGGACCGCATATGAACGCCCATATGCTAGCCCGCAAAATCATGAGGCTCGGGTATTATTGTAACACCATGGAAACAGACTGTCAATTGTATGTCAAACACTGCCATAACTATCAGATTTTTGCCAATGTACAGCATATGCCATCTTCCCTCTTATATACCATGACATCACCATGGCCATTTTCGACATGGGGTATAGACATAATTGGAAAGGTGCATCTTTCCGGGACGGGAGGTCATTGCTTCATTTTGGTGGCCATCAACTACTTCACCAAATGGGTCGAAGCCGAGTCATACCGTGTCTTGAACGCCAAGCACGTGGCCAAGTTTATCCAGAATAAGATCATATGCCGGTATGGGATCCCTCACGAATTCATCAGTGATCACGGGACCCACTTCCAAGCTGAAACTGCCACATTGCTGGCAAGATATAAAATTCAAAGGCATACATCGTCGCCTTACCGACCTCAAACAAATGGAGCGGTAGAAGCGGCCAATAAAACAATTATCACCATACTTAAAAAGATGGCTGATAATTACCGGGACTGGCCCGACAAAATACCCTTTGCCCTATGGGGATATCGAACCTCGATCCGCACCGCGACCGGAGCAACTCCATATTATTTGACATATGGAATGGAAGCAGTCCAACCGGTCGAGCTAGAAGTACCATTCCTCAAGATTTTACTGGAAAGCAAAGTACCTGAAGCAGATTGGGTCCAAGCCCGATACGATTCGCTAGTCCTTCTAGACGAACGGCGATCACGGGCCCTCAACAATATCCAAATATATCAAAAGAGGATCCAACGGGCCTTCAACAAAAGGGTTAGGCCCAGAAACATCAAAGAAGGGGATTTGGTCCTAAAATCGGTTCGTGCCTTACTACCGGTTGACCCAAGGGGTAAATTCAAACCCAACTGGGCAGGGCCATACTTAGTCAAGAAGGTCCTATCAGGAGGAGCAGTGATGCTGACAGACTTGGACGGGAACAAATTTGTCAACCCAACCAACTTGGACCAGCTGAAGCGCTACTACCCATAAACCCCACCTCAATGTCATTTGCAAAAAAATTATAAAAATTTGTCTTTTTTTTTATAAATTTTCAAAAATTATAGACAAGTCAATAAGTTAGAATTAATTATTCTACTGTCGCACATCTCGAATTAATAATCTTGATGTATTTCGAAAATTGCAAAAAATCAATCGAATCAATTTTGAACTACGTTTGGTTTGATTTCGCTAATTGTGGATACGTAGGCAACCCCTCAAAAGGGTACAACCATTGCAATAAACGAAAAGACGGGAACGGTATTCTTTAATACGTCTTTATTAAACCGATAAACTCGGGAATTACAAAAAAAACGGCAAACCACAAAAAAAATCACACCCAAAAAAAATAAATAATAATACTTAAATAATAAGAACAAGGAGACTAATATCCGGGCATCTTGCCCTTTCCTTTGTCCTTTGGGTCGCGTGGAGCCCGAGGACGCCGAGGCGGGGAAAAACGTTCCCGAATCACGAGGGGAACCTCCTTAGCACGAGCCCGTTTCTTCGACCACGGGTCTTCTACCACAGTCTTCGGTCCAATGCGAGCCCGCACGTGCTCGGGTAATCTATCCCGTGGGCCAAGTCGGTCCTGCACGGGTAGTTTTGGGCCTAGTCTCCTTCCAAGTCAGTCTGTGGGCTCACCTTCCCTCAAGCACCTTTAGCACTAGACCCTCCAGCTTGTGTCTTAGTCTTCTTCTTTTGTCCTGACATAAGACAGACTAGGGTAGCAGGAGTGTCTCCTTCGTCAAAAAAGCCCCTGTTGTCTTTAGCTTGCTCCCTTCGCAGCAGGTCGAAAGCTTCATCAACCTTCAGAGCAGCTCGGGCTTTAGCATCGCCTGCTTTAGTCCACTTCGTGTAAGAGTCTGAAACCCAGATCGAGTGGCGAGATTTGACAACGGGCCAAGTATGTCGTGTGTACCATCTTTGCATCCAGGTATCACACATTACATCAGTCAGTTGAGTAGGGTCACTCACAACTGCTTCGACTTCAGTGATTCGCTGGGTCCATCCATACTGCCTTAGTATGCGATCCGGATAAAGATGAACCATTTGCCTGAAAGATAATATCACCTGATAACGGGCCCTGTCCCTCGGGTCCAAGCCGGTACAAAGATAGATGGGCCACCATGGAACTACCCATCGAATTAACGGACCACCATGGAAAGACAAAACCTCGTCCCAATACTTTTGCGTAATCTGACGAGAAAAGTCAATGGCTCGCCTCCTCGTCATCACCTGGTTATGACGATAGTTGCTCGCATCAAGAGGAGGATCTATCACCGATAGCCTCTCATATAGCCAAATCTGAAAAAAGAAACAAAACATGAGTTCTTAAGGCAAAATAGACGTCCACCTAAGGCCACTCGGTCGAGTGCCTGGGACACTCGATCGAGTGGTACCCCTGAACACAAACAGGGGGCTTTTACGAGGGCACTCGATCGAGTGCCAGGGTGACTCGATCGAGTGGTACCTCTGAGAGCAGATCAGGAGGTTTCCACGAGGGCACTCGGTCGAGTGCCAGGGTGACTCGATCGAGTGCCCACTGCAGCAGGCAATTCGCGAAAAAAATCAAAAAAAAATCGAAAAATTGGAAAAAAAAAAAAATCGACATACTTGCAGCAATCAGGTGCTCCCGGTAAGACGAATTGATGAGTCCCTCTTGCGGTTGTCCAATCCTTGGATAATCTCGCCCGTAACCATCCAAGCCGGGCTGTGTTCAGTCTCCATCAAGTCTACTGCGGTCAAAAGACGGGTGTTTCCCATGCAGGATAGCAAATCCATGTGACCCTCGAAAGCATAAACGTGGAGCATGCAGAAAGAAAAAGCCCTACGGCTGTAAGCCGGTCTGACCCGAACATCAAGAGGATTCATAAATTTCTCAGCCAAGTCGATCAGAGAAATATTATCACCCTCCATCATACGGGATACCTCGTTGTGAGAAAGCCCTAGAAATTCTCGAAGCTTCCTCCTCGGGTCATAGATCGAGTACGGGACAGCGGGACGGAGTATCGGGTTCCATCCTCCTATAGCTACAATCTTCTCAGGTAAAGGGTAGACTTCGCCCCGAGGAAAAGCAAAGACATGATATATGTCGTCCCAGTAAGCCAAGCATGCATCCAAGAAGTAACGATCAACCACCATCTGACGGAACGGGTACAGTTGAGTTATGCCCGTCTGGTTAAGGGCTACCCTATCTGTGTCCCTGAAGCGTCGGGACCATTCTTGCAGCATCACAGTTAATCTATCAATTCCCATGACTAGTTTCTTGAGAAGGATGAAGAGGTTTTCTTTTTAAGAAGGTAGTGAATTGTGATGGATTTGTGAGAAAATCAAGAGCGTTAAAGGGGTATTTATAGAATTAATTCTATAGCCCTCCTTCCATATCACAAGAGTTTCCTAATCCCAATCGGAATCAACCCACAAGCCTAGTCCCGATACTAGCACAAAATATTCTTCCCGAACTTTCCTAATTTCTTTAGGAGTCAAACTTTCAAACAAATTTCAAAATTTCAAAATTTTCAAAATTTTCAAAATTTCAAAAAATGCTTTCCCCAGCGCGAGTCATTTTACTACCTACGTGTTGCATGCATTTTATGTGACTTATACAAGTACGACTCAAACAGGGACGTGCAACCCACTATATCTCCCCAGCGGAAGCCAACGGCGGCATTTCACGGGATGGGCCTACATACAGGCGCACCCAGGACTTATGCGACAAGTCCAATTCCCCACGGAGTTATCGTCATCAGCTCAGGTATGACTTCTAGCTTATGGCTGGCGAGCCATTCACCCGAGTCTAATGGACTACAAACGACCCGACCAGAAGTCCACCAGGTTTCAATCCTCAATTGGCCTGGTGGCTACTCTGACTTTCGCCTTGTCCAAGCCTCAGTTAGAGTGGTGGCTCTGTAGACACCCGCATTTTGACTGCCAGGAGTCTATGGTAGTTTCCCAAAAAACACCCGATGATGATCGGACGCTAACGTGTTTCTACGCGCTCGGATATGGGCTCAAATCCATTAGTTGTTGGCTAAAGCACTTATAGAGTACACATCTCACAAAACTGACCTCAAAATCAGGCCCAGCGGACCGTTCCGAGTCAAACAAGACTAATTTGGGCCAAAACCGACACCGGAAATAGAACCGACTTTTTTACGATTGGGTCAACCCTGGTCAAAGTCGTTTCCGAGACATACAAAACAACCATTCACAACATCAAAAGTCCAAGTCAAACACAAACTCATCAAAAACCCAAGTCGTGGCCCAAAACAGCGGACCCGCGCGACCCAGCTGGGCCACTCGATCGAGTGCCCCACCCACTCGATCGAGTGGGCATATTTCAAGCCCGATGGCTGATGCATTGGGCCACTTGACCGAGTCAGCTGCTTACTCGGTCGAGTAACCCTAGCCGGGTGCCTTGCTTTTGCCTATATAAGCACACCCATACACAACCCTAAATACAACTTTGATCATCCTTCAAAAAAACCCTATTCAACACACCTTAATACTATCCTCAAGCCCTAACCCTAGTACCTAGGAGGCAAACCTAAACCACCACAACTCAACCTCCATAGACCTCGAAACTCCCGTTTTAGAGCTGCAACTACGAGTCCATACCGAGAACAAGAACATGTAGGTTGAGGGTGCAAAACCCTATTCTTCCCTTCTTCTCTTCCTCTCGTCATCTTCCTCCTTTTCCTCGTTCTTTTCGTTTTCTTATTTCTTTATTGCATCATAATATTGATAATACCGTTAGTATTAAGACATTAAAATACTCGTCGATTTGTGTCGAGTGCGAAGGATGTCAGGATAAGGAAACCCGAATATACAAGTGTACTGCACACAGGGTTGTCGGTCGCTTATCCTGACACCCTAGCACTTGATTATTGAAACGGGTCAACTTAAACAATTTCGTTTATTTTCGCTCGCGTCATTATCACCGTTATTGCAATTCTCGTCAATTCAAAAAACCTATTTTCACAAGCACTCTTTTTTTAATAAGGGTCAAAACCCGTTGACGCGGATCCGACATCACGATCCTTAGGGATCTATTTCGGTGTTGGAAAAGCCGAGAGAATCAAGTCTTTCAATTCTAGCATAATGTCAATCTCGTAGATTCGATACTAATTCCATAATTAGACGTCGAATCTAACGATCTAGTCATACAAATTAGCTAACGCGGTTTCTATTGATGCTAATATAATTGTCATTCGATTCATTAGAATTACGACATTATCAAACGCGGAGGAAATCTATTCATATCGCGATAGTTAATTCAAATGACTTAAAGCGATTTTCTCTTATTTTCACTCTACTATCTCATATCGATTCAATAATCGAATATGAGATACAACGAGCATGCAATTTCAGAATTGAGTATAAATTCCGCGATATCTATGCCCAATTCATCAAATCGTCAAAATCAAATGCAATTTCGAAATCAACAATAAAATTGCAAACGACATGGTTCGTACAGGTGCCACTCGACCGAGTGCCTACGCCACTCGATCGAGTGACATCACAAAAATCGAGCAGAATGCCCTTTCGACCTCCACTCGGTCGAGTCTCATAGTGACTCGATCGAGTGGCAACGTACTCGACCGAGTTGGTCAATAACCCGGTCGAGTAGGGTCCATAATACGAGACAGAATGTTTCTACGACCTCCACTCGGTCGAGTCTCACAGTGACTCGGTCGAGTGGCGATGTACTCGGTCGAGTTGGTCAATAACTCGGTCGAGTAGGGTCATAAAATTCGGACAGAACCTTTTTCAGAGGTTCACTCGGTCGAGTCACACAATGACTCGGTCGAGTGGCCCTTTATCACGTTAAATCGTGAGTCCTACAATAGCATTCGAGTCCCGTTAACCATTTTTTTACGACTTAGGTCGACACGTGCCTAATCTATCACGTGAAACATCCCTTTTCGAAATCATGCATCACGATTACATTATTCAATATCATTCAATATTTCGTAAACCGTTATACCGTTACTAACGCGTTTATTGTTTCTTTTGTCAATTTTGGTTGTTTATTTTATCGTACTAAAATGAACCCACATGCTAAAATTCAACTTTGACGTTAGAATTAATTGCATTAAATTGACGTAGAAACCCTTTCAATTCCATTCACATGCGTAGGGAAAATAATCTTTGCATATCATTTTCCCGTTTAACTAAGGCGTGTATTAGAAAGTCATTCGATATCCTAGTAGAGGCCGCTAGTGCGGGCGGGGTTGGATGTCCTTCGTGGGCTTCCCAACACGTACCCTCACCCCTTACTCAGAACCTCGGTTTCCGGATGTCCGAAACCGTTGGCGCACGAGAGTCATTCAATACACGATAACCGGTAGTAACGGTATCAGTATCGCAATGCTAAGGGACGAACCCAATAAACTCTGACATCGGAAATGGGCCGTATTTTGTACACGGCCCACTATGACATAGAGTGGCTTCGAATGGGCCCGAACTCCCACAAAGTTCGGTGGCGACTCCACTTCGATTTAAATTTCCATTCGATCCATTTTCATATGGAGATTCATTCGCCTCCCCAAACCCGCGCATGGCCGCGTCGGGGTGGACCTACGTCATGTCCACACTATCAAATAATCATTTTTGTTGTTGTGTTCTTCCAATTTGTCGAGTGGGTGGAATTCGAATTTGTGGAGTGGAATACTTTGCGTTTGGTCCTTATCCTCCTGTATCGATGTAAATGGGGTGTACTTGATGATGTGGGTTTTCGTTTACTGATTTGTACGATCTATTATTTTGTGTCACCTCAAAATGTTGGAGGGGGTAAATTTTCCCCTCGTGCAGCACGCCTTCATATGAAGTCACCCACCGTTTGGGTATTATTGCTGTATATGGTTTCCCTGGCCAGAATGAGATGAAACAAAATGTTCAGTAATTTTTTAGCACCGACAAAAATAGACAGTGAATCAAGATGGTTGTCCAATTGAAGGGTTGGGACCTTACTTCTTTGTCTAATAGCACCATGTTTAGCGACAGTGGGGGGCTGTTTTTGTTCGATGTTACGCGTCATATCCTTGTGGCTCGTGTTGTTATCTAATATTTGGACTTTGAGGGGACCAAGCCTGCAATGGTAGTTCTTATTGGCGCCATTTGTTTTTTTTTTTGTCTGTGGTTTGGTTATTTTGTTGCAATATTGTGTCGCGTATTTTAGCTTGGGTGTTAAAAGAGTGTATCAATAGAGTAGTGTGCATGGGGTATTTATATGCGGCTAGTATAGTAACGTGAGAATAAATGTTTAGAGGAATCATTTTATTCATTACGTAATTGAATGTGTCATTATCATTGTTATTTAACTAAATATTTTGAGGAATCTTGTCACCTAGGATTCTACATCATCAATGAGGAAGAAGTTAAAGAGTTTACATTTCAATAATAACCGACTTTGATTGCTTTACATAGGATTCTACATCATCAATGAGGAAGAAGTTGATGAGTTCCTCACCTTGGATTCTACCTAATGAATGAGAAAGAAGTTGATAAAGCTTACATTTCACCATATTAGCTAATGAATGAGAAAGAAGTTGAAAGGTTGTAAGTAATAATAACCGACTTTGATTGCTTTACCTAGGATTCAACATCATCAATGAGGAAGAAGTTGATGAGTTCCTCACATTGGATTCTACCTAATGAATGAGAAAGAAGTTGAAAGGTCCTAACTAATAATAACCGACTTTATGTATTCAACTCCCGTCTTTTCAATTCCTACCCAATCGCATCGCGCCAAGTGTCCTACCTTAGAATTGAGCATTTGTTGAGTAGAGCATGGAGAGTGCATGAAGAGTGCTTTAGTGCTTTACTTTCAACCATAACTCCTTCCTTTTCATAACTCCCTCCTTTTCATCTTCCACTCCATAACTCCTTTCTTTTCATCTTCCACTTCATAACTCCTTCCGTAACTCCTTCACCTAGGATTCTACATCATCAATGAGGAAGAAGTTAAAGAGTTTACATTTCAATAATAACCGACTTTGATTGCTTTACCTAGGATTCTACATCATCAATGAGGAAGAAGTTGATGAGTTCCTCACCTTGAATTCTACCTAATTAATGAGAAAGAAGTTGACAGAGCTTACATTTCACCATATTAGCTAATGAATGAGAAAGAAGTTGAAAGGTTGTAAGTAATAATAACCGACTTTGATTGCTTTACCTAGGATTCAACATCATCAATGAGGAAGAAGTTGATGAGTTCCTCACCTTGAATTTTACCTAATGAATGATAAAGAAGTTGAAAGGTCCTAACTAATAATAACCGACTTTATGTATTCAACTCCCGTCTTTTCAATTCCTACCCAATCGCATCGCGCCAAGTGTCCTACCTTAGAATTGAGCATTTGTTGAATAGAGCATGAAGAGTGCATGAAGAGTGCTTTAGTACTTTACTTTCAACCATAACTCCTTCCTTTTCATAACTCCTTTCTTTTCATCTTCCACTCCATAACTCCTTTCTTTTCATCTTCCACTTCATAACTCCCTTCATAACTGCTTCCTCCTTTTCATCTTCCACTTCATACCTTTTCATCTTCTTCATAACTCCTTCATTTTCATATTCCACTTCATAACTCTTTCCTTTTCATCTTCCACTTCATAACTCCCTCCATAACTTCTTCCTCCTTTTCATCTTCCACTTCATACCTTTTCATCTTCCATCCAATAGTATTGTGACACGTGGCTTGCTTTAACTTTGAGATTTGGGGAAATGGAGGATGAAGAATGCTTTGTTCTTCTTTTAATATAATATATAGATTTATGATGAGGAGGGGGAGGGGTGGGGAAAATATGAGAAAGAGGGGAAGGAGGATGGAATATGGAAAAGGTGGGTGGACTGCGATAAAACATTAAAGTCCGGTAATATAGCTCAAACTAATGGGAGAGTCATAGCGTTCTACATTTTTAACTTAGCATTGAGAATTGTATCGCTCTCCTTGATAACAAGGAAAAAACGTAAGCTCTTCTACCATTTGTAGATCTGCCACTACAGCGTTCAGGGGCGAATCTAGAGGGTAGCATGGGGTGGCAGCCGCTACCCCAAACCCAGAAAAATTAATGAAGAAGATGAATGTATGCTACCCCTAATTTAACTGAATAAGCAAGAGAATAAATAAAACAAAAGACCAAAAATATCAGAATGGTGGAAAGTGGTGTGGTGGTAGGTTGTAGGCCTAAGTATGGTATGATCCAGGGTTCAGTCCTCACGAGATGCACTTTTTTACACTTTTTTTCACTTTCAAATTGGCATTTCTTAATACTTACTTACATTATCATGACTTCAAAAACTTAAATGCGTACACAAAAATTAGTAGTTTTTTTATAGTAAATTTCCTTTTTTAACATATAAGTATAATTTTAATTTATATGTTACTTTGTATATATACTACCAGTATCATTTTGTAATACAATATATATTTCTTTTTGTGGATACGATATATATGTAACTTTTGTACTTTGTTATTTAGACCTAATGGTTATACAGATCCTTTACATGAAAGTAAATGTCGTTATTTGAATAATAACATTCTATCAATAACAACGTTGATAAGTATAAATAATTCATTCTTTAAAAAAAATGTTTTTATATTAACTTTTACAAGAGAAAAATAATCTTTTAAAAGTTTCGCTACCCCATCATTTAAATCCTAGATTCGCCTCTGACAGCGTTGTCAAAGAAGTGGGTGCAATTATACCCAGAATTCTACAAGGACTAGGAAGCTATTATGCATCCCAAAAAATGAAAGCATTTTGAAGGTCCCTAGCTTGTTTGTTGTCTCTATTTATTGTATTAATGTTTGTTTTGTGAAGAGTATGTTTTATGTTTTTGCTTTCTGATGCATTAATATGTTTTTGCGTTGCATGGGCAAGATATTTGACAAACTCCCCTCTAACACTGAGAAGGCTAATGTGTCGGTAGTTTGCAAGAAGTGGGCTCAATTTTTTTTGTTGCGTTCAAATGCGCCTCGCTGGAATGCTGATTACGATAAAAGGCTGCGACCAGTGCACCGTGATGGAATGATGTCCATTTATAGGAGCTCTAAAGAAGTTTCACGGAGATGTCGGTGCTATCTGACTGATAACATGCACGCTAGGACACTACTACATAGATTCCAGCTAGCGTCAAACAGTAGCCCGAACCTGGACATTATTGAGTGCACTCCTGAAGAAAATGACGACGAAGTTCCAGATGAAGAAATGTCAACAATATATATAACAGCCAGAATGTTGCTTGATGGAGATGAAATCAGAATTCTCGAGTAATATTTTCTAATACAAGTATCATTATAACACTTATGTTTTGTGAATGCCTGTATGGTAGCTTAGTTTTTTATATTTTATGACTTGCCTTTCCCCTCATCCTTTTCTTCTGTAGCCAACGATAGTTTTTTCTCTAACGGGAAAACTATGCTCTTCTGTGCTTAAATCGACATTCGTTATTGTTCTCTCTTCAGAATTCCGAATTGGAGCAATTAACAAGTTCAACGGTTTTGTTTTAATACGGACGGAGTACTTACCTTCACGTACATTTTAGTACATCTACGAATGTAACATGATAAAAAAACAAAATAAAAATATAAGAATCGCACACACTTCTTGTAAATCAAGAAATACAAAAAGGAATATTCCAATATAGTACAAATAATAAAGAACTACGAACATCAAATTCGAAACTACGAAGTAGCAAATTATTGTTCATTTTTCCTGATTATTCCTTATGGCTCGTATTATTCCTGATTACTCGTATATAATCTGATGATCTAATTTCAAATGTAATTCGAACCGGACCCATAACCCAAAATGACTCAGCTAACCCGAATCTAACCTGACTATTATTATACAAAATGGGTCGATATTTGTTATTGTTAAGAATAGCAAACTCGAAAATTACCCGAATCCCAAATAACTCGACCCACCTCGCTTACGATATAAACACACGTCAAGAAACATAGACCTAATCGGCCGAACGCGCTGCACCTAAACATTTCACATGCGGGGGAAAAAGTACTCTAATCTCGCGATTTCGCTAACTCGGTAACGCCTCGGACACCGTGCGCATCGCGTTCACCTTTATTATATTAGGAATTCTCAAATGTGAGAGCCGAAAACATTAAACACTCAAATGCTAAAATCATTCAAAACCCAAAAACGTCAGCAGCTCAATTCAGCAGATTAACTCAGTAATTAGGCGTCTAATCAAAGCCTAAGGTCACAAATACCTAATTAAAAGCAATAGATGGGCAAGCTTAGAATCTAAAATAAACAAGAAGAAGCTATGAACTAAAACAATTTTTGGGTTTCGGCGAAAAAAAATAGTGAAACACCCTTACTATTACATGTTCTTAAGTAAATAGACAAAATCAAGCCTGGCTTCGAATAAATAAGAACAAAATCAAACCTGGTTTCGACGAAGCCGTACTTTCTCTGTGTTTTTTATTGTGTTTGCATCTCCGTTCTCCACCTATATTTAGGACGAAGCAAGAGCATCTGGTTGCGTTCCTTTAATTAGATAAAAAAACAAGGTTAGATCAGATAAAAATCCGGTAAAATCGACCTCGTAGATAACAGTAACATAAGAACTGAAAAAAAAAAACAGATTCTACAAAAATTAATATCAAATCGAATTTCTGTCAAAAAACTGAAGATCAAAAGCAAGCAATCAATAAATCAGACGAAGAAAACCTATCAAATCAAACGAAATCAGATGCACCAAGTGTAGACGAAAATAAAACGAACTCACGTTAAAGCTTACCAGAATCGATGAAGGTCACCTGAAACGAAAGGCAAAGAAGCAACAACAAGACAAAAAAAAACACAGAGCAGATAATTAGAGCCCAAAGAACCCCCAAATCAAAGGAAGACGAGAACGAAGAAGACCCACACCAGAAAAGCACACAAAATCATCAACAAAAGCAGAAAACAAAGCAAACTAAATCAAATTAAGCAAAGGTAGATGCAAAGAAACTCAAACTAAAGCAAACTCGAATCGACGAAGCTACTTGAATCGATCAGGTAGCCTGAAACGAAAGGCAAAAGAAAAACAACAAAACTTAAAAAAAAAAACCCCCAAAAAATAAGCATAGGCCAGATAACTAAACCCAAAAGAAACACAAATCAAAGGAAAACAACAACTAAGGAAAAGGAGAACGAAGAAGACTCACATCATAAAAGCACACAAAATCATCAACAAAAGCAGCAGAGAAAGCAAACTGAATCAAATGAAACAAGCGAGGTTAGACGGAAAAAAGCTCACACTAAAGCTTACCCGAATCAATGAAGGTACTTGAATCAATCATGTTTACCTGAAACGAAAGGGCAAAACAACAACATCAAAACGAAAAGAAAAAAAAAAGCAAAGACGAAGGATAGAAAGAGAAGTAGATAGGCAGAACAGAGTGAAGGAGAGGCTGAAAATATGGAGAAAGAGAGAAGGGGAAAACGTGTGATAAAAGGCAGGAGAAGCGCGTGAGTGGGAAGGGTTACCATTGCAGGACTGTAGCAACCTTTCCCTTTTTAAGATGTAGAAGATATAGCAATTTGTTTGCCATCAATTTGTTTGTTTCTTATTGATTCCTCCCATCTTAATCTAGCTTTGTTGCTTTGTTTAGCGAGCTTCTCTCTTGTAATTTCACCCTCCGCTTGTAATGTAAGAGTGACCATTTATAAGTCGGGTCCATGATACATGTAGGCATAGAATATGAAATTGGCTAATTAGTTAATTGTCCGTACGTTTTACAAGTTTAATTTATCGGAAATTTTTCATGGTACCCTAATGTCACATTACACATGGTACCCATGCTTTTAAGTTTGTTCTCATGGTAACCTTGAGTTTTATAGTTTAGTTCCCGACTTACCCTTACCCAATTTTCTGTCATGATGCCGTTAAGTTATGACCAAAAGTTGGATGATTAGTTGTTAATTAATTTTCTACCGCACTCAACTACTTTTTTTCAAAAGGAGGGTTCTCATGATTCCCCTAAGTTTCATATTTGTTCCCATAATATTCCTAAGTTTTTATAGTTGTTCCCATGGTACCCCTGAAAGGAAAGCAACGACTCATTGAAGCAAAGCAGCGACTAGTTTACTGAACTAGCCGTTACACAAGTGCTTATAAATTCACTCATCTTACTATTTTGGCAGAGAACAAACAATCCACACTTACTCACTCAACCTTTTCACCTCATTCTTCACTTGTACAAAAAAAATGGAAAAATTTAACGACGTCATGACAGAAAATTGGGTATGGCAAATAGGGAACTAAACTATAAAACTCAAGGTTATCCTGAGAACAAACTTAAAAGTAGGGTACCATGTGTAATGTGACATAGTTCGTTCGAGGATATCATGAGACTTTTTCCTTAATTAATTAATTTATTTATAAAAAAAAAAAGTAAATTAGATTTGCATATCTTTGTGTAGGAGTGCAATAGAATCCAAATTGGTGAGCAAGTTGTAGAAATAAATTTGCCACTTTGATTTGGTACCATACAACAAGAATATGCAGCAAAGTAATAGGGAGTATTTAAAAGAGGGTCCTGCGGCCCTCCTTTAAGCAACGTCGTCCACATATTGATGGACCATCTATATGCCGCCATCAACCTTACCAATACCAACTACTCTGTTCTCATCTCATATAATAATAATACATACGATTACACATACAATGGAGCTTTTCTATTCCTATTATTCCTATTTCAACTCCTCCCACAAATAACTTCACTTCTCAGTTTCCTCTTTTGGAAAGTAAGTTCATCTACTATTTCCTTTTTTAGTACACTTACTTAGTACTATCTCATTTTTGGTTTAGCTTTACTTAGTTTCCCTTTTCAAGTTTTAGGTGTTTTTACTGATTTTGTAATGATGGGTTTTCAGTTTATAGTGGAATTGTGACATGAACATCATGATCCAATTAAAAAAAAAGTTTCGCATCAACTTCTAAAACACGATTTCTGAATAACATTAGTAATCGGACACATAGCCAATTTTTAATTCCGGTCATTATTTTTTGGGTATCTTTCTTACTTGTTCATGTGCTGCTACAAGGAATATTGTAATTTGTTAGAAGGGGCTAGGGCTTATGCCTAGTAGCATGCGTTGTAATTTGATGACACTTTTGCTTGTTCAAGTAGAGTACTAGATTATTGCAAGTCTTGCTAGTGTAAATCAAAGTCGGATACATCTATTTTGTGCGGAAAAAGTCGGATACATCTATTTTGTGCGGAAAAAATCATGGGTATTAAAAGTTTTGGAACACTTTTCCAAACTTATAGGCTAATGTGACATAAGTCGATAGCAAATCATGTTGTTGCAATTGAGCAAGCGTGCTCAAAGATAGTTTAATGTCGACATGTTTAAGCTGGATCACGAGTACCATAACTCAATATGACAATAACTCGTAACAACTTCACTAACCTGTTTTTGCTCTGATTCCATTTATTAAAGCCATCTTAAAACTCAGAAATCTTTTTTCGATTAGGAATCTTGAACCTCGAATAACCGACTGTACATAACTCGATCATTTACCTTCATCGTCGCAGGGTGCTACTCTACATAAGGGAACACATTGAGTAGAATGTACAATCACGCTTCAAAGGCTTTTCTTGACGAGGAAGCCACATCGACAAGGACATCCTCACAAGCTTGTCAGCCTCAACCTCAGCCTCAGCCTAGCTGGATGGCTCACTGGACTCGGAAAAAATCCGAGGCAGATAAACTTGTTGATGTTTGTGATAAGACTGATTTTTCACTGAGTACACTTAATATTGCAAATGGGTTTTCGAAGCAAGGGAAAGGGGTGATCAAAGACTCCAAGGAAATGCTATTTGGAAAGAACTTCAAGTGTGAAATCAGTGGTATTAATCATGATTTTGGAGATAAGAATAATCTGTCTTTAGCTTTAGCATTAGGTAGAAGTGAAACTTCAAAAGATTTGAACTTGAAGTTGCCACATGAGAGAAGTAAGGGATTGTTCTTGTCCAAATCATCTGCTCTAAACCAAGAGAATTTGGCATTGTGTCCCCCACCACCTACCCATGGATCAATTAATGAAGATACTAAGAAGCCATTAGTTGTTTTTGAAAGACATTTCTCTAATGATAACTTCACATGCCTTACTAAAGAGAGTTGTAAGTATCAAAAGTACTCTTCTTTCTTAGTCCATGAGACAGGTACGAAAAATGACCTTGTCGACAATGAGTTCAAGAAGCATGCTGAAGGCCATGTTCGACAAAATGGTCGGTTTGGGAAAAACAACTTCACTGCTCTTTTTGGTGAGCAACACCCAAAGGGTGTTCCAGACTACAGGAATTTGACCAACTTTGATTCTCCTTCACGCAATGTCGAGACTATGAGAATGTGTACGGTGGTTGACTCTATTGAGAAAACACCTAGAGGTTACCAAAAGATATGCCAGAGAGCTCATCATGTTCTCTTTACCAAAGAAACTTGTGCTACTTTGCCTTCTCACTGTGAAGACAAGACATTTGGACCTTTCAACACATGCTACGGCGTTCCTCGTCCTAGTGGAGTCAAGATTCAACCCCTATGGACCTCCACTGAAAGTGAAGAGAAGGAAACTACAGGAAATTCTTCTGTCTTCAAAGCTGGTTCTAAAAATGAAGCTTTTGTGGAAGTGAATTCAGTGCAAGAAAATACATGTCGGAATGAAGTGAGCTCAATCCAAGAAAAGGCTGATCAAAATCGAGATGATGTATCAGGTGCGTCCTTAGAACCCCTAATTGTGATTTTGATTATCAGATTATATTGTTTTTGGTCTTCTATCTAATTGTGAGCCTATATGTTCTTGTTTGCTCATTACAGGTAGGACATCCTCCCCGTTACATAAGGTAGTCCCTCGACGTGTTTTCTTTTGGTTACGGTGCAGTTTATATGTAAATCTTATACAAGTTCATTAAACAAGTGCTACCTTGCAGGTGAACACAATGGCTGAAAATAACTCACCAGACAAAACTGAAACGAAAAGACGACTTCTGAATGTTCCCGACATTAATGAAGATATCAGAGGAATTCAGCCTGCGGGAATTGAGTCAGCAGTAAGCTCAACGGATGAAGACGAACCAAGTACTTCTAGAGTCCATAGCTTAAATGCAAAGCATCTCTTCTCAAATAAAAAAGGGGCCTTAACCCAAGCCTGTAATGAAACCGAAGATCAGTCTGTAAGCCCGGATCCAAGTAACAGATGGATTAAACGTCTGAAGCTAAGTTCCTCTGATACTGTTGGTGTTGGTACGAAGAGTTCAAAAGGCGAAAGTTCATCCCATCAGAAGTTCAACATGTTTTTCAACAGAATCATGAAGTGCAACAAGGAAAGCTTGGATTCGAATCTAAACAAGCAACATGAGAATGATCAGGAGTCAAGTGCGAATGTTGGTTGCTCTTGGATTCAGAGATGGTGTCAAAATAGCAGTGTTCCTGGGGCTGGGCCTAGGCCTAGGCCAAGGTCGGAGGCTGAACCGGTTGTGATTTGTGAGCCTCATAGCCTGACATTGGGAAAAGACGAGGCTGCAAAGAAGCAGTTTCCGAGCATTGGTGCATTGGCATTGATGGGGAAAGCCATGAATGGGTATCGCTCGTGTGAGTTCAGTAAAAGAGGGTCAGTTGTGGTTTGGAATACCAGGGAGTTCTGATATGCCTCCGACATGTACTTGCCAACAAACGGGTATCCGACAGATCCTTTAAGCAGGGTCGGTTGTGGTTCAGAATACGATGGGAGTTTTGAAATACCAAACTACAAGTAGTATACCGAGATTGACTTAAAAGGTGCTAAAACTTTAACATTTCCCTGATGAAGATCTGGAGGAGTTGGTTGACCACTTTGTTATGATCAATATAAACCTTTTTTCTAGTTTTATGTGTAATTTATGAAGCATTTATTTCGTGTAAGTAAATTCAGAATTATACGCTGTTATTACAAACTTCAAATGCGGCATCACATATTTTCGTAAACAACTAAGGCTCTCAATGCAAACAAGCTAATAATCACAAATCAGAAAAATCGCCTAACAATGAAGAAAATTGTGTAACAGTTACCTCCATGGATCCTCATATATAGAGATACGGGGAGGTCTCTCTTGATCTCCAAGGAAACTGGACTACAGCTTTCTGTAACAGAATAATACAGCTCTCCGAGAATGAGGATTGATCTGCACCATTTTACAGAAAGATAGGTGAGTGTCGTAGTCCCTTACTCATCTGTCACCTCCATGTCTGATTAAGCCAGAGCACGCCAACACCGTCATACACTCACAAGTAACCTAGGGGGACTCGTCGACTACTGGTTCATAAAATTTCGCAATTACTTTTTCCTAACGAGCCTTTGCTCAATCCTAACGAAAATAACGTCACTTTTTCGACTTTACCTTCTCCATAATTTAACCTAACTTGTAATTTTCTCTCTTCTTCTTTGTCTCTTTACCTCCCCGGGTTAGGGATTTAGGGTTCTAGGGCATCAATCGTATATCTTGATATTGTAATTTTTTTTTCTATTGTGTTAGTGGTGTTTGTTGGTGTTTTTGGTGGTGGTTGTTGGTGTTGATGAGTGGTTGAATTTAGGGTTTTTTTAAATAAAGAAAATCAATTTGGGTGAAATGACAAGGACGGATTGGTAAAATGTCGTTAGGATTGAGTAAAAGCTCGTTAGAAAAAGCACAACCCTAAAATTTGAAGACTGCGGTATAAACCTTGATCCTCCCTTGAGCACTGTTTTCAGATCGCTACAAACTTTCTTAAAAGACGTGAAGTACAAAAATCATTTGAGTAACCCAAATCACCGAATGACCGAATAGTCAAGAATCAAAGGTGACTGGATGAGTTTTAACAGCTTTATCATATTGGTACTACTGGGTCATCGACGCAAGTACGTAACACAATGCAGTGGAAGACTTCAAAGATGGTCTCAGATGTCTTTGAATTCATGTCAGCTTCCGAACTCGCTCAACCAAACCCTAGAGGCAGGGAGCACAATTAATGGAAAATTGTTGTGAGACAACTACGGATGAACATCACACAATCACACTAATTTGGGGACATAATGTGGGTCATATTCTCTCAAGGACATTTGATCAAGTGCGCTGATGCCAAATACAGATCAAGAAGAATCCACGGTTGATAGTTATCTAGTGTTGAAATCAACCAAAAATAACAATGGCGATTCCAAAAAAACAACATTCACAAACTAATATAGGTTCTGAATACTCTTTGCAAATTCCCACCAATGTAGGTTCTATTCCTTGATTGATCCAACATATTACTGAGTACAGAGACTTGATCCACAAATAAGCAAACACTGATCCATCCCAACGGCAGGAAATTTAACGACAAAAGAAAACACTTTCAAGATTATGTATCATGTCTCAACCACAAAAACCTGCATCTCAACAAAAAAACAAGTTCGACTACTACTCTCAGGAAGCATAATATGATGATATCTAAGCTGCAGCTGGCTGAACTTTCTCATTGGTAGCTCTAGTGTAAATCTGAAGGCTGGAATGATGTGCAACCATCTTGATGATGCCTCTTGTTAAGAGTTCACTGATTGCCCTTCTTGCAAGCGAACCATTAATCTGGAAAATACGACAAAAACTCCATCACTAACCCATCTAAAGCTTTAGCACAACCATAACAAATTGATCTAATTGGTTTTTTTTCCTACTTTGGTGGACAAGAGGATACATTGACAGAAAGGACATGCTTGCAAAAACTCAATTGTTTGTGAAAACAACTTGTTAAAATGAGAGCAGTAATGTACAACAATCTCCAAGCATCAAATGGACTCAAGACATTTATTTTCCATTGATTCAAACTATGAGAAGGGTGACCAAGTTGTTTTATCAAGCTATCTCACCCATAGGGAGTATATTAGCAGACAAGAGAGGAGAAACAATAAAAACATACAACATGCCAGCTACAACAAATTAATCCCGCAATAGAACACCAATAGCAAACTAGCAAGACCAAATTTAAAACAACCCAGAAAAATCAAAATATAACAGCACAAACGTTACAATGAGCAAAACATTAAACAATGTGCAAAAATGATAAAAGAAGGATCATAGTAGCAGTGAAACAATTCAATGAAACCAGTTTTATGAATAATGAAAACACACTAGGAAATGACCAACTGCAGGAGATCCTATTATGATCTTTCTAAACATCAAAACAATTGAAACCACCATCTAACCCCAAAAAACATGTAATTCATGAATGCACCCATCTTCTAGCCCTAAAAATCCAGTACTTCAATGGACCTAACTAACCACAAAAATCCAGTAAGACGATCTTGAAATGATCTTTCCCTAGGAATCATCTAAGGCGCGTAAACTCACAAGAATTCCGTCGATTAGCACACACAGAAGTAAAGAGATCAATCACCCGTAGTAGAAAAGGAAGAAAGGAGGAAGGTGAAAGAGATGGAGACATACACGGAAACGCTCGGAAAGAGTGGCGGCGGTGATAACCTTCTGCTTACCAGCCTCGGAGAGAAGCTTATCGAAAGTAGCGTTATCGAACAATACCAAGTTGTTCACCTTCTCCTTTTGCTTTCCCTTGCTCCACTTCTGCCATTTTCAAACTTTAATTATATTAGCAACCGATTTAATCAATCAATCACATTCACATTAGGGTTTAATTCAAAGAGAAGGAGGGATTGACCTTCTTCTTTTGCTTTCCGCCACCAGATTTCGCCGGCTTTGATGACGGTGGTGGAGCCTTCTCCTTCTTCGGCGCCTACAACAACCACAATTCTCAATTGAGTTGTGATTCACTATTGATGCATATGAATCAATTAAGCAGAAAATAAATAAAGAGAAGAGATATTACCATTGTTGAAGGATAAGGATGAGGATTGGAGGCAGATGAAGAGAGATTTACTGCGGAAAAGCCCTCTTTTCGTTTTCGATTTCGATCGGTAGCTTAGCTAGGGTTTATAGAGGGATTGTATTGTCTTATATATAGTATACCAACAAGTGGGAATTGTTTCTAGGGCGTCTTATATCGGTATGGGCCGGGCTTTCTTCTCTTCCAGGCATCCAGCCTATACCGGGCGCAGGCGTTACAACACTCGTAACACCATGTACAATAGATACGAGACTTTCATCCTCTTATTTCTTCAATCTTTCTTTATTTTTTTTCCACTTCATACTCACTTTCCTCCAGTACTTCCTCCGTTCCTTCATTGTTTGCATTTGCTTTTTGGGCACTATTCGTATGTGAGTGAAGTTGTCAATGTAACTTCTAATATATAAGATAAAATATAGTCACGTGGGATCTTGTTTAAATTGTTTAATCGAGTACGTTATAAATATTAAATTTTTAGAAATACGTAACTAAAGATATAGACAAAAGAAAACGTGCATAGGCAAGTGTGAAAAAGGAAATGCAAACAATCAAATGGAACGGAGAGAATATATTTTTCACTATCGACCTCATCTTCCTCTTCTCTTTCTTCAATTTTTCTCCCACAATAAAGATGAGCCTTTTACATTACTTACTTTATATTGTTTTCATAATTTACTAAAACTATTTTTTTTTTTTATATTATTAATTCAATTAAATCTAGTAACATAAAAATCATAATAAAATACATTTAAGAAAATACATGAAACATGACACTAAATTGTGATACATATTTTTAATTTATATCTGAGCCTTGGAACATAGTCCACATATGCTCGACTAAATTGTTCTTTAAAGACATGTGTATTTGTTTGCCGTGTAATTCTTTTCTCCTAGCCATAAAGTTGTGTAAATTTCTCTCTGCGTACATTTCAGGAGTAACAACAAATGACTCCGGAAAAAAGATAGATGCGTCAACGTCATTTTGTCGACATGGCAAAGTCCACCCCGACGCGGCCACGCGCGGGTTTGGGTAGGCGAATGAATCTCATGGTGAGATTGTTCTCGGATTGAAATTTAAATCGAAGTTGGAGTCGCCACCGAACTTTATGAGAGTTCGAGCCCGTTCGAACCCACTCTATACTTAGGCGTATCGCGCACAAAGCATGACTTGCCTTATAGTACTAGAGTTTGTGGGATTCGTCCATTTACATAGCGATACCGATGTCGAATTATCAAGTATCGTATATCGAATGACTCTCGTTGCCAATGGTTTCGGGCATCCGGAAACCGAAGATTCTGAGTAAGGGGTGAAGGTACGTGTTGGGAATGCCACAAAGGACACCCAACCTCGCCCGCACATAGCGGCCTCCACTAAGATATCGATTGATGTTTAAGTGCGCGCGTTAGTAAGACGATGAAAATGTATGACAGTCATCATTTTAGGCTATACATGTGAATTACGTGTTTGCTACGTCGTTTAATGCATCTTGAAATATGTCGAAATTGAATTTAGAATGCGATGTTCGTTTGAAAACAGTAAATGCCTAGGATATATTTGTTGCCAAAAGAGGATGTGAACGGACCCATGAAATCAATGGCCCAAACATCGAACAATTCAATTTCCAAGATAGGTTGAAGGGGAATCTCATTTCTTCTTGTTATGTTGCCACTCTTTGGCAAGCATCGCATGTAAGAATGAAATCTCTAATATCCTTGAACATGGAAGGCCACCAAAACCCGGTTTGGAGAACCTTGGCAATTGTCTTTTGGTCGGCCAAGAGTCCACCATAAGGTGTCGAGTGAAGGTGCTTCACAATATCAAATCCTTCATCGGCCATCACACATCGTCGATAGATTCCATCCATACAACGGCGGAACAAATAGGGCTCATCCCAATAATAGCGTCGGGCTTCGTAACGTAGTTTCTTCCTCTCTTGCTTGGAATAATCATCCGTAATAAAATGAGACACTAAGAAATTGACGATATCGGCATACCAAGGTGTAATAGCTTCAATGGCCATCAAAGCCTCATCTCTCATAGCTTCATTGATGGGAATACCATCATTTTCATTGCTTTCTTTACAAACTGTTAGTCTACTTAGGTGATCCGCTACCAAGTTCTCCGATCCGGCTTTGTCTTTATTCTCGATGTCAAATTCTTGTAAAAGGAGGACCCATCGAAAGAGTCGGGACTTTGTCTCCTTTTTTGACATAATATAACGAATCGCCGCATGATCGGTATGAATAATGACCTTGGAACCTGTAACATAAGTTCGGAATTTGTCCATGGCATAGACAACGGCAAGCATCTCTTTTTTGGTTGTGGTATACCTTGATTGGGCTTCATCTAAGGTCTTGCTTCACTACAAAAAAAAGGTCATTTGCGACGACACAATCCGTCGCAAAAGGTGCAAAATCCGTAGCAAACACCTGTTTTGCGACAATTTTGCGACGGAATGAAGTAGTCGCAGTAAGGGGTAGCAAAAAATACAAATCCGTCGCAATTTCGTTGCAGAAGTAATATATGCGACGGAATTGCGACCGAATATGTAGTTGTCAAGTCAAACCCGGTCAACGTAATTTGCGACAGATTTGCGACCGATTACATTTTATTTGCAACGGACTTGCAACGGATTAGGCACGAATATTGCAACGAAATTGCAACGGAAATTTTCAATTTGCAACGGAACAGCGACTATTTTGCAAGGGTCCTGTAAATAGGTTTGCTACCCATTTGCGACGGATTTTTGACAAATGCAACGGAATTTCCATCTCAATTCCGTTGCAAGTTATAACCACCTGCGACACCCTGTTTCTTTTCCTCATCCCACATGCCAATTTGCTTTCAATCCTGCAATCCAGAAATTAACACAACGAACTCAACATTTTCATCCAAAATTTCAATTTTGGACTTTTTAATACCAATAATTATATACTAAGTTGTTCACATAACATAAGTTCTTAAAATAAACCTAACATAAGTTGTTATAATAGACATTACCACCGCCTAAACTAAAAAGACATTAGTTGTTACCTAACATAAGTTGTTCATAAATTGATTCACATGGAACAAAAAGAAACTTAGCCGCCTAAACTTAACCTAAGCATTATCATCGCTTGTACCGTCATCGTTGTCGTTTGTCGTGCCTTGCTTGTCGGGGTTGAAATTAGGATCAAAGTCAATCCCAAGCTTTTGAGAGACTTAAGTCATAAAAGCCTCATAAGCTTTCATTTTTTGTTTTTGTTCTTCTTTCATTTTTTTTTTGTTGTTCTCTCAATTCGGCATTTTCTGCTCTTAGTCTTGCATTAGAAGTCGTGAAGCTACCAGTGGAGGCTCTTGATGGTTCATATAAGTGAATTGCGGCGGATCCTAAGCCATACATCCTTCCCTTCTTATCGAACCCGTTGTGAGTTTCAAAGAACAACTCATCGTCGTCAACGGGTCCCTTTTGTTGAGACTCCTTCTCCTTTCTCTTTTCCGTGAGCAAATCCTACAAAACAAGAATGATTAAATGTTATCCACAATACACTAAAACAATTAACAACTTTTTTTTCCAACTATCTACAATTTTAATTAGAACTAAATAAAAAATACTTAGAAACTAACATACACTTACCATCATTTTCGCAGCTCTCTTTATCACGTAACCTTTTTTTGGATGTTTTTTTGATTTCTGGAATAAATCAATGGCCGTTGGGGGTTCATTTTTTTCTTTCTCCTACAAGGACAACATGCATAATGCTCTAAATTATCTTTGTCACCGATGAGTAGCTTACACTTTAATCGGTAAGTAATGAACTTGTACAAATTAATTTTCACTTACAATTTCGTCCACCATTTGAACGGCATTCCTCCGACCCATTAAGTGAGTAGCCGGTGCTTTCCCTTTCTCATCCGCTCCCGATTTACGGTTTGCGGAAGCCGTTTGGGACCTTCGCTTGAATTTCTCATCGTTAGGTCTCTCCCTTATCAAAGTGTGGAGATCGCCTCTCATCCATTTCGGTGGTTTAGGTCTACCCGATACACGGTGTACCCGATACACGGTGTACAACCTCAAAACCAATCACCACTAATATCTAAACCAATCGTCTCCAACACCGACAACATCCACATCCACCTACAGGAGAAATAAACATAGTTTCGAGATTATGGGTGCACTTATCTCTCCAACCTAAACCCATCTTTGAACATTTCATGCCATTAGTAAATACTAATCTCACCCTTGATTGTTGTGAGACGAAAAATTGACAGCAATTCCCCCCAGTTCTCCTAGCTCCCACCAGTTAAGACTTAAGAGGCTTATGAAACATATACAAAACAAAAAGGAGTTAGATGAGAGGAGATTCTCATTTTCCGGTTCTGAACATACGTTTTTTTCTTTGATTTATTTCAACTATATTTTTGTATCCGGAACTCCAGATATGATCATTTAGACACCAAGGCATCCATCACTTCACATATAAAACATAAGCTACAATTAAGATTAGTATAATTTAGTATTTATGCAAGTAAAAGCTGACCTTCTCACATCAAGAGCAACTCCGTTTACATTAGGGCCAACCAAATTTCTACAAAATTTTCCACACTTTCAACAAAATCAACTAATGTTCTAACTTTCAACATTCTAAACAAAATCAACAATTAACCACACTGAACACTAATTGAAACATACGGCAATGAGTAATAATCGAACTTCAACAAACAAATTGCAGTAAATTGAAGAGTAAATACTGTAAAAATTATGAAAAATGAAAAAACCCAAATCGATTAGGGTTTAATTTTGCAGAATCAGAAAAATGGGGAAGGAGGGAGACGCCGACAATAAATGGCGCCGGCAGCAAGACACCGACAACAGCGACGGGGCAGGGACAGGCGGAACAGAAGGGACGCAGGCCAGAATGAGAAGGAAAAGAAGGAAAGAACGGGAATTACCGTGGTGGTTCCGCAATAATGCCGATTGCGGCGGCAGTGGCGTAGAGGTGGCGGCGGCGGCGGCAGCGTAGGGGTGGTGGTTTGGGTTATGGTGTAGGGGTCTGAGGGTTTGAGGAGTGGGGTGATAAAGATGAACGAATTGGGTCGGGGTAAGTAAGTAAGTAACTGGGTTTTTTTTTTTGGACAATTTTGCTTGCTACGGATTTGCGACCGAAACTCCGTAGTTAATTCAATATTCCGTAGCAAATCCGTAGCACACTTGGTCCAAGGGTGGTAATATTAGGATATAATAGTGCGTCGTAGATCTGTTATAATTCCGTCGCAAGTTTCTAGAAAATCGTCGCAAAATCCGTAGCAAATCCGTAGAAAACATATTTGGTGGTCGCAATTCCGTCGCATATTTTCCGCGCTCATTGTGCTGTTCCGCGCGCCATTTTGGTAGGCTAAATTCATCGCTATTCCGTTGCAATTCGGTCGCAAAATATATTTTCCGTCGCAAATCCGTAGCAAGCTTTATTTCTGCTACGGATTGTATTCCGTTGCAAAATTTACGTTGCAAATCTCACCTTTTTTTGTAGTGCTTGCATAATATATCACATGTAGCTTTTTGTCAATCCGTTGACCTAAAACGGCACCAACGGCAAAATCGGAGGCATCGCACATGATCTCAATAGAAGATTCCAAACGGGTGCTTTGATAATTGGAGCGGTGGTGAGAGCAGTCTTTATCCTACAAAAGGCCTCAAGACACGAGTCATCAAAAATAAAAGGTGTATCTTTCATAAGCAAAGAATTTAAAGGTTTGGCAATCCTAGAAAAGTCTTTAATAAATCGTCTATCAAAACCGGCATGACCTAGAAAACTCCTCACCCCTTTGACATTATTTGGTGGTGGCAAGTTCTCAATCACGGAGATTTTAGCCTTATCAACTTCAACTCCTCTATTAGAAAAAATATGACCTAAGACAACACCTTGTTCAACCATGAAAGGACATTTTTCCCAATTTAAAACAAGTCTATACTTTTCACATCGAGCTAACACTTGATCAAGGTTTTCAAGACAAGAATCAAAAGATGTACCATGGACACTAAAGTCATCCATAAAAACTTCCATAGATTTTTCAATAAAATTGGAGAAAATAGCCATCATACATCTTTGAAATGTTCCCGGTGCATTACACAATCCAAATGGCATCCTTCGATAGGTATAGGTGCCATATGGACATGTGAAAGTGGTCTTCTCTTGATCATTGGGGTGAATAGGAATTTGAAGAAATCCCAAATGACCATCGAGGAAACAAAAATAAGAATGATGCGCTAATCGTTCAAGCGTTTGATCGATGAAGGGAATGGTGGCCGTGTTTAATTTTCAAAAATTTATACACATGCGCCAACCGGTGATGGTTCTAGTAGAAATCAACTCACCCTTTTCTCCTTTGACAACCGTCATTCCTCCTTTTTTCGGCACAACTTGTATGAGGCTAACCCATTTACTTCCGGTTATTTGGTATATAATGTTAGCCTCATACAATTTGAGGACTTCCTTCATGACAACCTCTTTCATAGCGGGGTTCAACCTACGTTGACCCTCAACCAAAGGGCGATGGTCATCATAAAGGATGATCCTATGCATACAAACATTTGGGCTTATGCCTTGGAGGTCGGCAATGCTATACCCGATGACCTTTTTGTGTTTTCTCACAACAATTAAAAGTTTTTCCAATTGAGGTCCATCAAGTGTGGCTTAAGTTCGAGGTTAGGAGGAGAAGATACCATACTCTTACCCACCGGTAGTGGTTCTACCTTTTCTTCATGTAAGCATTCATCTTCAAGAGGTGGAGAATCAAGTGGTTCCTCTTCTTTCTCATCATCTATCAAGCTATACTCAACCAAACTATCAATAACTTCAATGGAATATGTTTCTTCAATCATTGGTTGTTTGAGAGCTTGAGAAAGGGAAAACTCTATCGACTCGTTCCCTATGTTAAAAGACAACTTTTCATTCTTTACATCAAATATAGTACCACCGGTAGCCATAAAAGATCGACCTAGAATAATGGGGATAATAGTGTCTTCGGGCATATCCATGACAACAAAGTCGGAGGGGATGAAAAATTTACCAACTTGCACGGGTACATCCTCAAGTATCCCAAGTGGGTACTTGACGGACCTATCTGCAAGTTGAATCGACATACTAGTGGGTCTCATCTCCCCCACACTAAGTCTCTTAGGAATTGAATAAGGTAACAAACTAACACTAGCCCCTAGGTCACATAAAGCATGACTAACAACAACATTTCCAACCCGAGAAGGGATGGAAAAGCTACCGGGATCCTCTAGTTTCTTTTGCATTTGATTCACACTAGTACAGAAAACACATTTGGCTTGTGGAAAAGGTTACGGTTGCATATAATAACTGTAACCACAATATTCTATAGGAATATGATTTATAAATGGCTACGATTGTATTAAAAAAACTGTAGCCACATATAAAATGCTTCGGTTGAGTTTATAAACCGTAGCCAAAAGTGGTTATAAAGGTAACAGTTTTAGCCAAGAAAGTGTAGACAAATATAAAAGGCTTCGGTTGAGTTTTTAACTGTAGCCAGAAGTGATTCTAAATGGCAACAATTGTAATTAAAGAGCCGTAACCATTTATGTTAATATAAATAAAATTAATTCTATTTATGAAATTGCCATTTTTTATTATACCATTAATCAAAAACATATATCCCTAAAATTCCTAAACTAGATCATAATTCATATACAACCATAATTTATGATACAAAAGAAAATCCCTAAATAATTCTCACGAACAATATTCCCCAAACCCACGATTAATGCCCATAAATTTCCTCAATACTCTTATAAAACACACCAACAGTACTCAGAAAACCAACGATTCACCCTTCTGCATAACGCACGAAATAAGCAGGACCTTACTGTCAAAATCCCTAATTGCAGAACCTCACCTTAATTCCCCTAATTACAGAACATCAACTCGAATTTGGGGACGACTAATTGCATAACGTGATTCATCGCTTGAAGGGTATATGAACCCGAAATCGCACCGTCGATTGGTTATTTGGGGACGGGAGTACGCTTGAAGAATTCAATCAATTATCAATTCAGCTCTTCCTTGCCTCCCTTCAACAGTGACGTGATATTCGGTAAGTTATGTCGAAACTCGTTTATATATTTTTTCTTGATTCCCTTCAATTGTTAGTTTTGCTGGAAATTGTATGTGTCTTAGTTTTACCGAAACTCGTATAATTCAGTAACGTGATATTCATTGTCAAACAAGTTTTATTTTTTTTTGTTTCCTCCAATTCTCGTTGTCATAGTCTGTGACTTGGTTCAAAATTGGTTTTTATGACTTTGATGCGTACGTAGTGTTACTGTTCCATGCTGAAATCGGACACCCACGCAATGTAATAGGACTCGTCTCGTGTTCTGCACGTTGACACTAGAACCATGCTCAAGGTGATTGCATTCCTTTTTCTTTTCTCTTCTTTTTGTACAAGTATTACTATTTGAATGATTTAATTCAATTGAATAAGGTTCACATTGATTAAAATGTTTAGTTTAGGGAATCAAGATATGAGAATTGACTATAATGTGTGGATGCAGCAAAATAAGGCGAGAATCGACGGAATTCTGACCAGGCCTGAAAACGTGTTGAAGTAGATTCTGTCTGAAGTGAGATTTTGTGTGAAGATCAAAGATACAGAAGACTTAACTGAAAGTGACGCCATATACCTCCGTAGAATTGGATATGAATGCTGATTTGAAGCATGTTTTTTGTTACTAATCGTGTTTTGTCACTGATATCTTTGTACAAAATATGGCCCTTCTTGTATATTTTTTGATGAATGCAATTAATTACATTTCACCAAAAAAAAAGATATGAGAATTGCCCCTTCTTGTGTTTGGAAACTAACAATGAGCGTGTTGTCGAGTGAAACACTCCCAATATTAACGGGTTACTTCCGTAGTGGATCCAACCTACAGTTGTGCTGATTGTTGGCTCCGTAAGGTGTTTTCTCTATTTGTTTACTTCATAACCTAAAATTAATAACATCAAAGCCTCAAAGGAGGTTTGTAATTGAATTATTGAACAATTTGATTTACCTTTTATGTATTTACTACTCACCTCAGTTGAATTGTTACGTCTCAACCGACGTTAAGCCACCTTTTTATTAAAGAGGTGCGGGTTTTTAGTGAGATTAGTGAACATAGGTGGGTCCAAAGTCAGGTTTCTAATTTGTACATATCTATTTCATTTGAATCTATTTTACATTTATCTATCTGTATTTCCTTTGCTTGTGTTGAAATTTAGACAAGTTTTGTTTCTTGTCAACCTGAATAGTTATGTTTATTTAACTTTTATGAAACATTGGATCCATCCTAATAATGAACGACTTATTTGGAACCTTAGAGTCATTGTTTATTTTTGGCAGCAGTATATGTTTGAACTAATGTTCTATAGTCTCAATCTTGTAGGCTAATCATATAGGTTTTAATATCTTCACCCATATTGTCATTTGGTTGAATTGAAAGTTAAAATTCTTTTTTATATCCAGGGTTTTGTAGAATCATCGAGAATGATTTCTTCAAGCAAGATTGGAGGAGTGAAGGGAAGGCTTGGATATACCAATACATATATATATATATTATCTATGCAGCTTTTTTCGTTTCCGGGAGGTATGAAATTGTTAAATACTTCTTTTAGTTGCGGCGGTCAGTAGCTAATTAGCATTAAATTATCGTACAATTACTGGAGTATTTTTTTTCTTTTGGTGTTGTTATCGCCAATGCTATGTACATTTATTGTGGTGGATATCTAGGCTGTTGTTATCCTAAGCTAGGCTGTTATAGTGTTGTGTTATTGTTGCTCTAGCAGGCTACATACACTTGTATACACAGTTTGAGGTTTAAATGAATGCAAGGACTGAATCCATCAATGCCACTAGTTTACATCAAGCATTATGATTCTATATTCATGGTGTGAATTAAGGTCATTCAATACCAGTGACGAATTAAATTTGTGAGACTGGCCACTGGAAATTCCTTCTGTGTTTGGTTGCAGCGAGTAGACCTATAGGTTGTTGTGAGTACCTTAAGTAAGACCTGAATTATGGAAAATTTGGAGCAGCTTGATGCTACAGATTTGGGTCTGGTTGGTTTCGTATTTTATTTGCCGCAAGTTACTAGACTTGATGTCCGTGTTGGTCTGATCCTTTATATATTAAAACAGACACCGCTGTCAATGACGTGGCACAGCTAAGAATTCACCATTCTGAAATACTCACATGTGGTGAGTTCAGGCTTATTTTGGCAACTCATTCATTTGAATAAAAAAACGGGCCTTTACTAATACGGGTCTCAATCAATCTACGCACAATCCTACACATAATTAGCCAATAACAAATCAATTAATTTCGGCAACAATATATTTTACCCTAATACACATATCACCAAATCAATCACCTAAAAACCTAATACAATCTTATAATCCTAATCTAATACAATAACCTAAACTATTAAAAAACCGTAATATGTAGTAAAGTAGTAATATTGTGATTGTTTGTGATTAATAAAATTTATGAAAAATTATGTAGGGGAGAATTAATAAAAAAAATCATCATTCATACTATTAAATTCTTATTGTTAATTAAAAATATCACTGGTCTATACTCAATATTAAAGGCTGAGAACTGTAATCAAAATCACAGTCAACTTATAATCAAATTAGTCACTGATCTATACTCAAAATCACAGTAATCACTCATCTGTGTATTGATATTCCAGGTAATATATAAGACTGAGAACTGTCAACTTATAATCAAATTAATCAAGATAATGAATGCTTTTAACAAAATTGAATAACTATCTGCACAGAAAATTAGAATTCATGAGAATACCTGTCAATTTAATATGACCTTTATACTTCAAATGAAATCCACTGCCGTGTAGTCTAAAAAGATGTTTGTCCTGTGTCATTATGTCATACAACCATTCAAGTTATTATCTTTATAAATTTTGGTTGTTACGGTTTATTTAACGATATAAACTCGATTTAAACGTTTGTTGTCGTTACGGGTTATTATTTAACAATATAAACTCGATTATGTTATAAAAGATTGAATATCAATATATATATATATATGTATGAGTACTAATTTTGGGTTTATTGAAAGAAATTAGTAATTGTTAGTCTTAATATAAATATGTAGTGTCTCACTAATATATTCAATATATCTCACATAATGTGTTAGATTTACGAAGCAAGAATGTTTTATTATACCAACTCCAATATAAAGTTATCTCTAAAAGTTTAAGCTAATACAATCCCACATCAACATCCGTTAAAATGTCGTCCATTAAACAAAAAAAGCGCAACATCACACATGGTAAGCTTTTTTAAGTTAATAGTCGGATAATAATATTTAAAAATTGATTGATATCACATATAGCCGATCAATGAATTAGGACGATAGTAACTTTGTACTCATCGTGAAAATGAAAACAGAAGCACGGAATAAAAGTGAAATAAAATTTTCAAATACCGTAGAGAGAATTACACAAAGACAAAAAACCGTAACAACCCGTGAATTTTCACGGGCCAATACACTAGTTATTAATAAATGCTCCCCTCTTTCAATTGTTCTATTTTATCAGGTTGTTGGTTTAACACTAGATAGTGCAACTTAAGGCTGAACACTGATGTTTTCATTCAAACGAAATAGTCGCAGGTAATATACAAACTATTTTTTTTATTTCAATTAGTCACAGGTAATTTCATGCCAATAGACCCACAATCTACTTTTGTTTCTATTTTATGCCACGTGGCACATAATAATGCACTCACCCTTTTAGCTTATACATACCCATTCACCCCAGCAGTAATTCATTGTTCCAAGTTTTTCTATTGTACACAATTTTCTTCTTTTTTTATCCCTTCTCTCTCAAGAACCCTAAATCTACGTCTACCAATATTTGGTAATTAATTACGAGGAGCTAATCCTCAAATATCTTGGTGTAATTTGTTCTTTTTTGCCAAATTATTAATCTAACCTTTCCTTTAATCTATCAAATCATCTCTATTTGTGTGCTTATATTAAATGTGTTCGATAGTTAGATTTGCTATTTAACGAGATAGTTCAATCTTCTCATCAGTGTCCATCCAAGAACGCTAAAGAATAACAAAGACTGGACCATGGATTTGGATTTGATTGAAATTGCCATTAGAGACCCAAAATGGGAGCTTCATTATACTATTACGAGAGTTATTTGCCTTGAGAACTCACATGCCAAGTAAGCATTGGACATATAGTGAAGTTTCTCTAACTCTGGTAAGGTAGTGTGAATTGAAGCAACAATTTGATTATTTATACCTGTATAGTACGAAATATATGTTGTTTTCCGTATAATTTAAATTTATGAATTTCTAAGCTGCTTAGTTATGATTTATGATTACTACGATCATTTCATATTCATGCTATGCTTTCTGAACTATGTTTGGTGAAAATATTTAGCTGGTCCAAGGAACATAAAATAGCATACCAACTACAAAGTACTTCATT
Source organism: Agrostemma githago (assembly GCA_958450325.1). Taxonomy (NCBI): domain Eukaryota; kingdom Viridiplantae; phylum Streptophyta; class Magnoliopsida; order Caryophyllales; family Caryophyllaceae; genus Agrostemma; species Agrostemma githago. Next base: position 70,279,906 of record OY288242.1, on the reverse strand, counting down.
CCGAGATAAATGTGAAGGAAATACTCCGTCCCTAAAAGATTGTTTCATTTCCCTAATTTATGTGAGGTGTATTTTAATGAAACGGGAAAATCTTGGTGGGACGGAGGTACTATTGTTTTCATGTCATTTTTTCAGATCACAAGCTATATATTTGTGTCTTTCATTTTTAATGCGATGTCATTTTTGTCAAGCAATAGATGATCGAAATGCCAAAATAGTGGACCATATCGACATTCTTACCAGTTGAGAAGATATATAGACATGAATTCACCATTTTGGGCGCTGCGATTCGATTATTTTCGCCACCCAATCATGAAGAATAATCTGAAGTAATTACATAAAACTAGTATCAGTTGATGTATATTTTAAATTGGATCAATTTCATATATATAACGCATTGTATTTATTGGTATTAAAAATATAACAGGTTCATTGTAAAAGTCACGTGACTAAAACAAATTATTGTAATTTTTTTTTAATATTTTTGTGAAGAAATGACTTCGGTTATTAATTATTAGCCGTCACCTTTTGTCAACATTTGGCTTCGGTTCAATTTAATAACTGAAGCATTTTATCCACTTTTGGCTTCGGTTCCCTTAAACAACCGAGGTAGAGAGTTTTTTTGGCTTCGGTTTAATGTAACAACCGTAGCCTTTTAGAAGCTTCTGGCTTCGGTTTATAACCGTAGCCACAACTCCTTGACTTGATGCTACGCCTTGATTTACTACGCCTATATAACCGAAGCCATATGTCATTTTTAACCGAAGCCACAAGTGTTTTTTGTACTAGTGTCATAAGAATGACACTACATTGTGCCGTGAGAGAGACACATTCTTTGTCCTCTATTGTCATCTTCTTAGTCAAAACTTCTTTCATAAACTTAAAGTAAAAAGGCATTTGAGAAATTACCTCAGTGAAGGGTAAAGCTACCTCCACTTTCTTCAACATATCCACAAAACGGCTAGATTGGGCATTCTTCTTATGTGGCTTAACTCGTTCAGGAAAAGACAATGGCGTGGGACAAAAGCGGGAGGCGGTGGAACATTGGATTCTTCTTCTTCGGCTAAACGTTCCGCCTCTTTTCTTTTTGCTTCATCCGCTTCCATTTGCTCCTTTTTCTTTCTTTTAAGTTCTCTTTGCTCAATAATCTCCGCATTTTGAAGAATATCAAACTCCGCTTGTATTCCCCGGTTTTGTTTGGGGGAAGTGGGCGATGTCGCTTGTGGTGCACTTGGTTGATTGACAATGGTTGTGGTGCTTTTGGTGTTCAAGTTCAAGTTCTTGTACGGGTCCTCAAGTTCTTTGCCACCTCTCAAAATGACGGCATTTGCTTGGTGTGGAGGGTCTCTTGGGTTTTGGGGTTTCCCGGGCAAACCATGAGGTGGATAAATTGGGGTGGCTAAGGCTTTTGTTGCTTCTTGTGATTCCCAAACCTTTAACCTTGCTTTGGTATCTTGATGCTCACTCCATAGTTGCCCAAAGACTCTTTGCAAGTCACTAATATTACTCCATGGAACTCCTCCTTGACCATATTGAAGATTGCTTGATTGGCCATAAGATTGAGAGGGTTGATTAAATGGTTGTTGATTGTAACCTTGGTTATCTTGGAAACTAGCTTGTATCCATGATTAAAGTGGTTACCATGTGGATTTTGGTAATTGTTGTAATTGTTGGGAACATGGAAGTTGCTACCTTGTTGATTGAAGTTGCTCATTTGGTGAGGAGGCAAATATGGGGGCATCTTTGGAGGACCTTGATTAAAGGGCTTTTGTTGACTTTGATTAAATGGCCTCGGTTGACTCCCTTGAGCACGTAGCATTGGATTTTGAACATTTTGGTTTCCATAGAAAAAGTTTGGATGAAACCTTGTGCCGGCATTGTAAGTATTGGAAAAGTGATCAAATTGAGGTCTTTGCCCATACACTTGTATAGTTTGGACTTCATTTGACTCTTCAAAATAAGTTTCTTCATTAGGAATAATGTAAGAGCTAGAATCATGGCCATAATTGCCACAATGATCACAATGAACTTCCCATGTTATTTGTTTAGGAGGTGATGGTTGCCTTGTTGGAACACTCCCTTGAATTTGGTACATGCCTCTAGGAGTAGGCTTAGAACTCATGACATCCATTCTCTTTGTTAATTCTTCAACTTGTGCTTGAAGTTTCAATTCATTAGAACTCTTAGATCAGTTCACTTCAACTTTCTGTCTAGATTCCCTCGATTGACCCATTCTAGAATCACTCCTTACCATCTTTTCAATAAGATTCTTAGATGCCTCATCGGTAAGGGAAGAGAAGTCTCCTTCGGCGGTCGAATTGAGGTTTTCCTTGGTTCTTGATGAAAGGGTGTTGTAAAATGTTTGGGCTGTTAGCCAATCGGGTATTCCATGATGAGGGCACTTGCGTAATAAATCTCTAAGTCTTTCCCAAGACTCACTTAGGCTTTCAAATTCATCTTGCTTGAATGTTTTTATTTCCATGCGATATTGGTTAGTCTTTGACGGCGGAAAATATTTCTCCAAGAAGGCATTGGATAATCAAGCCCATGTTGTGAATGTATTAGCGAGATGGCCTTGAAGCCATCTACGAGTCTCTCAATGTCTTTGGAAATAATAATCGGTGTAATTGGCATGAAGTTAACCCATTGAGACGGACCCCTACTAACTTTTCTTTAAATGAAGCGATATGCTCTTGGGCATCTTCTTAGGAAAAACCATGAAAAGTATCTTGTTGAACCGCATTTGTCAAAGAAGCTTTCAATTCATAATTCTCGAGTATCACTCCGAAATCGACCGGTGAAGGTGTTTCTTCATGTGTAAATTGGGAATGGGAGGCTAAGGTCGCCATTGATTGGATTGGTGGTGGTGTTGAATTTGGATGATTTGGAGGATTCAGAGGGGTTAGATTTTGATTTGGTGGTGGTGTTTTTGGTGATGGTGGGGTTGGTGGTGAATTTTGTGAAGTAGATGATGTGGAAGGATTATTTGGGATGAGATTATTTGGTGTATAAGGTGTAGAGGGTGTAGAAGGTGTATGTGATGTAGGTGGTAGAATGGGATTAAGGTTAGGAGGTGATAATGAAGGATGTGGAATATTGGTGGTTGAGTTATTACCCTGAAATCGCAAAGCTCTAAATGTCATTTCCGACCGGATCGAACCACAAGGGCGATGATGTATTCCTGGGCATAAACTCAATTAAAGGGTAAGTCTCCTAGCACCTAACAGTACTAGGGAAAAGAGAGAGAAATAAATTTAAGAATAATAGCCAAACACAATAACTAAAAGCACAATTACTCGCCGTTCCCCGGCAACGGCGCCATTTTGATGCGCGGCCCAATCGGATTGGTCGTTTAGCGAAGGACGGAGGATCAAACAATATTTATAGACTCGCAAAAACACAAAAACTACTAGAGTATTCGTGGTAAGTCGAGGTCGGTCCACAGGGAACAGAACGATATTGGGTTAAAAGCAACGTGTTTGGGATCTAGTGGGGGTTTTAAGGGTCGAGTCTACGCTAGAAATGCGGTAAAAGGCGGAAATTAAATGACAAGAGAAATAACAATAGAAATAACTAGAGATGGTCAATCAAGGAAATGGTGTTAGGGGGAAGTCGGGATTCGGAAATTGGGGTCTAAGAGTCTCGGAATCGGGTTGGCCACAACATCGACAAAGGGAGAATGCCACCTTTCGGTTTCTTCACCCAACCCACCTAAAAACCCGCTTTCGTGGCGAAGAAGAGTAAGTCTCAAGTTAAGGTAATTTGTACCCTAAGTTTCCCCATATTAATAGAAATGAGTCAAGGTCGGTCTAATTGGCCAGACTAAAACAACAATGACACAACAACCATAAACAAGATAAATCAACAAGCAAACAACCCACCAAAATCTCTCAATTCAAATAATCCAAAATCCTCATCCCTAAACCCCCCAACAAAAAATCTACTCACTACTCATAATGGAAAACAATAAAACAATAACAAAGGAGAAAATAACAACGACATGCATATTAACTAAATCTAAGGAAAATAACAACAAAACAATAAGGAAATAACAATCTAACAATTTAACCACAAAAACTATGAAAGAAAGAGCAATCAACAAAATAGACTAGGAAATAATCTAGAACAACATAAATTAGTTCTAGAGAAATTAACAACACTAAGATGATCAAAATAACAATCTACAAAATTAAACATGAAACAATCTAAAACAACATAAATAAAGATGATCAAAAAAGGACAATAATGAAAGAACAATAAAATGGACAATATTGAAAGAATAAGATTAAATCTAACTAGAGATTAGAGAGTGGAAGAGAAATATATCAACTATGAAGATCAACAACAAAGAAGAAGATTGCACAAATAAAGGATGAAGCTTTGATGAATAGAATAGAGGATTTGTCACTAATCCCTTAATAATCTTCACAAATCTTCAATAACAACTTGAAATAATCTTCTACAAAGCTTGAAAATAAGATCTAAAGAAAGGAAATTGATGAAAACTATGGAGATCTACTACTAAATTACTACGTAGAACTACTAGAATTATAGAGAATTACTAAACTACTACTAGAATGATCTACTAATGGAGACATAAACTAAATGAAGTGTTATGTGGTAATGGAATTGTAATGTGATGTCTTAGGCAACTAACTAGGGTATGCATATATATAGTAATGTCTTAATGGATCTCTTACCTAAAGCCCAAATCCAACTTTTTGCTCCATTAGTGAGACAATCACCCTTCAAATCTTCATGAGGTGGAACTTTGCCCCGTCGTACACAGACTAATACCGCCGGGTGAAACTTCACCCGGTGGTTTCACGCGGTGGACTTCTTCCAGTTTTGCGATTTTTGGACGCCTTCACCGTCGGGCGAAACTTCACCCGGTGGGCGAAAGTTTCGCCCGGTGGAGAAGCTGTCGGAAAATCTTCTGGGAGGCAAATTTATCGTCGGGCGAAACTTCGCCCGGTGGTTTTTCATCGGGTGAAATTTCACCTGGTCATTTTCTGGCCTCTTTTTCTTATCTCATTCTTCGTCGTATGATTGGATGGTTTTGAACTTTAAGTAGTGTGCTCTGCTTTTTGGACAACATTCCCCTCTCTTGTGCTCGTGGAAGCTCGATCATGCTTTTGTTGCCCAAAACTTGATAGAAAAACTACTAAAAACACGTAAAACGCACAAGAGGGACGCTAATGCGAGAAATATTCAAAATAAGGCGATAATCGCACTCTAATCTCGCAAAACGAGGGGAAAACGTGTCTAAATGCGAGGAAAAACTGTCTAAATTTAGCACACATCATGCATCTGGGCTGATTTGTTGTGTTTTGATCATATGGGTCAAAGATCATTCACTTGAGGATCAGACCTTCTTATTTGGGCTCACCTTCTATCTTTACTTGGTTTTTGTACAATGACTCGATTTTAGAGCTTTAACGATTTTTGACGTGTTTTTGAGCTCTTTTGACTACTCAGTCTCGATTATCTACAAAATAACAAAAGAATACTTGAGTAGCACATATGGGAGAAAATAGCGTAATTCGACTCCTAAAATTAATAAAATGACACGGAAATGCGTGCCGAAATAGGTGAAAAATCGAATAAGAATGGCACGCATCAGACATCCTCCAATGTCACTTGTCAAAGACGAAACAACTCCACAGGGATCTCTCGCCATTCAAGTATCGATAGTCGCAAAGATTTGACTACCCCTTGGTTAGCTAACCAATATGCACAGTTATTGGTCTCTCGATAGATATGGTGTATTTCAATAGAGCCCTCATGTTCCTCCATCAAGCTACGTCAGAGCTGAATCATATGGGAATGAGCTGACGGAAGCCCTTCTTTCTGTCTTATCAATTTCGTAACTACCTGTGAGTCGGTTTGAATAATGATGCGAAGAAAATTGTGTTCCTTCGCTAGGATAAGTCCTTGCTTGAGAGCCATAATTTCCGCCCTAGTGACCGTGGCTAGGCCTAAAGTTCCCGAGAAAGCCAAAAAGGGGGTACTTGCACTGTCACGGAAAATCCCACCCGCACCTGAGAGTCCCGGGTTGCTGACGCCCCGTCAATATAGAGAGCTATCCAATCCTCCGGTTGGGCCGCCGCCATTCATCTGATAAATATTTCCTTCTTGAGCATCTTGACTCTACCATTTATGATCTCAGCCCCGGTAAGTGCTTTCTTGATTTGTTTAACTTGTACCCACAAGAAATGACCAAGATGTGTCGGAATTTCCTCGATTCGGCCAAAGATCTTGTAGTTTGTCCATTTCCAAATCCACCAAAGCATAATTGTGAAGACAGTAGGCCATTCCGGAATATTATCTTTGGATTCTTGCTATAATTTTATCAATAACACATTCCACTCCTGATGAATTGTGCTATCCTACGCCTACATCCACACCTGATATCGTAGCCCATACTTTCCGAGCCATACGACAATCTCTAAGAAAGTGTATGAGAGACTCCCCCCCCCCCCCCCCACATCCTCTGAAACATGCAGCATGGGTCATTAGACAAATCTCTTTTAGCCCGATTGACATTCATCATAATGCGATCACAGGAAAACTTTCATCCGTTGGGGGCGAGAGTTTTCCAAGGAAGTTTCCAGAAGCTCTAGCGTAAATTCGAGTTGTCATCTCGAATAAGGGCAAATTTAAGAGAGAATCGGCCAGACGAGGTAAGGTTCCAGAATAACGTGTCTGTATTATCTACACTCATTACAACTTCAAACGAAGCTATAGTCTTGCAGGATCTCGTCGTTGAAAAAAAAATCACCAAACACGTCACATTTCCAACCTACGTCATCTTCCCACATTTCACTTACCGTGATATCTTGGAGGTGAGGTGGAATTTCTAAAGTCGTAATGTAACACCCCGGCCCAAACCTAGGACCAGAAATGTTAACCGCGGTAGCCTGCCAGGCTTTGTACTGGTCTCACAGACCAACACAAGTCATTTCCAACATATTTTGTTTTCACTCATGCGCATCCCGGAAACCTTCTCAGGAGGAAGACTACTACTACTCCCAGCCAAGCACGCTTAACTGTGGAGTTCTTATCATGGGCAAACCAGAAAAGAAAACTTTCAATCCCTTTAAACACTAGTCATTTAAGCTCATAAATAGGACATCTTCAATTAACATGGGGTGTTTCACGTAAGGTCTTCGAGTGGCACGGTTGTGGCCCATGCATGCATGGTTCCAAAACATTTTTTATGCCCGTTATCAATGGATGAACTGACTCCTTTTTTAATGGTTGGGAAGCTTTCGCAAATATTATTAGATTTTTTATACACACAAGATAACTCTAGAAATTAGCCATATTGTAAACAAATCCTTATACCATTTCAAATTGGTATCCTTAGGCAAGATTGCTTGGTTTGGTTTACTTTGGTCATGTTTAGCTTACATTCTTAATTTGTTTGGTCTATTTCCGTCAAAACGTTATGCTTTTTATTAGTTGGACTTGGTTCAAAATATGATAGGTCTTCACTCTTCACTGAAGTTTTAATACTACAGTACTACTACTTTGTATTGTGTTGTTGGATTCTGGATTCTTTATATTTTCACAAATTCTTGTTTGTGACGAATATATCACTACATTTTTTTTAACTTGACCCAACTACACCTCCGTCCAGAAGGTTACAAACCTCATTATTTACAATAGTACTTTCTAATTAATTAATATTTTATATTATTTATTTCAATCAAATCACCTCTCTTATAATTATTTTTGTGTCAAATGAGAAATTGACAATAGGACACCTATATATGAGGTCACGAAAGAAGTCAATATATAAGCTCCACCTTAGGTCGTTCCATGACCTCTTTCCCCAATTGGGGTCATGCTAATTCTACTCTTAATTAAGGTTTAACTTGACCAAGGGGTGACCCATGTAAAAAACTTGTTTGAGAGTTGTTTCAGGATTAATTTTTTTAGTGTTTGACTTAAGGCCGCGACAAATCCTTGCTTCGGATAACAAAGGAAAATAAACACCCACAAAAGAGATAGACAAGAAATTATGGGGGTTGTTTACGTCGGCCGCATTTTAGTCGCGTCGTCCGTGTTTTTTAAATAAAAAGACAACATTACCCCTTGAATTACTCACTCTTATATGTCATTAGTTTACTTAAACGATTCTATGCGTTATTAAAACTCGTTTAAATAACGGTTTCGAATTGTTTAGTGAAACCGTTATTTCTTTTTGCATAGTTTACGTGTTTTATATACAAGTTTTTGTGTTTAATAGTTATCGTGTTTTATACTCCTTAATATGTGTTTCGTTTTTTTTTTAAAAATTCAACGTAAATTCAATCATTAAACACGTTAATTACGTTCAAATCAAGCCGTAAAAGGAAACCGACTAAGAAAACTAGCTATGGAGGCTAAACTTTCATCCTAATCAATTATAATTAAACTAATTAATCAACCTAAAGGGAGAAACTAATTCCCGGCCTTTATTGAGATACGTGCCCCGGAAACCACACTTAATTACTATGTATACGTTTAATCAACTATGCGCCGTAGGATTTTAGTTTCCGTAGTCGGTAATTATTTTACATTATTTTTGTACCGTAATTAACGATCTAAATTACGTTTAATTTTATATTAAAAAAACGGGAAACCCCCAAAACGTGAGAAATTCAAGGAAATATAATTATAATAATATTGGAATATGATATTTAAACCACTTTATTAGTCATTTAGAGAAAAGAAATACTCCCTCCCCTTCACTAAGATGTTCCACATCTGTGTCATCATAGAAGTGGATCTTCATCTGTGTCTGGATTAAAAGCTCCGACCCTATAAAATTGAAGCTTGGAATCTTGATTATGAGGAATGTAAAGCTAAAATTTCAGATGCTTGGAATAATCACTCCATTGTCCGTGGTACTAGAGGCTCTCCCTCATATATTCTTGCTAGAAAACTGGCAGTTTCCAGAATTACATACTATGAAGAAATGGTCCATAGACAATCGTCAGGAATGGGGTAAAAAATGGTCAGACTTTGATGATCTCCTTGGCTCAGACCTGGACGCTATTTTCAGAGGCTTTGACGCGGAGGTGGACTCTTTTAACAACCATCATAATAAACTCATGGAGTTTTGCACTGTTGCTGCTAAATATTGGAAACATAGGTCCAAGATCAATTGGGACTGTAATGGTGACTCCTACACTAAATTCTATTTCAACTGGGTCAAAGGGAGGGCTAGCAAGAATTTTATCGCTGGAATCAAAGATGCCTATGATAACTGGACTTATTGTCAAGATCATATTAGCAACACTTTCTTTGATCACTTCTCTAAACACTATGGGGCTGACTCTTCCCATGAGGATCTCGGCACATCGACTTTCCCTCCTTCACCTAGCGGTATTGATGATTACCAGCATCTTTTTGACAATCTCACGAATAAACTTTCTGACAGTGACATATCCTACCTCAGTGCTCCTTTCACGCCTAAAGAGATTAGAACTGCTGTCTTTCAACTTGGTTCCTTAAAATCTCCGGGCCCTGATGGAATTCCGGCCATCTTTTTCCAACGACTGTGGTATCTTATCAAGGAAGACGTCACCTTAGCTGTCTGCCATTGTCTAAACAGTGGAAATATTTTGAAAGAATTGAATCGTACCTTCATCACTTCGGTCCCGAAGGTTGACCACCCAGAGTGTGTTGAAAATTACAGACCTATCAGCCTTTGCAACACTATTATGAAGATCATTACCAAGTGCATTGCTAATCGAGTTAGACGCGTTATCTCTAGTGTTATTGGTTCTTTTCAAAGTGGTTTTATGCCAGGCAGATCCTGCAGCGACAATATCTTGATTGCTCAAGAATTAATCCACTACATAAATAAAAACAAGTGACACAAATCAAGACTAATGGCCTTTAAGGTGGATACGAGTAAAGCTTTCGATAGGGTCGACTAGCTCTTCCTTAAAAGAGTTCTATCTGCTCTTCTCTTCCCGGAAAGTTTCATTAATCTAGTAATGAACTGCATTACTACGGTCTCTTATGAAGTTCTTGTGAACGGTTCTCCTCCAAGGAATTTCCTCCCTAAGAAGAGGCTCAGACAAGGTGATCCTATGTCGCCTTACCTCTTTATTCTTTCTATGGAGGTTCTCTCTACTAACCTCCTTAAGGCTCAACTTGATGGGTAGCTCAAGGGTATTAAAATAAGTCGTAGTGCTCCCAGTATTAGTCATCTCTTCTTTGCTAATGATGCCATCTTTTTTACACATTGTGATTACCAATCCATTACTACTCTCAACGGTATCATTCAGGATTACTGCAAAGTCTCAGGCCAACTTATAAATTACAACAAATCGGCTTTCCACTTCAGCAACTCTACCTCTCTCGCTAATGTAAACAATTGTTTGCGAATCTTCAATATGAAAAAGTGCAATCCGATGGGCAATTACTTGAGTATTCCTATCTTAATTGATGACAACAAAAAGGTTTTCTACAACGATCTCATTGGAAGAATCAAAAAACGTATCTGCTCTTGGAGTGGGTCTTTGCTTTCACCCAGGGGTAGACTCACGCTGATTGCTTCTGTTCTCTCCTCACTATCAATTTACTTCCTATCGGTATTTCGCATACCGATAAGTGTGACTAAGAGAATTAACTCTCTCTTATCACATTTCTGGTGGGCTGGAACTAGAAGTGGGCGCACGGTGCATTGGCGAAGTTTTGATTTTATTAGTCTACCAAAATCTGAGGGAGGGATCGGTGTTAGAAATACTTCGTGTCTCAATCAGGCTCTGCTGGCGAAGACTGCTTGGAAAATTTTATCTGATACTGACTTCCTTATTAGCAAGACCTTTGCAGCCAAATACAAATTGAATAGCAGCTCCTTACAGGACTACTTAAAGACCACTAACCATGGCCGCTCTTGAGGATGGAGAAGTATTCGATGGGGTTTTTGCTTACTACGTAAGCAACTAGCCTGGACTCCTTGTTCGAGCAGCAGGATTAGTATCTGGGACGCTAATTGGATTCATGGTAAGATTCCTATGGCCAAAACAGGGGTTAACTTAGTAGATGATGAAAACTTCTCACTGTATGTTTCGGATCTTCTTACAGCTTCCGGAAAATGGGATCTGGAGAAACTGAACTATTATTTTACCCGCCACTGGGTTAATAGCATTCTGGGAATTTACGTTCCTCACAGCGTTAAACGGGATGACCTTTGTTGGTGTGGCACTATTAATGGAAATTATACTGTGAAGTCTGGGTATAAGCAGGCTCTTAATCTCCATCTTGAAGAACGCTCCAAGTATAGTAATTTTAAGATTTTACCGAAATCGAAGAACTTCTGCAAATCCACATTATGGAAGATTAAATGTCCTCATAAATGGAAAATTCTTCTATGGAAAATCCTCTTTAACTGCCTCCCTATTAGTGTGGCCTTCCTTAAACGTAATATTAACCAGCAACATTTCTGTATTCATTGTAATGCCAATGGCACCGAGATTGTTGAGACTCGTGAACATCTCTTCAGAGACTGCCCGCTTGCCGGAAGATTCTGGCTTGGCGGACCCTTAGGGATGAATTGTGAGCCTGCCAAGTTGATTGATTTAGACTTGTGGATCATTAATTGGATTTCCTACCTTAAATCTCAAAGTGATGGAGACTGGCTTCAATGCAAATTCATGGGCACTCTCTAGACTTTATGGGTTTGCAGAAACAATCATGTCTTCAGCGACTCTCTCATCCCGCTTAATGCCGCCTTGAATGAAATTAACAGCTTCCAGCCTATATCAATCAACTTAAAGGGTTCCACTGATAGCACTGATTCGCAATTCTGCGGCCATTACCTCAATCTTCAAGCGGGTAATCTTCTCAACTTGATTGGTTCTAATCCCTGTTGTGAGGCTCTTTCAATCTGTGTTGATGCCTCCTGGACCTCGAACCTCAGAGCAGCGGGGGGTTGGGTGCTCTCTGACACTAATAACGGTTTCATCAACGAAGATTGTTGCGTCTTTACCTCTTCCACTCCCCTGATGGCTGAAGTCATTGTTGTCCTCTTTGCGTGCTTCTGGGCCAGAAAACGCAAGATCCTTCACCTCACTATTGCTAGCGACTGTCTTGTTCTTGTTGAGGCTTTGAGCGCGCCTTTGGACTACAGAAATGAACTACGGGGAGTCCTTGAAGACATTCTTCAGACTATTGCTTATTTTCATTGTTTCTCCTTTAAGTATATTCCTAAAACTCTCAATAAGCGTGCACATGGACTAGCCATTTCTGCACGAAAAAATTGTTAAGACTCGTTTTACATGCTGGCAAAAAAAAAAGATGTTCCACATTTTCTTTTAGGAAAATTCACTAACATGTTCCACTTTCATTTTTAGTATATATATATATTGTGCTCCACATATTTCCTCCTCATTGGTGCTCGAACCCTTACCTCAGGTGTCCAATTCAACTCTTCTACCAGTGCACTATGATCACTAATTGATTAAAATATCACTAAATTGTATATAACCCATAAAACGTTGGATTACAGATCCGTAAAATGTTGGGATCCAACGTTTTATTGATTCTTAAAACGTTGGACTCCAACGTTCTACTGATCCGTAAAACGTTGGTGTCCGATGTTTTATGGATCGGTAAAACGTTGGAGTCCGACGTTTTAGGGACCGGTAAAACGTCAGAGTCCAAACGTTTTACGGATCCTTAACACGTTGAACTCCAACGTTTTACGTGTTATTATGTTTTTTTTTAAATTTCAACGTAAATTCGATCATTAAACACGTTAATTACGTTCAAATCAGACCGTAAAAAGAAAACTGACTCCGTAAACTATCATCCTACGTCGTACGATCAATGGGGAGGCTAAATTATCATCCTAGTTAATTATAATGAAACTAATCAACCAAAAGAAAAAATGAATTAGAAAATTGAAAGATTAAAGAGATCGATGAAAATAAATTTACTTGATTGAAACGATAATGTCGGTTTCTTGAGAAGCGGTTTTATATTTAGTTAAGTGTCAATATAAAACTTGTTATATTGAAACCGGTTAAGAGTCAAATGAATCAAGTCTCGGACCAAAGTTAGTAAAGCGCTAAAAGTTAGTAAAAACCGTAAAAAAAATTAACAAAATCATTCCCTAAAAGTAGTCGGAAAGTTAAAATTAGATTAATTAAGTAAAAACAATTAAACTCATTAATTATAGTTAAGGAGGGGCGAAAGTGTAAAATCACGTAAAAAGTGCGGACGACGTAATTAGGTTGGACAATTTATTGAAATGAAAGGAGTAATACGAACAATTACATACTCCCTTTGTCCCATTGAATTCTTTACGTTTGCTTTTTGACACTATTCATGAGGTGGAATGATCTCGAATATAATTTCTAATATATAACTTAAAACATAGTCATGTGAGATCTTTTTCGAATGGTCTTGATATGTACATTAAGATTATCAAATTTTTAGAATTTTTAATAATACGTAAATAAATATATGAACGAAATGAAATGTACCTCGACAAGTGTGAAAAAGCAAACGTAAAGAATTCATTGGGACGAAGGGAGTATTTCCAAATTTTATAGGTCACAATGTAAGAATTATGGGTCTAATACAATATATGCTGACAATATTATTTGGACCTACTGTATTTAATAGCTGTCACTTAAGGTGATCCCGAACATGTGATCTGTTATAATAATTGTTAGGAAATAAGTGCCTAGCAATTGTCCTTTTGGACCTTGAATTGATTTGTTGCTGATATCTTTCCTAAAGTTGACCTTCTTGTTTTGGTAACATAAGATTGTTTGGTTTTAGGAAAGATTGAACCGTGTTTCCTAATTAGTTTAGGTAACTAGTTTAGGTGGAATAATACTATATAAAGACATGACTAGTTTCTAGGTTATTTAGGGCAGAGAGATGATTTGAGATCACAATATAGATGGCTGATTTGTGAGGGTTTTCTTGAGGGAAAAACTCCGTTTGTTCTGAGTCTCTATTATTTGGTGGTTCTATTGATCTCGTCTTCGTTGGAGACCGTTGGAGTTTGTTCGGATCTTGGTTGGCCGCAAGATCGTTTGTCCTTCGTCTCGTCGGTGAGTTCGTCGCATGTCGACTCAGTCTGGGTAGTCTCTTTCCAGTTTGAGATTACTATCTAGTTGGTAGAATTGGTAGTACTTCTGGCTTTAGCTGTGAGCTATTAAGCACGTGTATTACGGTCTACTGTTGTACTATTATCTCCACAATAGTGAATTTGGTCTCCTTGTCGGTGTGGACGTAGTCAGTGATTTTACTGGTGAACCACGTAAATCTGTGTGTCAGTTTTACTATTGTTTGCTATTTGTTTTGTTCTTCTCACATAATTAACAAACCGTAGGTAACGGGACGCCTCCGTTACAACAATAATGATAATAATAACACGGGCTTATTTACGTCTTATAAAGTATGGGCCGGATACAATAATAGTGTAGAGACCCGTTAGGGCTTTAAGTGATGCATGATGAACGTATAAACTAAAGCGACTAATATGGGTGATTAGGGTTTCACACCCCTCCCTATATGTAGTCAGGCTTATGGTCCCTGACAGCATACTCCAACCTAAACTCTTATACATCCCATCAGTAGAGAGCACCTAAAGGCGAGTGTAACTGTTAGAAGGCCATAATCAGGAGACTCCTGTTCCACATCTCTTTCTCGATGGAGTCAAGTATGCTTCTGTTATTCTGTATACCAATTAATTTAGTATGAAGTTTTCAATATTTAGTCGGATTAAATTCTAACAAGTGGTATCAGAGCCGTCTTCATATTGAATTTTTTGGGTCAGAAATATTGCTCGGTTTTCTCGTAGACTTCGTTTTGCGTAATCATCATGCTTTGACTTTTATTCATTCTGATCTGATTTGTTTACGCTACGGAACAAGTGCATATTTGTGGATTGATTTTAATTCATTGATGATGTATTGATGATATCACGTTAATCACTCCTGTAGAAATTGTGTACTGGCTTCAATATATTCATGATGCGTTGTTACTGTTCAATCTTATTCATGTGTTGGGCTGGAATTAATTATCTCTAATCATATCGTAATGATTATGTGATTGTTTTCGCTGCACTTGTGTTTTGTTCACTGTCAGAAACCGAATTCTTTCTCCAATTTCTTTTTGAACTTAAGTCATTGCATGCATCATCATGTGCCTTATTCTCATTCTTCATCATTGCCTGAGATTATTTGTGTTTGCCATATTTTTCTTGATGAACGAATTTTGGAATATTTCAGATCTTGGCATATTGATTAGTCGTATATTTTTTTTAGAATGTTAGGCATGACGTTTTACGTATTTTTGGAATATATAGTGCATATGGAATATTCTTTTGCCTATCAAATTTATCGCTTTGCTAAACGTGAGTTTATGATGTTCATATCTTGATTTATATAGATATTGCCTTCAATTAATTATGCATGGATTAAAGAATTATAATTCGGATATTAAATTTTCAGATGCACATAATTAGCTATTCAGTTTATAAGGTGTCTAGTATTTTAGACCATTTAATTGAAACAATAAGTTGCCAAAGTAACCTCTTTTGCGTAAATTGAACATTTTAAAATATCAAGACTTTTATGTGATTAATTTTCATGCGGGTAATGGTCGGCCTAAAGAAAGACTATTATTTGGCCGAAATTTAATCATGCTTGTAATAAATATGTAACGATTATACGGTTTCCATGTGAATATTAAGTCGGCCCAAAGGAAGTCTTAGTATTTGACAGGAATTTATAGTTAATATTTGATTACTACACCAAGATGACCACTTACAAGTTAATTTTAAGTCCAAAGACGGAAATTAATGTTGTGCAAGGTGTCTTGTTATGATGGGATTTATTTGCCAATGCTTGAATCTGATTATTTAAAGTTGGATTTGGAATTTATTGTGAGCATGTTTGGATGATTTTTGTTCTTTATAGTGAATGCTTCTGGTAATACGGTATCTGCTAACATCAATGCAATTATAATGCTTGACGGAACGAATTTTAAGTATTGGAAGGAGAACGTTATGATCGTTCTGGGTTGCATGGATCTAGACCTTGCTCTTCGGGAAGAGCGCCCCACTGAGATTACGGACTCCAGTTTCTCCGATGATAAGAGGGACATGGAGAAATGGGAGCGCTCAAATCGCATGAGTCTAATGATCATGAAACGTGCAATTCCAGAATCATTCAGGGGCACTATGTCCGAAGAGGAGAATGCCAAAAAGTTCCTCGTTGAACTTGAAAAGCATTTTGCGAAAAACGAAAAGGCTGAGACAAGTATTCTGTTAACGAGTCTTGTTTCAATGAAGTATAAAAGTTCAGGGAACATAAGGGAGTACATTATGAAAATGTCTCATATTTCTTCAAAACTAAAGGCACTCAAGTTGGATTTGTCTGAGGACTTATTAGTGCATCTAGTTTTGATCTCTCTTCCTAAAAGTTTTAGTCAGTTTAACGCTAGTTATAACTGTCAAAAGAAGAAGTGGACTCTGAATGAGCTCATTTCTCATTATGTTCAAGAGGAGGAGAGAATTAAGAAAGAAAAGACAGAAAGTGCTCATTTGGCTCCATCCTCTAAGGATAGTAAGAAAAGGAAGAAGGGTAAGGACGTTGCAGTTGCGCGTCCACAAAAGAAGCAGAATACGGAAACTAAAGAACCTGAAAATTAAGGAAATAAGGACTCAGGATGCTTCTTTTGTGGAAAGCCAGGTCATAAGAAGAAACAATGCATAGGGTATCACGTTTGGCGTGTGAAAAAGGGTATGTTTCTTTCTTTTGTCTGTTCCGAGGTCAATTTAACTTCGGTACCTAAACACACTTGGTGGATAGACTCCGGTGCTACTACTCACATAAGTGTGTCCATGCAGGGTTGCCTGAATTGCCAAAATCTGGTTGATGCTGAAAGACACATCTATGTAGGTGATGGCAAGGCAGTTGAAGTTAAAGCTATAGGGACATTTAGGTTATTATTAAAGACTGAAAATTATTTGGATTTGAAAGAGACTTTTGTTGTACCGTCATTTAGACGGAATTTGGTTTCAGTTTCTACTTTGGACAAGTTTGGTTATTTTTGTTCTTTTGGAAACAATAAATTTAGTATTTTTCATAATTCAAAATTGGTTGGTTCTGGTTCTTTATCTGGATATGATAACCTATACTTGCTAGAAACGCATGTCTCTATTAATGAAACTTTGCATGTGAGCTACAGTGGTACTAAAAGAAAATTGACAAATGAAAATTCATCATCACTATGACATAAACGTTTAAGGCATATCTCTAAACAAAGAATTGAAAGACTCGTGGCTGATGGAATTCTCGATTCCCTTGATTTTTTGGACTTTAATGTATGCATTAATTGTATCAAAGGGAAACAAACAGACAAAAGAAGATTAGGTGCTGAGAGAGCTTCAGATGTCTTAGAACTTATTCATACGGATATTTGTGGTTCATTCCCTACAACATCTTGGAATGGTCAACAATACTTTATAACGTTCATAGACGATTACTCTCGATATGGCTACCTATATCCGATTCATGAGAAATCTCAATCATTGGACGTGTTCAAATCATTTAAGGACGAAGTTGAAAATCAACTAGGCAAAACAATAAAGAAAGTCAGATCTGACCGTGGTGGCGAATATTACGGTAGAAATGACGGATCCGGTGAACAACGTCCAAGACCATTTGCCAGATTCCTAGATGAGTGTGGTATCGTCCCTCAGTATACCATGCCAGGTACTCCACAAATGAATGGTGTCGCTGAGAGACGAAACAGGACCTTAAAGGACATGGTGAGAAGTATGATCACTCATACATCTTTACCAGAATCACTCTGGGGAGAGACAATTAAGACTGCAACCTACATCCTAAACAGAGTACCAACTAAAGCAGCTTCTAAAACCCCTTATGAAGTGTGGACTGGTAAGAAACCCAGTATAAGGCATCTTCACATTTGGGGTTGTCCAGCTGAGGCAAGGCCTTATAGGCCACATGAAGGAAAACTGGACTCTAGAACTATTAGTTGTTATTTTGTAGGATACCCTAAAATATCTAGAGGGTACAAGTTTTATGATCCCACTACTAAAGTAATTTTTGAGATGGGGAATGCTTGATTTCTTGAGGATGTTGAGTTTGGGGGGGGGGGGGGAAGATAAGGTCAAAGATTTCATCTTTGAAGAAGAAAATGTCATTATCCCTACCCCGATTACTCAGGACCAGTTTATTAATTCTGATACAGTTCAGGAGACAACTCCAGAAATTCAAGTTGATCCTGAAATTCAGAATCCTGAGGAGCAATCTCGACCACCTCAAGAAGAATTGCCCTTAAGGAGATCCATTAGAGAAAGGAGAAGTGCAATTCCAGATGACTACATCACTAACTTTCTTTTGGAAAGTGAGGATAATGATGTGGTAACAGAAAACCTTATGGCACTTCTCTCAGATAAAGAGTTAGATAATGGAGTGGTGGATGGTGATCCAATCACCGTTCGTCATGCCATTGAAGGTCCTAATTCTCAAGAATGGATTGATGCCATGAATGAGGAAATAAAGTCCATGACAGACAATGACGTTTGGGACCTCGTTCCATTACCAGAAGGAAAGAAACCCATTGGTTGCAGATGGTTATTTAAGACCAAAAGGGATTCGAATGGTAATGTAACAAGGTATAAGGCACGTCTCGTTGCCAAGGGCTACACTCAAAAGGAAGGCATTGATTATAAGGAGACCTTTTCGCCAGTTTCATCAAAAGACTCATTCAGGATTATAATGGCAATTGTGGCATATTTTGATCTTGAGCTACATCAAATGGATGTTAAGACAACGTTTCTCAATGGTGACATTGAAGAAACTATTTATATGCAGCAACCAGAACACTTTGTTTCAGACGATTCAAAGGACATGGTCTGCAAATTAAAGAAATCCATTTATGGGCTTAAGCAAGCTTCTTGTCAGTGGTACTTCAAATTTCATCAAATAGTCATGTCTTATGGATTTGAGACAAATTTGGTTGATGATTGTGTATACCACAAGTTCAGTGGGAGAAAGCACATATTTTTGGTTTTGTATGTCGACGACATATTACTTGTCAGTAACGATATAGGTTTTTTGCACGAAACCAAGAGATTTCTTTCACAGAGTTTCGAAATGAAAGATCTTGGGGATGCCTCTTTTGTGTTAGGAATTCAGATATGCCGAGATCGGGCCCAAGACACTCTTGGTTTATCACAAAAGAGCTATATCGAGACAGTACTGAAAAGATTTGGCATGTTTGACTGCAAACCTATGGATACCCCTGTGACTAAAGGAGACAAGTTCAGTCTCAATCAATGCCCAAAGAATGATTTTGAGATTAAGGAAATGCATACAATTCCATATGCTTCGGCAGTTGGAAGTTTGATGTATGCACAGGTTTGTACGGGACCCGACATTGCGTTCATAGTTGGGATGTTAGGCAGATATCTCAGCAATCCAGGGATGGATCACTGGAAAGCAGTCAAGAGGGTTTTGCGATACCTCAAAGGAACAAAAGATTACATGCTCACTTACAAGAGGTCGGATCAGCTTGAGGTCATTAGGTATTCTGACTCTGATTTGGGAGGATGTCTAGATAGCTTGAGATCCACATCAGGATACCTCTTCATAATGGTCGGAGGAGCTGTGTCTTGGAAAAGTGTCAAGCAATCTCTCGTATCTACTTCCACCACGGAAGCAGAATATATAGCTTGTTTTGAGGCATCTAATCAGGCATTATGGTTGAAGAATTTTGTCACGGGTTTGCGGATAGTGAATGGCATGGATAGGCCACTTCGGATGCTGTGTGACAACAAATCCGCAGTGTTGTATATAAACAACAATAAAAGCTCGACACAGTCAAAACACATTGATATCAAGTTTCGAGCTTTGAAGGAAAGAGTGCAGAGTGGTCAATTGTCTGTACAGCATATCGGAACAAACTTCATGATTGCGTATCCGCTTACTAAGGGTCTACCGCCCAAAGTATTTCTGGGGCATACTGCTCGTATGGGTGTCATACCATTTTAGAATATACAGTTTCAGTGGGAGTTTGAATTCGTTACATTGCTTGTATGACAATTTTTTATTTGGTTAAGGATATGCATGCAATAAAGTTTTCAGTTATTCAGTTTTTTTTCTCTGCTTCTTGCTTATGTTGTTGACCTCAATTAAGAGGACCAGTTGGAAATATGCATATTTGGTTCACATTTGGTTGTTGTTTCCATGCTACACTCCTATACTAGGATTCATGTCGTTAGTCATGTTTGCATATGTGATCATTGATGGGTCCTGTTACGACAAACTGTGGCAAAGGCCGCTTTGGTTCTATGTACATATGATTAATGGACCAAATTGCATAAGACGGTTAGAATGTTTGATAGCACTATTGACCTCATAAGGTTACAATAAATACAATTTTGGTGTCACATGTATATTTGTATATGACCCAAGTGGGAGATTTTAAGAATTATGTATCTAATACAATATATGCTGACAATATTATTTGGACCTACTGTATTTATTAGCTGTCACTTAAGGTGAGCCCAAACATGTGATCCGTTATAATAATAATAATAATAACACAGGCTTATTTACGTCTTATAAAGTATGGGCCGGATACAATAATAGTGTAGAGACCCGTTAGGGCTTTAAGTGACGCATGATGGGCGTATCAACTAAAGCGACTAATATGGGTGATTAGGGTTTCACACCCCCTCCCTATATATAGTCAGGGTTATGGTCTCTGACAGCACACTCCAACCTAAACTCTTAATCAGGACACTCACGTTCCACCTCTCTTTCTCGATGGAGTTGCTTCCGCTATTCGGTATACCAATTAATTTAGCATGAAGTTTTCAATATCTAGTCGGATTAAATTCTAACCCACAACACTTACTCCCTCCGAGTTTTAGTGTTCTTCTCTCTTTCCTTATTGGGCTGAGTTTGATCTTCTTCCCTATTTTCATCTAAGGAAAAAAAAAATTCACCTAACATTATCATCTTACCCCACTACTTTCTTTATATTACACCAATTACTCAATATAATATTTCATTCTCTTACTTTTACCATTCACTTTTTCTCATTCAATTAATATAATATTCTTCTCTCTTACTTTTTCAATCCGCCTCATCTTTTTTATTAATATAATACTTCTTTTTTATTTTCTTCCCAAAAAAGAAAGGGGAATAACACTAAAACTCAGAGGGAGTATTTGATATCGAAAATATGGTAGTGTAATGGTTATACTGCGATATTGCACAAATCGAATCTAATATTTGCCATCATCCTTGTAACTTTTTGAGACATGACATATACATTTTTCTTTTTTAAGTTGGTGGACCATTTGAATCTTTGATGTATGTATGTAGAGTGAGATTGGATGATTAAAGTGAGATTTGTGGAGATGAGTGGGGGCAATGCTGCCAATTCTATGGCTGCTAACTTACATGGCAGTTTCTTAGCAAGTAAGAAAAAAAATAAAGAATGGCCAATCATGGGTTTACCTTTTTAATCGTAGCAACTGCTAATTGCCTAAATGGTCATAAACCTAACTCTAAATTAATATAGTTGAGCAATGGACCCTATTAACGTAGTACTCACCATCTTTTTGTTTGGGTTACAAATAGCATCTTTTTATTAGATACTCACAATATTTTAAGAGGTAATATAATACTACATCCATCCGATTCTTACAATTCATAACGTTTACTATTTGCACAAATAATAAGACTGTGAATGAGGATGGTAGATCTCACCTATAAAGTAGGGATCTCAGAACATGATTTGACAATTCGAGATATCCTCATATTAACATTATCTTGCAGTTTTTGATGAGAGAATCATTCATTTGATTCATAATTAGAGAAAACGTACATTCTATTAGTCTCAAAAATCATTGAAAAACTAATCTTGTTAACTGTAGATTGTACCTGTGCACTACTCGGTGTTGTGGAATATCTCACATCATATTTTTTCTTCCCCTTTTTCACACATGTTGTTGCCGTTCACGGATAAGCTTTTTTATCTTTATTTTTTGTATTAATTAGTTTTGGAAATGAAAACTAAATTATTTTGTTTTTTCTAGTTTAATTTAAGTATTTGAGGTTACAAAAATATCAAGTTGTATCGAAATTAGTTGGGTTTGTGCTTGTTTCTTCAGCTCGACTTTTATTTCATGCTTTCTCTTGTTGTGCTTGCTTCTTTGCCTGCCGCTTCATAAATGTACCGGGTTTAGCCTTTTCGGTTATTAGAGCATCCCATCCATCATCCATTCTCCATTCTTGGAGGAGAATGGAGAAAAATGGTTCCTCCATCCATGGAGAAACCATTCTTCATGGAGAGTAGAAGATATTCATTCTTTTAAACGAATGAAGTGGAGAATGAAAATCGTGGGTCCCTATAATAAAAATATTAATATTAAAATAAATTAAAGTGACGTGTAAATGAATGAATGGAGTAATAAAATGTGTTGGGACCCACGAAAGAATAAAAACTTCATTCTTGGATGGAGCAATAATTGGGTCGTGCTTTTTCCTAACGAGCCTCTACTCAATCCTAACGAATTTTTCTAAATTTTTCCAATTATACCCTTATATAAAGTTTACCTTTTACGTTGAGATTCAAGTTCGCTTCTTTTGTCTTACTCCATCAATTTAGATAATCAATCTCTCCCGAATTTGATTATGACTTCTAATCAATTACTGATGATGCACAATCGTTATTTATTTACCAAATTATTTTTTTAATCGTATTATTATTGTTTAATTAATTTTTAGGATTTACATAACATTGAAAAAAAAATTAACAAAAAAAAACAAATAACAAAAAAAAAGGGAAATTTAAATAAATAAAATAATTTAAAAAAAAAAAAAAACTTACGAGAGTGCTCTCTCTCCCTACCCCACCACCAACCACCCCACCCCATCCGCCCACCCCCGACACCGACACCGACTCCCACCCGAACCCCTCCACCAACCACCCCACCCCATCCGCCCACCCCCGACACCGACTCCCACCTGAACCCCACCCATTCCTCCACCGCCTACCACCCAAACACTTCACACCGGCTCCGACCCGACCCCACCAAACTAACCCGCCGCCGACCCTAGCCCCTGTTGACTCGACCTCAGTGCCGGCGACTCGAGCCACCTTAGCCACCAACCCCGAACAGTTTTGATGTTTGTGGTGGTTTATGGGTGGTTGAATTTTGTGATTTATTTAGAGAGAGAAACAAACCCTAATTTTTTGATGGGTGAAATGAGAGGGTTAAAACGGTAAAATGTCGTTAGGATTGAGTAAAGGCTCGTTAGGAAAAAGTAATTTCGTTCTTTTATGATGGAAAAAGTAGGAGAAAAGTAATGAGGTGGATGAGGTAGGTCCATCCAAGAATGAAAAAATCATTCTTGGATGGGGATGCTCTTATTATTCTATTGGGTTCCAATATTAGGAATGTATTGCATATGATCCTATATATACAATCCATATTCAGATTCTTATCTTGTGGGGTACATCCAGATCTGATTCATATCTCCCGAATCTAAAATTCTCAGATCCATAGAATTAGGGCAGGATCAAGGTCTATCCGATATCCTTAATAATAAATAATGTTGTTATTTTTAATATGAAAAAGATTAGTTTTTTATTTTTAACGTTGTTTAAGAAATTATTTTGGAAAAAAAAAACCAATATTATAATGATATTAAATGTTACTCCATACTAAAAGTATCAAAATTAAGTCTCATAAAACTGGAGTATAATAAATAAATTTTAACGGGATATAATTATTGAGGAAAAAATATATTTTAATTTATGATAAAGTCATATCTAAATTTATCATTCTTTTTACTTAAATTTTAATACTCGTACTTTAAGGAAAAATAAATAAATAACGGGTCCGAGAGTAGGATCTGGATCTCGACAATGAGATCCATATCCGGATCCTTTTTCACACAAGGATTATATCCATATCCTTATCCTTAGGATCCAAAACATTCAACTCCATATCCGACCCTTTAGGTATTGGTATTGGATCTCAAAATCTGGACAGGACCCCCGAGATCTATTGTCATCCCTACCTACCGTTGATGGTATAATACGGAGTAATTGTTTATGGGATATGCTAAATCATACCCACCATTTTGCTATTTCATAACCACTTTTCCCAAAAGACCCCTTTCATTTTTTCCCTCAATCAATTTTTCCCCTTTTTCTTTCTTTTGATCTCCTTCTCCATAGTGCAAACCACCGCCATAACCGCACCTCAACGACTCGCAACTACACTCCCTACCGCCTCCCCGATCGTCCTCCTGAACATCAGTAAAACAACCGGCGACCACCAGTCGACACCCACGGCCACACCAGGTAGACCAACTGCAGTATCAACGACTCTCGTTCGTCGGTTACTCGAGTTGGCCATCCGTAGCATAGCAGGGCAATGCAAAGCATGGACCCAATCAGTTGTACTTTCTGGGGATATGAAGAAAATGAAGAACATAGATAATTGTTACTTGGCTCTTGTTTAGTTGACATGAAAAATCAATTACGGTACTTTGTTTCTCCTTTTTTTAAATTTTTTTTTAGAATTTGGTATTTAGTCTTGATTAGAAAATAAAATAATTGGTTTCAAAAAGAAAATAAATTAATCAAAATTATTTATTTCAAATGCGAATTATGATTCATAATCGTAAAATTAATGAATAATTTAGTTAGGATTTGAAGGAAAGAGGGAGATTTTTGTTAGGTTTGGAATTGGAAAAGATGACATTTTTCCATTCTTATTATAATAACACAAATTCTTGGGAGACGGTCTCTCAATAACTTATCACTCTATGTCTTATTCGGACCTTTAAATGACAACTTTGTTTTGTACCTGTTTTTATAAGAAGTGTACCCTCTTTATATTTGTATACTCTTTTATGTTAATCGTACCTACTTCTATTGGGTTTGGTATCAGCGTTACTTCCATTTGTACTTAGTGTCCCAATAAAGTTAATGAGAGACCGTCTCTCAGAAGATCTACTCTTATAATAAAGGATATTGGGTATGAATTAGTAAATGTTGGTATGATTTAACAACCACGTTGTTTATTTACATTTATTTAAGCACCTGTTAAACAACAAGCATGGGTGTGTTTGCACTTTGCAATGCATTGCTGAAGAATCCGAGCGACCATATAAACAGTTGTGATGAAGAAAGCATAGCAAAAACTATACGGAGTACTTAAAAATTTCAAATAATTAATTATCAAGTATCCAAAAACATATACCCGCGTTCCATTTGATTCGATATATTTGTTTTATGTACGTATGTCAGTGCTCTTTTTTTTCTTTTGTCCATGGCTTTAGTTCCGTATTATTAAAAATTATAAAAATTTGATATTCATAATGTACTCGATTAGACGATTTAAACAAGATCTCACTTGACTAGCTTTTCTTTTATATATTAGAATTTATATTGAAAGTTCTCCACATTGATGAATAGTTCCAAAAAGATGAATGTATGGAATCAAATGGAACGAAGAGAGTATACTTTAGAATTGTATAAACTTGTCCGTTGATTAAACTGTTGCCTGTTGTTTTCATTTTAAAATGCATACATACGTATGAACTATCAATCTGCTAATTAAATCTGCTTATGCCAATATCAATCCACCGTTTACTTACCAGGAATACAGGATCTGTATTTCATTAGTACTCGTATTATTATTAGGATTGTATTTCATTGTTGAAAGAAAGATGAAGCATCAAATTTTCACTAACCTACTTTGCTCTGATCTGCTTCCCATCGACAACGTAACCGAAAGTATCCCATTGCTATTCCTCCTATCCTATTTTTGGTTAATTCTCAAATGAAAAAGTGTAATTCAGCTAATAAATTCGAGGATGTATTTACCCAAGTCATCATCGATCTTTTTAACTTGTCCTATATTTAATGGGTAATTTTGCTGAATAATTACATCAAATGGTTGTACAAATTTACTTCGCGCATCATCACCTTCTTTGATCTACCACCAATTCACCACCCTCGGCCTCTTTCGTCATGGCTACCCAGAATTCGAGCTACTACCATATTTACATTCCATTATCTCTTTATTTGATTTTTAAATGTACTGTCAAACTAAAAGTTTAGCCAAAGGGGAGTTGAAGTTGTAAAATGGAGTATGAGGTCCGATTAGATTATGACACATGCTTTTATTTATAGGTAAAATTAAGTAAATCGTTGACGAAGAATGGTTTGTTAGAGTTTTAATAATAATAATAATAATAATAATAATAATAATAATGACGATGATACAATTTTTTTTATTTTAAAACTATCTATCCATCTTCGTGTATTACCGGGGGAATGTTCAGGCACCAATTTTGACGACAAGCAGCAGTTTGACTTTGGGAGGGGTCACGAGTCAGGCCTGCCCACTGCCGAAAGGTCGAGAAAGTTGGTGACCTGATGACAAGAGAGGCGGTGAACGGCGGCAAGGATTAATCATATTATTTTGGCGTAGGCCATAACCCATGCATCTCTAAAGGCAGGAGGATGCCACAAATGAAAAGGCAAAAAAACGTTCCTTTCGACATACTCACTCACTCACGATTGGTAAAATGATTTTAAGCCATAAATCGTGCATTTCTTTACTTAACTTTTAATAACTAGGCCTTTTATATATTTGCCTCGCTCAACTCACTCACTCATTCACTTGCCTTCCATCATCAACTTTCACACAACACAATATCCTACAACATCCATACACTCACTCAAACCATGCAAATTGCTTCAATCCAACTTCCCAATATGATTTCCTAACACAATCAATATTTAAATAAATAAATAAATACGAGTATATTTTTTAGTAGAGATTAAATATCTAACAATAACTAGTCTCCCAATAAATATCACGTAGAAATTCTTTCTCAAACAACATACATCAACATTCATTTCTCCAACTAATTGCACCATGAAATCCCACAAGATGTCTGCATATAACACCGCGAAAAGTACAAAGGTAAAGAGCAAGAAGCAGGTCACAGCAGAGGAAAACTCGACAATCATGGCCACGATCTTTACAACACCAAAACACCAAGTTATAAAGATTTATCAGACGACGAGTAAGTCGGAGAAGTTAAGGAGTGAGAGGACCGAGGGAAGTTGCTACGATTTAGGACGTTCAAACTCTGGTGATAATAAGATGGTGAAGAAGTGTTGTAGTTGTAAAGGCGGTAGAGAAGGGCATTACCCTGAAGATCATATGAGTAATGGAGAGTTTAGGAGGACCATAGAGGACTTCATTGCCAAGCAACAAAGGCTCTTAAGGGAAGAGGAAGAAGAAGAAGACGACTTCACGCCATAACCTTTTCGGTCTATAAAGCAAATGGTGTTGAATCTAAATGCCCTGTGTTGACAGTAACTATTACGAAGTACCTCTAAATAAAAACAACAATAATAGGTAATAACCGAAGATAAGGGAAGTTAAATGGGCGGTGGCAACTATTCTGTTCAGTCGATTGTATTGGTCTTCATTAAACCTTTTAAGTGAAATAATTCAACAATTGTTACATGTAGGTATTTTTTCATGTTCAGTGGACTAATACATAGTACTCCTTAATGCAAGTATATAGGAAAACATAACTAAGCTCACCAAATCATAGACGAATGCATATAGCTCGTACCTCAGATAATTTGCAAAGAAAACAAGTCTTAAACTGCCATCTTCATTTCAATTTTCTGGTGTGGATTATAGCCGATAAGCTTGAAATCCGCTGCTTCGAAACAATCTATATTCTTCTTCTCAGAATTGATCTCCAAAACCTATTTTTTTAAAGAATTAGAAATTCAACTCGAATTAACAGAGATGAGATGAGCTCAATAGCTTTTGATTCTACTTACAGGAAAAGGCCTAGGCTGATTCCTTAGCTGTTCTTGAAGAGGCTCGATATGATTGCGATAAACATGAGCATCTCCAATGTCATGTATGAAATCCCCAGGAAGAAGATCTGCAGTAATTTGTATACATTCAATAATATAAGTAATAAAAAATGTAGCGTAGAGAGTGGAAGCGAACTCTACAAGAGTAATGTAATGCACAAGGATTCATCCATCCATTGCCTATCTTTAATGATACAACATCATAGCCTTAGTCCCAAAAAGATTTGGGGTCGGCTAACATGAACCATTCGCCGAAAGCCCACCTTTTACGATACAACAACATACTGAGTAATTCATTTGCATCAAAAGCTCCCACATAGGGAAAGGTAAGGAGGGTTAATGTCGTTTGGTGTGAACGGAGCCAGAACGACAGAATTGATGATCACACAATTCTAACTCAGGTGATGAAACCACCATCCCACATATGCACTAAGAGGGTTGAATGTGCACATCTTTACAACTGTGTTCAGAGCAAAAAGTGACCATTGCGGAATAGTACACTACAACAGTGCGTAGATATTTGCATAGCCTGATTACTACTTTACATCAAAGTAAAGAATTAAGAGTCACTTTAAAAAAAGTCCATAGTATCCCAAAAATGAGATTAGAAACCAAGCTACGGATACAAATTATACAGCCACAGGCCACAGTCAAGTGAGCTTCAGGGAAAACAAACAGAAAAGACGTACTAAAATCTGACTTACCGCAAACATGAGCGATCATGCATGTTAAAAGAGCATAAGATGCAATGTTAAAGGGCACCCCCAGGCCCATATCTGCTGATCGTTGATACATCAGACAAGATAGTTCTCCGTTTGCTACATAGAACTGATAAAGGTGAACCCACAATGTGTCAGTACAATTTTTCAGAGAACGAAAAAATTAACTAAGTAGTGGCAGAAAAAAAGGTAAGTGAACTAACCTGAGAAAACATGTGGCATGGAGGTAATGCCATCAATTTCAGGTCAGCAGGATTCCATGCAGAGAGAATGATACGCCTGTCATCTGGGTTATTCTTAATCTTGTAGATAACATCTGATAACTGATCAAATCCTTGGCCAGTATAGTCCGCATGCATGTCCGTATATCTGCAGAAGTAATAGAATTAATAAAGATTTCAAAACGGGCACTGGCGGACCTTTACCATGGATGACAGTGTCCTCGGATAGAGGAAAAGTACATTTTTTTCAGCATCCTGCTCAAATTTAGTAGCAGAAGAGGTTTAAAAGTGTATTAACTTTTCCAGAACAGTTGGTTTAAAAACATTTTCAGCCGGATAGGCTAGAGTGTGTTTGCATCACGGTGTTTGATTAAAATATATGTATTGGGTAATGTACTGACTCTTAAGTCGTATTGTGTATCCATATTAAATTAGACAATCGTGAGCCATAAGCCCCTAACATGCTTAGATAGCTACATAAAAGTCAACCTGGCTCCAAAATGCCGCCACTGGAATCCATAAACGGGCCCCAAGTCACCTTCTTCTCGATTTGTCAGCCCAAGACTATTTCAGGTAAAGAAATGTGTTAGACAATTATGCTGGAAGAAACTCCTATCAGCATTCAAAAGAAAAGTTTTTGTTGACACGTGTTATAACCTATCTAGAAAAGTTCTTGATGCATTGTCATCCCATATGTGTACGCCTTTCTCCTGTAAAACCTGAAATTTTGACACCTCTAATTACAGCCCAAATTTGAATAAACTGCTTGATTGATTTCAAGGAAATCTTATCAAATAAGATAACAGGTGCACATTAGTACAGGAAAGGGGCAAAATTAGTAAATAGCCGGCACATGTGACTGCCAATGTGACATTGCAATTAGCTTAACTCACAAAGTACTTCAAGAAAAGGGGAAAACACTGTCAAATAGACGTAGACGGTAATTAAAAAAATGAAAGATGGTATGTAGTATATTTTAAATTTTTCGTGCTACTGCTTGAAGATAAATCCAAATGTTCTTAAAAGAGCTCACATGATTGCCCACTGTAAAGCATTCTCATTCGCAATAAACATCAGCGTGCAGAGAAATAAAACACAGCTAAAACAGCTTTTGAAGATAGGAAGCAAACACTTGCATTAGTTATCATACCTTTGCATTAGTTGAACCACTGATGAACCACAACAGCTCCTCTACGACACCACGCCAAAACACTCGCTGTAGTAAAAGAGAAAATGGTATATGTGAGCCCTAAATGAAAAAAGGTTGAAGGAAATTATAGAATTCCACATCTGAAGTCACAGATGTAGATCATATAAACAATAAAAAAATGATTGAACTGAATAGAATATGTATAGTCAAGCAACCCACATTAGAAACATAAAGTTCAGAGACAATTTTGCCAGATATAAATACCTTGGTCGTAAGAAGCGGAAAAGATTTGCGCAAGTTGAACCGCATCTGTGAGCCAAAATCATACCATCAATCAACAACTAAAAAGTTTCACAATAACAATACGCTTTTAAAACTATACGGCTTGTTCGCAAACCTGGCAACCAAATTTCGATAAGGTGCCAGTCCCTGTCCTGTCATTCTTAAGATTGCCACTTGAAATTATCTCTTGAATAAGCCGCAAGTACATAAACTCTCCATGTCTTTCAAATACAATTTGAGGTAACAAAGAGAACTCGCGTACTTCAAACTTGCTAGAACAGGACTTGCTACCATTGACTATTGTACCATTTTCAGACGTATCTTTCCTAACACGAACATACGTAACAAAAGAGAATTTTATCCCATTCTCAACCAAAGGCAATGATGAATACCAGGGCTGAAACAAAGATGAATCCACAGATGGTATAAATGTGTCACATTCTATGCTGGTCTCAATCTCTGTGACGTGAATTGCATCACAAGCGGGTGCATTAAGCGTTTCCCTATACAGAAAAAAGGCATTATTAAAATATTGAAATTTGAACAGTTCAACTCAATGTACTCATTTTCACTGGTGCCAAGGAATCACTATTCTTCGGGACATGATGTCAGAAAGCAAAATGGTTCACTACACTCTCTATAATCAAATATTTGAACAGTCCATGTATTACACAATTTAATTTTCATCATGCACCATTCAGAGACAAGCCTCTGTGTGTTTTCCAAAGAGGTAAAGTTGTGCACATCTGATCCCCACCATCAAGGCATTAGACAAATCATTATTGTTCTATACAACATAAAAGCACAAAATAAACGTTTGTGTCCATGTGATAAGCCTTGATGTGTCAATTAGTATAATATATGGGAAATCCGTAGCATGTAATCGAAGATTCGACTTATAGATCACAGTAGTAGCCTAGCCATCTGCATAAACCACAGTAAGTAGAGCAGCTCAGAGTCTCATATCTATACCATTTGCTTTACTCTTCTCCTTAAGAGTTAAGACAGAAGATTTATGCCCTAAAAGATTGCTTCTACCCACTATAAACAAACCACTACCTGGAGCTGTGCGACAGTCACAGATGATCCATGACAGGTCACAGGACACTTGAAGATAATTAGCGACGGAGAACCCGCCCTCTCTACCTTGAAGAATGTCTGACATAAGCAAGAGTGTTGGGGTGAAATGGTAAGAGTAAAAAGAAGGGAGAAAATGAGTCCGGGCAATGTAAATATGTAATAGGGTACAGGAACAACATACAACAATTGCCTAATTGTAATACACATAGGAGTACATACATAGAGTAAACTGGGTGGATACGACACAGACTATAAAGTAAGAAGTCTCGAGTTTGAAACGGTCCAATTCCGTAAAAGACAATTAGCGATTGCTTTATACTACAAATGGGTCGTTTCACCATGTTTGTGAGAACTAGTATGGATATAAGACATAAAAAAATCGCCCTTGTGGGCTCCCTTTAAACCAAAAAGCACAATAATAAACCGGAATCTCACCTTAGTATCTGGCCACCTCCAATAACAAATACTCTCTCAACCAAACCACTGTAAGGAACTGCAGCCAACAACTCCATAGCAGATTCCATACTCCCACAAGCCAAAACATTCTCCGAATCCCCAGCCTCAAATTCCTTCGAACGAGTGAGTACGACATTGAGCCTACCAGGCAGAGGACGAAACCTTGGAGGAATACTTTCCCATGTTTTTCTTCCCATAACAACGGCATTCTTCTTTTCCGGGTTCGATGTTTGTAAAGTAAGTTCCTTGAAGAACTTCAAATCAGATGGTAATTTCCATGGCAATTTCCCTTCTTTACCAATACCCATCTCCCGTGTTGCAGCAACAACTACTTGGTAGGTTCTCAGGAAGTGTGTTTCCCCATTCCCACTTCCATTCGAAATGTTTTGGATACCGGAAGCCATTGAAACTTCCTGATTTAATCGCTGAGTTCTATGCAATTGCAAAGCAGCCTGGGCAAGAAATCATCCAAGTGTATGAACAATAAGATAATTCAGTACTCGTATTAGGGGCGGACGCAGGATTTGAGGAGGGGGGGCACTATTAAAAAAAAGCATCGACAATATCTAAAACATAAAAAAAAAAAAAAAATACATAAAAAGATTAAAATTTCATTGTCGTTATTACATACTACTACTATTATATTACATAAAAAATATCATCTAAGAAAAATCTAAAGCCATCCGACAAGGGTTCATATCTTGAAAGCACATCATAACATTGCAAAAAAAATCTCTCTCAATATAAGGGACTAAGCAACCATTCAAAAGTCCATCGCTCATTCTATTTTGCAGATAATTCTTCACATACTTAATAACCCATTTACCTTACTAAATTAATCTGTACCAAATAATCCTAATAATCATCATCAAACTAAAAAAACCATTTTTACATAACCAAATAACCAAAATACGTGATGAAGAACATTAATAATTCCATAAATACAGAAATTAAACTCAAATAAGTGTCTCAAATAATGGCTAAGTAAGTGGGTGATTTAGAGTTTGATAAAATATGAGATAATTAAGCAATTAGAAAACTAGCAACTACAAGTAAACAAATTAATAACAAATCTACAATAGCACAATTATATTTCATAAACAGCCAGCAATGGGAGGCGAGGCGGCGGTAGATAGGTGTGGTGGATTAGGGATTTAGGAGATGTGTTTTGCACTGTACTGTTTACTTCTTACCCTCTTCTCTCTCTGTCCGTTGTAATTAGTTAGGGTTAGATAGAAAGAAGGAGAGCAATTGTTAAGAGCAGATTAAAGGAGGAGTTAGAGGTGATTACCGATCGGAATCCAAAGGAAATGATCGACGACTTGCGTGTTACGATTGACGCAATTTTGCCCTAGATTAGCTTCCAACTGTTGAATTCTTTCAATTAGGAGCCAAATAATTTAGGAATTCAATTTCAAGTGACAGAAAGAGGGAAATTGGGGGGAAACTGTGTGGGAATTCGCGCCAAACCTACGACTATTTTGTCTTACAAATGTCCTCAGTCCTCACACTGCCACTACCTTTGGTGGTAAGCAATAGCCTGATTATTGAGGACTCACTCCCCTTCTCTATGATCAATGAATGGGAAGAAAAGAAAGTGGGGTCACAAACAATAAGAATCACAAAATATAGTACTAAAAAGGAAAGTGGAACATAAATTGTCCAATAAACATGAAACGATTCTAAAGTGATTCTAAAATACTCACAAGCTATAACTCATGTACTCCCTCCGAGTTCCTGTTATTGTCCCACTTTTCTTTTTGGACTGAATTTAATTTTTGTCAACTCGGAGGGAGTATTGAATTAGCAATTGATCACAAACTAATCGATTTCACTAAATGAGAATGTCTCGTACTTTTATCAAGAAATCACAAAACATTTCACTAATCGCAGCTGACAGACATTACATAAGAGCTTGTGCCGTACTCCGTCCATTCCGTATTTTATCATGATGAGATGGTTTAGAAAATCGTTACTCTGAATAAGATACAGTTTTGTAGAGATATGCCTTGCAGAAGAATTTTGTTCATCTGTGAGATCTGCTTGTGTTTGCACTTTGCAGAGACCGTGTATACACGAGATCACAACTTCACAAGTTAATTTTGGGGCTAAATTATCGAATCTGCAACATAACATATCATCCAAGTAATAGCTTTGTCTTAACCACAATCAACAGCTGCTAAATAGTGACATCTTACACTCAAATTTGAACAGAAAGTAAATTATGTCGAAAGACATGAGATGATGAGATGCCAAACTGTGTGTTTTACAGAAGCATGATCGAACCAATAGGTTATGACACAAATCTTCTTGGACTGGAAGTTAGACGATAGAGCGAGCACCCCCATTATTGCTGGCAAAACTCCAGATTAGATTATAGACCGGAGAAGTATCTCATATGGTCATCAAATGTTTCCCCGTGGCGGATCTTCGCAATTGACCCATCTTCCAGAACCTGAGAAAAGTCACATTTCACAAGAATAGTCATCATTAACCAGCCAACAAAATCGACGGTTAATGTTTGGTAAATGAGGGAACACAGAAAGATGACAAAACAGACGGTGGTGAAGAATTCATACCCAGTATTCCGGTGGGCGCATCTTGAGGTTGTAAGTGGAAGCCATGCTCATACAATAAGCACCTGCATCATGAACTACCAGTCCTGTTCCCTGCAACCCCATAAAACAAAAAATAAAAACCACTCAGATGTGAATCTTCTCTTTTAACATCAGGGGAGATACAACACTTCAAGTAGGCTTCAAGCCAACAAAACTTGCATTTGTACCTTGTAGTCCGGGATACAATGTCGTGGATTTTTTGAGGAGTCCGGGATGTTCAAATATACATCCACAGTCTTAAAATGGTGAATTACGGAGTAGTCTTTAGTGCAGACCAGCTAGAGCCTAGGGGTATTTAGGTCCAACAATATCATAAAACATTATAGGGGTGTCAGAGTTTAGGTCAAACAACAACAACAACAACAACAGGGCCTTGGTCCCAAAAAGATTTGGGGTTGGCTGACATGAATCAATATAACGATTTTACAACAAGGCATGTAGAGGTATGAAACGGTCTTATTTAAGCACTTGACAAGAAAATTACACTGGTTGGAGTAGGTAGTGTGCGCTCCTTGCCCAAAAAATCAGCGGATTCGCAGACCGGGCCCACCACATCGAAGGTGGATACTTCAGAATCTGCTGGAACTGGAGAGACTAGCTCTATATGCTGCGAACATCAATAGCAGTGTCATCACTCATCACACCCCAGCAAAATCAGTTGTTGTCTTTAGATCAAAAACACCTGTTATAAATGGAGTCTTACTTGATAAGCATCATAAAGACTTGGACGAATAAGTTCTGCCATGCTTCCATCAATCACAATGAAATTCTTGGTGCCATTAGTCTTGACACCAGTGACCCGATTAACTAGGCAACAAGTGTTTGCAATAAGCGATCTTCCAGGTTCAATAATGAGGTTTAGATCTCGTGATAACACTAGTTCTCGAACCTGCAACAAGCTTACAAGGCCATAATCAAGCAGGGTACTGATTCTATCCTGTTGATGCCTAAAACATCGTATTATGGTTTCAGGAAAAACAACCTTATCAACAATAAATCATATAAAATGTGTAGATAGAGAGTCGGCTATGGTCCTCACCGTGTCAATGAGATCTCTTGGGGTTGGAAGAACAGCGCCTGCATGGTAGTAATCTATTCCCAAGCCACCTCCAATATTCAAGTAGCTGATCTCAAAACCTTGCTCACGAATTTGGTCAATATAGTTCACCATAAGAACAGCTGCATCCCTGAATATATCAACCTGTATACAGGTAAAAATGATGAGGGGAGAATAAATATAATACTAATTATAGATACACAGAGTGAGAAAAGTTTTAGAATCATGAACTTTTCCCTCTGTTTCAATAGATTGATTACAATGTCTCCATTAAATGGGGGTAAGGAGTGATTATGGACTGCCAAACAGAGAACAGAAAAAGCAACAAGTAATCACTCATAGCTTAATGCAACCTAACATCGTTATCTTTGCCAAACTTTATTGAACAGATAAGATACAGATTAGAATCAAAGAATTTGAGTTATATAAAATTTTCATGCTGCAAATGGACATGAAAGACATGAAAATCTAAGTCGAAATTTCAAACACAAGCCTTACTGACCAAAAGCAAGTGCATAAATTTTGCAATACAATATTTCGAAGCATTACCAAGACAAGGCTTCATGTCAATACCTTGGTAATTGTAGACCCAAGATGGCAATGTGCTCCAACCAGCTTCAGCTCATTAGGATGAGCCTTCACAGCATCTAAAAACCACTGTAATTTCTCATTTCTGATTCCAAACTTTGAGTTTTTATTCCCAGTGGCAACATAAGCATGCACCTAGATATGACAAGCAATACTCACATTATTCAACAAAACCATTAATGAGGCACTTGCCCAAATCTAGTAGACTCTTTACATTAATCAATTTTCTGCTCACATGAGCTGAAAACTGAAAAGAGCGAAGAAGACAATATAATAGAAAGAACACTAATTTCCTACCAGAAATGTATTCCTAGGCTATGCTACTTTGATACTCCACATTGGGAATGTGTTGCGTGTCCAATTCTCTAACATCCTGATACGACTTATCACATTGGTGTTTTGACATTTTATTTTAAGCTACAAACTTCAAATTTTCACAAAAATATTCTTGTCCAATATGTGGAGCTAACCCAGAATAACTATCTTAGCACAAGATATAGAGAACATAAAGCAAATATATAGAGAACATAGTAAGTGATGAGTATGAGTGTAAGCTACATGGGTTTTGAAACCATATAGAAACGAGCACAAGGGCATAGCACCACACCTGCGGATCAACATCAGGATTAATCCGAAGCAAGAC
The DNA here is from genome assembly GCA_958450325.1 of Agrostemma githago. NCBI lineage: Eukaryota > Viridiplantae > Streptophyta > Magnoliopsida > Caryophyllales > Caryophyllaceae > Agrostemma > Agrostemma githago. Next base: position 70,243,153 of record OY288242.1, on the reverse strand, counting down.
GTTAACTTTCTTCCCTGAAATTCTTGCAGCTGAAACAATGTTCTCCAGATCAAACTCACTATCAATGTTCACAAAAACGCCACTTTCAGCAGCTAAAACCAAATCGTCCAACAGCTTCCCATTTCCATTGAAGATACATCTGTCCATCAAAATATAAGCTTAGTAAGTTGAAAGCGCTACAAACATTGAGACGCTAATCATGTGTGGAGGCTGTAAGCCAATAATCTCATTTTGATACCTGCGATAGAAAGGCACAATTACCCTACCTCCTTTTAAAACTCATTTGAACAACTTGTGTCTTGCTGTGCTAACTAACCTGATAGATGTAACCTTACCAATACAGATTACGTATTCTTATTGATTTCTTTTACACAATCTCCACACTAGCATAAATTCAAAGTAACACGTGCGATGGTATGTACCAAACACAATCTCTACGCACAAAAATAAAACCATTTTGCAACCAAACAAGTTTCAGACAGTTTCCAAGGCTTACTCCTTAGCAAAATTGACATGATTGCTGGACAAAAACTAGCTCAAACAAACTTTCACTTCACACTCACCCGGTCAGCCTACTAAAACACCGGAAAACTATACCCCATCGTATTATTCACAGAATTAACACTCACTTATGAAAATCACACCACACATGAATCTAGCTAACACTTAATTGTGCCAACCAAAGCATACATATTCATAAAAATGATCACTGAAACACACTGTAAATATGGGGAATCTAGCTAGTAGAAACTAGCAAGGTTACCCCAAACTTGAAAAAAAACATAACAATCCAAAACCAAACTAACTACTGGTTTTGTTTGTGCTGAACAAAATGTAGCATCAACAATAACAAATCTCTTGTCGTTTTCATCATCAAGGAAGACTTGCCATCCCAACCAATTAAGCACGTAAAAACCAAGGATGACTCGCAATTGCAAAACGCTCCATGACTAAGTTACACGGGAATTCTAGTTCTAGATTCGCCCATGTTTGTGAAGAATCAAAGCTAACACTACTTAACTGTGCCAACCAAAGCATACATATTCAAAAAATTTATCACACTGTAAATACAGGGAAGCGAATCGAATCTAGGTAGTAGGATAAAAGAAAGAACTGTATTAAGATACACTAAATAACTACTCGTAATTAATAAGGAATGAGGCTTACTGGGTAGGATCAAATCCAGCAGCTAAAGCAAGCCTAAGCTCATTACCACTAACAAGAACAGCACCACAACCCAAGCTCCTCAAATGCTCCAATATCTTCAAATTATTATTAGCTTTAATGGCGTACCCAATAATAGGTGATTTCAACCCAAGTAAAGCATCTTTGTAAGCCTCAACATTCCTGGTAATCTGGGGTTTACTATACAGGTAAAAGGGTCTCTTTTCAACACTCTCCATAACATCACCCACCTTAATCCCCTCGCAATACAAGTACCCGTCATCCTTCTTTGTGAAACAATGGTTGAAATTATTATTATTATTATTATTATTAGGGTTGTCTGATGTTGTTTTCTGGGCTTCTAAAGTTGAAAGAACAGCTTTTAGGGTTAAATTGGAATTTGGGGATAGTTTGTAGGGTTTGGAAGGGAAGGAGATGAAGGGGTGTTTTGGAAGAAACGGGGTTTTGGGGAAATGGGTTTTAGGGTTTAAGGCTGTGGGTTGAGAGAGAAGGTGTGTAGCCGCCATTGTTGCAGGAATTTGAGGTCAAGGAGATAGGTCACTTAAGAACAGTGTGCAGTTCTGCACTGCGCACTCCAAAGCTTTATATGCTGTGAAAAGTATTGTTTTGTGGTTGATGGGTATCGAACTCCGGATCTCGGATAGTTCAATTTTTTTTTTTTAAGTAAAAACAAAGAGTCCCCCAAGCCCCCAAAAAAATCATCTAATTCTATGGACTGTCATCTACCAATTCCGGTAGTGGTAAGCCCAATTGTTAGTATTAATATCAATTTTATTTTATTTTAGATTACAAAACAACTCTTGTCTCTCTAATTGAGAGTTTTGTTCTATGTTTTTGGTGGATTTGTTCTCTCCATTGGAGAGGTACAAGAACTATGTGCAAGATCATGAGAGCCGTGAAATTTCTACCTATGGTGCCACAATTGAGGTCAGATTTTGGTCTACTATTTGTCAAAATAGAGAAAGTTCATTCTTTTGAAGACTTTATCATCATATCAATAGATTCCTTCGCGAAAGGCTTTGTCAATAAACAACGATATATTGAAGGCGATGCAGAAGCGTGTTATTCTAATAACGATCTTTGTCTCAGAAAGAATGATCTTTATTTATTTATTACAAATTTGTATTCCGTTCAATTTGATATCATTTTTAGATATCGTATAGCCTATTATTAATGAAATTGATCTTCAATTAAAAAAAAGTAAAAATAAAGAGTCCCAGATCAGGAGGGGTTGGTTGCAAGATGGGGTTCAAGCTCACTTCATGACATATGCTCGAGTAATTAACATCTACGGAGTAATTCACAAATGAAGCGGAAAATTCGAGCATAAGTTTGTTATCCACAGTACGTAATTAACCATTAACATAAGCCGTATAAATTATAATCCACATGTTTATGCCAAGTGCTTCCTTTAATAAATTGGATGCTCGTATATTTTATTTGGCTTTTTTCTGCTCTTCATAAAGGTAAAATGAGCATATAAGAGGAAACTAGACTTTTGAGCCAAGCTATTTTTTTTTTTTTTTTTTTTAATTTGAACGGTTATTTTGGTTATGAAAGAAAAAAAAGTATTGGAGAGTATTATTAGAGAATAGATATTATGATATTGAGATAATAAAATAAGATTAGAAAATACTCCTATAATATAAAAATATTGCTTGGTAATTCATAATCTTCTTGATGATATATAGAGAGATCAAGGGAGTTACTAACTTCTTGGAAGTCTTTTAGTGTTGATCTTGGCCTTCCATCCATCTTAAAATGGATGGATGAGCTTCAATTTAAAAAAGGGGGTCACCCAAATCAATCACTCTCGTTACTTCTCTCCTCTATTCTCCCACCTATTATCCTTTCTAATCCCTCATTTTGAATTCATTTCCTCAACCACACTCACATTCCATCTAACAATAAAAATCTCTCTATAACAAAATCCCATCAAATAAGCTCCATTAATAACTCCGACCATACTCCGTCAACAATTCCGATTTTAACAGAGCATACTCCGTCAGTAACTTCGATTATTATACCAATGTATGTTTATGCATATTTGATCATCTTCATCTTCATGCTTCTTTTATTTTTCGTACCTTTATTTTTCATAACTTCGATCATCTTCATCTTCATTTTCATGCTTCTTTTATTATCCACAAAAAAAAGAACAATTTCATCTTCAAGATGAAGTTTGAAGATGAAGTTGTTTTTTTTGTGGGATGAATGAAGCTTGAAGATGAAGATGAAAATGAAGATGAACAAGTCATTTAGTGCGTAATGTTCTTGCAGAATTGCAAGATCACACACTTTCAGTTGTATAGTCACACTCATTATGTTGTAGAATCACGCAGTCGTACACTCATTGTAGTCACATATTCAGTTGTACAGTCACACTCATTATGTTGTATAGTCACACTTGTTATATTGTAGAATCACGCAGCTGTAGAATACCTTGGGATTAAGGTATCATGCGTTTAATCATCTTCATCTTCATCTTCATGCTTGTTTTATTTTTCATACCTTTTTTTTTGGTATTTATAAAATTATTCATCTTCATTATAAAAAAAAATGAAGTTTGAATATGGATGAATAATGGAGGTTGAATATTTAATGAATGTTTAGATATTTTCCCTTTTTTAAAGTCACGGTTGTCCATTCATTATTCACAAAAAAATGAAGGTTGAATATGGATGAATGAAAGTTGAATATTTAATGAATGTTTAAATAATTTGTTCTGATTCGTAGGTATAATCATCTTTTTAATTATGAATGTGACTTTGCTAATGATGATTGAACTATAATTAACTGTATGACTTTTATTTTCCATTTAACGGTTTCAGTTTTGTAGTCACACACTTTAGGTTGTATAGTCAAACAGTTGATGTTGTATAGTCACACTCATTATATTGTAGAATCACACAAATTCTTGATTAGTGTGTAATCATCTTTGCTAATGATGATTGAAGTATAAATATAATCTAGTTGTATAGTCACAGAGATTAGGTTGTATAGTCACACAGTTGAACTTGTATAGTTGTAGACACCCACATTTTGACCGCCAGGTGTCTATAACAGTTTCAAAAAAACACCCGATGATGATCGGACACAAACATGACTTAATACACTCGATTTTCGGACTCAGAATCAATATTAGTTGGCACGAGCTTTTAGCGGAGTAAAAATCTCACAAAATAGGCCTCAAATCCAGGCCCAGTGGGTCGTTTCCAGTCAAATGAGACTAATTTGGGTCAAAACCGACACCAAGGGCAAAACCATCTTTTAGCAATCGGGTAAAACCCCGGTCAAAGACGTTTCCAAGACATAAAAATCTGTCACGCCACTTCAAAAATCTGACTCGAAGTCAAATACTACACAAATATCAGCTACAAAGTAGGAATCCTTTCCTATCCAAAGTCGGAATCCTACTCCATCTAAACCGGGTGTTTCTTCCCATGCAAGTAACCTTTTCCTATCCAAAGACGGAATCCCACTTCATCTCAACCGGTTGTTTTTTTCCTTTGCAAGATATCAATCTCCTATCCCAAGTCGGTATTTCATCCTATAAATACCCCACCCTTGCACACACAATTCACACACACAATTCCCGACATCAATTACAACATCAACACAACAATTCCAATCCCGACACACAAATTACAACCCGGAATTCCAGCAATACTAGGCATATTATATTCCAATCTTTCCTCTAGAAATCCTATAGGATTCCCGACCATTCACAACCCAAAATTCTAGGCAATTTTAGGCAAACCGTATACAAACCCGAGAGCAAAACTCGCCAAATCACTAACCATTCACACCATAACTCACCTATATACATCTTAACGCTCCCGCGCCTAGGCCGCTACTACGAGTCTGTTTTCGAGATAATCAAGCATGTAGGTTGAGGGTGTCCCAAATCCCGATTTCTCTCTTCTTCTCTTTCCTTTCTCACGTTTTTTTTGTCTTCTCTCGTCCGTCGTCATCAGTTCGTCTTTCTTTTATGGGTCATCGTCACATCCTTTTCTAAATATCGATACTACAATTTTCCTATACAAAACAAACGTTCTTAAAATGCGATATCGACTCTCTAGTCGAATATCGTATCTAAAAGAACCAAATTAATCTCATTGATGCTAAAAAAATCGTCACATGGTCTTAAAAACTAAGCACGACGATTTTAACGCGGAGAGAATTAACATTATTTTTCTTAATTTGATTTTCGAAACGATTTACGAAACCTTTTCTTTTCCTTTTCTAAAAAATCATTCCGAATATTTGATATCGATTTCATAATCGAACATCGAATATAACGAATATCGAAAACTTAAGTCGAGTATAAATTATATTATATTTATACGCGATTTAACGAAATTATCAATTTTCGAAAAAGGGCCCCGAGAAACAGGCAACCATGCGAGTCGCGCCCCACCCGCGCGGGTCGCGTAGCCCCCTGAAATCCGAAACATAAAAAATGATCCCGTCTTATTTTCAAAACATCTTTTCTTTTCTTAATAAAACAGCTAGCTTTTCGGTATATTTCAGGTCTCGACAAATCTTTTCAAAATCATGTATTTCATTATATTTACATCTTTTATTCAATTCTCAAATTGTTACTAACCCGTTTGTTCATGTTTTCAGCAAGTTATTTTATTGTTTGTTTTATTATACTAAAACGAACTTCGCATGCTAAAACAACTTTGACGTTAAGTTTAGATGCATTAAATCGACTTAACAACTCGTTTAAATTCTCGCATGTTTAGGGAAAACAATGTTTGCATATCATTCATCGTATTACTAACGCGCGTATTTTAAAATCAAACGATATCTTAGTAGAGGCCGCTAATGTGCGGGCGGGGTTGGGTGTTCTTTGTGAACTTCCCAACACGTACCCTCACCCCTTACTCAGAACCTCGATTTCCAGATGCCCGAAACCGTTGGCGCACGAGAGTCATTCAATACACGGTATGCGATAATATCGGTATCGGTATCAAATGCTAAGGGACGAACCCAATAAACTCTGACATCCGAATGGGCCATACTTTGTGCGTGACCCACTAAGATATAGAGTGGGTTCGAACGGGCCCGAACTCCCACAAAGTTCGGTGGCGACTCCAACTTTGATTTAAATTTCAATTCGACCCATCTCATTTGGAGATTCATTCGCCTCTCCAAACCCGCGCGTGGCCGCGTTGGGGTGGACCTATGTCATGTCCACAATTTGGCGACTCAGCTGGAGATTCCTGATGTACCACTAGTCATCGGGGTTCCTAGGTGAGACTCAAAAAGAAATCGTTCGATTAGTAATGTACGCGTTTTAGTTCAATGGTTCATGCATAACCCAAATCTTTCCCGGGCCGGTTACTTGTGACCGACGTCCCACTATACCACGGTGCATTCCTAAATGGGTGCACTAAAGACTTCGGTGGCGGAACTCGCATGGGTCTTACGGCATGTTCTAAGTCCAATTCGGCTTAGGAAGTCCGTCCTGATTTGCGAGAAAGCCATCGTTGTTGGTATAGACCCTATTTCGACAGACCGAGACTTAGACTAGGAGCATACATGGTGTCATTATACTGTTTCCGTGACTACGTGCTACTTGATTTACATGTCATCTTTTTTCAAAAACCATTATTTCAAAAATACATCTTTCCAAAATATCAAATTTTGAAAAACCCGAAATATCGTCCGTTTCGGGACCCGTCTTTTCCAAAATATTCAATTTTCAAAAAATTGGAATGCTACCGAAAATTAGACTTAAGATTTGACTCAAAACTAGCCTATTTTCTAGCCGGCATGCTGCCCATTTCAAAATTCGAATTTCCGATCCACCATTCGATTTTCGAATTTTCAAAATTCAATTTCGATTTTCCAATCTTCGAGATGTCGTTTTCGATTTTCAAATCTTCTGGATCTCATCTTCAATTTTCAAATTGTCGGAAATTCTTTTTTCGATTTTCAAATTTTCAAATATTCAACTTTTTAAAAACCGGTCCTATTGGCCCACGTCCAATTTCAGGCCTATCTTCTCAATTTTCAAAATTCAATCATTTTTCAAAACCCTTTTTGTCCTTTGATCTACCGTAATTCGTGTGTCGGGTCTTTTCATAGGTCGTCGAAGGTCTATAGCGTCGAAACTCCGCCGATCCTATATCACGGGTTTCCTCCCTATCCCACAGTCCGCCTTATTTGTCTAGGCACAGCCCACCTGCGTAGGACATACTCCTACAAAGGAAGGCCCGTTTACACACTCGAATCCAAAATTCTGGGGAATATCTCATGTGGACCTTCCTACGAACAGGCCTCGGCCCACCTGCCGAATCCTAAGGGAGGCCCACCACCCACGAGTCACCCGTCTAGGTGTCCTTTCCGAGTCATTTCCTTTTCAGGCTTTTCCTCACTCGGGGGCTACCCTCCAGCAGAGCAATCAATCACGGTTGCTCTAAGGGTACCCTATGTCCATCCTACACCGGCGTCCTCATGCTGCCTTCTTCGAGTCGTACCTATGCTACGAACACTCGAGTCACCTAGGGTTAGGTCACCATGGTTGGTCCAAGCACGTGGCACGATCGAATACGGTCGCCCCATTTTTAGATCCACCCTTCTGCAACTCGAGTCTAATTCGCGGTCGTTACTTTGTCTAGGTCAACGTCTGGGTTTCCTGATCCAAAATTTTTAGTCATTCCCGTCTCCCCGGGCCGTGTCTAGTTTGACTCCCCCTCTTGCAGTTGCGCAAAACAGAGCTTAGGCGAGTCGTGGCACCTGTCGTTTTATCCAATCAAAGACCTTACCAAAAAGAAACAACCAACCAAGAATCCGAAAGTCCGGATTCGATTCGAGTCTAAGTTTGAGTCCGAGTCTAGGATATCCTACATCCTCATTTCCAAATCAGAGTCAGAGTCATTTGCATTCTGTCCTCTTTTCAAAATTCAATAAAATCAGCTCTTTTCAATCTCTCATATATGCTTTCCTTATGTGTTTTCGAGAACATGATGAACACCATCATACACTGTGAGCACATGCACGTGACTATTATAGGCACATCTATAATGACTGCAAGAAATCGGGACCCGTGTTTTCCTTTACCTGTTCCATGTCTGACATAGAAATCCACATAACTACCCCTAGCAGGAGCGGTATCGAATCTTATGACAAATCTAGGTAGTCTCCTAGTTTGGGTTCAAGACGGGAGGCAAGCCCATTTCCCACAATAAACACCCCCAATAAGATCGACCAAACCCTACCTTAGGTGTTAGTCTGACCAACAGGAAAAAAAGAAAAAAAAAGGCTGGACAAAAATCAAAAGTCCAAGAAAAAAAAGAGCAAAAGGCCAAAACAAAAAAGCAGACCATCATAAAAAAAAGGCATCCATGACCAAGGTTAAACGGTCAATCCGAGTGAAGAATCCCAAAACCGGGACCAAGAGGTCAGCCAAAAAATATTCAAAAACCCATGACCGTAGTGAAAACGGTCAATTATCAATACTCATACCATCAAAAAAGGGGAAAAACAATCAAGTTGGTCAAACACCACATCTAGCCTTCCCACATTACAACCCTCAAGATCTTCTCGAGACCTAGGCTAGAGACAACCCAGAATTTTGAGGATTCAAGCTCCATAGGATACCCCAACCTTTAGGGCCAGACATGGAAACCAGATCCCGCATTATCAAACCTGCCCGATCGAAGTTCGAGTCATTTTTACTTGACTTCCCCCTTTCCTACCACATTACAATACCTTACCCTCGAAGCCTTAGCTCCACAAAATCGAGCTCCAGATTTCAAAACATCAAAGCCACTTACGACCTAGCACCACATTTCCAAAAACATCCAAACCAGTTACCAGCCCCAAACACGAGAACTCCACCTGCGGTCGGCATAGAACATGCCCAAATAGTTCACACCACCTCTGGGGGCTACCCCGGGAATGCTCACAGACACATGATCAACATCCTAACTATTCTAGCCCTTTGATCAAGACATCATTGGGAATGCACCTAGCCTACACTATCACTATGGCTAGTTACACACAAAGCTCTAATAAACTAGGCACCATAATATTTTTTTTTCAATCACTGAACTACGGCTCGGTTTGATTTCACTACACGTGAATACATAGACGGCCTTTCAACAGAGGCACGACCACCCACATTGACACAAATTCAAAAAGCACCATCATTCTGGTCACGACACTGTCATGTTCTCAACAGTTCGCTTTGTCGTTCTGGGAGCTTCTCCTAGGCAGAAGTTCTCCATCCACTCACATAATCCAAATACTTTTAAAATCTAGCCACCTTTCTACAGTGTGTCCTGGTACTCGGCTCAGTTGAAGACAAGAATCTGTCAGGGACTCGAAGTGACACCCACCTTGAGAACATACCCCAAAACCAAAAAAGATCCAAAAGAACAGCAGTCTGCAGCATTGCTACTACTGAGTCCTCTCATTACAGAGTACATATCTTTACCATTCCGAGTATTCGACCGTGTCACCGCTCGCCTAGGATACAGAATAGCGCAACCTAAGAGTCTTGTCTTTCTTAGGTGGCCCATCCCCTTAATGAGTCACGATCCAACCTTTCGAGAGTCCAAGTCTTGTTTGTCAACTCGTCTTGTCGCGTCAAGAGTCAAGTCTGTCGGTAGGCCTCACTCTTCAAATTCTTGCTTTGAAAATTTGCAAAACTTAGCCATTTGAGAAAATCCTTTTCGACAAGGTCAAATTTCAGTCTATTTAAACTGCAAATTTCTTTTCTACCTCTTTCCATTTTGAAAACCTATCTCCTAACACGTGAGTTGCTTTCAGGACTTCGATTTCAAAATGAATCAAAAATCATTTTCTCCAGCGCAAGTCGGTCTATAGATGCTAACTGCATTTCCTGTATGCTATTTTGTTATCTGCTATATTTGCTATTTCTGCCTATATATCTAACATTTCAGGTACCAGCTTGTGCTTCCCAAAGGAACATCAAGTTTTTACTTCCCTAGCGTGAGTCGGTGTTTTGCCTAAATGAATGTTACATACAAATTGGTATGTGTCGGCATCGTACAGGTACACCCAGACTCGAGAAGGAAGTCTCCTCGCAAGAATACCCCAGGCAACATTTCCACTAAAGAATCGGGATATGTCTGCAAACGGACACACCCATAGCTTCCTATGCAAGCTCCCGCGTAATTCTGAATCGGGATATGTCTGCAAACGGACACACCCATAGCTTCCTATGCAAGCTCCCGTGTAATTCTAATTCGAGATGTGTCTGCAAACGGACACACCCATAGCCTCCTATGCAAGCTCCCGCGCAGCTCCAAGATGGGATGTGTCTGCAAACGGGCACACCCAAGGCTTCTTAGGCAAGTCCCCACAGAGCTATTAGCATCAACCCAGGTATGATTTCTGTCTTATGGCTGGCGAGCCCTTTTACGCAAGTCTAATGGACTATAAACGACCCGATCGGAAGTCTGCCAGGTCTTAATCTTTGATTGGCCTGGTAGCTACTCTTACTTTCGCCTTGTCCAAGCCTCAGTCAGAGTGGGGGCTCTGTAGACACCCACTTTTTGACCGCCAGATGTCTATAACAGTTTCCAAAAAACACCCGATGATGATCGGACGCAAACATGACTTAATACACTCGATTTTTGGACTCGGAATCAATAGTAGTTGGCACGAGCTTTTAGCGGAGTAAAAATCTCACAAAACAGACCTCAAATCCAGGCCCAGTGGGTCGTTTCCAGTCAAATGAGACTAATTTGGGTCAAAACCGACACCAAGGGCAAAACCATCGTTTAGCAACCGGGTCAAACCCCGGTCAAAGACGTTTCCGAGACATAAAAATCTGTCACGCCACTTCAAAAATCTGACTCGAAGTCAAATACTACACAAATATCAGCTACAAAGTAGGAATCCTTTTCTATCCAAAGTCGGAATCCTACTCCATCTAAACCGGGTGTTTCTTCCCATGCAAGTAACCTTTTCCTATCCAAAGACGGAATCCCACTCCATCTCAACCGGTTGTTTTCTTCCTTTGCAAGATATCAATCTCTTATCCCTAGTCGGTATTTCATCCTATAAATACCCCACCCTTGCACACACAATTCCCGACATCAATTACAACATCAACACAACAATTCCGATCCCGACACACAAATTACAACCCGGAATTCCAGCAATACTAGGCATATTATATTCCAATCTTTCCTCTAGAAATCCTATAGGATTCCCGACCATTTACAACTCAAAATTCTAGGCAATTTTAGGCAAACCGTATACAAACCCGAGAGCAAAACTCCCCAAATCACTAACCATACACACCATAACTCACCTATATACATATTAACGCTCCCGCGCCTAGGCCGCTACTACGAGTCTGTTTTCGAGATAATGAAGCATGTAGGTTGAGGGTGTCCCAAATCCCGATTTCTCTCTTCTTCTCTTTCCTTTCTCATGTTTTGTTTGTCTTCTCTCGTCCGTCGTCATCAGTTCGTCTTTCTTTTATGGGTCATCGTCACGTGCTTTTCTAAATATCGATACTACAATTTTCCTATACAAAACAAACGTTCTTAAAATGCGATATCGACTCTCTAGTCGAATATCGTATCTAAAAGAACCAAATTAATCTCATTGATGCTAAAAAAATCGTCACATGGTCTTAAAACTAAGCACGACGATTTTAACGCGGAGAGAATTAACATTATTTTTTTTAATTCGATTTTCGAAACGATTTACAAAACCTTTTCTTTTCTTTTTCTAAAAAATTATTCCGAATATTTGATATCGATTTCATAATCGAATATCGAATATAACGAATATCAAAAACTTAAGTCGAGTATAAATTATATTATATTTATACGCGATTTAACGAAATTATCAATTTTCGAAAAAGGGCCCCGAGAAACAGGCAACCATGCGAGTCGTACGAGTTCCGTGCGAGTCGCATGGTCACGCGAGTCGCGCCCCACCCGCGCGGGTCGCGTAGCCCCCTGAAATCCGAAACATAAAAAATGATCCCGTCTTATTTTCAAAACATCTTTTCTTTTCTTAATAAAACAGCTAGCTTTTCGGTATATTTTAGGTCTCGACAAATCTTTTCAAAATCATGTATTTCATTATATTTACATCTTTTATTCAATTCTCAAATCGTTACTAACCGGTTTGTTCATGTTTTCAGCAAGTTATTTTATTGTTTGTTTTATTATACTAAAACGAACTCCGCATGCCAAAACAACTTTGACGTTAAATTTAGATTCATTAAATCGACTTAGCAACTCGTTCAAATTCTCGCATGTTTAGGGAAAACAATGTTTGCATATCATTCATCGTATTACTAACGCGCGTATTTTAAAATCAGACGATATCGTAGTAGAGGCCGCTAATGTGCGGGCGGGGTTGAGTGTTCTTTGTGAACTTCCCAACACGTACCCTCACCCCTTACACAGAACCTCGGTTTCCGGATGCCCAAAACCGTTGGCGCACGAGAGTCATTCAATACACGGTATGCGATAATATCGGTATCGGTATCAAATGCTAAGGGACGAACCCAATAAACTCTGACATCCGAATGGGCCATACTTTGTGCATGACCCACTAAGATATAGAGTGGGTTTGAACGAGCCCGAACTCCCACAAAGTTCGGTGGCGACTCCAACTTCGATTTAAATTTCTATTTGACCCATCTCATTTGGAGATTCATTCGGCTCCCCAAACCCGCGCGTGGCCGCGTCGGGGTGGACCTATGTCATGTCCACAATAGTCATACTCGTTATGTTGTAGGATCACAGTCATTATGTTGTAGGATCACACCGTTTATGTTGTATAGTCACACAGTTAAAGTTGTATAGTCACACTCATTATGCTATACAATCATGCAGTTGTAAAGTCATTGGAGTCACATATTCAGTTGTGTAGTTATATTCATTGTGTGATTTATATTGATTGTGTGTTTTGTCACAGCGAAATGGTTGGTGGAAAGAGGAATGTTGGTAAAAGAGGCGGTGGGAAGAAGAAGGTCGTGTAAGATACAGCGGCCGACCACATAATTGGACAACGTATTGTTGCGCACGTACCGGAGACCATCGTTAAGCTCTTGAGTGTTTATATGGGATAAAATGTTTGCTTTAGGATGAACGTACTATATGTAAAGGATGTTTGGTGGGTTAGAATGTTTTTATGTTTGACGTACTATTGGTAAAGGATGGACTTTTTCTAATGTAAATATATTTTCATCGCTATTTTCTGGTTTCATAATTAATTACGCGTGGTCTATAGCAAAATCACTTATCATTTCACCTTTAAAACCACGCAACTGTGCACCAATTGGTCTGTAGCCAAAAGTGGTCGTATTTGTATAGTCACATTCGCCTTGTTGTATAGTCACACTCGCTATGTTATATAGTCACACTCCTAATATTGTATAACCGGGACAACTTTTGATTTTTCATTTTGTATAGTCACACTCGCCATGCAGTAAAATCACACTCATTAAGTTGTAGAATCACACTCATTTTGTGCGTAATGTCGAACGTCAACATAATGAGTGTGACTATACAACATAATGAGTGTGACTATACAACTGAAAGTGTGTGACCTTGCAATTCTGCAAGAACATTACGCACAAAATGAGTTGTTCTTTTTTTTAATTAAAATGTTTTTACAGTCAATCAAAATAATATTTCTAACTAGAACATATATTAATTAGAATGTTTTTTTTGTTGGATGAATGAATTTGGAAGATGAAGTTGGTCTTTTTTTTGGATGAACGAATCTTGAAGATGAAGAAATTCTTCTTTTTTTGTTGAATGAATCGAAGTCGCTCATTTTACGTCTAACAATCACCTGTTGTAATATTTGTGATGGGAGAGTAGAACGTTTAAGTAATTTTCTGAATTTTTAAATGCGTCTTACAAACATGAAATCAACTATAAAAGAAACCAACATGAATGAAGATTGAATATTTAATGAATGTTTAAATACTTTTGTATGTGATTAATATTTTCTTTTTTTTAGAATGTCGTTACTGAGGAAAGTCACAGTCGACCATTCATCCATATTCAATTTTCATTTTTTTTAGATAATGAAGATGAATAATTTTATAAATACCATAAAAAAGAAAGTATGAAAAATAAAACAAGCATGAAGATGAAGATGATTAAACAAATGATACCTTAATCCCAAGGTATTCTACAGCTGCGTGATTCTACAACATAGCGAGTGTGACTATACATCATAATGAGTGTGACTATACAACTGAATATGTGACTACAATGAGTGTACAACTGCGTGATTTTACAACATAATGAGTGTGACTATACAACATAATGAGTGTGACTATACAACTGAAAGTGTGTGACCTTGCAATTCTGCAAGAACATTACGCATGATGAAGATGATGATATGATGAAGATGAAGATGTTCATCAAACTTCTGTCATTCATCAAGCTTGAAGATGAAGATGTTTTTATTTCTTGAAGAAACTTTTTTTTGTTGAATGAATGAATTTTGAAGATGAGGATGTTTTTTTTGTTGAATGAATGAATGAATGGATCTTGAAGATGATGATGCTTTTTTGTTTGATAGATGAAGATGAAGATGAGAGAGCATCAAGTGGCAAGGAGTGAGAGTAGTTGTAAGAAGTGAGAGTTTGTTGAGGGGAAGGTTGCTTCCCTCTCTCCACTGCTGCTGTGTCAGTTTGCTGACACATCTCATTTTCTCCTTTTTTTAACACATTATCCATCTAAGCCATCCATCCAACCCAAGAACAAGGGCCAACAACACAACTTCTCTACTTCCCAATCCACCACCAACTCCCTTGATCCCATATATATATATATAGAGGAAGGATCAAGTGAGTCCTTTTTTTTTATTTTGAGTCCATGAGTCCTCTTTTGAGCCATTGATCTAAAGGAGATGAATGGTTGTGATTGAGTGTGGTAATTAAGGTAGTAACTACCATATTTTGGAAAAAAAGAAAAAGAAAATCCTCTCTCATTCCTTGATTACCGCCAACTACACTCACCTTCTCTGTCATCTCTCTCAATTGTTTCATTCAAACACCCGCCTAACAAAACCCTTCACCTTCATCATCTCTCATCTCATTCAATTTTCTCGCTCAACTCAAGCACACCCCACTCTGAACTCTGACTTCATTCCTCAACCCTGCTCCGATTTCATTCAAACTCAATCTCTCACCTTCAACTCGAGCAAGGTTACATTGAAGCAACTTTCTAAATCCAGCAAACATAATCATCAAGGTAACTCGCTAATAATCGTTTGTTTTTCTGAAGAACTAGGTTTAGTTTACATCTATCAATTTAGTTTACTCGCTATTAATTTCTTTGACTATTTCATTAATTGTTTCCGCTAATTATTGATTGATTAATTTTTCTGTGTTGTGCCCTATAATTTATTTGTTTGCACTAAAGACTGTTGTGGTATCTGGGTTTTCATCTGTTTTGTCTAATTGAATTCAACTGCAGACCAACATATTTTGAATGTTACTTTAATGCCCATACGCTGTGACTGTAATGCACTTGATGTGTTACTGTAAGAGGTCGCTTCGTTACTGTGTCACATGTATGGTGTTATTTCAAAGACGACCATGTGTTATTGTAATGCAAAAGACGTGTTACTCTAACTTTCATATTCGTGTTACTTTGAATCCTTGTAAACTGGTACACTTTAACTGAAGAACTGTTACTCTAATTCGTTTCTTATGTTATTATAACAGTTTATTTTGTGTTACTTTAATACTCATCAGCTGTGTTGCATTTTATGGTGTTAATGTAACACTTATGGTGTTACTTTGAGGAATGAAGTGTGTTACTGTAATGCAGAAGACGTGTTACTCTAACTCTCATATTCGTGATACTTTGAATCCTTGTAAACTGGTACACTCTAACTGAAGAACTGTTACTCTAATTCGTTTCTTATGTTACTATAACAGTTTATTTTGTGTTACTTTAATACTCACCAGCTGTGTTGCATTTTATGGTGTTAATGTAACACTTATGGTGTTACTTTGAAGAATGAATTGTGTTACTGTAATCCAGAAGTCGTGTTACTTTAATTTGTTACTCTCTGTTCTATATTTATGTCACTTTAACTCGTATCATTTGTATGTTTACTTTACATACAAGGTTATTATGCATATAAACCACTTAATTATTGTACTTTTCAGATGGCAAAAGGAGGAGACAAATCCGGAAACACTCGTGCCAGAGATGGCAAAAGGAGGAGACAAAGCAAGGGGCAGGATGAAGAGAAGGAACAAAAAGCAGTCATCGTTGATAAGAAGATCCACTTCCAGTGCAGACCTCAGAGCCTCGTTGAGTTAATGGCCAAGTTTAATGATAGGCAGCGGGAGGCTGTCATCAACATCGGGTTTGGTGGCCTACTACAAATGCGTCTCAAAAGTTTCCCCGGTAAGTTTGCACCCGATTTCATGAAGCTTTTTGCGGATGACACTCTGATTTTCAGACTGCCAAGGAAAAGCGATCAATTCTTGGTAACGAAGCATGATGTTTACGACTGCTTCCTCCTACCATACGGTCCGAACCCCGTTGACCTGCTCCCAATGGGTCGGTCGAAGGAAGCACTGGCGGAGGATGTCGTCAGTCTAAAACAAGCATGGAGGGACCGGTTCCATGTTCCTACTAGAAGCGACACGATCTCTCTGTCTCTATTGTTGGAAGAACTGCAGAAGGACGTTGAAGGTGGGGACGACTTTTGCAGGCTGTTTGTTCTGTATAGCATGTCTATTTTTCTTAATCCAACGTCGAATTATTCTGTTAACCTGAGTCTGCTGAGGTGCGTGGAGAACGTAGAGCAGATCAGAAATTATGATTGGTGCACGATTGTATTGGATGGGCTTGCTGCAGCCTGTCAAGATTATGTTCTTCGGAAACCGACATACCTGCTCGGTTGTCTGCCGTTCCTGATGATAACATACTTTCAGCGTTTCCAATACCGTGATCGTCATTGCCCGTACGATCTACGGGCTGATCAAGCACTGGGACCGCGAGCGGATGCTAGAGAGGTTGTTGGGGGAATTTGTTGGGGGTGGGCTTGGCCGGCTTACCAAGTCAAAGGTGAAATACCCCCGTTGTGTACTTGAGGAGGTGGTGGACGAGGAGTTGGTGGATGACGTGGTGCCGCTGAGGATAACGAATTTCCGGCAAACCGATGCCCCAAAATCAGCCGCGCACAAGGATGCGATGTAACACCCGCTATTTTTCCTAGCGTTTTTGTCTTTACCGTTATGACTCTGTCATAACTCTGTCACATTTCGGCCTTGCATTTCATCATTTTACTAAGCTCTATTTTCATTGTTGAGTTTAATGATATTTATTTATATTTTAAAAAGATTTTTAATTCTTTTAAATCCATTTATTTGATTTTCCTCATAAACTATTTATTTTCCGCGAGGAATTCTATTTCTTTACGAATTAACGTTTTTAAGCTCGGATTTAAGTTATTCCTCTTCCTAAAAATGTTTAAATACATTTGTTTAATATTTTCAACTAGGAAATATTTTTGTTTACTAAAGAGTAGCCATTTATGATTTTAATACGAAGTTTCGCGAATAATTATTTTCTTACGCGAGGTTTACTCAAATTACCTTGAAATGCCTTTAACTATTTTACGATTATACTTTTTATCGACTTATAAATTATTTGAGACCTTTTCCTCACATTTTGGACCGACTAAGCTTCTGGTGACAAATTTTACTACGTATTATTTATACGTTTCATTTTGTCACGTTAAACCGTAAACGTAAGATTATTTTTCTTCCATTTATTCCATGCATTATGATCAACCTTTTATTCTCCTACCTATCACTATTTTGGCTGGTCATTTGGTATATTTCTACATAGTTTTCATCAAAATTTATCATCATTTATGCTTAGAAACCATCCATTTCTTTCTTACATTCATTTCTCTCATAAACAAAAAAAATACTCTTTCAATTCCCTCAAAAAATGTGACATCCTCCAGCAGTCCTACGCTGATTCTTGCTCTAATTCGAGTCATAATCGTCTCGTTTTTATCGTCAAATTAATCGTCGTTGCGATCCTTCCGCTAAGGTAATAATCGATGTTGTTTTCGATCGTTATTCTCCTTGATTTTCTTAGTTTTTCTCATGGTATTTTTATGCCATATTTTTTGTGTATTAAGGATTTTTGGACGATCCCGAGGCCGACGAGTATATTATCGATTTCAGATTTGGATTAGAGGTAACGTCGATGTTACTCGGTATTTCATGATTTTATTTGTGTAATTGCATGTATATTTTTATATTTTATTTTTGACAATATATGTATGTCATATAATCTGGAAAAATTTTAAAAGTTGAAAATTTGCATGTTTCGGTAATTTTTATCGGTTTTACGAGATTAACGATTAAATCGTCATATTAATTTGTAAAATCGTAATATTCGGCCTAAACTTGTAATATATGATTTTATTCTGTAAAAATGAGATTTTTGATGATTTTTAATAATTTGGTATTTTTCTGATATTTTTGATATCGATTATTGAATTTATTACCGTTATCCGACAAAAACGATTAAAAACCAATTTTTAGTTCTAGTACTTAAACATTTTATTTTAATATGATTTATGACGTGGTGAAACTTTCTGGTAAAATAGAATTTTATGATTTTTTTCATAATTTTTCGGAATTGTTAAGTGGATGAATTAATTAATCACTTTAAATCATCGTTTATCGTTAAAACCGCGTTTGTCGTTTAAATTCTCGATTTCTGGTCCTTTGATTAATTCTGGGAAAAATACGATTTTGATGATTTCATAATAAAATGTAATTTTATGATTTTTAGTGCTTTAATAAAATGTTAGGACGATAAATTTTATTAATGGAATCGTTAATTGTGAAAACGGGTTTTAAATGACGGTTTTATTGGAATTTGGTAAATATGGAACTTTTGAAAATCTGGAAAATTAGTATATTCTGGAAAATTATGATTTTTAATTGTAATAATAATTTTTGGACATTAATACTTAAATCGTTTTGTAATTACTATTTTTATTAATCGTTATCGTCGCAATTAGACGATTAACGAGAAAACCTTTTAAAAACCAAGTCTAAGTATTCTGGAAAATTTTCTTTTCTGGACAGAATGTCCATAAATATAGTTTAGCTATTTTACGTAATTTTTTTACTATTTTTTTAAAGTCCTTAATTTATAAGTATTTATTTTTGGACAAATTACGGTTTATCGTTAAAATGCTTCGTCTTACCTAAAAGATTTATTTTTCCAGCTGTTTTGAAAATATTTAAATCTGAAACTTTAAGAGTTAAATCATCCCTTAAAATAATCTAAATCTATTTGTTGGTTTAATTAAATAAAGACGTTCAAATATTTAATTTGATATTTGCCGTAAAATCCTATCTATAATTTTATTGACGAAACTAATAATAATTAGGGAATTTTAGCTTTATAACTTTTTAAAACACCCTGATTAGTAGTATTAAAATGCATAAAACATTTTTAATCATTTCATAACACTTGTACGATATTTTAATAATTTCATAAACCCAATTGTTCTCGTTTTAGAAATTAATATCGTTAAGGCCGAAAGTATTAGTTTTATAAATCTATATCGTTTACTAAAATGTTGAATTAGTATAAACTAATATTTTCGCTATTTTGATATGATTCTATTTTTGTAAAGTTTCTAAAAATAGAAAGTTTTCTCTTTTAGAATATAATGGTTACTCCTTTTCTCTCCATATTATTTATAATGTTTATATCTTTTGAATATCGATAATGACTTTGTTTTGAAGTTATGGAATAAGGACAAGTGTGAGGTTAGAGTAATATATTCTAGGATTTATGGTTTTGCCATCAACTATAAGGCTAGTGTATCAGGAATCGGTACATTGGTTGTTGAACCGGGTGACAGGTATCCCGGGAGTTTTGTACATTTTGACCTTAAGCTTAGGCCTCGCAGTAAGTCGCCGTCATAAGTTGAACTGGGTGACATGTAATCCCAGGAGGGGTGTGCATTATCTTAAACTAGGGCCACGCATTTATAAGTCGCCGCTCTATTATGGTTGAGTAGCCTAGTTAGAGACTGAAGTTTGATTTGTTTGAACTAAGTTCTCGAAGCTAGTTTTTAGTATTCTCCTAGTGAAAGTCTAGCCGTCTACACTACTCCTATCCATAACGCCATTTTAAATATTTTATTGTTATCGATATTGTTCCGGTTTTGGAATCAATTAACCCAACGCAGAATTCGGGTTCGTATCATTTGATGTTGCTTGGGATGTCAATTGACCAATCTTGACTGGCTCTCCTCCCTCCTACTCCTTCAGTCGGACCTTCCCGGCGGAATGGGCTGGCTCCCTGCACACGGAACGCATAGGGCCTCGGAGGTTGTCCGAGGGAACCCTCTCCGATGCCTAAGTCAGTCCGTGAATGCCTTGAGGAACCTAGCTCGTGAGGAACTAGGTGGCAATTTAAGAGTAAGAGTTCTAGAGAGAGAAAATCCAACCCCTTTCTTGTGGGAAATGGGAGGGTATTTATACCTTCCTACAAGAGAGGGAAATAGAAGGAGAATGGGTGAATAGGGTGGTGACAAGTGGCGTCTTTTCATCCACGCACTCTCAATTACCTTAGGCAAAATGACGAGGAGGCCCCTGGTGATCCCGGCCCTGCCTGCATAGATTTCCCCAGGGGGCAGACGGGTATGAGTTGTGAGGGCTAGGCTCCAGCAGGCTGCGTCACCCTGCTGGCCCGACGGTCAGCTGAAATCCTTAGTAGGTCTTCCCACTTCAATACTTTTGCTTTGACTATTCGCCGGGTCGGTTTCTGGGCTTTCTTGGCAATCCTCTGGGAGCCTGCCTAGCAGGCTGTCAGTATCAGGCTGCCGACCCCAATCAATTGGCCCTCGCAAGCTGGGGAGGGAGCAAGGCTTCCCTCCGGCTGGCGACTTTTGCTTAGATGGAGGGAGGTTGACTTATTTCCACCTTCGCTGCTGCATTTAATGCTTTGTACTTTCCCGAGGAATGAAGCTCAATTGTGTCAGGTATGCAAAGAGTTGAGGGGTTTCTTGCAATGATTACCCTTTCTTGCTCGATGGATTTTCGGGAAATGTGAAGACTTCGTGATTGGTGGCTTTCCCTTCCAGGGTGGTTGAGATGCCAATTAATGCTGCGTTTCACTTGTATAAATTCCAGCTTTTCTTGCCATTTTTGTTTAACTCATCCTCAATTCTTCCACTTCTCTTTGTTGAATTATGGTTTGGATCAAAAAATCCATTACTCGCCATGGAGTTCGTGCTGTCACCTTTCTATTCAAAGGATTTTGGAGACTCCGGTATGCTCGGGCGGCTTACCGGGCCCTTTGCCGCAGTCGTCGTTCACGGCTACTCCCTCGTCGGAGTGTACGGAAGGCTTCCATTAGGGCGGGCAAGCGCCCTAAGAGGTCCTCGCCTCCTCCTGCTTCCAGGTTCAAGCGATGCCCTCAGGGGGGAGGGTACTTTGATCGGGGTTGCCACGAATGTTTCCCGTGGCTGCACCCTGAACAATTTGACCCCGACTGCTCTGATGCAGACTCTTCCCTGGGGTCAGGCCCCTCTTCTCCTGTAAAGAGAACAGGCTGCCGTACTTGTGATGAATCCCAGACTGCTCCCTATGGCAGGGACTGGGATGTTAGTAGCCGGGATTTAGAAGACAGTGAGGGCCTGGGCTGTTTGAGCGACAGGGATGAGGATGGACCCCCCGACGACCCTTTCAAGGATTCCCCAGACTGGGATTGGGGATCGGACTTCGGGAGTCAAGGCAGCCCTGGAGACTATTCTCCAGACTTGGGTGATGATTAGGCCTGCTTTGCAGGGCATAGGCGAGTCGAGCCGGAAATTCAGGCTCTTTATGTATTTTCTTTATTTGTCTGGCATGACATGTAACCTGCCCATTTTCCATTAAGGCTAATGAAAAAATCCGAGCGACTTTGTTATTCTCTTTGACGGGAAGGGATTTGTCGTGGATCCCGCCACCAAATAAAAACCAACTAACCTAGTGGGTAGCTAGGGTAAGTCGGGTCGAATCCACAGGACGGGAGGTCGGACTAAGGTATGCTACGATCTAGGACTAGGTTCGAGACGAGCTAATCTAAGGAGGGGGAGACTAGGACTAAACTAGGTCTAAAGCAAGAAAACAAACCAGGAAAACGGGCTAGGATTAGGTCGGGGTCAAAGGGGTAACGGAATGGTCAAGGAAGAGCTAGAGCGAAGGGGGTAGTAGGGTGATCTAGGTTGGTCCGGGCTCTCGCAACTTAGACCGACCTAGAGGTTCCTCATGGAACCCATCTCGGCGACACACATGACAACGGGGTTCTAGCGCGCTATGGTGGCCTAGGTCGAATCCGGGCTCTCGCAACTTAGACCGACCTAGGGGTCGTCCTCACTGGGCTCTCGCAACTTAGTGAGGGAACCGAACCCACAAGCAAACTATTACCCACAAGAGAAAGTCAAGAAAAACAAGCATTCTAACCTACTTAGTCATTCAAGCATTTCAACAAACATGTAATATGCATCAACCAAGAGGAAACCCAAATCTTCCACCAATATCTCCAACAAACCCTTAATCATCCAATTAACACCCTAATCACCTTACTAACCCTAGCAAGAGTCTACTCAAACATATCTAAACTAAAACTAACACTAACAAGAGAAACCAAAACAAACAACCAAACTTGCATGAGTGAAACTAACAAGATGATGAACAAAACAATAAACAAGAACTAAAGATTCAAAATTGATGAAAGAACAAAGATTAAGAGAAAGGAGAAGAAGATTATACCATACTAGAAGATGAAAGGAAGAAGGAAACTTGCATAAATGAGAAAAACCCAAAACAAACATCCAAGTTTGTCAAGCTTGGTGAAGATCTTGAAGAATTCCCAAATTACAAGCACTAATCTATAATTAACGATAATCTAAAGACTAATCTACACTAATCTAGTCTAATCTAACCTAAAGTAGTCTAGGGTTTAGTGGGAAGTGTCTAACATCACATAAGATTACTAGAGGAGGGGTATTTATAGGGTTACAATGGAAAGGAGGAAGGAACAAAGTGACGCGGCTGGAACTGGGACATTCCCGATCGGGAAGGGAAATACCGATCGGGAAACTTCAACTTTCCCGATCGGGAATATGCCAACCCGATCGGGAATGCTCCACAGTAGCTACGTCCTTTGTGCACCTCATCCCGATCGGGTTTGAGGCCTTCCCGATCGGGATGGGTCTTGTAGGCCTCCAATATGAACTTTTTGGTCCCTCCTTGCTTCTCATGGGCTTCCCATCGATTCTCGGGACTCGGGATCGGGTCTCGGAGGCTTGGTATTGGGTCCCAAGGTCTCGGGGTCGATTCCAAGGCATCGAATCATCGTTCCTTTACTCCGTTGGCTCCAAAATGTGTATGTATAGAGTCGGAATCACTCCAACTCTTCCAAATCGGTCTCGGGAACCTGAAACGAACTAAAGGAAGCATAAGAAGCCTCTAAACCGCTCCCAAGGAGCGATTCTACAAGGAAAATGGGACCAAAACACTACAAAATAGGCACTACAAACCACACTTATCACTCTTTATCATTTTTTTTGAATGCGGGGATGACGTTGCCGGCTGACTGTTCCTCTGACACTTTTTGCCTTTTTGAGGCTCTTCTTGGGAAGGGGTGAGCGGCTTGTGCTCAATGCGTGACACGTGGGGTAGATTGTTGGGGACGTTTTGTCAGAGAGGTGGCCTTTTTGGCTTCCTGAGCTTTATATAAGCCCCTCTCCTCTTCCATTCCTTTCTTTTACTCTTTTTGAAATTCGTAACTTCTCCCATATTCTCAAACCGTCTTGTTGCTGAGAATTTTGTGAGATCAAGAAGTGTCTACTGTCACATTTTCCGGCGACGATTTACGTTCTAGGTTAGAATCTTTTTTTTTGAATCTTCGTCTTCTTTCCCTTTCATCGGTACTTTTCTTCATACCCAGTATGTCTCGAGTCCGCGCTTTTTCTTTTGGTTCTTTATTTGAGAGGAATGAAGGTGGAGACGGGGATAGGCGCGATTTAGCCTCCTCTTATGGGGTTGGACCCAGGGAAGAGGATGATCTTGACAGGGGGAGGGTGCTGAATCACCCGAACCCGCTCCCTTTGATGTTGTTGACTCTGACAACGAGGCCCTGGAAATAGACCTTTCTAGGATTGCCGGCCCCCTCATCCGTAGGGAGAGGGGGGAAAACTTATTATTTGGATAAGAATAAATACTTGATTCCCTTAAAAACCTACCCCGAGGCCAAAAATAGGGACTTGATTTTAGAGAGCAATGCTGCCGAGGAAATTGAGAAGTTCTATAATTTTGGGGAGGGGTACACTGTCGTAGTCCCAGGGGAAAAAGACACAGTATGTTGCCCCCCCTGAAGGCTGTGCGGCCGTTTACCACAAAAGCTTGGAATTCGGCCTGCGATTCCCTCTCCACCCTTTCCTGGAGGAGGCCTTCAGGAGGATGAACGTTGCTATAGCTCAGCTGACTGCCTCAGCTATTAGGTCCATGATAGCTTACACCTGGACCTGTCTTTTTCACGGTGAGGGGCCCTATATTGATGCCCTTCGCTATATGGTTGGGCTACAAATGGTATCCTCGTCTGAGGGAGACGGTTCCCCTGGGTATTGGTCCCTGCAGAGACAGAAGAAGTACGCTCTGGTCTGGCCGACTTTGAGCAGCCTGAAAGACTGGAAGAATAATTTCTTGTACGTACATAGCGCGTCAGGGTGGAGGATTCCTATGCATTTTAGGAACCATGTTCATACCCGTATGAAAACTCGCGAGGAGTACCACCCAGGCGTCGGGGGGAAGGCCCTGGAGGTAAAGCTGAGTGCCAGAGAGGAGATTTTAGTCAAGAAGTTTGAAATAGTTGCGGATAAGTCCGGTGTCTTTGGCCCTGCTTTCTGGCTCCCCCACGCAGAGCTCATAGCCACAGATGAGTACTTGCTCCCATTGGGCCTAATCACTAGCCGTGAAGGTAGTTCTGGGGGGATTTTGCTGGCGCAATTTTTCTGAGGTTTTTTATTCTTTTGCTTTTTAATTGACTGCCCTTTCTTCTCTTGCAGAATTCGCTTCTCGTCGTTGGACAAGGAAGCAAGTTAAGAGGTTAGGTCTGAGTGAGGAGTTTGTCATTCTTTCCAAGCGTCCCTCCCTCCCTTCAAATTTCAAGAAAGGGGAGAAAAGCTTGATGAAGCTTGTAAAGGATTTCGCTGCTGGTCGGAGGCTGCCTCTCCCTCCCCGACTGCCGTCAGCAAAGCCGGCGACCCCTTCCCCCAGTATCCATGAAGGGGAGGCTGAGGTCACCTCAGGGGCCACCCCTTCCCCTGGTCAGAAGCAGGGCGTCTCTCCAGCCGGGCCCCGAACTTCCCAGGGATCGCACCCTGTGAATTCAGAGGGGACTGGGGAGAGTGCCCCTTTGGAGCTGAGAAAGAAGAGGGGTAGGGAGCCCTCAGGAGCTGACGTGGTGGATTTGGAGGCGGATGTTGCTACCCCTGAAGGAAAGCGCCCTGCTCGTGAACTTCCGAGCATTCCTTTTCCTGAGGAAAACACGGAGTTTCATTACACTGCTGGTGATAGTGTAGACGTATCGGGCCTGCTTTCCGACTCTGGCGTCGTCTTGGCTGATCGCCTTACCAAGTCCGTGACTTTAACCTCTCACCAGGTGCTCCAATATATCCAGCGTACCTCCAAGGTTTTGCTGGCATCTGCCGAGCTGGCGGCTCTTAGCCATCTGAGCGATGAAGAATTGACCGTCACACCAGGGGCTCCTCCTCCTGACCGCCTGACCATGGTGGAAAGGGATATAACTTTGATAAATAATTTGAAGGACAAGCTGGCGAGGCAAGAGAGTGAGCTGGAGGAGGCAAAGAATCAGGCTGGCCAGTGGAAGCTTCAGGGAGAGAGAGCTGTGAGGGAAGCAGCCAAGTTCGAACCTGAGCTGAAGGAAAGCCGTTTAGCGATGGAGCAGGCTACCCTTTCTCTGGCTGAGATGGGGCATCTAAAAGGAAAAGTAGCTGATTTGGAGGAGCAACTGTCCAGAGTAGACTCGGCCTTTGAGCAGGCCAAGGGAGAGTGGAAGAAAGAAAAAGAAGCCCTTGCGGAGGAGACCGAGGCTGTGGTGGATGCAAGCTTCGTGAGTGGTGCCAACTCTTCCCTGGAGTTGGTGATGGAGGTGATTGGGGAAATGTTCCCTGCGTTTGATGAAGAGGCTTTCCGGAGTCTCTACTCTGCTAAGAATGAGGCTCGGGCGACCAGACCACCCGAGGCAGCTGCCGGCCCAAGCCAGGATGCTCCATAGTGTTTATCCTTTCTTTGAAATAGCTCTATTCTCTGTGCTGAGCCTTTTGCTATGGCCAGCTGTTTGTAATATTTTAGTCTTTTCGGATCTCTGTCTGCTACTTTGTAGAAACTTTTACTCTTCATGGGTTTATTATGAAGTGCTTTTTCTGGTTTTGCTTTTTCTTCTCTTTTTAAGGTATAGCTTGATCCAAGATCTGGGGGGGGGGGGGGGGGGGTATGCCCCCAATTCTTGTTAGTTGTGCGTTTCTCGGCCTGTCCCTGGCCTCTGCTTGGATTCCAGGGGACCTGCCCCCTGCCTGCCCAGAGGTAGGCAGGTAGGGCTTTTTCGTTTTTTATACAAGTTTGGGGGAATTGCCTCCAGTCCTTGTCAGCTTCGCGTGGCTTGTCCCTAGCCTCTTCTCGGAGTCCAGGGGGCCTGCTCCTTGCCTGCCCAGAGGTAGGTAGAGAGGGCTTTTGCGTTTTTTATACAAGGTTGGGGGAATTGCCTCCAGTCCTTGTCAGTTGTGCGTAGCCCGGCCTGTCCCTGGCCTCTGCTCGGAGTCCAGGGGGCCTGCTCCCTGCCTGCCCAGAGGTAGGCAGGGAGGGCTTTTGCGTTTTTTATACAAGGTTGGGGAAATTGCCCCCAGTCCTTGTCAGTTGTGCGTAGCCTGGCCTGCCCCTGGCCTCTGTTTGGAGTCCAGGGGGCCTGCTCCCTGCCTGCCCAGAGGTAGGCAGGGAGGGCTTTTGCGTTTTTTATACAAGGTTGGGGGAATTGCCCCCGGTCCTTGTCAGTTGTGCGTAGCCTGTCCCTGGCCTCTGCTCGGAGTCCAGAGGGCTTGCTCCCTGCCTGCTCAGAGGTAGGCAGGGAGGGCTTTTGCGTTTTTTATACAAGGTTGGGGGAATTGCCCCCAGTCCTTATCAGTTGTGTGTAGCCTGGCCTGTCCTTGGCCTCTGCTCGGAGTCCAGGGAGCTTGCTCCCTGCCTGCCCAGAGGTAGGCAGGGAGGGCTTTTGCGTTTTTTATACAAGGTTGGGGGAATTGCCCCAGTCCTTGTTAGCTGTATGTGGCCTGCATCCTTCCTGCTCGGGGGTAGGTAGCGGTTTCAAAGTTTTTGTTGGGGTGTCCATTTTTCTTGGTTCTGGCAACAGGGGGCCTCCCCCTATTGCCCCCTGCTCGTTTGTGCGTGTGAGCGCAAGCGTATACAGACAACGAGTATGAATTCTTGAGTGTTATAGAAATTTCGTTAGAACATAAGATTGGTCGGAGTCGTCGACATTTCTTTTTTGATCGTCCTCCGCCAGTATTTTTTTTTCCTATAGACGTGATTTCCTTAAGACTTAGCTATACATAGTATCTTTTTAGGGTGTCGGCGTTCCAGTGTGCGTTCAACTCTTGGCCTGCTGGGTTGGCGATTTTGTACGTGCCTGTTCCCAAGATCTGGGTCACTTGGTATGGGCCTTCCCAATTGGCGTTTAGTTTGCCGTGCTCCCTAGATTTTCCAACAGCCTGTGTCTTCCTTAGTACTAGGTCGCCTACCTGAAATCTTCTCTCATGCACCCTTTTGTTGTATGCTTTTCTCATTCTTTGCTGGTAGGCTGCTATGTTGGTGCTGGCCTCCTCCCTGACTTCGTGGACCAGGTCAAGAGCTTCGGCCATTGCTTCGTTGTTGTCAGCCTGGTTGTATTGCTGAGACCGCAGGGTAGGAATTCGCACTTCGATGGGTAGCAAAGCCTCTGCTCCATACACCAGGCGAAAGGGTGTCTGACCTGTTGACTCTTTTCTGGTGGTCCTTATTGACCAGAGGATACTTGGTAGCTCGTCTGCCCATCTTCCTTTGAGGTCATCTACCATTTTTCTGAGTCCGTTTAAGATCTGTTTGTTTGCGGCCTCGGCCTGCCCATTGGTCTGGGGGTGGCAGACGGCGGAATAGGCGACGGCTATCCCATGCCCCTCCAGCCAGGCTCTTAGGGGGTCATTATCAAATTGCCTTCCGTGGTCAAATACAAATGTTTTTGGAAGGCCAAATCTGGTTATAATGTTCCTCCAAATGACCTTCCTGACCGCCGACTCGGTGATGTTTGGGACTGCTTCAGCTTCAACCCACTTTGTGAAGTAGTCTATCCCCACGATCAGAAATTTTCGTCCCCCTGTAGCTGTGGTAAAGGGACCCAGTATGTCCATCCCCCATTGGGCGAAAGGAATAGGAGATAAAATCGGCCTGAGTTCTTGGGCTGGGACATGGATTGATGTAGCGAAGAGTTGGCATTTTCTGCATTTTTGGGTTAGGCTCCTAGCATGGTAGGCCAATAGTAGCATGTCCTTAGAGCTTTGTGGGCCAATGACCTTCCTCCAATGTGATGTCCGCAGATTCCTGAGTGGATGTCCTCTAGAACTTCAGCGGCCTGGTCTGCCCCTAGGCATCTGAGCAGGGGGTAAGTGAAAGATTTCTTGTAGAGCTCTTCGTCAATGATTATGAACCAGGCTGCTTTGGTCTGTATTTTCTTTTTCTGTACCAGATCAGGTGGTAGGATGCCGTACTTTTTGAACTAAATGAGGGGGGTCATCCAGTTTTCCTATCCCTCCTCAATGGTGTTGACTGCCTGACAGGCAGTGGTGGACTTCTCATGCATAACATCAACCCAAACTGACCTCCTTATGTCTTGTAGGCTGGAGCTAGCCAGCTTTGACAGAGCGTCAGCCCGATTATTCTGTGATCGGGGTATTTGCCTGATTTCATAGGACTTCAGGCTTGATAATTCCTGTTTTACTTTTTCAAGGTAGGTGGCCATGGTCTGATCTCTAGCCTCATATTCTCCATTAATTTGATTAGCAATGAGCTGGGAGTCAGTTGCTAGTACAACCCGCTCTGCCCCTGCGGCCTTAGCCAGATTTAGCCCTGCGAGTACGGCCTCATATTCCGCCTCGTTGTTTGATGCAAGGAAGGTGAATCTGAGCGCATGCTCAAAATCCACTCCCTCAGGGTTGGTTAGTACAACGCCTGCCCCCGCACCATTGGCTATTGAGGATCCGTCAGTGTGTACGATCCATTCTTCGGCGGGGGGTTCTTCTTCCCCTGAATGGGAACATTCAGCCAGGAAGTCAGCCAGGGCTTGTGCCTTGATGGCTGTCCTTGGTTGGTATGATATCCCCAGTCCGCTTAACTCAATTGCTCATTTTAACAGCCGTCCTGACTTCTCAAACTTTTCCAATATCTTTTCCAGTGGCTGGTGGTGAGGACCACAACGGGGTGTGCGTCAAAGTAGAGTCTGAGTTTTCTGGCTGCAATGATGACTGCATAGGCGGCTTTTTCTATCAGAGGATAGTTTCTTTCGGCTGCCCCCAGGGCGTGACTCACAAAGTAGATGGGCTGCTGTGAGCCTGCTTCCTCCCTTAGGATGACTGCACTCATTGTTATGTTGGTGACAGCAATGTATAGGTATCGTTTTTCTCCGGCCACTGGTCTTGCCAAGGTGGGGAGTTTCTTCAGATGTTCCTTCAATTGTTCGAAGGCTTTCTTTTGTTCATCTTCCCATTTGAATTGCTTATCGCCCTTCAACACTTTGAAGAAAGGGGTGGACTTATCTGCCGATCTGGCGATAAAGCGGGCCAGGGCAGCCATCCTGCCTGTGAGCCGCTGAATGTCCCTTATGGTCTTAGGCTCCGGGAGGTCTAGGACCGCCTGAATTTTCTCGGGATTAGCGTCTATCCCCTTGGAGCTGACTAAGAATCCTAAGAATTTTCCGGATCGGACTCCGAACGTGCATTTTTTCGGATTCAGCTTCTTCTTGTATGAGCGCAGGGAGGAGAATGTTTCCTGCAGGTCTGTTAGATGCTCCTTGTCCCCCTTGCTCTTAACAATTGCATCATCGACATAGGCCTCCAAGTTTCTCCCTTCTTGGTTTTCAAAGACCTTATCCACCAATCGCTGATAGGTGGCGCCTGCATTTTTCAGCCCAAATGGCATCATTTTATACATGTATGTTCCATGGCTGGTTATGAAGGCGCACCTCACCCTGTCTGGCTGCCAGAGGTACACTTGATGGTACCCTGAGAATGCATCCAGAAAACTTAGCGTGGTGTATCCACTAGTGGCATCCACCAGTTGGTCTATCCTGGGCAGGGGGTAGCAGTCTTTTGAGCAGGCTTTGTTAAGATTTGTGAAGTCTACGCACATTCTCCATGCGCTTGACGACTTTTTTACCATCACAATGTTTGCCAACCACTCAGGGTAATCACAGACTTCGATGAAGTCTGCCTTTAAGAGTTTGTCTATTTCTTCTTTTATCGCCGCGTCTTTCTCTACGGACATGTTTCTTTTCTTTTGCTTTACAGGGCGAGCTTCCGGGCTAACGTTCAGCTTGTGAACAATAAAAGCCGGGTCGACCCCTGGCATCTCATCTGCAGAGTAAGCAAATACGTCCCTGTTTTCTCTAAGGACTGCAATTAACTCCTTCTGGTAAGACTCCTCCAGGTTGGCCCCTATGAGGACCTGCCTTCCTGGTTCTAAGTCCAGCAACATGCTCTCCCCTCCAGGCTCTAAGTGGGCTGCTTTTTGCTGGGCAGCCGGGATTTCACCCTCCCTGCTGGGGGAGCCTTCGGCTTTTTGTTTTCCTTTTCTTTCTGTTTCATGGGCTTGCAGGGCCACGGAATAACAGTGTCTGGCAGACTCCTGATCCCCATGGACCTTCCCTTCCATGCCAAAGTCTGTTATATAGGCTATGGTGAGGGCCCTAATTGACACAGCGGCTTCGATTTCATCTAGGGTGGCCCACCCTATCAGGGCGTTGTATGCAGAGTTGGCATCCACCACAACAAATGATGCCCTGACATTCCTGGCAGAGGCCCCCTCCCCGAATGTTACCGGCAAGTCGATAACCCCCATGGGAAGCACACCTGCTCCAGTGAACCCCTACAAAGATCCAGGGGCTGGCTTCAGATGTCTTTTTTCTAGATTCATTTTTTAAAAGGCGTCTTTGTACAAGAGGTTTGTGTAGGCGCCAGTGTCCACCATGCATCTCTTGACAATGTGATTGCTAATTTCAAGGGTTAAGACCAAAGGGTCACTATACGGGTATATGACTCTCCCTGCATCTTCAGGGGTGATGCTCAAGGTAGTGCCTCTTGGACTTCCTGCCCTCTCGGCGTAGCAACTTTGGTTCCGTAATTCACGGATCTGCCTTTTCTGGCTTCGTCTGCTGGTTCGCCCCTCTATATCTCCTGACACTACATGGATGATCGTCCGATTTTGGGCTGAGCCATCAGGTTTGTCCGCCGCCTCCTTTTGGGGTTTGTTCCTTGCTGCATAGTTACTCAGCCAGCCGTTTCTTATGAGTTTCTCTATTTCGTCTTTTAAGTGTCGGCATTCTTCTATGGTGTGTCCTATGCAAACGTGGAACGTGCAGAATTTTTTAGGATCCCCTTTTGGGCTGCGCGGCTTGTTTGGACGATTCCATTTTGCTGTTTCTTTCTCCAGCTCAAAGATTTCTGCCCTCGGCCTGTTGAGGACCGTGTAGCTGTCAAACCTTGGCATGTAGGTAGTGCGTTCTTTCTTAGGGGTATCTCCCTTCTCTCTTTGTTTGCCTGGCTCGTTTCTGCTACGTCCACCCTGCGGTCCCCCTTGCGGCTTTGTCTGGCCTGCAGGGGTGTCCGGCAGGCTGTGAAACTCTTCCTGCAGAATAAACCCTTCGGCGATTTTTCTGGCCTTGGCCAAAGTTTCTGATTCTTCATTTCCCCTGGGAGCAGGGAGATTGTCAGGGCGTAGGCAGCGGTGGAATCATCAATCTCTCTGACTTGCTGGTAGGACAAATCAAACCTCTTTAGGTACTCCCTGACGCTTTCGCCCTTTTTCTGTTTCAGGGTCATTAGGTCAAAGCGAGTGAGTCGCCTCCTTTTGTTCCCTGCATATTGTTCAAGGAAGGTCTCGGCTAACTCTATAAAGAAGCTGATCGATCCCTGGCGAAGATCCCTGAACCATCCTTATGCAAGTCCTACCAGGGTGGTTGGGAAGATTTTACACCAGATTGCGTCATCCACGTCATACATACCCATGTGACTCTCAAATGCCGCCAGATGATCCTCTGGATCTGTGGTCCCGTCAAACTTGACGGTGGGCATTTTGATTTTCGGGATGGGGTATTCTTGTACATCAGGATGAAGAGGAGTTTTCGTGGGCCTACCTACCATTCGTGACCTGCTTTCCCCAGACTGGTTACCGTGGATATCCCATTGTCTAGGGATCGGTTTCCTCGTACTGGGGGAGCGGTGCCTCGGTGGCCGCCTGCTCGCTGCTTCGTCCTCTGTGTTAGGGGAGATTTGTCTGGATCGTTTTCTCCGGGACTGACCGAGGTTGTCATCTTGGTGGTACCTTGAATCAAGCGGTTGTCCCCGGTTAAGCCTAGATTGCAGACTTTGGGACTACCCTGGGGTTGGTTGTCCCTTTGCTGCTGGTGTCAACCTGGAAAAGACTCCGCCCTGTTTTTCTCCCAGGCGTTTGGATGCGGGCTCCTTGTGCCTCATCCGCTCCTGTAATCCCTGAGACAGACCTCTCTTCTCTCCAGATACGGACTCCGTGGTGTGTATGGAGAACGCCTGTTGCTGGGCAGGCGGCTCTGGGCTGCCTGCAGTGGTGCGCCTCCGCACCTGCGCGTATACTTGAGCAGTTCTTCTTGCTTTCCTCTGGGCGTTTCTGGCGGCGGTTCGCTTAGTGCCCCCAGCTCCATCCCTGCTCATTGAGGGAGGCTGCCTGGGGGTCGTTGCAACCCTGCCTACCAGGTCCTCAGGAGTGAACTCCTGGTTTAGCATCGCAGAGAAGAAGGCAGCTGTCTGTACCATCTGAGCTGGGGTCAGGTTCAGGGTGTGACCTGGATGTGCCCCCAGCTCTGGTGCTACAGCTGCACTTGGCATGCCCAGGAGACTGGTTCCCCCCATCCCCAGGATCGTGGCGGGAGGTGCCCTCTCCGGCTGCGGCATGCCGTATAGGGGGGTCACCGGTGGGACCGTCGGACCTACCCTTACACTGGTGTCAACGATCTCAGGCATGATTACTTTGATTGGTTAGATTTTGTAATTGGGAATGGTTGATTTTTGTGGGTAATTCGTGGATACAACCAGAACTTCCCCACAGACGGCGCCAAATTGTTCCGGTTTTGGAATCAATTAACCCGACGCAGAATTCGGGTTCGTATCGTTTGATGTTGCTTGGGATGTCAATTGACCAATCTTGACTGGCTCTCCTCCCTCCTACTCCTTCAGTCGGACCTTCCCGGCGGAATGGGCTGGCTCCCTGCACACGGAACGCACATGGCCTCGGAGGTTGTCCGAGGGAACCCTCTCCGATGCCTAAGTCAGTCCGTGAATGCCTCGAGGAACCTAGCTCGTGAGGAACTAGGTGGCAATTTAAGAGTAAGAGTTCTAGAGAGAGAAAATCCAACCCCTTTCTTGTGGGAAATGGGAGGGTATTTATACCTTCCTACAAGAGAGGGAAATAGAAGGAGAATGGGTGAATATGGTGGTGACAAGTGGCGTCTTCTCATCCACCCACTCTCAATTACCTTAGGCAAAATGACGAGGAGGCCCCTGGTGATCCCGGCCCTGCCTGCAGAGATTTCCCCAGGGGGGCAGACGGGTATGAGTTGTGAGGGCTAGGCTCCAGCAGGCTGCGTCACCCTGCTGGCCCGGCGCTCAGCTGAAATCCTTAGTAGGTCTTCCCACTTCAATACTTTTGCTTTGACTATTCGCCGGGTCAGTTTCTGGGCTTTCTTGGCAATCCTCTGGGAGCCTGCCCAGCAGGCTGTCAGTATCAGGCTGCCGACCCCAATCAGATATAATTTGGTTCGCAGGTTGGCAAATATTTTTATGTTTCTTCGGAAACCCATTTATTTATTTTGTTTCGCGCTGAAAGCTTATTTTAATATGCTGTTTTACTGTTTTCCATTTTGACTATTTTTCCTATAATAGTTGTTCCGGTTATTGGAATCAATTAACCCGACGTGGAATTCGGATTCGTATCGTTCATTGTTGCTTCGAATGTCAATCGGTCAATCTTAATTGGCTCTCCTTCCTCCTACTCCCTCAGTCGGACCTTCCCGGCGGAATGGGCTGGCTCCCTGCACACAGAACGCACAGGGCCTCGGAGGTCGTCCGAGGAAACCCTCTCCGATGCCTAAGTCAGTCCGTGAATGGAAACCTAGCTCGAGAGGAACTAGGTGGCGATTTAAGAGTAAGGGTTCTAGAGAGAGAAAATCCAACCCCTTTCTTGTGGGAAATGGGAGGGTATTTATACCTTCCCACAAGAGAGGGAAGTAGAAGGAGAATGGGTGGATAAGGAGGTGACAAGTGGCATCTTCTCATCCACCCACTCTCAATTACCTTAGGAAGAATGACGAGAGGGCCCCTGGGGACCCCTTCTCTGTCTGCGGAGATGTCCCCAGGGGGTAGGCGGGTTTTGAGCTGTGAGAGCTAGGCTCCAGCAGGCCGCGTCACCCTGCTGGCCCGGCGGTCGGCTGTTTTCCTTAGTAGTTCTTCCCACTTCTATGTTCTTTACTTTGACTGTTTTCCGGGTCGGTTTCTGGGCTTAATGGGCAATCCTCTGGGAGCCTGCCTAGCAGGCTATTAGTGTCAGGCTGCCGATCCCAATCAATTGGCTCTCGCAAGCTGGG
Source organism: Agrostemma githago (assembly GCA_958450325.1). Lineage (NCBI taxonomy): Eukaryota > Viridiplantae > Streptophyta > Magnoliopsida > Caryophyllales > Caryophyllaceae > Agrostemma > Agrostemma githago. Next base: position 70,208,006 of record OY288242.1, on the reverse strand, counting down.
GGGGGGAGCAAGGCTTCCCTCCGGCTGGCGACTTTCGCTGGGAGGGAGGTTGACTTATTTTCACTTTTGCTACAGCATTTAATGCTTTGTACTTTCTCGAGGAATGAAGCTCAGTTTGTGTCAGGTATGCAAAGAGTTGAGGGGTTTCTTGCAATGATTACCCTTCTTTGCTCGGTGGATTTTTGGGAAACGTGAAGGCTTTGCGATTGGTGGTTTCCCCTTCCAGGGCGGTTGGGACACCATTTAATGCTGCGTTTCACTTGTATAAATTCCAGCTTTCCTTGCCATTTTTCGTTTAACTCGTCCTTAATCCTTCCACTTCTCTCTGTTGAATTATGGTTTGGATCAAAAAGTCCATTACTCGCCATGGAGTTCGTACTGTCACTTTTCTTTTCAGAGGATTTTGGAGACTTCGGTACGCTCGGGCGGCTTACCGGGCCATCTACCGCAGCCGTCATTCACGGCCACACCCTCGTCGGAGTGGTCGAAAAGCTTCCATCAGGGCGGGCAAGCACCCCAAGAGATCTTCGCCTCCTGCTGCCTCCAGATTTAGGCGCTGTCCTCAGGGAGGTGGGTGCTTTGATCGGGGGTGCCACGAATGTTTCCCGTGGTTGCACCCTGAACAATTTAACCCCGACTGCTCTGACGCAGATTCCTCCCTGGGGTCAGGCCCCTCTTCTCCTGTGAAGAGAACAGGTTGTCGTACTTGTGATGAATCCCAGGCCGTTCCCTACGGCAGGGATTGGGATGACAGTAGCCGAGACTCCGATGACAGTGAGGGTCTAGGCTGTTTGAGCGACAGGGATGAAGATGGACTCCCTGATGACCCTTTCAAGGACTCCCCAGACTGGGACTGGGGGTCGGACTTCGGGGGTCAAAGTAGCCCTGGAGACCATTCTCCAGATTTGGATGATGATTAGGCCTGCTTAGCCGGGCATAGGTGCGTCGAGCCGGAAATTTAGGCTCTTATGTATATTTTTTATTTGCCTGGCACGATATGTAACCTGCCCATTTTCCATTAAGGCTAACGAAGAAATCCGAGCGACTTGGCTATTCTCTTTTGTTTTTTTTTGCGGGGATGACGTTGCCAGTCGACTATTCCTCTGACACTTTTTGCCTTTTCGAGGCCCTTCTTGGGAAGGGGTGAGCAGTTTGTGTCCAGCGCGTGACACGTGGAGTAGGTTATTGGGGGCGTCTTGTCAGAGAGATGGCCTTTTAGGCTTCCTGGGCTTTATATAAGTTCCTCTCCCCTTTTATTTCCTTCTTTTACACTTTTTGAAATTCGAAACTTCCCTCATATTCTCAAACCGTCTTCGTTGCTGAGAACTCTATGAGATCAAGAAGTGCTTACTGTCACATTTTCCGGCGACGACCGACTTTCTAGGTTAAAATCTTTCTTTGAATCTTCGTCTTCTTTCCCTTTCCTCGGTTCTTTCCTTCATACCCAGTATGTCTCGAGTCCGCGCTCTTTCTTTTGGTTCTTTACTTGAGAAGAATGAAGGTGGGGACGGGGATAGGCGCGATTTAGCCTCCTCTTCTGGGGTTGGACCCAGGGGAGAGGAGGATCTTTACAGGGGGAGGGTGATGAATCACCCGAACCCGCTCCTTTCGACGTTGTCGACTCTGATGATGAGGCCCTGGAAATAGACCCTTCCAGGATTGCCGGCCCCCTCATCCGTAGGGAGAGGGGAAAAACTTACTATTTGGATAAGAAGAAATACTTAGTTCCCTTAAAGACCTACCCCGAGGCCAAGAATAGGGACTTGATCTTAGAAAGCAATGCTGCCGAGGAAATTGAGAAATTCTATAATTTTGGGGAGGGGTACACTGTCGTAGTCCCGGGGGAAAAGGACACGGTGTACTGCCCTCCAGAGGGTTGTGTGGCTGTCTATCACAAGGCTTTAGAGTTTGGCCTGCGATTTCCCCTTCATCCCTTCCTGGAGGAGGCTTTCAGGAGGATGAATGTTGCTATAGCTCAGCTGACCGCCTCAGCCGTCAGGTCCTTGATTGCTTACACTTGGACCTGTCTTTTCCATGGCGAGGAGCCTTCCATCGATGCCCTTCGCTTCATGGTTGGCCTTCAAATGGTATCCTCGTCAGGGGGGGACGGTTCCCCTGGTTATTGGTCTCTGCAGAGACAGAAGAAGTACGCCCTGGTCTGGCCGGCTCTGAGCAGCCTGAAAGACTGGAAAAATAACTTCGTGTACGTACACAGTGCGTCAGGGTGGAAGATTCCTAGGCATTTTAGGAACCATGTCCATACCCGTATGGAAACCCGCGAAGAATACCACCCAGGCGTCGGGGGGAAGGCCCTGGAAGTAAAGCTGAGTGCCAAGGAGGAGGCTTTAGTCGAGAAGTTTGAAATAATTGTGGACAAATCCGGTTCCTTTTGCCCTGCTTTCTGGCTCCCACATGCGGAGCTTATAACCACAGACGAGTATTTGCTTCCCTTGGGTCTAATCACTAGCCGTGAAGGTAGTTCTGGGGGGCTTTTGCTGGCGCGAATTTTTTAAGATTTCTTATTCCTTTGCTTTTTAACTGACTGTCCTTTTTTCTCTTGCAGACTTTGCTTCTCTCCGTTGGACAAGGAGGCAAGTTAAGAGGTTAGGTTTAAATGAGGAGTTTGTCGTCCTTTCCAAGCGTCCCTCCCTTCCTTAAAATTTCAAGAAAGGGGGAAAAAGTTTGATGAAGCTTGTAAAGGATTTCGCTGCTGGCAGGAGGCTGCCTCTCCCTCCTCGACTGCCGCCAGCAAAGCCGACGACCCCTTCCCCCAGTATTCATGAAGGGGAGGCTGAGGTCACTTCAGGGGCCGCCCCTTCCCCTGGTCAGAAGCAGGGCGTCTCTCCGGTCGGACCCCGAACTTCTCAGGGGTCGCACCCTGTGAATTCAGAGGGGACTGGGGAGAGTGTCCCCTTGGAGCCGAGAAAGAACAGGGGTAGGGAGCCTTCAGAAGCTGATGTGGTGGATCTGGAGGCGGATGTTGCTTCCCCTGAAGCAAAGCGCCCTGCACGCGAACTTCCGAGCATTCCCTTTCCAGAGGAGAACACTGAGTTTCATTATACCGCTGGTGATAGTGTGGACGTATCGGGCCTGCTTTCCAACTCTGGCGTCGTCTTGGCTGACCGCCTCACCAAGTCAGTGACTTCAACTTCTCACCAGGTGCTCCAATATATCCAGCGTACCTCCAGGGTTTTGCTGGCGTCTGCCGAACTGGCGGCTCTCAGCCGTCTGAGTGATGAAGAATTGACCGTCACACCAGGGGCTCCTCCTCCTGACCGCCTGGCTATGGTGGAGAGGGACATAACTTTGATAAACAATTTAAAAGATAAGTTGGCGAGGCAAGAGAGTGAGCTGGAGGAGGCAAAGAACCAGGCTGGTCAGTGGAAACTTCAGGGAGAGAGAGCTGTGAAGGAAGTAGCCAAGCTGGAAGCTGATCTGAAGGAGAGTCGTTTGTCAATGGAGCGGGCTACCCTAACTTTGGCTGAGATGGGGCATCTGAAAGGAAAAGTAGCTGATTTGGAGGAGCAATTGTCCAGAGCTGACTCGGCCCTTGAGCAGGCTAAGGGAGAGTGGAAAAAAGAAAAAGAGACCCTTGCAGAGGAGACCAAGGCTGCAGTGGATGCAAGCTTTGTGAGTGGTGCCAACTCTTCCCTGGAGTTGGTGATGGAGGTGATTGGGGAAATGTTCCCTGCGTTTGATGAAGAGGCTTTCCGGAGTCTCTACTCTGCCAAGAATGAGGCTCGGGCGGCCAGACCACCTGAGGCAGCTGCCGGCCCAAGCCAGGATGCTCCATGATGCTTATCCTTTCTTGTAATAGCCTTACTCTTTGTGCTGAGCCTTTGTTATTGCCAGCTGTCTGTAATATCAATTCTTCCGGATCTTTGTCTTAGTTATTTTGTAAAAACTTTCTACCCTTCACGGGTTTTGTTATGGAATGCCTTTCCCTTGTTTTAGTCTGCTTCTTTTGCGTTTTTTTATACAAGGTTGGGGGATTTGCCCCCAGTCCTTATCGGCTACGTGCAGCCTGGCCTGTCCCTGGCCTCTGCTCGGAGTTCAGGGGGCCTGCCCCCTGCCTGCCCAGAGGTAGGCAGGGAAGGCTTTCGCGTTTTTTATACAAGGTTGGGGAATTTGCCCCAAGTCCTTGTCAGTCGTGCGTAGCCTGGCCTGTCCCTGGTCTCTGCTTGGAGTCCAGGGGGCTTTGCTCCCTGCCTGCCCAGAGGCAGGCAGGGAGGGCTTCTGCGTTTTTTATACAAGGTCGGGGGATTTGCCCCAAGTCCTTGTCAGTCGTGCGTAGCCTGGCCTGTCTCTGGTTTCTGCTTGGAGTCCAGGGGGCTTGCTCCCTGCCTGCCCAGAGGCAGGCGGGGACGACTTTTGCGTTTTTTATACAAGGTTGAGGGAATTGCCCCCAGTCCTTGTTAGCTGTGTGTGACCTGCATCCTTCTTGCTTGGGGATAGGTAGTGGTTTCAAAGCTTTTTGTTGGGGTGTCCCTTTTTCTTGGTTCTGGCAACAGGGGGGCCTCCCCATATTGCCCCCTGCTCGTTTGTGTGTGAGAGTGCAAGCTTAAACAGACAACGAGTATGAATTCTTGAGTGTTATAGAAATTTCGTTAAAACATAAGATTGGTCGGAGTCGTTGACATTTCTTTTTTGATCGTCCTCCGCCAATACTTTTTTCCTATGGACGTGATTTCCTTAAGGCTTAGTTATACATAGTATCTTTTTAGAGTGTCGGCGTTCCAGTGTGCGTTCAACTCTTGGCCTGCTGGGTTGGCGATTTTGTACGTGTCTGTTCCCAAGATTTGGGTCACTTGGTATGGGCCTTCCCAGTTGGCACTTAGTTTGCCGTGTTCTCTAGATTTTCCAACAGCCTGTGTCTTCCTTAGTACTAGGTCGCCTACCTGAAATCTTCTCTCATGCACCCTTTTGTTGTATGCTTTTCTCATTCTTTGCTGGTAGGCTGCTATGTTGGTGCTGGCCTCCTTCCTGACTTCGTGGACCAGGTCAAGAGCTTCGGCCATTGCTTCGTTGTTGTTAGCATGGTTGTATTGCTGAGATCGCAGGGTAGGAATTCGCACTTCGATGGGTAGCAGAGCCTCTGCTCCATATACTAGGCCAAAGGGTGTCTGTCCTGTTGACTCTTTTCTGGTGGTCCTTATTGACCATAGGATGCTTGGTAGCTCATCTGCCCATCTTCCTTTGAGGTCGGCTACCATTTTTCTGAGTCCGTTTAAGATTTGCTTGTTTGCGGCTTCGGCCTGTCCATTGGTCTGGGGGTGGCAGACGGCGGAGTAGGCGACGGCTGTCCCATGACCCTCCAGCCAGGTTCTTAGGGGGTCATTATCAAATTGCCTTCCATGGTCAAATACCAATGTTTTTGGAAGGCCGAATCTGGTTATAATATTCCTCCAAATGACTTTCCTGACCGCCGGCTCGGTGATGTTTGGGACTGCTTCAGCTTCAACCCACTTTGTGAAGTAGTCTATCCCCACGATCAGGAATTTTCGTCCCCCTGTAGCTGTGGTAAAGGTACCCAGTATGTCCATCCTCCATTGGGCGAAAGGAATGGGAGATAAAATCGGCCTGAGTTCTTGGGCTGGGACATGGATTGATGGAGCGAAGAGTTGGCATTTTCTGCATTTTTGGGTTAGGCTCCTGGCATCTGCTAGCATGGTAGGCCAGTAGTAGCCCGCCCTTAGAGCTTTGTGGGCCAATGACCTTCCTCCAATGTGATGTCCTCTAGAACTTTTGCGGCCTGGTCTGCCCCTAGGCATCTGAGCAGGGGGTAAGTGAAAGATTTCTTGTAGAGCTCTCCGCCAATGATTATGAACCAGGCCGCTTTGGCTTGTATTTTCTTTTTCTGTACTGGATCAGGTGGTAGGATGTTGTATCTTTTGAACTGAATGAGGGGGGTCATCCAGTTTTCCTGTCCCTCTTCAATGGTGCTGACTGTCTGACAGGGAGTGGTGGACTTCTCATGCATAAATTCAACCCAAACTGACCTCCTTATGTCTTGCAGGCTGGAGCTAGCCAGTTTTGACAGAGCGTCAGCCCGATTATTCTGTGACCGGGGTATTTGCCTGATTTCATAGGACTTCAGGCCTGACAATTCCTGTTTTACTTTTTCAAGATAGGTGGCCATGGTCTGATCTCTAGCCTCATATTCTCCATTAATTTGATTAGCAATGAGCTGGGAGTCAGTTGCTAGTACAACCCGCTCTGCCCCTGCTGCCTTGGCCAGATTTATCCCTGCGAGTACGGCCTCATACTCCGCCTCGTTGTTTGATGCGAGGAAGGTGAATCTGAGTGCATGCTCGAAATCCACTCCCTCGGGGCTGGTCGGTACAACGCCTGCCCCTGCACCATTGGCTGTTGAGGATCCGTCAGTGTGCACGATCCATTCTTCGGCGGGGGGCTCTTCTTCCCCTGAATGGGAACATTCTGCCAGGAAGTCAGCTAAGGCTTGTGCCTTGATGGCTGTCCTTGGTTGGTATGATATCCCCAGCCCGCTTAACTCGATTGCCCATTTTAGCAGCCTTCCTGATTTCTCAAATTTTTCTAATATCTTTTCCAGTGGCTGGTCGGTGAGGACCACAACGGGATGTGCGTCAAAGTAGGGTCTAAGCTTTCTGGCTGCAATGATGACTGCATAGGCGGCTGTTTCTATTAAAGGATAGTTTCTTTCGGCTACTCCCAGGGCGTGACTCACAAAGTAGATGGGCTGCTGTGAGCCTGCTTCCTCCCTTAGGATGACTGCGCTTACTGTTGTGTTGGTGACAGCAATGTACAGGTACAGTTTTTCTCCGGCCACCGGTCTTGCCAAGGTAGGGAGCTTCTTTAGGTGTTCCTTCAATTGTTCGAAGGCTTTCTTTTGTTCATCTTCCCATTTGAATTGCTTATTGCCCTTCAACACTTTGAAGAATGGGGTGGACTTGTCTGCCGATCTGGCGATAAAGCGGGCCAGGGCAGCCATCCTGCCTGTGAGCCGCTGAATGTCCCTTATGGTCTTAGGCTCCGGGAGGTCTAGGACCGCCTGAATTTTTTCGGGATTGGCATCTATCCCCCTGGAGCTGACTAAGAATCCCAGGAATTTCCCGGATCGGACTCCGAATGTGCACTTTTTCGGATTCAGCTTCGTCTTGTATGACCGCAGGGAGGAGAATGTTTCCTGCAGGTCTGTTAGATGCTCCTTGTCTCCCTTGCTCTTGACAATTGCGTCATCGACATAGGCTTCCAAGTTTCTCCCTTTTTGGTTTTAAAAGACCTTGTCCACCAACCGCTGATAGGTGGCGCCTGCATTCTTCAGCCCAAATGGCATCATCTTATACATGTAAGTGCCATGGCTGGTTATGAAGGCGCATTTCGTCCTGTCAGGCTGCCAGAGGTACACTTGATGGTACCCTGAGAACGCATCCAAGAAACTTAACGTGGTATACCCACTAGTGGCGTCCACCAGTTGGTCTATCCTGGGCAGGGGGTAGCAGTCTTTTGGGCAGGCTTTGTTAAGATTCGTGAAGTCTACGCACATTCTCCATGCGCCCGACGATTTTTTTACCATCACAACGTTTGCCAACCATTCAGGGTAGTCACAGACTTCGATGAAGTCCGCTTTTTAGAGTTTGTCTATTTCTTCTTTTATCGCCGCGTCTTTTTCTACGGACATGTTTCTTTTCTTTTGCTTTACAGGGCGAGCTTCCGGGCTAACGTTCAGCTTGTGAACAATAAAAGCCGGGTCGACCCCTGGCATCTCATCCGCAGAGTAAGCAAATACGTCCCTATTTTCTCTCAGGACTGCAATTAACTCCTTCTGGTAGGACTCCTCCAGGTCGGCCCCTATGAGGACCTACCTCCCTGGCTCTAAGTCTACCAACATGCTCTCCCCTTCAGGTTCTAAGTGGGCTGCTTTTTGCTGGGCAGCTGGGATTTCACCCTCCCTGCTGGGAGAGCCTTCGGCTTTTCGATTTCCTTTCCTTTCTGTCTCATGGGCCTGCAGGGCCACGGTGTAGCAATGTCTGGCTGACTCTTGATCTTCGTGGACCTTTCCTTCCATGCCAAAGTCTGTTACATAGGCTATGGTGAGAGCCCTGATCGACACAGCAGCTTCGATTTCATCTAGGGTGGCTCGGCCAATCAGGGCATTGTATGCAGACTTTGCATTCACCACAACGAATGATGCCCTGACATTCCTGGCAGAGTCCCCCTCCCCAAATGTCACCGGTAAGTCGATAACCCACATGGGAAGTACACCTGCTCCCCTGAACCCGTACAAAGATCCAGGGGATGGTTTCAGATGTCTTTTTTCTAGATTCATTTTCTCAAAGGCGTCTTTGTACAGAAGGTTTGTGTAGGCGCCAGTGTCCACCATGCACCTCTTGACAATGTGGTTGTTAATTTCAAGAGTTAGGACCAAAGGGTCACTATGGGGATATATGACTCTCCCTGTATCGTCAGGGGTGATGCTCAGGGTAGTGCCTCTTGGACTTCCCGCCCTCTCGGCGTAGCAAATTTGGTTCCGTAATTCACGGATCCGCCTTTTCTGGCTTCGTCTGCTGGTTCGCCCCTCTGCATCTCCTGACACTACATGGATGATCGTGCGATTTTGGGCTGAGCCTTCAGGTTTGTCTGCCGCCTCCTTTTGGGGTTTGTTCCTTGCTGCATAGTTGCTCAGCCAGCCGTTTCTTATGAGTTTCTCAATTTCGTCTTTTAAGTGTCGGCATTCTTCTATGCAATCGTGGAACGTGCATAATTTTTTAGGATCCCCTTTTGGGCTGCGCGGCTTGTTTGGACGATTCCATTTGGTTGTTTCTTTCTCCAGCTCGAAGATTTCTGCCCTCGGCCTGTTGAGGGCCGTGTAGCTGTCAAACCTTGGCTGGTAGGCAGTGCGTTCCTTCTTGGGGGTGTCTCCCTCCTCTCTTTGTTTGCCTTGCTCGTTTCTTCTACGTCCACCCTGCGGTCCCCCTTGCAGCTTTGTCTGGCCTGCAGGGGTGTCCGGCAGGCTGTGAAACTCTTCCTGCAGAATAAACCCTTCAGCGATTTTTCTGGCCTTGGCCAAGGTTTCCGGCTGGGCCCTGATCATCTGATTCTTCATTTTCCCTGAGAGCAGGGAGATTGTCAGGGCGTAGGCAGCGGTGGAATCATCAATCTCTTTGACTTGCTGGTAGGACAAGTCAAACCTCCTTAGGTACTCCCTGACGCTTTCGCCCTTTTTCTGCTTTAGGGTCATGAGGTCGAACCGAGTGAGCCGCCTCCTTTTGTCCTCTGCATATTGTTCAAGGAAGGCCTCGGCTAACTCTATAAAGAAGCTGATCGATCCCTGGCGAAGATCCCTGAACCATCCTTGTGCAAGCCCTACCAGGGTGGTTGGGAAGATTTTACACCAGATTGCGTCATCCACGTCATACATGCCCATGTGACTCTCAAATGCCGCCAGATGATCCTCTGGGTCGGTGGTTCCGTCAAACTTGATGGTGGGCATTTTGATTTTCGGGATGGGGTGCTCTTGCACATCAGGATGAAGAGGAGTTTTTGTGGGCCTGCCTACCATTCGTGACCTGCTTTCCCCAGACTGGTTACCGTGGGTACCCCATTGTCTAGGGATCGGTTTCCTCGCACTGGGGGAGCGGTGCCTTGGTGGCCGCCTGCTTGCTGCTTCGTCCTCTGTCTCAGGGGAGATTTGTCTGGATCTTTTTCTCCGGGACCGACAGAGGTTGTCATCCTGGTGGTGTCTGGACTCAAGCGGCTGCCCCCGGTTAAGCCTAGATTGCAGGCTTTGGGACAACCCCGGGGCTGGTTGTCCCTTGGCTGCCGGCGTTAACCTGGAGAAGACTCCGCCCTGCTTTTCCTCCAGGCGCTTAGATGCAGGCTCCTTGTGCCTCATCCGCTCCTGCAATCCCTGGGATAGACCTCTCTGCTCTCCAGACGCGGACTCCGTGGTGTGAATGGAGAACGCCTGTTGTTGGGCAGGCGGCTCTTGGCTGCCTGTTGAGATACGCCTCTGCACCTGCGCGTATACTTGAGCTGTCCTTCTTGCTTTCCTCTGGGCATTCCTAGCGGTGGTTCGCTTCGTGCCCCCAGCTCCATCCCTGCTCATTGAGGGAGGCTGCCTGGGGGTCGTTGCAACTAGGGGTGTACACCGGTCCAAACCCGGACCGGACCGGACCGGTTTGACCCGCGGACCGGAAACCCAAAAAACCCAAACCCGCGGACCGGACCGGTTAATAAAGAAACCCAGACCGGACCGGACCGGACCCTCTTAAGACTGGACCGGACCGGACCGGACCGTAAAAATACACTAAATTTGATATTTTTTTTAAAGTGTGGACCGGACCGGACCGGACCGAGGACCGGTTACCAACTTTTTTGGGACCCGGAGACCGGACCGGTACGTGCCCCGGTCTAGACCGACCCGGACCTTACGGTCCGGTCCGGTCCGGTTTGCCGGTCCGGGTCAATTTTTGAACACCCCTAGTTGCAACCCTGCCTACCAGGTCGTCAGGAGTGAACTCCTGGTTTAGCATTGTAGAGAAGAAGGCAGCTGTCTGTACCATCTGAGCTGGGGTCAGGTTCAGGGTGTGCCCCCAACTCTGGTGCTACAGCTGCATTTGGCATGCCCAGGAGGCTGGTTCCTCCCATCCCCAAGGTCGTGGTGGGAGGAGCTCTCTCCGGCTGCGGCATGCCGTATAGGGGGGGTCACCGGTGGGACCGTCGGACCCACCCCTACACTGGTGTCAACGATTTCCGGCATGATTACTTTGATTGGTTTAGTTTTTGTAATTGGGAATGGTTGATTTTTGTGGGTAATTCGTGGATACAACCAGATCTTCCCCACAGACGGCGCCAAATTGTTTCGGTTATTGGAATCAATTAACCCGACGTGGAATTCGGGTTCGTATCGTTCAATGTTGCTTCAAATGTCAATCGGTCAATCTTAATTGGCTCTCCTTCCTCCTACTTCCTCAGTCGGACCTTCCCGGCGGAATGGGCTGGCTCCCTGCACACAGAATGCACAGGGCCTCGGAGGTCGTCCGAGGAAACCCTCTCCGATGCCTAAGTCAGTCCGTGAATGCCTTAAGAAACCTAGCTCGAGAGGAACTAGGTGGCGATTTAAGAGTAAGAGTTCTAGAGAGAGAAAATCCAACCCCTTTCTTGTGGGAAATGGGAGGGTATTTATACCTTCCCACAAGAGAGGGAAGTAGAAGGAGAATGAGTGGATAAGGAGGTGACAAGTGGCATCTTCTCATCCACCCACTCTCAATTACCTTAGGCAGAATGACAAGAGGGCCCCTGGGGACCCCTGCTCTGTCTGCGAGATGTCCCCAGGGGGTAGGCGGGTTTTGAGCTGTGAGAGCTAGGCTCCAGCAGGCCGCGTCACCCTGCTGGCCCGGCGGTCAGCTTTTTTCCTTAGTAGTTCTTCCCACTTCTATGTTCTTTACTTTGACTGTTTGCCGGGTTGATTTCTGGGCTTAATAGGCAATCCTCTGGGAGCCTGCCTAGCAGGCTATTAGTGTCAGGCTGCCGACCCCAATCAATAGTAATTATTGTTTTAAAATCATGTTATACGACTGGGAGAACGTTGAGGTTGCTCCTCACTGATTGTTGCTGTTATGTTTTAACATGACAGGTATGCATGTTTCCGGGTGTGGGCTAGCGGGCAGACATGATCTTTGCTCGATTAATTTTAATAATTTTGTTTTGTGGATTGTTAAACCCCTTATTGTGGATTTATTTAATTTTGGGCCAATTTATTTAAGGCCCAATGTTTGACTTTACCATTTAAATTTTTATCTAAACATAGTTACAGCGTGTTATAATCCCGACTCTACAGTGTTTCCGCCACTGTATCGCGTTAGATTTTTCTAGGGGATTACATGCGAAGTCCATAACCATTGAGCTAGCAGATGGCGTCGAGGATGACGCTGATCTAAAAGCCAAGGCGATTGCCGTAAGTAATAATAATCTTTATCAATAAATTGCCTGTTATATGTCTGTGTTCAATGAATCTGTTGTTACTGTAGTTGCCTAAGTATGTTACTTTAACTTTCAACTCCTATTACTCTAGTGCATATCATGTGTTACTTTAAGGTATCCTGTTACTTTTTTAAGCTTGAAGATGTGCTAATCTGAGCATGAATATGTGTTACTTTAATGCTGACCACATGTTACTCTAATGCCACAGATGTGTTTCTTTTAACTCGAACCATAAGTTACAGCCTCCCCTCCAGATTAACACTTTTTGTTTACTCTTGATGCAGGAGGTACATGAATTGTACCTCATGATGGCAAGGAATGCAGTTGCATTCCATGATTGGTGGATCTCAGCCGCTTCCAAACTGAGAAGAATAACATTGGGCAAACCACTGAACGATGACCCCGTACCGTCACAGGCCTCGCAAGCCTTCTGGAGTGGAGAAGAGCTCCACCGCACGGTCGATGAAGTGTGCGAGGCGTACGCACGTGCAAAGAACGCGACGACCAAAGGCCCCGCATTCACAGGCCAACCCACATAACCGGTAGGTGCGAGAGTGTGTACATATGTGACTGAGGATGAGGATGTTGGGACTGGGGATGAGAATCGAGGCGGTCCTGACTTCGAACTTTACACGACAGCGGAGATGGTTGAGGCTGTTAAAGGTGGTTCGGAGGACAGTGACCACCGACCTGATGAAGCTAATGTTATTGAGCATTTGTAGGTGGAAGTTGATGGACGAAAGGTTTTCCATCCTTACTTTCTCCACTCTGAAAAACCTTTGGAATGCATGCAAGTTATTGATGAGAAACTTGGATGCTCGTATGAGTGTGGGACCCCTGAACCAGACCAGCTAATTGTATCGGAATTTCTGGTCAGAAACAGTAGGGTGTTCAGGTCCATTTTGTGTGTTCGGAAAGACGTAATGGATTACGTCTTTTATAACAATGAAAAGTATAGCGCAGAGTAAGTTTTCTACTGTGATCAATGTCCTTTACCTTATTCTTTTTCTCTACGTTATTTTTCATCGATTGTCACATAATTCGTTCGTATTCTATCAGTGAGATGCTGGTAAGGGTCGATGATTTCTTCAACATACCTCGTGACGAGTTGTCGACACTCCAGCCGGGGCAGCAGCTGTCAAACGCTGTCATCGATAGCTGGTGCATATTGCTTAACCAACTGGACTATAATCAGACTGCACCGTGTCCAACATCACGGTGCTTCTTTGGCGTTAGCCACAGCGTAAGCTTGTCTCTATTATTTTGATCATAATAATACAACCAACAACTAGTGTTGCTAACATATCTCTAAAGAACATTCTTAATAATTGTCCTTTTTCATAATTGTCCTTCATTACTGTCAATGTTACTTCAATACACAAACCAGTGTTACTGTAAGGGGTGTATACTGTTACTTTAATAAGTCATGATATCCATAACTAGTGTTACTCTTAGACATTAATACTGTTACTCTAACACAAAACAAGTGTTACTGCAAGGCTTTCACATTGTTACTTTAAATAAGTAACGTGTTACTCTGTCTTATTGTCTTGACCATGAATTGTTACTTCAACATGTGTCATGCAGAAGACAATAATGAAACTGTGGAAGGCCATAAAGAGTGGTGCAAAGGTCGACATCGGCGATGACTTGTTCAACTTTTGGGATATTTGGACCGAAGTAAATAAAGACATCTTACAGCTAGACTCTGACTTGGTACGTCTATATGAAACACTCACACGGGTGACCCTTTACTACAGCTCTTTAACAATAATCGCTAATCACTTTATTACCAAATAACAGGTCTTCATCCCGGTGCTTTCCAACGACAACGACCACTACAGTTGTGCGTGTATCAACTTCCTGTCAAAGCAGATTGAGTACCTCGACAACATGAGTTACGAGGGGCAGGATTTCGAAAGCCTACCATACGTCGGTATGGCGAAAATCACAGTAAGTGTACTTATGTTAAATATATTCGGACATCATTCTATACACCAGGACACGCATTGTCAGTTGTCAGTCCTTATATGTCTTTTTTGTATAATCAAGGCTGTGGAATTGGGAAAGTACATGGCCGAAAAAGGTATCGCAAAGGATCAGCTGTCGCGGAGTTCCCTGTTGTCAACGTCCCATTCGCATGGCAGGGTGGAGGGTTCTCGGCGAACGACTGCGGTGTGTATCTCATGATACACATGATGCTGTTCCGGGGGAAAGTGTTCGACTGTTGCCTAGGCACAATAGAGGCGAACAACCTGTTCAGAGCGGAGATTGCAGCAATAACCCTGGTCCTGTGCGATATCAATAAGGACAGAGACGAGGTTATAGCGAGGGTGAGGGAGTTCTTAAACGATAAAGCGAACATCGCCATCGAGAGAACAATATATGGTGTTGCGGGGTCTACCGGGGAAACCGTCAAGAGGGCAGGCGAGGCAGATTATGAGGAACGACCGCCGAAGAAGAGCCGACTGTTGACTCCTGATGCTACAACCCCGGTCACAGAAACGATTCCTGAATCTGAGTTGTCAACGCGGACTAGATCTGTCCTGAAGAGCTGTAACCGTGGTGAGGGTGACGGACTTGGATGCTCAATTGACTGCGGCGACGAAGATGCGGACTCCCCTATGTTGTCACCATTTCTTGCGAACAACAAGACGTTGTTAAGCCATATCGCCATCCGTCGCAAAAACGTCGTGGACTACTGCCTTGTGGAGCTTGCAACACTAGATAATTTGTATGCAGTTACTGTAACATTAATAATCGGTGAATATTAAAATAGATTTTTTGATTGGGTATTTTTTTTTTCGTTCAGCGAGGAAGTTGCAAACTATTCAATCCTGGCTTCAATTGAGCGGAGTGACATATGTTCAATGTTACCGGGTCAGAAAATGGCGTCGTGCATCGTCGAATGCTGGTCGATGCTGTTGAATAGGCTTTCATCTCCCGTCACTAATTCGGTCGAGACATCCACGACGGCATACTTTGGTATACGACAGAAGGTACGCATTACTGTTGCATCTGCTTGCATATATAATTATCACCATTGTTCTAGGAGAACACATGTTCCTCACATAAAGTTTTGCTTGAGAGCCAAGTTCATAATGTATCAACACATGTATGGTGTTATTTTAATGATGGAAGTGCGTTACTGTAATGCATAAGATGTGTTACTTTTTAATACACATTTGGTACGTTCAATTGTTTATATGTGTTACTCTAATTCGCACTTTTTGTTACTCTAGTACTTTCTTTGTGGTACATTAATTCTTTGTCGTTACTTAAATATTGTGTTACTTTAAAGCATTGTTGGTGTTACTGTAATACAGAAAACGTGTTACTTTAATCTGTATTCTTTTTTGTATATTTATTCTAGTAATCTGATACGTAGTGAATGTGTTACTTCAACATGCTCTGATTGGAAGACTTCTATACAGTTGGACATAGTCTGAGACACATTGAATATGTTTGTAGGACTACCTTTATGGGATGATTGATGATTATGAAGACGGCCCATCCACGCAGGCAGTGGACATCTTGATGTAACATCTCGATCTTTTTTAGAAGGAAGTGTGGTCGTTCTCTTAACTTGGAAGCTGATCTTACCTTTGTTCCGATCAACATCAATGAGTACTACTCATGCGTGTGCATTAACCGTAAGGATAGGACAATAGATCTCCTTGACCGCCAACGTTACACGAACTTCCAGAAAACAAAATTGTACAAGGCCGCAAAGCTAATGGTTAGTGCTCTTCTTCCGATCAGTATATGTATGCTGGTAGTTGTTATTACACACGACCATCCGTTTTTCTCCTAATAACGTCGCTGTGATGCTCACAGGTGTCAACAATTAGCGATTATCTCGACAAGCTCAAAGTCCCTGATGTATCTGATATCGTTACTTACGAGTTTAGAGAGGTCAAGTTTAAGTGGCAGAAAGCAGACGCAACTTGGGACGAGTCGGGAATCTTCCTTATGATGCACATGTTGATGTACGAGGGCTGTACATTCCACCACATAGATCTCGAGAGGAAGGTCAACAAACGATATTTGGTGGTCCAACTTGCAGCCACACTTCTATTGGTAGACAGGAACAAGGTGCGGTCGCGATTGTTGGAAAACGTGGACAAGTATACGGACGCGAGACAAAAGATCATTGACGGTGTCAAGGTCAAGAGCAAGACAACAAAGGGCCGAAAAAAATAATTTTTTTACTAAATCATGCCACCTCTTTTCTAACTACGAATTAATGGTTTTGTATTGTTTAGATACTTGTCCAATTGCATTGGTATTTTGAATATAAGCAATGGAAAGAAGTTGTTAAACTCTGCTTGTATTACTATGGGGATTACTTTAGTTAAACTCTGCTGGTATTACTCTGCTGTAAATGTTACTCTAATGAACAAATTATGTTACTCTAGGAGATCAATGGTGTTATTATGATGATATTACAGTCAATTCCAGAAGCCTTATAAATTGTTTTTTAAGGTACAAATGTTGGTACTTTTGTATTGTTTAGATACTTGTCTGATTGCATTGGTATGTTGACTATCAGCAATGGAAAGAAGCTGTTAAACTCTGCTTGTATTACTATGGGGATTACTTTAGTTAAACTCTGCTGGTATTACTCTACTGTAAATGTTACTCTAATGAACAAATTGTGTTACTCTAAGAGATCAATGGTGTTATTATAATGATATTACAGTCATGAGATCAGTTACTTTTCCAAAAAACCACATGTATTAAATAAAATGTAGTGTTAATTGCAATGTAGCACAACACTATGTGTCAAAAAATCCGTACGGCATTAGTTTTTCGTGTAGACCAGGAAAAAAGAAAAAAGAAATCTTAGAATGACAAAAACATCGAGTATTCTCAAAACACTTGTTCCTCCTCTTCGTCCTCCTCGGTGTCTTCTTCAGTTTCCTCTCCTTCGATGTCTTCATCTACTTTGTCCTCCTCATCCTCATCATTGTGTGGTTTAGTAGGCTGTTTAGGGGGTCGTGCTGCATACGAATTTGGACAGTTTCGTTTGTC
Source organism: Agrostemma githago (assembly GCA_958450325.1). Taxonomy (NCBI): domain Eukaryota; kingdom Viridiplantae; phylum Streptophyta; class Magnoliopsida; order Caryophyllales; family Caryophyllaceae; genus Agrostemma; species Agrostemma githago. The sequence continues at coordinate 70,191,008 of OY288242.1, read as the reverse complement.
ATGGTGCGCCATCTGTTTGCAGTTATTGCACATGCGTTTCGGCTTTCTTGAAAGTGTGACCTTCTTTTCCTTGCTTGATAACATCCGCTTTCCGCTGCCCTTTGTCTTAGAAATCTTTGGGGGGAGTATCGTGATATTGTCAGAGGTCGTACACCCGAGCATATTTTCAATTTCCTGTGTCTTGCCAACATTTCCCCCACCAGAAACTGGCTGCCTCTGCAACCTGAACTCTCGAATTAATCCGCACAAGCTTTCCACATCTGCCTTGTCTCCTGCCTTTAGAAGTCCCATGGTCTCATGGATTTCCGACCACAATTTCGACATCTCTATCTGTTTTCCGTCGATGATGTCAATGTCTTCGCCGTCTAATCCTTCATCACTGATTCGAGCAGTGCGAACAACCTCCTTTGTCCACCTTTCGGTTACCATGTTTTCGGGTATAGTGGTCAGCCCTTTTGATGAATATATCCAGATTACGTGTCGACACAGTATCCATCGTAAATTAAACAGCTGACATGTGCAGCTTGATTCACACGTACCTGGAAAGATGACGACATATTAATGTGACATTGCACCCGCAAAACAATGCGTCAATAACAATATATTATCCATCTTTTCAATAAGCAGAGACAACAATTATAATGGAGGTAATAACGTGCAAAATGTAATGGAGGGCAGAATGAGTTACTTTTAAGAATGTGAGGTGTTACTTTAATGCATGTTCAGTGTTAACTTTAAGCATTCACAACGCAGATGTCCAAATGCTATCATCCGTTACTGTAACTCAATATATATGTTACTGTAAAGACTGACTGGTGTTACTTTTATAACAACTCTGCTATCACATGAACCAAATGTCAGCGCACGAGTGAGTTTAAGCAGTACCTGATATATACTGGACCGTAAACTCTTTATCTCGTGTAGCATCCCTCACCAGTGTCTCCTCTATCCCGTCCTTCACAAGGAAGCCCCTCACGCTGCAAGTGCCCACAGAAAATTTCACCTCCTCCTGGAATTCTTCAAATGCGGCGTCGGTGTAAATTTTAGCAGCGTGATGTTCAATTGGCAGGTGGGTTGCTGTTTTTGGAGAGGCTTGAACATTGTCGTTGTCAAGTTTTTTTGTGTATACCGTTGCTGGTCCATGGCGCTCTCGAATCGCGTCCAGAATTCGACCAACGTCCCCGATTTTTGTTCGAATCTTTTGAAGAAACTGATCTCACTCTCCGACCTTTGCGTTGTTCGCATTAAGCCGCCCATCTTTAAATCTCTGCAATGTGCCATCACCCACTGCTCCCTAATGGAGAATGTAGTTGAAAACCACTCGACATCACTCCCATGGTACTCCTCCATTATGTCACGCCACTCCGCGTCGAACTCATCTCCATCAATATCCACATCCCATACTATAGAATTCAATCTCTTCAAAAAATCCTGGTAGTCACTCCGCGATGCACCGTATTTTGTAGGAACCTTGTTCAAGATATGCCACATACAGAAACGGTGTAGCGCCGTCTTAAATATCTCCCTCACGGCTGGTATAATACCCGGATCTTGGTCGGTAATAATATACACCGGCGCCTTACCTCCCATTGCTGTCAGAAATCTCTCAAACACCCAGACGAACGACTCACAATCCTCGTGCGCTATCAGAGCCCCAGCAAAAGTTACCGATCATTTGTGATGATCAATACCGGTGAATGGCGTGAATATAATCTTATCTTTGTTCGTCCCGTATGTCGGGTCGAACGAAACTGCATCCCCGAATAACTGGTAGTTTCGCCGCGCCTCACCGTCAGCCCAGAAAACCTTGCTCACACTCCCATCTTCATCCAGGTCGTAGTCGAAATAGAAACCCCTCCTATTCTTAGCCATGTCTTTGAAACGATCGATGAATAGCTGACCGTCCCTCTCATGTAGGAAGCACTTTATATCTCTTCCCCAGTTTTTGAAGTCAACCAAGCTCGCACCCACGTTTGCGAACCCCTCCACCTGCTCCTTGCACATGTTGTACGTCCGTGTTGCGCCGATATTCAGCTGGAAATAAGAATCAAGCGTTGTGACAATTTAACATTAATACACCAGTTGTGTTACTCTTATTCTTAAGTATTGTTACTCTATAGGTTCACTGGTGTTACTCTAGCAAAAGTAATTAGATTTTGCACACACTGGACTAATCCAGCTGTGTTACTCTAGCAAAAAAATGGTGTTACACCTATCTTACTCAAATGTTATTCTATAAAAGAAATTGTGTTACTCCATACCCGCAAATTGTTCAAGATCAGTTGCTTGTGGTACTTTGTCAGGTTCCTCGACAGCTTTTGGAATTCTCTGTCTTTTGGTGAGATCAGTTCGTGGTTGTGGCCGATGTGGAACCTATCAATCCTGAGAATGCCTCCTTTATTGAACAGCCTGATCCTTGCCTTGCACCCGCAACGACGGACTTTCGTCTTCTTTTTAGGCGCAGCTGCATTGTTAACAGCTTTCACAGCCTCAGGTGTATTGTTAACAGCTTTAACAACTCCTCCCCCAGCTGCATCGTTAACAACTTTCACAGCCGCAGGTGTATTGTTAACAACTTTAGCGGATTTCGTGAAACCCTGTCTGTTGCAGACTAGGAGCTTTGACTTTATCTCACCACCGTGCCATCGCTTTGTTGTATACCTTCTTACATCAAATCTGCAAGCCAGTGCGTAGGTTTTGTAAAATTCCACTGCCTCTTCAATTATTCCGAATACTTGCTTCATGTACGGAGTGAAAGCCTCACCCATATCTCTGCACCATTCTTGTGCATTTGGTTCTTGGCAAGCGCTACCTGCACATGATTAAACAACGTTACACAATTGAGACATATGTGTTACTTTAATTCATAAGTTGCGTTACTCTAACTAACACAGTACGTTACTTTAACATCATTATCAAAACCTTTTTTCTAAAACGACCGGTGTGTTACTGTAATTGCAATTAAGTGTTACAGTAACTCAGAAGGTGTGTTACTTCAACGACGTTTCTGCGTTAATACAAAACAAAATGGTAGTATCAATGAAGCATACGTTAAATCTGGAATCTGAGTTAAAACGAGAGCGATGAACCACTGTTATTAACCCACGATTAATAAAATGAATAAAATCTCACCTTTTGCACTGTTGTCCTGTGCGTTTGCTTCTTTGCCAATGCCACCTGCACCCAATTAAACAACGTTACACCAATGAAACCAATGGGTTACTACAATTAACAAGTTCTGTCACTCTTATTAGTACAGAATGTTACTTTAACATCATCATCAAAACCCTTTTTCTAAACGTTAAGTGTGTTACTGTGATTGCAATTAAGTGTTACTGTAACTCAGACGGTATGTTACTTCAATGACGTTTCTGTCTTAATACAAAATTAATCAACGTTACACTCATCCAACTATTGAGTTACTTCAATTAATAAGTTGTGTTACTCTAACTAGTACAGTATGTTACTTTAACATCATCATCTAAATCCTTTTTCTAAACGTTCAAAGTGTTACTATAATTGCAAATAAGTGTTACTGTAACTCAGACGGTATGTTACTTCAATGACGTTTCTGCCTTAACATCCAAATCGACGTTAAAAAATAACGCAACAATGAAAGTAATAGCAACAATGAAAACTGACGTCAAATTATTATTGACGTAAAAAAATAACGCAACAATGAAAGTAAATCTCACCATAGCAACAATGAAATAACGCAACAATGCAAGTAAAAAATAACCCAACAATGAAATAGCAACGAAAGCAATATCAACATCTAAATCGACGTTAAAAAATAGCGTAACAATGAAAGTAATAGCAACAATGAAAATTGACGTCAAATTATTATTGAAACTCACCATTGTTATACTCTATCGATTGCTTATCAATTGTTGAAGAAGATGATGCTGCCATTGAATCCATTGTAACGCGTTTTCGTGCACAATAATGATTGAATGAAAGGATGAACGTGATGAAGAAAGGGTTTTTTTTCTCACAGTTGAATTAATGAATGAATGTGATAAATGATGAATGAATGTGATGTAGTGGGTTATTGTTTCCTAAATTCTTGGGAGCTATTTTAGGAACGTAAATCTTCCTTTTTTTTAATGCAATGAATCTTGTCCATCCATCCTCATCCCATCCAACGGATGGGGGATGGGATGAGGACTCATGGACTCATATAGAGTAAAGGACTCATAAGAGCCTTACTCTCTCTCTCTCTATATATATATATATATATTCTCTAATTTGTTAGTGTCTCATGATTATAAATTTTTTATTTATTTTAAATGAACCTTACAAGTAAAGATACACATTATTTTTGTTAGGAATAATGACTAGCAATTGTCCGTATTCGAGACTCGGGTTGAATGTCGAACTAGGTGCGGAAATAAGATGATGTATTTTGTTAGGATGTGGTTTGTCCTACATCTAAAGAGTAGTGAAATGTGGTAGTTTTTTCTATGCAAAAATTGAAATGTTGTCCCATATGGAAAGATTAGCTAAGTGAAGGAAATTCTTTTTGTATAAATAAAGATCACCCTTCCACCTTAGTAATCAACCCAAAAATTGGAGTCTCTTAAGCATCGTCTTGAGAGAGTTCCTCGAAGTTGTACTATTATCTTCATAGTAGTGAATATTGTTCTCCTTGTTGGTGTGGACATAGCCAGTGATTTTGCTGGTGAACGAACCATATAATTCCGTGTGTCAGGTTAAATATTGTTTGTTCTCTGTTATGTTCTTCTCGTGTAGTCAACAAATTATTGGTAACGGACGCCTCCGTTACAACAATTTTGATTTACTAGTATAACACTCGTGATAAAATCACAGGGCTGTATAATCAAATACTATATGAAGTTGACAAAAACTATTAATTAAGATTACGAATTAGTAACTACTAATTAAATAAAAAAAAATTACATTGAGACAATTTTACACGAATTTATTTTAACTATTACTTATATTATTATGTGAAAGTAAAAGAAAATGAATAATTTTACCGGGCTCGAGTTGAGCTCGAATCTATCATCGACATTAAAATTTTAAAGCTCAAAAAGATTTGAGTTTACTCAGAACTTAAATAAAATAGTACTCGTAACATTTAAGAAACACTAAGAATCTTCTGATAACTCATGTCTCCTACTTTTCTTCTTCAATTCTTAATCTTCATGTTGGATCCACCACTATTTTCGACCACTGGTCCGTTGTCGCCACCCCTCCCTCTCTTAATTGGCATACCTGCTTCAAATTAGCCAAAATAATCACATTAAAAGAATCCATTAATAAACAAAATGATTATACTCGTATTATTTAACATATTGCCAAAAGAATAACATATTTCTCATTCAACTCATAAAATGAAAGTTTCATGTTCAAAATGAATGGAAGTTTGAAAGATGAAATAGATGAAATAAAGATAGAGGTAAAGATGGAGACTTTGAAATTGAAGATTAAAACATGGGAAACATGGAAAAACAGATGAATCAAGCTAATTATTTAATCACCAAAAATATATTAAAATTTTAAATTAAAATGAGAAATAATATTTAAGCAAATTTCGCAGTTAATGTTACCTTATTAATCACAATATGTTTGTATATTCTCAATGGTCAAACCGTAAAATAAAAAAATTGCAAATCGTAAACTTGTTACTTCGTATTATTATTATTATGATTATGATTATTATGATTATTATTATTATTATTATTATTATTATTATTATTATTATTATTAGTTAACATAAACTTGTACACAATACTAATTTTTATATCAAAAATAAATTTTAAAAATTGTTCAAAGGGAATTTTTGAGATCAAATGTGACAACTGTTTCGATAAATGCAACATGGTCAGTAAGATTATAAATTGGAACTTGTAACAATAAGTTAAATTCTCTACCTCAAGGCTCGAATCTTGTGGAGAAGTTTATATCCAATTCTGTATAAAAAACCAAAAAAATCTCAAACAAAGATCAAAACTTATAAATAAATCTGTTTTTTTTACATTCAATATCATCAATTCATCAAAATATGAAAATCCCTAAAATCAGACATTTATAAATTACCTTAGAAAATTTGGAAACCCTCTCAGATTTTTAATCCCACAGTTATTTTAAATCAAAACAAAAAAAAATTACAATTACATGCATTAACTAATATCATCATAAACCCATGATTTGTTCAACAATCTTAAAAAAATCACTTGAATATTTACATGGTTTCTTAAAACAAAATCTTAGCAAATAGAATGTAAATATTAATGTCCCCATTTATCATTCATACTTATGTCATTGTAGGTTACAAAACTACTCAATAATGGTGTAATTAGTTAGGCTACTAATGGCGAATTAGTAGCATAGATTCAATGTACCTAGTAGTGTACTCTCGGTATTTAAACCAAACCACTTCAGTGAAATGGGGGAAGGATTTTCATCATTCTACATGGTAACAGACTAGGTTGGAAATTATATTATTTTCCTTTCCTGCTGTATGCCCCTGGCAACCAAACTTGGCACAATAGCACATTGCTATAATGCTTGACAAATCAGAAAAATCCCCAACTCGACCCTCTTTACACCCCGTGTACACGGTCACCGATATTCAATGCAACGTTTGCGTCTTAGACGGTACCAAAGTGACCTACGCTACGTGGGTTAGTCTTTTCACACTTCATGTAACAACCTGAATTTTCGATGACTTAAAATAATAGATAATGCGGAAAGTTATCTAAGTCATTTAATTTAAAATTATATCAGAGTGTAAATAAATCTGGATCGCTACGGATCCTTACAACAAACGACTATTAATTACACAGTCTTAATTCACTTAGTACAGAATATAGATTGTATTTTATACAAACATTTTATTAAATCTCTCTCGCTCGATTCCCCAACGTCTTAGACCTGCAAAAAAAAAAAACAATACAGTGGACGCTGAGCGGGACAGCAAACAAGCCGTTCATCTAACATCACCTCGAACACATAAGACAATCATGTGAATAAAAAATAAAATGCTTATTAAAATATTAAAGGATATCACGTAACAGATAGTTTTCTTTAATTCAATTAATCAACATGTGAGGTGATGAAGACGGTAAAGTTTAAAAGATGGGACATTGGCAGCCATTTGATTTTAAAATCATTTTTCACGTAAACAGAGAATAAACACACGAGTCGTGGCTCCTAGTTTCACCGCTACACCCTATTGGCTTGCATCTCACCAATGGAAGTAACCGTAGTACCGACTCGTAGACCGAACCGATCTAATGAGGTTTACATCTCACCTATAAGGCTCAATTGTGCCCGAACTTCTATTATATTATACGTTTATTCAAACGGGACTCTGGGCTGAAATGAAAGCTGATGATTACATTCTCTGCATCACCAAGAGGGAACCCGCAGTTTTCAGAATCCTGTTCTGCCCCCGCTACCTAGGTGGTAATACTGATCAAGTACTTGTCTATATGTGCGCCACATACCCTACGCAGACTCTTGAACCGCAACTCTCACTGCCATAGGACGACTACCTTAAACACTAGGTCGACTCTCGGACCGCAGCCTCCGAGTCTGCTTTTCATTACAAGTGCAGTCGAAACACCACGCATGGTAGAATCCAACACAAGCTATTCGTCCCAGACTCGCATCGTAAACTTTATATAAAAGTCGCCCGTGAACAAGTGGTACATTATTTGATGACCTTCAATAATTGGTCGGACTCATTTGAAACAGTCAAATCCTCAAATTCTTACTTCAGTGTGACAACATGTTACTTTAATCCTCAAGTATCACCTGAAACATTATATCCCAAATATTGTATAATATTTTTAAAATAGTAAATTCTTTTAAAAGAAGTTTTATAAAAATAAAAGTACGGTATAATAAAATATTATTTTAAAACTTATAATTTCTGAAAAATATAGTTTAAATCATACTTAGTCGATTTATAAAATTTGACGTAAAATCATTTTTTTAAATATTTATATATGTCGTGTAAAATTTTTGGGATAAAATAAATTCATTTATTATAGAAAATGAAATTTATAAATTTCTACCTATATAAAAATAATAAGTGAAGTTTTATTAAAATAAAACATTTTGCAAGTTACTAATTTACTCTATTATTATAATATATAAACGAATGTAAAAATACTAAAGAAAATTAAATATGACCAAAATTACAATTATATAAAATACATACAAAATATATAGAAAATAGAATAAACATACATAACAAATAGAATTAAACATACATATAAAATACAATGAAAATGATATAAGTAAATTTTATCATTTTAAGTTCTTTTATTCATTTTCTCATTTTTCATATAAACAGAAATGTAAAGGTGATAAATAAGTGATAGTTTAGTCAAGTTGAATTTAATCGTAAATAAATATATAACACAAATAAAATATCACGTAACATTTTTATGTATAAGTAATTTAGTCATACAAACAAGCCTAAATATTTAAGTAAGCAATTTATTAAGTTACTAACATAATATACTTATATATAAGAAATGTTGTTAGAAGAAAAGTTTGGTTACCTTCATAGTTATTACGGATATTTATTAACGTTATTAAGAATTAAGGTCGATGGGGTCAATAATATGGTCTACGTTAGAAAAGTTGTCTCCTCCCCTTACAAAGACATTTTCGGGTCGAAATGATTTGACCCAAATACGGTTCTAGAAAAGTGATTTCGTCAAATACCGGGCAGCTCCTCATTCCCGATGCTCCAATTATAGAAAAGAACGAGGGGTAAATATAGTACATAATACGGAGTATATAGTATAGTATAGTAAGTACGGAGTAGTAGTACGTAGGAATATGTACGTAGTATATGTTGTTAGTATATATATATTGCTAGTATATGTATAGTGTGTTAGTATATACGTAGGAGTATGTAGTTAGTAGTAGTACTGCATGGAGTACTCCATATTTATAGTACTTAGTATGTGTGTATGTTAGGAGGGAGTAGATACTAGATAGGTAGTGTATAGTAGTAGAATTGTACAGGTGTAAGTAGTTTATAGTAGTACGGAGTAGAATAGTGAGTAGGTTAGAGTAGGTTGTAAGAGTGTGGTATATGCTAGGTTGCACGCACACTCCTCCAAACCGTCGTGTCGTGTCGGACACCTGTGTCGGACACCGACACACGTTGGACACACGACAATATGTCTCGGACACCTGAAAAATCGTGTCCTTTTTTTTAATTTATTTAGAGACGTGTCGGACACGTTTCGTGTTATTTCGAGACGTGTCGGCCACGATTCATACTATTTGGAGACTCATCGGACACACTTTGCGTTGTTTATGAATTTGCAGACTTTAATAAAACAACAATATTATATGTTTATAGGGTTACTTGATACTATAAATGTTAATTAATTAATTTTAGGAGTATATTACAGTTATATAACTGTTTGAGCTTTTTAAGATTTGATTTTAACTTTGAGTTTATAAGACTTTAATTTTTGTTTTGTTATTTTACGATAATTGCGATAGTTTAAGTAACCAAACCTATATTTTAGGTATAAAAATCTTCAAATTTTCTTTGTTTAAATATGCATATTGATTTTTTTTTTCTACCGTGTCCGTGTTCTATAAATTTTCGAACGCCGTGTCCCGTGTCCGATACGTCTCCGTGTCCGTGTCCGTGTCTGTGCAACCTAGGGTATATGTACTGCATGCATGTACTCGTGGGAGTCAATTAGGAGGTTCACGTTTCTCGAATTTCGGTCCGTTGTGCAAACGTCTTTCTTTCTTTATTAAAAAGTTGAAATATAAGATTACGGAATTAAAATAATGAAAATCGTAAAATTTATTTTTAAAAAGAAATTTGTTAGACGGTAAGTAAGACAGACGATAAATAGTATTATGGGACAAAAGTTATAAGAAATTATTATTTTAAGAATTCGATAAATTATTTCTAAATTTTCACGAGACGAGAAAACGTTAAAACGACGGTTCATTATAAAAATATATTTTCGAGTTTTAAACTTTATTTAACGAAAGATAAAATTTTTAATAATTCGATAAATAAATTCTCATGTTTTTAATACGGAATAATTTTTAATTTAACGAAAATAAAATATTTTATTCACAAACATAATTTTTCAAACGTTAAACTTGGTTTAAATAAATGTTTAAAATTTTAACACTATTTGAAAAATATGGGGTGTTACACTTCATGCTCGGGGATACAAAGTACTCCGTCACATTGACGTAACCGCTCCTGATGAACTCGGTTCATATACATATTTAGTCTCATTTTATCCTCCATTTTTACCGATTTCACATGCCTTTGGAATAATTTTGGTAGCTTTTATCCATAGTTTGTTATGCCAGGTATTTCATTCATATTTTGGCAGGAAACATATTAAAAGTCGGAGTTAAGAGCTACAAATGAAGAATATTAGAGAAACAAGGCGATAAGGTGGGTAACGAAGGCCGAACCGGTCAGTTTGAAGTTGAACCGGTCGGTTCGTTCGTGAACTGGTCGGGTTGATTCTAAACCGGGCGGTTCGCTGCATATTAATTGGACTTTCCTAATACTGCTGAAGAATCCGTAGTTTACCTTAATTAAAGCTCTACGGGATTATTTCATTAAACTATGTCTTATTTCTTATTTAGACTCTTGTAATAAGTATAAATACCCTCCTTTGGGGTTAGGTTTTAATTACACTTTCAGATTCAAAACTTTAGTTTAGACTTATTATTATTAGCCTCAGATTACTCAAGTTTGTAGTGATACTTTCAGTTATTCAATCTTTCAGTCCTACTCAATTGGTATTTCTCCCTTTCCCTTATTTTTATGTTGATGTCTATTATGTTTAATTCTCTTATTGCTCTAACATTTAATATGAGTAGCTAAATAATTCTTCTAGGGTTGAAGGGGATCTATGTTAATTGAATTGGGGATGTTGGTTTAGTTAATTGTTTGATTGATCATTCATATGTTATTGCCTTACTACTTGTTTTGTATCGTTGTTCGATTAGTTTGAGACGTTGAACTATTTGAATGTTTAGGAACCCGAACCTAAGATCGAAAGCCTGGTAAGGGTAGACTTACAAGTAAGTGGGTAGGATAATATGGTCAGTTGCAAGAGCCCGTCAGAATCTATCCTAAGGTTGACATAAGATCCGAGAGGCCGTGTCTTTGCCCTAAATAACTATGTTTGATTGATTGAATGATTAATTAACTTTACCCAATTTAATTACATAGTGAACCGAAAAATCCTAGATCCTTTTAATATTATTAGAACCCCGATTAATTTACATTATTGCATTAGTTTAATTAAAAATCAAACAAACCGGAATTAGAATAATTTAGAATCAATTATAGATAATTTGCAATATTCATCCATCTCTCTGTGGTTCGACCCTTACTTGCTACTAGCTATTTGTTAGTCATTTGTTAGGTTATTTTGATATAAGTGATACGACTTTAGCCTTATCAATTTTGGCGCCGTTGTCGGGGAGACGGTTTTGTTTTATTGCTTTTTAATTGTTTTAAATTCTAGATTATTTCTCCTCGTCTCAGGGAATTCTCAAATTCCTTGAGACAGTTTCTCACTCCTTTATTGTAGTTTCTTGCTTATGCCCAGGTGCTCCTGGTCAGAATTATATCCATTTGATTCTGAACCAGAAAAGACCCTCCGTAGGCGACGAAACTTCTTCAAGGAGATCGCAGAAACTACAAATCTTTCAGCTTTGGAAGATCTATACCAGGAAACTACAGTCCTTAGAAGAGGACACTCCCGCTTCCGAAACTTCACCACCCCTTTATCTACTACCGCCCCCTCTAGTCAAGATGCCTAAGCTTGCTAGTCACTCCGAGCCGGAACAGACTGCCCTTCCAAAGTTGGTTAAACGTCCAACTGCTACTAATGACGTCTTTGAGATCCGTCCTGCTTTCATTACCTTAGTCGAGAAAAATCAGTTTGGAGGCGATGCCCAGGAGCTCCCCGATAAAAACATGAGAATCTTTACTGACTATTGCTCTACCATTCCGCTTCCTGCAGGAGTCACTCAGGAGCAAGTCATGGAGATGCTTTTTATGTTCTCCCTACGTGATGCCGCTAGAGAATGGATCACTGATCTCGACAAGGTCACAACTTGAATTAATGATTGGAATTCCCTTGCATTGGCTTTCTACAAGCATTATTATCCGCCCCAGAAGACGAATACGCTACGAAGCCATATTACTAATTTTCATCAAACACCTCATGAGAATATTCATGAGGCATGGGAGAGATTCAAAAAGTTGGCAAAGAATGCCCTCACCACGGGTTTGAAGAATGGTTCCTTTGTAATCAGTTCTACAATGGTTTATACGACGATTGTCGTAACACTCTTGATTCAGCTTGTAACGAGAGGTTCCAATCCAATGTCGATGATGATAAGGCATGTCAAACTATTGAGGATATGGCATCTCATCATGCACGATGGGGAAATCCACGCGGCAATACCCGAGGTAGTAGTAACGAGACTGATTCTGCAATCGCTAGTCAATTAGCTGTTTTGACTAAGCGATTCGATTCCTATGAAGCATCTAACTCGGATAAAGGAATGCATCGAGTGCACGCTATGAACCAAGAAGTAGTATACAACGACTGTGGCGTATCGGGACATCATGCTCACGAATGCATGGGAACGCAAGAACAAGTTAATGTTTATCAGTCATTCCAACGGAATCAGAACTTGCCATATATGAATCAGCCTGGCTATAATCGTGCTCTATTATCTTATGCAAGTCAGAATGTGTTGAATCCTACAACACCCCCACCTCGCAATCCATCATATGTGCCTCCTCACGTTCGAATGCAAGGAAATCAGCAAAATTCTCAAAGACCTCAAGGGCAAAACGTAACTAAGAATAATCATCAGCAGTTTCCCCCACTTCCTTCCTTGGAAGCCCAGGCTCATCAAAAATCCGTTGAAATAGCTTAACTGGGGAACATGATGATGAACATGATGACTCAATTCCAGACAAGTCACAAGGTACTCGAAAGACAGGTTACCCAGTTAGCTAATTCTCAGGCTACTCGTCAGCCAGAAACCTTGCTGCCTTAGGGAAATCCACCACAAGGGAATGAATACATCAATGCTATTACCTTAAGGAGTGAGACGGTTTACGATGGTCCAAAGATGCCAGAGGCAGAAGACGAGGGTGTAAAGGAAGCAAAAGACGACCTGCAAACCGGTCGGGACACAGTCGAACCGACCGGTACAGATTCGAACTGGCCAGTTTAAAATCAAACCGCTCGCGACAAAAGTGAACCGTTCCATTTACTGAGTTAATCACTCAAATACCTGCATATGCTAAATTTATGAAAGACATACTTACTAGGAAGCGCTCTTTTAATGAAGTTGAGATGATTGCTTTTACGGGTGAGTGCAGTGCACTCCTTCAAAACAAACCGCCTCTAAAACTTAAGGATCCTGGTAGTTTTTCTATTCCATGCACTATAGGTACTCATGTTGTAAATAATGGATTGTGTGATCTTGGGCTAAGTGTTAGTGTTATGCCCTACTCCATCTGTGAGAAGTTAGATATGGAGGTTTGAAGTGTAGTAGTATCACGCTTCAAATGGCTAATCGATCAGTATGTAGACCTTTAGGTGTCTTAGAAGACGTCCCGCTTAAGGTAGGAAAGTTCATTTTTTCCTGTCGACTTTGTTGTCTTAGACATTGCTGAGGATACGCATATCCCTATTATACTTGGTCGTCCATTCCTTCACACCGCAGGCGCAATTATTGATGTCAAAAATGGTAGTTTGACACTTGAGGTAGGGGAAGATAAAGTCACATTTAATCTAAATAAAGCTTTAAAAGGCTCTATAACTGATGAGTCATGCTATTATTTAGACACTTTTGATTCTATCGATGACACTATTGATTCTACTTTACTCGGATCCTTAACAAAGGATCCCTTGGAGTTACTAATGTGTGAATCGAGTTATATAGGTGATGGAGGAATTTGGAAAGCTGAAGTAGATGAGTTGGAAGCACTTTTATATGCAGGAGAACCGAAAGAAGTTGAGATGGTCAAAATCGTCAACCTTGATATGTCTTATTCGGTCGAGGTACAGAAACCTGAACTTAAACCGTTACCCACGAATCTCGGGTATGCTTTTCTTGATGAGGGTGAGATAAACCCGGTTGTAGTAAGTAATTCTTTGACTGAGTCTCAGTTGACTGATTTATTGACTGTATTGGGAAAACATAAGAAGGCTTTGGGGGTATTTCTCCTGACTTTTGCATGCACCGCATTCATTTCAAAGACGGTCATAAACCGTCTATTCAGGGTCAGCGTCGACTGAACCCGAATATGCAGGAAGTTTTTAAGAAAGAAATTATGAAACTTCTAGATGCCGGTATTATATATGCTATATCCGACTCTAAATAGGTCAGTCCGGTTCAAGTGGTGCCTAAGAAAGGAGGCACCACGGTTGTGAAGAATGATAGGAATGAACTAATTCCTACAAGAATTGTTACAGGGTGGCGCATGTGTATTGATTATAGAAAATTGAATGTCGCCACTAAAAAAGACCATTACCCACTTCCATTTATTGATCAGATGTTGGAAAGATTAGCTCGTCATAAGTATTTTTGTTATCTAGATGGCTACTCCGGTTTCTTTCAGATCCTCATTCATCCCGAGGACCAAGAAAAAACCACCTTTACTTGTCCTTATGGTACCTACACTTATCGTAGGATGCCCTTCGGACTATGTAACGCTCCAGCCACTTTTCAGAGATGCATGATTATTATTTTTTCCAAATTCATTGAATCGATTATGGAAGTATTTATGGATGATTTTAGTGTATATGGTTCTGACTTTGATTCTTGTTTGCCGAATTTGTCTACGGTTTTAGGTCGCTGTGAGGAAGTTGACTTGGTGCTTAATTGGGAAAAGTGTCACTTTATGGTCAACGAGAAAGTAGTGCTTGGTCATTTAGTTTCCGATAAGGGCATTCAAGTAGATTGAGCTAAAATACAAGTGATCGAGCAACTGACCCCTCCCACTAATGTTAAGAGGGTTAGGAGCTTCCTTGGTCATGCGGGATTTTATCACCGCTTTATCAAGGACTTCTCTAAAATTGCTAAACCACTTACCCAGCTCCTTCTAAAGGATGCTCATTTTTGCTTTACTGATGCATGTCGTGAATCTTGTGACAGGATTAAGGAGGCATTAATCTCAGCACCTATCATTCGATCGCCAGATTGGAATTTGCCTTTCGAGATTATGTGTGATGCAAGCGACTACGCCGTAGGAGCAGTTTTGGGTAAGAGAATAGATAAAGTTTTACATGCTATCTACTATGCTAGTAAGAGTTTAGATGAAGCTCAGATCAATTACGCAACGATGGAAAAGGAGTTATTAGCCATCATATATGACCTCGATAAATTTCGAATCTATGTCATTGGTTCTAAGGTGATTGTTTATACTGATCATGCCGCATTGAAGTATCTCTTAGCAAAGAAGGTAACAAAACCTAGATTAATTCGTTGGATCTTACTACTTCAAAAATTTGATCTAGAGATTCGGGATAAGAAGGGAGCCGAGAACGTTGTAGCTGACCATCTATCACGGCTTCGATAAAATGATGAAGGAATAATCCTACCGATTGATGATTCTTTTCCCGACGATTCCTTACTAGCGATCACCCTTGCCGAGTTAACTACCAAAAAACCATGGTATGCCAATTTTTCTAACTTTTTGGTTGGTGGTTATTTTCCTCCCGAATGTACCTATCAACAAAAGAAGAAATCCTTATCTGATGTGAGGAAGTATTATTGGGATGATCCCTACCTATTTCGAGAATGCGCGGATGGAATTTTTCGGAAGTGCGTACCCGATTGGGAAGTAAGAGGTGTCTTGGAGGGTTGTCATTCTTCTCCCTATGGTGGTCATCATGGTCCGTCTCGCACCGTTACTAAGGTATTACAATCCGGATTTTATTGGCCGACTTTATTTAAAAACGCTCAAGGATTTATCCTTGCTTGTGATGCTTGCCAACGATCCGGTAATATTTCTAGGCGACATGAGATGCCACAAACCGGTATACTAGAGGTCGAAATTTTCGACGTATGGGGAATCGACTATCAATGTCCATTTCCTTCTTCTTTCGGTAATCGGTATATTCTAGTTGCAGTGGATTATGTGTCCAAATGGGTCGAGGTGGTAGCTTGTCCTACAAACGATGCCAAGGTAATCATAAATCTCTTTAAGAAAATAATTTATCCTAGGTTCGGGGTTCCTTGAGCCATTATTAGTGATGGAGGTTCACACTTTCACGAAAAGAGATTGGAGACTTTACTGCGCAAATATGGTGTTATGCAACGTACCGGATTGGCTTATAATCCTCAAACAAGTGGACAAGTGGAAGTATCTAATCGAGAAATTAAATCAATTCTCGAAAAGGTAGTTTCTAAATCTAGAAAGGATTGGAGTGCCAAGCTAGACGATGCATTATGGGCCTATTGCACCGCATTCAAGACACCCATCGGTACATCTCCCTATCGATTGGTATATGGTAAGGCATGTCACCTTCCCGTCGAGTTAGAATATAAAGCACTTTGGGCAGTCAAAGAGCTTAAGTTTGACTTGACTCTGAGTGGGGAGAAGCGGTTACTCCAATTGAATGAATTGGACGAATTTTGTCTAAGTGCTTATGAGAGTTCCCGGGTCTATAAAGAGCGCACGAAGAAGTGGCATGATAAACGTATTCTCCCGAAGCAATTTAAGGAGGGTGACAAAGTTTTGCTACACAATTCTCGTCTTCGCATATTCCCGGGTAAGTTACGATCTAGATGGTCCGGTCCTTACACCGTCACAAATGTCAAGAAATCTGGGGCAATTGAAGTACAGAGTGACTTGGGAGAGGTTTTTATGGCCAATGTGCACCGATTAAAGCTATATCATGAAGATACCGTCGTAGGTAGTGTTGATGTAATTTACCTACGACATTCCTTCTTCTCTTGAGGTAATACCGATCGAGCGGAACCGTAAAAACCAGCGCTTATTGGGAGGCAACCCGTGTGTATAACTTCTATAATTTCCCTTTTGTCGTGTGTTAGTTTCTATTTTATTTTTTGAGTGAACGTAAGGGAGGGTACTGACATTCGTTGAAAGAAAAAAATATATATACAGGTGCGACAGGTGAACCGCTTGGTACGCAGGCAAACCGAGCGGTACGATAGTGAATCGACCGGTTTACTTGAAAACCGGTCGGTATGAACGCAAACCGAGCGGTTCGCAAGTAAACTGGTCGGTTCACCAGGCGGATGAGAGTTTCGAGCCTTTCTATACAATTTCACCCCTCCCTACTTCCCCCATTCTCTCATTTCACCCTCTCACTAAACCCTTCCCATCCCTCTCTACCACAAAACCCCCATAAAATCCCTCCCTTCCATCACATTAATCATCACCCTCCTCCCACCCTACCTTTACCCATCACCTTAACCACTCATCCCCTCCCTCTCAAACCTACCACCATGGTGCTCGGAAGAAAAAGGCAAAACATCAACCGTCGATTAGATTCTCCACCAGAATCATCGCATTTTACAGAATCATCGGAGGCTCCGTCATCACCACCACCAGAATTCCCACCGGTATCCGGGCATGAGCACATTATTTTTGGGTCGCCAAGGCAACGAGAACTCTTCCTTATTATGGCTTCCAAACCGGTAACATATACTCGATTTCTTAACCATGCTTTACTACGTTGCTATGGTATCAATGAATTGATGGAACAGTTTTTTGATGGTACTGGTATAGGTGGTCTGTTTAATATGAATTTACCCACCTACAAAGACTTAACCCTTGAATTCTTTAGCAGTTTTCAGTATAATGAGTCTACTGCTATGCTGACATTTAGGTTATTGAATGAGACTCATATCATCCCCCTCCGATTATTTCGGGACACCTTTGGCCTAGACTCAGGTGATGTTTTGAATGCCCCCGATTGTTTTAGTCACCAGCAGCTTTGGTATTCTATTACGGGTCAAGCTTTGCTAGCTCGATTTAAGCGTGTCCCTTGTCGGGCCATTCAACATCCTATAATCCGGATTTGGCAACGATTTGTTTCTGGGTCAATTTTTGGTCGTCACGAACATGGCACCGTGACCAAAGCTGAAATTGAGTTGATTGGGATGGCTCTTAATGTCCAATCCAAACCCTTATTTGATCTAGATATTTTCGCTCCTATTATGAAGCATTTTGGGTTGATTGTTACAAAAGTGGGTCGGTTGAAGTCCGTCAATGGTGGAGGATTAATAACTCATCTTGCTCGGACTCTACTACGAGGTACTTTTGATGAGATGAACCGGGTGCCTATTTCAACGGAAACTGTGTATACTGCGAGTGATTTTCCTGCAGGTTGGTTTTCCGTCAATGGTGATAATAAATATATATGGCACTTTGCTCCGGGTCAGTCTCGCATTCTTCCCGATCCTTCTTTACCGGAGCTGTGGCAGAATCCACCACTCGATGACGATATCCCATCTCCTGTCGCACCGAGCTACTTACTTATCGTTACCCCCGGAGCCGCTCCACAGGGTAACCGAGGTCGTACAACCTTTGAATATGGTGAAGGTTCAGGTTCTCGTCAGCAATCTCAGTCACAGACTCCTCAGTTTCAGGCACCTCGTCAGCAGGCTCCATCTCCACCCTATCAGAGGCCATTTGTCCCACCTACAGGTACTTTTTTTATCAACCTCAGCTGGGTTATACGGAGATGCTCCATTTGATGTGGTCGATGTATGTCGACCAATAACGAGCCTATTATCCACATCTCCGACAGCTTCAGCAACAGGGTCAGTTACGGTCGACTAATCACTTACCCTCCTGGTTCGGTCC
Organism: Agrostemma githago; assembly: GCA_958450325.1. Taxonomy (NCBI): domain Eukaryota; kingdom Viridiplantae; phylum Streptophyta; class Magnoliopsida; order Caryophyllales; family Caryophyllaceae; genus Agrostemma; species Agrostemma githago. The sequence goes on along the minus strand of OY288242.1, from coordinate 70,172,146 downwards.
CGACGAATCATTTCGAGGACCTACAGATCCACCTCCTCTTGGTCAGTCCAACTTCGGAGTGCAGTATGACTTTGATCACGGTATCAGCTACTATGGACACGATGATGCCTACGCCTGCCATGATGCTTCCCTACATGGAGGTATTACTTTCGCTGATGAGACTCGGCATGGTGTTCGAGAGTTTGTGGACCATGTGTCTAGTCCGGAGGCAGCTGAGGATGATTATGATGTTGATGGGTATGAGTCTGATTCTTAGTCCCGGTTGGTTGCTGGTTTGGGGGGACTTATCTGCAGCATATATTGTCGGTACCTTCTCTTATTCTTTTTGTCTTTTCTCCCTTCCTTATTCTAATTTTTGTCCTAATTCTTTTATCTTGGATCACAATGAGGACATTGTGTGATTTCGTTTGAGGGAATGTTTTGGGCGTTGTTGTATACATTTATTTTAAAAAAAAAAAAGTAAAAAAAACATTTATTTATTTATTTTTCCATTTTTTGTGTGCTTTTGTGTGTCTTAGTATAGAGTCGTGTCGGCGATGATGACATTGCGTTTGTCGCATGCTTTTCCTTAGTTCTTTGCTCTTTCTTGTGAATTACACTTATTTCCCGTTATGAGTTTAGTATTTCTTTGATCTTGTCGCCGATTATGTTTTGAATGTCAAATGAGTCAATTGACCCGTTGCCGAGTAAGCTACTTATATTATGAGACTTAGAGCCTAAACTGATGACATTCATGATCAGTTTCTTATAGGTTGAGAGTAGTACTCCTTATGAGACATGTAACATCAAATTGCATAAGCATGACATTCGTCTCTTAAATACCTGTATGCATTCGGTTTGTGATTTGTGACACATGTAGAAGAGGCAATCCCTTTTCTTTTATCTAATTCCCATGAACTTCACATAGTCATAATTTGACCTGTTATGGCTCGTTTATTAACTACATGCCATAAATTGCCTACACTAGTCAAGCTAGTTGGTTAATTAGACAGAATTATTTTTGCGGGTGAAATTTGGTACCATGTTGATTGAGGACGAGAATTGAAAAAAAATGATGAATTGGAAAAAAAAAAATCATCAATGAAAGAAAGAAAAAAAAGGGTGATAATTGGAAAGAGGAAAAAAAATGGATCAGGAAGAGGAATTTGTTTTTGCTATGAGAAGATAAGGAATTAATTTCTATATTTTTGTAGTTGTTGGTATGAAGTCGGTTATGAAAAGATTGAAAAAAAATGATGCTTGGTACTACTTGTAATTCCTTTGATTGAAGTTGGTTGAGAATGGAATGACTTTAGTTTGGTTACGGTTGTACTAGCTTGACTTTTACCTTCACATATCCAAATCGTTTTGTCCCTTCTTACCCGATTAACCTCACTTTTTGCCATATGTAAGTCATCGGCGTGTGTCTTGGTCCGATTAATTGTGTATGTACGGTTGGTAGAGATTGATATCATGTTAGATTGCATGCATGTTCTTATAAGTTGCAGTTAGGTGAGTGTTTTGTCTTTCTGATTTTACATAAGCTCACAATATTGACCTTATTGAGTGCTGAGTATAAACCGTAAGGAATCTCGACATAGATGGTTGTGCAAGATTAAAAGTTTGGCATTTGAATATTGATTGAGATTTAGTTTTTGAAATTCTTTTACTCTTCATCTTTCCGCTATAGAATTCGTTTTTTTAGCCTTGGTGTCATTGGCTTGTTAGAGTATTAGATTTGGGAGTCATTGCCTTGGTGTCATTGGCTTGTTAGATTATTATTCCTAAGGCATGTGAAATCAGTAAAAATGGAGGATAAACTAAGTCCGTATTTTACCTTAATTAAAGCTCTACGGGATTATTTCATTAAACTATGTCTTGTTTCCTATTTAGACTCTTGTAATAAGTATAAATACCCTACTTTGGGGTTAGGTTTTAATTACACTTTCAGATTCAAACCTTTAGTTTAGACTTATTATTATTAGCATCAGATTACTCAAGCTTGTAGTGATACTTTCAGTTATTCAATCTTTCAGTTCTACGCAATTGGTATTTCTCCCTTTCCCTTATTTTTATGTTGATATCTATTATATTTAATTCTCTTATTGCTTTAACCTTTAATATTAGTAGCTAAATAATTCTTCTAGGGTTGAAGGGATCTATGTTAATTGAATTGGGGATGTTGGTTTAGTTAATTGTTTGATTGATCATTCTTTTGTTATTGCCTTACTACTTGTTTTGTATCGTTGTTCGATTAGTTTGAGACGTTGAACTAGTTGAATGTTTAGGAACCCGAACCTAAGATCGAAAGCCTGGTAAGGGTAGACTTACAAGTAAGTGGGTAGGATAATCTGGTAAGTTGCAAGAGCCCGTCAGAATCTATCCTAAGGTTGACATAAGATCCGAGAGGCCGTGTCTTTGCCATAAATAACTATGTTTGATGGATTGAATGATTAATTAACTTTACCCAATTTAATTACATAGTGAACCGGAAAACCCTAGATCCTTTTAATATTATTAGAACCTCAATTAATTTACATTATTGCATTAGTTTAATTAAAAATCAAACAAACCGAAATTAGAATAATTTAGAATCAATTATAGATAATTTGCAATATTTAACCATCTCTCTGTGGTTCGACCCTTACTTGCTACTAGCTATTTGTTAGTCGTTCGTTAGGTTATTTTCATATAGGTGAAACGACTTTAGCCTTATCATACCCCTGACAAAAACGACCCCGAATACGAGTCATGGTATGAGATTGATTCCCATGTCCTTCAATGGATATATGGCACGATGCCGGAAGAATATTTGCCACGTGTTCTCGAAGAAGGTTCTACGGCACAGGAGGCATGGGATCGCGTCAAGAACATCTTCCTCTACAATAAATGTGCTCGAGCCGCTAGCCTCAAAACCGAGTGTATCAACCTCAAACTCGAGGCTATGCCCTCCATCGACCTATATTGTCAGCGCCTCCGTTCAATCTCCGGTCAATTAAAGGATGTCGGAGCTCCGGTCACCGACCAACGCTTGGTCCTCCAATTATTCCATGGGCTTCCTAAGGAATATAATACGGTCGCGGCCTACATTAATCAAACATTGCCTAACTTCGAGACCGCTCGGAGCATGATTGAATTGGAGCACCACTGCACTGCCGCCCTTGATGAGGCTCCTGCCTCTGCCTTGGTGGTCCCGGCCACTGCTGCCTCGCCGAAACCACACCCTTGGGATGATGTATCCCGGTCAAATATATCGTCCCAGACGAATCGGCCTTATTCCCGCAACAACAACGGCTGCCGCGATGCCAGAGGCGGCAACCGCCGCGCCGCCGCCCATTTGCCGAATCTGCGCCCCTCTACTCCTACTCTTCCTGCGCCGGCGTCATGGGGTCCAGCGCCACTCTGGTACGGCCTCTGGTCTACACCACCCTGTCCCTATCCCACCCACCCCGGTTGGACCCAACCCTGGCAACCGTGGTCCAACCCGGGTGCCTCTTCCCAGAGTGGTTCTCGTCCCGGGCCTCGTCCTTCCAGTCATGGGTATGGCCAGGCTTACATCTCACAGGAAGAATTTATGCAGCCCACAGATCTAGGACAATAGTTGCAGGAACTAACTATTCAACAACATTTGGATAATGGACAATGGTTCATGGATACGGGCGCGTCTTCTCATCTTAGCGCCGACCCAGGTACTCTCCGTTCCCCTTTTAATTCGAGTTTGGTACGATCTATCTATGTCGGAAATGGATCAAGTATTCCAGTCCTCGGGTCCGGAACTTCTCACCTAACAACTAATACCCGAGACCTTCACCTTAATAATGTTCTTTAAACACCTCAAATGATTAAAAACCTTATTTCCGTTCGTCGATTTACGAAAGAAAATAACGTTTCCGTCGAATTTGACTTGTGTGGTTTTTCTGTGAAGGATTTAACGACTGGGAAAACGATTCTGAGGAGCAATAGTGATGGTGAGCTCTACCCCGTGTCAGCTACCAACACCGTGTCCGCATCCCCTTCTTATAATTTTGTTGCTCTCTCTCCTAATATTTGGCATTCAAGACTCGGGCATCCAAGCCCCAATGTTTTAAATATTCTTCTCTCAATCTTCCCTTAATTGTAATAAAAATGAGCATGCCTCGTCTTTGTGTCATTCATGTCAAATTAGTAAGCACAAATGACTGCCTTTTTCCGAGTCATCTTCCAACACGGTCGCTCCCTTCGATATAATCCACAGCGATTTATGGACCTCACCCGTGTCTAGTAAAGCAGGCTATAAGTATTACATGATCCTCATTGACAATTATTCACAATTTGTTTGGGTTTTTCTACTTAAGTTCAAATCTGAAACAATTACTGTGGTAGAACAGGGCATGCAACGAGCAGAAGTCATGATAAAAGGTCCCGGTCTCGGAAGAGATGCAGCATTACGAGCTATTCGTCGAAGCAGTATACTATTAAGTTTCGTGCGGAACGTAACCCCTATGCCACATAATGGCTGTAGGCCTCCTAAAAAAAGATGTGTGTAAAAAAAAGCATTGAAAAAATTTCAAGAGAAATAAACGATTCAAAGACAACCCATAATCGCAACGACCCAATTGCAAGAGCGGAGCTCTACCAACTGAGCTATATCCCCCCGAGCCAAGTGGTTCATGCATGAAGGAGTCAGACGCTTCTTCTATTATTATTCTTTAAATTTTTGAAATTTTAAGCCTATGTTAAAACCCAATTTAATCGTGAAATTAAAGCTTTTCAGTGTGACCGTGTCCGCGAATTTGATAATAATTCTTTCTCCGATTTTGGTGCTCAACACGGCCTCGTGTTTCGTTTCTCATGTCCCCATACTTCGAGTCAAAATGGTAAAGCCGAGCGTGTGATACGTCGCCTAAATGAAATCGTCCTCGCCCTTCTATATCATGCTTCCGTCCCGACAATTTATTGGGTCGATGCACTTCACACCGCTGTCCACCTCCACAATATCCTACTTACCCGTGTCCTAAACTCTCGATCTCCCACTTCCGTTCTCTTCTTCAAAAATCCGTCCTATTCTCACCTTCGCGTCTTTGGTTGTGCATGTTACCCAAATTTGTCATGCACCCGTCCACACAAACTCGCTTCCTGCTCCACCCGTTGTGTCTTCCTCGGCTACCTACAAGAATTTCGCGGCTATAAGTGTCTTGATCTGTTCATCGGAAAATTAATTCATTCTTGTCACGTTACTTTCGATGAATCCGTTTTCCCGTTTGCTAAATCCGAACCACCATCACCCGAAGCCTATTCGTTCCTCAACCCAAGTCCCAACACCTCCCTATCCCCTGTCATCCTTCCTGAGATTATTCGGCCCATACCAAAAACCCAACCCCATACCCCTTAACCAGCCCACCTCTCCTCACTCTCCTCTCCAACCAGACCCTCCTACTCCCCCTACCCATAAAATAGCTTAATTACCCTCCACATCTCCAGCCCAAACCTCCCCCTTGACCCCTCCAACTCAAACCTCCCCCTTGACCCCTCCAGCCCATTCCTCATCCCATTCCCCTAGCCCAAGACGAACACATTCGTCAACTTCAAACTCGGATACCACCACTATACCTCCACCGCCACCTCCCCCACCACCACTGTCAACTACCCGTACCCATCGAATGACAACTCGTGCTATGCACGGTATTTTAAAACCTCGTGTCTTGATTACTTCCACCACCCCCAACCTCTCACCCTTACCCAAATCCCCTCACCTTGCTCTTCGTGACCGAAACTGGAATACTGCTATGACTGACGAGTATCGAGCTTTAATTAAAAATGGAACGTGGGATTTGGTACCCCAACCCACTAATGCCCCGGTTATTAGATGTATGTGGCTTTTCCGTTATAAGTTTAAATTTGACAGTTCACTTAAACGTTACAAGGCTCGCCTTGTTGTTAACGGTAAAAGTCAACAGGTGGGTATAGATTGTGATGAAACTTTTAGCCCGGTTGTGAAACCGAACACAATTCACACTGTTCTCAGCCTTGTTGTCACACGATCTTGGCCCATCCATCAAATGGATATCAAGAATGCTTTTTTGCATGGGGATCTCGTTGAAACAGTTTTCATGCATCAGCCCCCCCCCCCCCCCCCCCGGATTCGTCGACCCCTCCGCTCTGGGTCACGTTTCCCGCCTACGTAATTCCCTTTACGGCCTCAAGCAGGCCTCTCGAGCATGGTATCAACGATTTGCTAATTTTATTATATCTCAAGGTTTCGTTAGTAGCGTCTGCGATCAATCCTTATTTATCTTTCGAGATGGTCCCGGTATTGCTTATTGACAGGAGTAGTCGTATTCCTAATCAAAGATACCCTCAGGTCCACTAACTAATGCAAATAGTGAAGTAGGGGTCGAACCACAAGGAGACGGGACTTAAATACTTGTTCTAAGGTCTAGAATTAAGACTACAGGTCACTGATTTTCTTGTTTGTTTAGTAGGCTGACAGCTAATTACTAAAAGGTAAATCAATAATAAAAGAGTCTAGGGTCTCAGGTTCACAATGAATATCAATCGGGTCAGGGAGTCAACTTAACAGGTCAATAATCAAACTGTAGACACCCACATTTGGCTGCTAGGTGTCTATAGCAGTTTCCAAAAAACACCCGATGATGATCGGATGCAAACATGCTTCTACGCGCTCGAATATGGGCTCAAAATCGTTAGTTCCTGGATTGGGCTTTTTACAGAGTGCAAATCTCACAAAACCGACCCCAAATTCAGGCCCAGCAGGTCGTTTCCAATCAAATAAGAATAATTTGGGTCAAAACCGACACCGGAAATAAAACCGACTTTTAGGGACCGGGTCAAACCCCGGTCAAAGCCGTTTCCGAGAATACAAAACAGCCATGCAAATATCAAGAATCCAAACCAAACACAAAATCTTCAAAATATCTCGTCCGCCTCATCTACTCGATCGAGTGCCAGCCCACTCGATCGAGTGGGCCTTCTACAGGCCCGCTGCTACCTCTTCATTGGGCCACTCGATCGAGTCAGCAGGGGCACTCGATCGAGTAACCCTAGGTCGTCGAGTGATGGGAGAATTCCTATATATACCTCCCCTTTGCAACCCTTTTACATCATCTTCTACAACCCTAATTTTCCCATCTCTACAACTTACATACACATACAACCCTAGCATCTAGTAAACCACCATAACTCGATCTACGTAACCTCGATGCTCCCGTGCTCAAGTCACAATTAAACGAGTCCCGTCCGAGAATACGAAACATGTAGGTTGAGGGTGCAAAAAACCCGATTTCTTCTCTTTCTTCCTTCTCTTTTCTCGTCCGTATTCTTCTCCTTCCTCTCGTCTTCCTTTTTTTTCTAATATCTAAAATATTACTAGTATTAAGACAATAAAACACTCGCTAAATCGTGTCGAATACAAAGGATGACGGAATAAGAAAATCCGAATACAATGGTGTTTCACCCAACGTGGCCGGTCGCTTATCTCGACACCCTGAGTATTTGATTGTTAAAGCGAGTCAACGTCAACAATAGCGTTTTTTTTTGTGTCGCGTCGTTAGTCAAGTTTTATTATTCGCATCATCGTTAATATCGCATATTCGTCGATTTTAAAACTATTTCGAATCAAACACTTTATTTAAGTTAAGTTAAAACCCGTTGATGCGGATCCCACATCACATAATCCGCAAGGATTCGTTACGATGTTGAGATGCGGAGGGAATCAATTTTTAATTCAAGCAAATATAAAGCGTCGTTCTTTAGATCCGATAGCAACTCAGTAGTCGGATATCGTATCTAAACGAATTAGTCAACAAATTTAACTAACTTGAATTCGTTGATGCTAAAATAGTTGTCACATAATTCGAAAGAATTAATTACGACAGTATAACGCGGAGATAATTTACTTCGTTTTAGTTCAATTAGAAAATGACTCACAACATTTTTTTCTAGATTCCACTTTAAATATTCGATATTGATTCCATAATCAAATATCGGATATGACGTGTATCACAATTCGAATCGAGCACAAATCAAACAATATTTCTGCCCGATTCAACAAAATTAGCGATTTACCAAAATCGAAAAGCAATTTCGAAATCTATAACATATTGCGAAATGAACCTAGTTCGTACAGGGGGCACTCGATCTAGTGCCTAGCCCACTCGATCGAGTGGCACCCCAAAAAACCGAGGCAGAAGGTTCTTTGAGAACTACTCGGACGAGTCTCGCAATGACTCGATCGAGTGGCTGCTCACTCGGTCGAGTCCCTCAATGACTCGATCGAGTGACACCTCAAATTCCGGGACATAAACTTTTACGAGGTCCACTCGGTCGAGTCCCTCAATGACTCAATCGAGTGGCCTTTGTCATGTCAAGACCGTGAGTCCCACGTCTTTCGAGTCTCAATAATATTTTTTATGACTTCGGTCAACACGTGTCGAGTCAATCACGTGTCCTATCACTTTTCCAAAATCGTACATCGTGTCGTTTACGTTATTCTATAGCATTCTATTTTATTCGCAAACCGTTATTATCATTATTACTGTTACTAACACGTTTGTTCCTATTTTGGCATTTTATTTCCATTATTTTTTTATTGTACTAAAACGAACCTCGCTTGCTAAATACAACTTTGACGTTAATTTTAGATGCATTAAATCGACATATCAACTTATTCAAATATTCGCATGTTTAGTCAAAACAATGTTTGCATATCAACTCATCGAATTACTAACGCGCGTAGTCAAAAGTCAAGCGATATCTTAGTAGAGGCCTCTAAGTGCGGGCGGGGTTGGGTGTTCTTTGTGAACTTCCCAACACGTACCCTCACCCCTTACTCAGAACCATGGTTTCTGGATATCCGAATCCATTGGCACACGAGAGTCATTCAATATACGGTATCCGATAATGTCGGTATCGGTATCAAAATGCAAAGGGACGAACCCAATAAACTCTAAGATCGGAATGAGCCGTACTTTGTGCACGGCCCACTAAGATATAGAGTGGGTTCGAATGGGCCCGAACTCCCACAAAGTTCGGTGGCGACTCCAATTAGATTTAAATTTCAATTCGATCCATCTTACATGAGATTCATTCGCCTCCCCAAACGCGCGCGTGGCCGCGTTGGGGTGGACCTATGTAATGTCCACAATTTGGCGACTCCGCTGGGGATTAACTGATGCCTGACTTACCATCGACATCCTCAGAGTGAGACTCGAATAGGAATCGTTTGACTAGTACAATACGCGTTTTAGTTTTACGGTTCATGCATAACCCTATCTTTTCCCGGGCCGGTACTGGTGACCGACGTCCCACTATACCGTGATATGCTCCAACATGGATATGTCAAAGGTGTTCATAGTCGATTCGTATGGGTTTCGCGGCATGTTCTAAGCTTAAATCGACTTAGGAAGTCCGTCCCGATTCTCGGATAGGCTATGTGCACTGGTACGGACCCTATATAGACCGACCGAGACTTAGTTTAGAGCATACATGGTGTCGTTATTATGCTTGTATGACTATGTGCTACTTGGTTTCTATGTCGTTTTCAAAAACTGTCATTTTCAAAAAATTACATCTTTTCCAAAAATACCCAATTTCAAAACCCGGGAAATATACCGAATTTAGGACTTATGATTTTACTCAAAATAGCCTATTTTTAGCCGGTATGCTACCCATTTCAAAATTCAAAAAAATATTTTCGAACCTTCAAAATCGCGGCCCTACGGCACTTTTCCATTTTTTCTCGAAAAAAGCGGGCCGTCCTTTTTTTTTTTTCGGGATTTTCTCCAAAATTCCTTTTCAAAACTTTCCTCATCTTAGGACTTCCCGTATTTAGCAGTGTCGGGTCTTGTCGTAAGTCGTCGAAAGTCTCTAGCGTCGAAACTCCGTCGATCTTACATCACGGGTTTCCCCCCTATCCCAGTCCGCCTTATTTGACTAAGGCATGGCCAACCTACGTAGGACATACTCCTACAAAGGACGGCCCGTCTACACATTCAAGTCCAAAGTCTGGAGAATGTCTAACGTGAGCCTTTCTTCGAACAGGACCCGGCCCACATAGCCGGATCCTAAAGGAGGCCCACCTTTCACAAGTCGCCCGTCTAGGTGTCTTTTCCGAGTCATTTCCTTTTCAGTCTTTCCTTTGCTCGGGATGTGCTTTTTATTCCAGGATTTGGGTTAGTTTCTGATTACGCGGTATTCTTACAGACAGGCCACAGGTAACCCGACGTCCGAAAATGCAAGAAACTTTGGACCAATTGGCAGCCTCACTAGCTAAGCTTGAAGCCCAATTGACGGCTATCAGGACTGACCAAACAACCCTTGCCACCCGTTTGAGTGCCGTGGAGAAAGGGACTCCTAATGTTGGATCTGAACCCACTGGGCCCATAGCTGAACTGGTTAGCGCCGTTCGCAAGCTTGAAGAACAGGTCCATTGTCTACAAACAACTCAATCCATACGAAAAATGCTCGCTCCTATTCGCCCCTGAATGACGAGCTACCCGCCAACCTCAACCTTACGGGCATACCGATGTTTGAGGGTACCGAAGACCCGGTTCAACACATTCGGGCTTTCAAGGAATTTATGGCTGTCAAGGGGTGAAGTCCACCATGTTCAAGCAAAATTGTTTTCTTCTTCCCTCGAGAAGCACCCGAAAGCCTGGTACTACATGCTCGATTCCAAGAAGTACAAGACTTGGGATGATGTGGCAACGGAGTTCGCTCGGAACTACGCTGATAATACCGAGATCCAGACTACGATGCGTACTCTAGAGGTTATGGCCCAAGAGCCCAAAGAAGGTTTCACCAAATATCTTCAAAGGTGGAGGGCCGAGAGTGTAAAGTTGGTCGATAAGCCCAACGAAAAGTTTTAGTGGAGGCCTTTGTCAAGAACCTCCTTCCTTCTTACCGGGTCCATCTCTGGTATTCTGTCATACCCAACTTTGCCACTCTAACTGAAATGGGGACAAGGATCAAGGATGACTTGAGGTTAGACAGCCTTACTAAGGCCTCTACCAAGGGATATCAAGGGGCCAGCTCATCCACCAGCAAGCCCATATCCGCAGCTGCAACCCGCTGCATCTTCGACGAGGTTAATCTACTAGATGCCTCATCAAAAAAGAATACTCCGACTCGGGTATTCACCGATATAGGGACCACCTATACATACGCCTTACAAAGGCTATCTTCAAAGGGTCTAATTCAACCGATAGGCCCAACTCCAGAAGTCCCGGTAGAAAAGCGATCCAAAAGCTACAATGTCCAAGCTTACTGCCAGTATCACCGAGGTAATGGGCACGATACTGAAAAATGTTGGAAATTGAAGCATCTGATCCAAGATCTGATTGAAAGCGGGAAAATACCATTGCCCGGAGACAAGCCGAGCAACAAAGAAAACTCGTTCAGTGTTCATGCCATATTTACCGGGGAGGTAATCGACTGTTCTCACCTCATTTCCCCTTTTATCCCGCAAATTAACGGGATATGGTTCGATGACGAAGAAGATTTCTACCTAACCAAAGGAGAAGCCGTCCCCATCACCATTGAAGAGGTTCGAAAAGCTAAGTCTAAAGCCTTAGCCACCAACCACCTCGCCGCCGCCGAACGCCCTACCTCAACAACCGTCACTGAACCTGCTAGGACGGAGACTACCCTTGAAGAACCAAGCACCGACACGGTTCTAGTCAAACAATTGAAAAGGGCTCGAGCCGATCTAACCATATGGCAACTTCTGGTTAGCTTGCAAGAACATCGGGAAGCACTGACCAAGGCTCTCGATCAAATCAAGGTTGACTCACAGGTTACCCCTGCTGAAATGGTAGCCACTATTATGCCCTATCTCAAGGGCAAGCCCAAAGAAGAAGGCCCACTTATCATCTTCTCCGAGTCTGACCTTCCACCATTCGGGGCCGCCCATAACTTGGCCCTATACATCACGGTCATTTGCTGAGGAAAATACCTCCCGATGACCCTGATCGATGATGGATCCGCCGTGAATGTCCTTCTTTTAAGGACCGCCAAAACCCTCGGCATCACCGAGGCCGACTACCTTCCAACCGCGCAGGGGCCGTTAATCAGACAATTATAACGGGCCCAATTGAGAAAGAACTGGAGTTTCAGATGATTGATGTCACCTCGTCTTTCAACTTGCTACTCGGAAGGCCTTGGATCCATGCGGTCAAGGCCGTGTCCTCTACCCTCCATAGAAAGGTCAAGATGCCTCTTCAAGACGGTGTCATTACACTAGAGGCAACCCCCATCCCCGTGGCCAGCGGCAACGCCATGGGCCGGGCCGACCCACAAGGATTCGATTTCGTGGGAATGATTGAAGAGGAATATCTTTTCAGGCCTTATTTCACTACTAGCATCGATATGATGCTACAAAACTTGGGTTATTTACCGGGGGCTACTTCGAGGCCATATCTTCCACCCGGGAAGATCATTGAGGTCCTGAACGACGGAGAATCGCGGTTCGGTTTGGGGTATGCTATGACCCCAAGAAATGTGGTCCGGGCTGGTATTCAAAAGGCCACTAGCATCATCAAGGGTACCTACTTGGGCCCTTACAGCCCAAAACTAATCGACTACTTTGTTACACCAGTATTCGGAGCTGTCCAAGTGGGTCTCTACCAACCCACCATCACATATCCCGAGACCAAATTGGCTCGGGAATGCAATTTCATCCCAGATGACATATTTGCCCTCGTCCAGACAGAATCAAAGGAGGGTACTGACAACGCCAAGCCTGTGCTGGGGCTCCTGTTTGGGGAGGACAAGGTCATCCCCACTCCTAAAAAAGACCTGGTGAACCTAATCCTCCGCAGCAACAGGTTCGATCCAACGGAACTGATCTCCGAAGTTGGTGCAGACACCGAGAAAAGGGTATGGAGTAAGACTATTAAGTGGACCGACAGCCAGGGCCGAGTCTACGAGTTGACCACCGGTGAAGGAGACATGCCGGATACTGAGTCTGAGTCTGAGTCAGAGTCTGAGTCAGAGTCAGAGTCTGAGTCCGAGTCTAGAGGGTCTGGTGCTAGAGTTCAGTCTATAACCCCTCTTCCTATAATCTCTTCCACTGGAGTCTCGGGGCCTGTCCCGAGGGCACTCCCTATCCTGCCTCTGACCAACGATCAAATGGCCGCTCTCTTCGAGCTATTTTCCAAATTTACTATTAATAATAACGAAAACCCTTCCGCTTACGACTTTTCTTATTTTCAAAATGCTTTCAAAAATTTTATATGCAATGACATTGAGAAACCCGACGAACAGGTACCTCTACCTCCGCATCTGATCGAGCAGCTCGAACAAAGGGAATCCCGAGACCCGGTAATTGAAGAAACCGAATCCATTAACGTGGGAACCACTTTAGAGCCCCAGATGCTTAAGTTTGGCCTATCCTTAGATCCCGAGGAGAGAAAACAATTCACGGACCTCCTTCAAGAATTCAAGGACGTCTTCGCGTGGTCCTACAAGGACATGCCGGGGATAGATCGGGAAATAGCTGAACACCATATACCCATCAAAGATGGGTGTAAGCCGGTAAAACAGAAACTCCGAAGAATGAGGCCCGAATGGTCTCTCAAAGTCAAAGAAGAAGTCGACAAACAATTCAAAGAAGGCTTCATACAAGTGTCTGCATATCCAGACTGGGTTGCGAACATCGTGCCGGTACCTAAAAAGGACGGTAAGGTGCGGGTATGTGTAGACTTCCGGGACCTTAATAAGGCCAGCCCAAAAGACGATTTTCCGTTGCCACACATCGATATACTGGTGGACAACACGGCCGACCATGCCCTTCTATCATTTATGGACGGGTATGCCGGGTACAATCAAATCAAAATGGCGGAAGAAGACATGAGTAAGACCACCTTCAATACACCTTGGGGTACTTACTGCTACACCGTAATGCCATTTGGTCTCATCAACGCTGGGGCCACTTATCAACGAACCGCCACGACCTTATTACACAACATGAAGCATAAAGAAGTGAAGGTTTATGTGGACAATATGATCGTCAAGTCCAAAGACCGAAGCGGGCACATTGCGCCCTAAGAAAATTCTTTACCTGACTACGCAAGTACAACATGAGACTAAACCCTCAAAAATGCAGTTTCGGAGTAACGTCGGGCAAATTACTGGGCCATATCGTTAGCCAACGCGGCATCGAGGTCGACCCAGCTAAAATCAAGGCCATCACCGAGATGCAACCACCCAAAACCGAAAAAGAAATAAGGGGGTTTCTCGGGAAAGTCTAATATATCAGCCGGTTCATTTCAAAGTTAATCATGGTATGTGAACCCATTTTCAAGAAACTGAATATAGGAGAACGAACACTGTGGGACGATAAATGTCAAACGACTTTTGATAAAATCAAGGAGATTCTGTCTGCTCCGCCAGTATCGATGCCACCTCAACCCGGTTTGCCTTTATCGTTATACCTAACAACGACCGAGACGGCCATGGAGGCTATGCTGGCCCAGACAGTCGATTCAGAAGAACGGGCTATCTACTACATCAGCAAGTAATTCTTGGAGTATGAGTGCAAATATATCATGCTCAAAAAGACGTGTCTAGCTCTGGTTTGGGCCACTAAAAAGCTCCGGCACTATATGCTTAGTCACGAGGTACATGTATTATCCAAAATGGATCCTATCAAGTACCTATTCGAAAAGTCCATCCTTAACGGCAGGATGTCCAGATGGACTTTAATGCTAGCTGAGTTCGACCTCAAGTAATACGTACCATTAAAAGCCATCAAAGGCCGGATAGTGGCCGAATTCCTTGCCGACAATCCTGTATCTGAAGAAGGACACACCGATATTTGGGCCTATCCAGATGAGGACATATTCCATACCGACACGGAGACATGGGATCTGTATTTTGACGGGGCATCCAATTTCCAAGGATTCGGAGTCGGCATTTTGTTAATTTCACCAAAAGGAGAGCATACGCCGTTATCCATTGAACTGGACTTTGATGTGACTAATAACGCAGCCGAGTATGAAGCATGCATTCACGGGCTGCAAGCCACCGCTTATTTTGGAGTAACAAACCTCCGGGTCCACGGTGACTCATCTCTAGTCATCAATCAGGCTCTCCAAAAATGGAAAACTCGGAACACCAATCTCATGGCCTACCTGGCGCGAGTAAGGGTTCTCGAAAAACAGTTCCAAAAGGTAGAATACATTTATCTACCCCGGGAAGAAAAGCAGTTCGCGGACGCACTTTCCAAATTAGCATCCTTATTGAATATCCCGGAGCATCTAACCAGCATGCCAATTTGCGTCGAAAGCCGGTCCGAGCCGACCTACGTCCACGCCATTCAAGATATTGAAATAACCGATCTGGAACCTTGGTACCAGGCCGTTCTAACCTATTTAACAACGAGAGAATATCCTCCGGGAACTGAAAACCGGGCCAAGAAAGCCCTGCGAAGGTTGGCCACCCAATTTATTCGCACGGATGATGGACAATTATACAAAAAGACGGCACATGGGGTTCTCCTCCTATGTGTCGACAAAGTACAGGCCGAAAAGATTATGGCCGAGGTACACGATGGCGAAAATGACCCGCATATGAACGCCCATATGCTAGCCCGAAAAATCATGAGGCTCGGATATTATTGGAACAACATGGAAACCGACTGTCAGTTATATGTTAAACACTGCCATAACTGTCAGATTTTCGCCAATGTGCAACACATGCCGTCATCCCTACTATACACCATGACATCACCATGGCCGTTTTCAACATGGGATATTGACATAATTGGAAAGGTAAACCCTTCCGGGACGGGAGGTCATAGTTTCATGTCAGTATGGGATCCCACACGAGTTCATCAGTGATCACGGGACCCATTTCCAAGCTGAAACCGCTGCTTTGCTAGCAAAATACAAAATCCAAAGGCATACATCTTCGCCTTACCATCCCCAAACAAATGGAACGGTAGAAGCAGCTAATAAGACAATTGTCACCATACTTAAAAAGATGTCTTAGAATTACCGGGACTGGCCCGATAAGATACCTTTTGCTCTATGGGGATATCGGACGTCAATTCGCACCGCAACCGGAGCCACTCCATATTATTTGACGTACGGAATGGAAGCGGTCCAACCAGTCGAGCTAGAAGTACCATCCCTCAGGATTTTACTTGAGAGCCAAGTGCCTGAAGCAGATTGGGTCCAAGCCCGATACGATTCGTTAGTTCTTTTAGACGAACGGCGGTTCCGGGCCCTCAATAATATCCAAATATTCCAAAAAAGGATACAACGGGCTTTCAACAAAAGGGTTAGGCCCAGAAATATCAAAGAAGAGGATTTGCTTCTAAAATTGATTCGTGCATTACTACCAGTCGACCCGAGAGGAAAATTCAAACCCAATTGGGCTGGGCCGTACTTGGTAAAGAAGGTCCTATCAGGAGGAGCAGTGATGCTAACAGACCTGAACGGGAACGAATTCGTCAACCCAATCAACTTGGACCAGCTGAAGTGTTACTACCACTAAACCTTATCTCAATGTTGTGGACATGACGTAGGTCCACCCCGACGCGGCCACGCGCGGGTTTGGGTAGGCGAATGAATCTCGTGGTAAGATTGTTCTCGGGTTTGAAATTTAAGTCAAAATGGAGTCGCCACCGAATTTTGTGGTTATTCGGAACCATACGAGCCCACTCTATGTCGTCATGGGCTGTACACAAAGTACGGCCTACTTCGATTTCAGAGTTTATGGGGCTCGTCCCTTTGCATTGCAATATCGATACCGTTTAAACCGGCTTTCGTATATAGAATGACTCTCGTGCGCCAATGGTTTCGGGCATCCGAAAACCAAGGTTCTGAGTAAGGGGTGAGGGTACGTGTTGGGAAGCCCACTAAGGACACCCAACCCCGCCCGCACATGGCGGCCTCTACTAAGACATCGTTCGTGTTCGTGTGCGCGCGCTAGTAAAACGACTAAAGGATATGCAAACAGCGTTTTCGGCTAAGCATGTGACTTTTGTGTTAACTACGTCATTTAATGCATCTTGGATACGGTCGGAGTAATTTAGCATGCGAGGTTCATTTATAAAGCGATAAGCAAGTTAATAAACAAAACTCGAAAGTAAATAACGTACAAGTTACACGGGCGGAAATACAACCCGGCCAATACAAAAATTACAAATGATATATAAACGGAATAATAAATAATAAAAATATAGGAACGGACCCGTATGTAAACTAGACCGTGGACTATGTAGATGGACGAACCCCGATTAAATACACATTGCGTTGTGTATTAAACGAAGGACGGAGACATAGGACCTAAGCGTGATGCTAGCCCGATCCCATGTCTCGATGCCTTGTCCTAACTTATCACGTCGAAAAATCGATCAAAGTTGTTTTAAGTGTAGTGATATGTATGGGTTTTGAAAAATGGGTTCACGTGATTGACTTTACACGTATCGACTAAAAGTCGTTAAAAACACGAGGCTCGAAATGTGTGTCAAAGCTCTCGGATTTCTGGGCTACAGGACCCACTCGGCCGAGTCATGGTCAGATTCGGTCGAGTGTGTCTTATGTCTTAAAAAAAAAATTAAAAATTATTATTTTTTAATAAATTTAAAAACTTCATAATTTTAATTCCGTAATCTTATATTTTAACTTTTTGAGAAAGAAAGAAAGACGTTTCTACGAGGAAGGTACTAAACAAACAGTCAATTTTTTTTTGTTTTACCCTACACGACATGCATACATGCATGCCATGCAGGGAAGGGAGGGTTTATTTTTGATGAGTATTGATACCTATACCTAGGCCTACATGCACATTCCTACCCAAATTTTTACTATAAATACGGGTAGTACGTTAGAGTTTACTTACTATCATCACCATTCTAGCAACCTTACTTATCTTACGTAAGTCCGTAAGTATTTACTACTCCCCAAACCTTTCATCTTATTAGTCTATTTTATTTACGGTACTTATTATTTTGATTTTTATTACTTTAGTAAGGTCAGAATCTAACTAATTCATTTTCTTTTGTATGGGTAAACGTATTATTCTAGAAGAAGGAGGAGGAGACGATATTCCAAGTTTAGACGACATTATCGACCCTGACAACCTTTAATTCTAATATAATTAATAAATAGTAGCTATCGAGGTAACCAAACTTTTTCTTTTAACAACATTTTATATATATAAGTATATCGTGTTACTAACTTTAATAAATTGCTTATTTAGATATTTAGGCTTATTTGTACGACTAAATTACTTACATAAAAATATTATGTAATATTTTATTCATGTTATATATTTCAATTACGACTGAATTTAATTGACTAAATTATCACCTGTTAAATTTAATTACTACATTTACATTTCTAATTATTTAAGAAACGGATTAAATAGTTAAACGAACCTAAAGAGAGTAATATTTACATACGTTATTTTAAATTCATGTTATTTGTACTTTTATGTGTTATTTATGTTCCTATACTTATAAATTCCATCTCATATTATTGGTTACTCTTGTTAATTTTACTTACTTATAGCTTGTTTAAGTTTAAAATAATTTTAATACTTTTATTGTTTAATTACGAATAAAATTTTACTCCACTTATATTTTATAAACTTAATCACGTTTTCTATAATAAACGAACTTAAATTATTCAAAAACTTTTATACGACGATCATAATTATTAAAAGAAATTTCACGTCAAAATTTTATAAATCGACTAAGTATGATTTAAATTGTATTTTCCAAAAACGTTAAAATTTTAAATATATATATATATTTTATATATCTTAAATTTTAAAATTAATATAAAACCTTATTTAAAGGAGAGATTTTTATTTTAAAAATAAAGGATACTTCATATAGGATATTTGAAATATGGTGTTTCGGGTGACACTTGAGGATTAAAGTGTAACATTGTCTCACTGAAAGTAAGTAATTGAGGATTTAACTATTTCAAATGAGTCCGACCAATTTATTTAAGGTCACCAATTAAAATACTACTTGTACACGGACAACTTTTATATAAAGTTTACGATACGAGTCTGGAACGAATAGCTTGTGTTGGATTCTACCACTCGTGGTGTTTCGACTGCACTTGTAATGAAAAGCAGACTCGGAGGCTGCGGTCCGAGAGTCGACCTAGTGTTTAAGGTAGTCGTTCTACGGCAGTGAGAGCTGCGGTTCAAGAGTCTGCGTAGGGTATGTGCGCACGTATAGACAAGTACTTGATCAGTATTACTACCTAGGTTATGGGGGCAGAACAGGATTCTGAAAACTGCGGGTTCCCTCTTGGTGATGCAGAGAATGTAATCATCAGCTTTCAGTTCGCCCAGAGCCCCGTCTGAATAAACATATAATATAATTGAAGTTCGACCCAATTGAGCCTTATGGGTAAGATGTAAACCTCATAAGATTGGTTCGGTCTACGAGTTGGTAACACGGTTACTTCTATTGGTGAGATGCAAGCCAATAGGATGTAGCGGTGATACTAGGAGCCACGACTCGTGTGCTTATATGTTCACTTGAAAAATGATTTAAACTCAAATGGCTGCCAATGTCCCATCTTCTAAAAATTATCGTTTTCATCACCTCACATGTTGGTTAATTGGAATAAAGGAAATTATCTGTTATGTGAAATCCTTTAATATTTTTATAAGCATATCATTGGTTATTCACATGATTACTTTATGTATGAGGTGATGTTAGATGAACGGTTTGGTTGTTGTCCCGCTCAGCGGTCTCTGTTTTATATATATTTGTGCAGGTCTGAGGCGATGGGGAAAGGATCGAGTGAGAGACTTAATAAAATATCTGTATAAAATACGGTTTATATTTTGTACTAGTAAATCGAGACTATGTTGTTAATAGTCGTTTCTTTTAAGGATCCTTAGTGATCCGGATTTTATCACACTCTGATATTGTATAATTAAATGACTTAGATAATTTTCCGCATTATCTATTAAATTAAGTCATCAAAAATCCGGGTTGTTACAGTTGGTATCAGAGCGACCTTGTGACCGTAAATGAGGATTGAGCTTCATTTACCTAACGAGGAGCGCGCCTGGGTAGACTTACCAAAATACTAAGACCAGATGAGATCGCTAAAATGAGAGATTCACATAGAAACAGTTAAATTCCTATTAAATAATTTATTCGGGTAGAAATGATGTAAGGGAAACGCTTATGTGTTATCTTTCATTCATGTTAATTATATGATTATATGTAAGGTGTAATAATAGGATAAGGAGAAGCCAAAATTTTTAAAATATGATACTGTACCCAACCTTCCTGAAATTTTTACAGTACTAACCCTTTTATCTCATCAATAATAGGTTGATGGCAGACCCTCCGTTGGCACCAGAACAATGTTATTTCCAGCCTACCTTAGAGAGCATAGACTCTCATATCTTATTTCTAGAAGAATACTTCCAATTTTATGCAGACCAAGTCAACCTCGCATACATGACTAGTCCAAAACTTAGGGGCTACGCTTTGGTTCTTACCCTCCCGACTACCGGTGACTGGGGATTTCCCAGATTCAGTTATCTACGTGGTTTGGATGAACATCAGATGGCAGAACACGTGGGGTACCCTGCCCAATTTATATACTCTAGGGTGACTCGGTACCTAAGGCAATATGAGACGGTCATAATAGAACGAAGGCGTGCCAGTGAGGCAACTATCCCTGATGAAATTGACATTGAAAGTTATTTTAACTTTTGAAGATCGACTACAGCCTAATGAAGCCAGAAAATCCCGACATGGACATGTCTCCCAAGAAAAGGAATCGGTTTAAGAAATGGCTAGCCGCAAAGAAAGCTGCGGAATATGACCGAAGGGATAAGCAAACCAATTGGATTGATAAAGCCTATGAGTTTAAATTCCATTTCCAACCTTTCCAGTACGAATTGATTAGTAAAAAGGAACAACTAATAGACGCAAACGTCAGTTTTAAGAGATATGGACCAGAATACTTTGTAGGAACAATAGCAGAGCACGAATATTGGTGCAGAAATATCGAGACCGGATTTCGTTATGCTAGAGTACTGGATGAATGGAAAACCCTCTTTGCCGTAGACTTTCTTGGAAGGAAATATAAAGATTGGTGGCAAGAGAAATGCCCACCTGAAGGATTTTATATTAAGTGGGACGAGTTCAAAATAGCCTTGTACTATTTTGCTAAAGGTCTAAATAGAAAGCTTGTAAGATCTAGCAAATTTTAGTGTTATTCCGTAATCGTATGAATAAAGGATGTAAACTACTTTTGTAATATACTGTAAAACTTTCTGAAATATGTTATATATGTGTATATATATATATATATATATATATATATATATATATATATATATATATATATATATATATATATATATATAGAGAGAGAGAGAGAGAGAGAGAGAGAGAGAGAGAGAGATAGGTTCTTATGAGTCCCTCATAAGTATTGAGTCCCTAAGTCCCCATCTCATCCGTTGGATGAGAGATGGATCAAGGGACGAGATAAATCACTATTTTAATAAAAAAAAATAAAAAAAAAAGAAGATACTGCATCCAACAAAATAGGAAGGTGAATATTTCATTAACCTAACATTCTCGTTCATTCAATCATTCATTCTCTCATTCATCAATTTTGTTTCCATCACTTTCTTCTTCATCGTTCTCTCGCTCATTCATTCATTCATTCTTCAAAATCACATTCAGTCAGTCATCGTCTTCATCGCGCCGCTGCCATTTATTTCAAAACCACACAATCAAGAACACATTCAGTCAATAATCGTCTTCATCGTGCTGCTGCATAATACGTTCGATCAATCCGGTTTCTACTTTTCATTCAATGACTGATATGAAAATCGTGGAAAAAACAAACGGTGAGTATATATATTGTAGTTTATACTTGAAAGGACATTGTGTCATTAAGATGATACTAAATTATTAGTTTCTACTTTTCTACGTTGAACTGCATATTAAATTATAAAGATATTGGGTTATTTTAGTTCACATACTGTGTTACTTTAGTGTAGAGTGTCTGTTATTTTAATGACAAACTTCTATTACTTTTATGGTCTGTTACTTTAATTCATCGAAGTTGTTACTTTAGTTCTTAACGTCTGTTATTGTAACGCAGTAGTGAGTCATGTGAATATATGAAACCGCCATATTTAAGTAATAATAAAAAAAGATATTGTTTCCTATAATGGTGGGACGTGATTGCCAACAAAATAGGAAACAAATAAAAAGAGTAACTGCCCTAAGATTTGCATTAAAAAAAAGAAAAAAGAAAAAAAAGGAGAGATACTTTTTCCTAAAATAACTCTCATAATTTTAGGAAACAGTAAATCACTTTATTCATTCATTCACATTACTACGTTCATCATATGATGGCGGATATGCAAATCGTCGAATACACAAACGGTGAGTATTTGGTTTCTAATTTATAATGAAAACGCGTCATTAGGATGCTCCATATTATTAGATTTTAAAGTTTACAGTATGGAAACTGCATATTATTGAAGGTCTAATCATTATATGAATTTTACGCACGAACAAATATATGGAGTTATTGTAATGCACATACTGTGTTACTTTAATATACACAATCTGTTATTTTAATGGCTAACCCGTGTTATTTTAATGGACATAATGTTAATTGAATCTAATGTTACTTTAACGCACTTCATCTGTTACTTTAGTTCTTTTCATCTGTTACTGTAATGCATTGAAGTGACAAAAAAGATTTAGAAGACCGCCATATAAAAAAATAAACTAAAAAAGAAAGATATTGTTTCCTATAATTATGGGACATGATTGACTTCAAAATAGGAAACAATATCAAAGAGTATCGCTCTCATTCAAAGATAGATACTGCGTACTCTCATTTTTTATCATTATATGAATTTTTTGCACTAACTTGTACCTGGTGTTATTTTAATGAACATTATCTGTTACTTTAATTCACACTATCTGTTACTTTAATGTCTGACCTCTGTTACTTTATACCTGGTGTATAAGCATCCTTTGTTAACTGAATCCAGTGTTACTTCAATGCACTTCATCTGTTACTTTAATTCTTGTCATCTATTACTTTAATCCATATTTCAAGTTTTGATTGTTTCTTTTTCGCCACGTTTATTGGCACTGTTATTGTGTTTCAGTAGACGCAAAAGCACATGAATGATGTAGGGATGCGAGTGAGAGTTTCCTCCATACATAGGGCAGATCTTCAAGGACGTTGATGAGTCAGTAAACTTCTATAAAATCTACGCATTGGCTTGTGGATTTGATGTGAGGAGGTCCACAACAAAAACATGGCGCGGTGGTTAGATTAAATCAAAACTTCTGACGATGATGATAAAGAAGAGGACAAGGAGGATGAAGAAGCAGAATTCTAAGTAGAACAGTATATTGTTAGAGTAACATACATTATTCGTTAGAGTAACATACTTAATGCGTTACAATAACACAAATTATGAGTAATAGATGTGAAACATTGGAATTGTAATGAAGTTGATTCAGTTGGAACTCTTGTATCAATTTTTGTTTTGGAATATCCTTGATAAAAACAAACATTATTCTTTTGGTTAATTGGAACGACTCATGTGTATGCAAGAGACTATTATGCAACGAAACAGATTTTACGAGTTAGAGTAACACAGTTCATGAATTACAGTAACACATTGTATGAGTCAAAGTAACACAATCTATAAGTTAAAATAAACAGCGTCAAAACAGAGAGTAAGTTATGCGGGAGGATTTGTGAATTGAAAAAAATTAATTTTGAATAAATGTGTTGGGTGAGAGAAAGAAGATCAGTGAAAAAAAGAATTAATAGGAGAGAAGATTTGAGTATATAATTAGAGAGGAGAGAGAAAAAATGAAATATTTACAAAGATTTTGTTAGTTATTTCCTTAATTGACAAAACGAATCTTGACCATTAATCTGTAATTAAATCAAAGGCTAAGATGAGGACTCACGGACTCAAAATATATAAGTGGACTCACCTGATCCCACCTATATATATATATATATATATATATATATATATATATATAATTTAGTACCTAACTAAATATCATTATGTGCAATTCTTGATTTTTGTAACCTTTGCACATTAACGAAAATCACAGATGACGAGAAACGGAAACAATCCAGAAGAAGCAAGACGTCAACACTTCGAAGATGTTATCACTGGAATGGCCGGTCAGTTAGCCGCAACCCAAGCCCTTTTAACCCAAGCTATGAATGATAACCATCAGAACCCTAATCGTAACCATCCATCAGCTTTTGAAAAATTCTCTAAACACCGACCTTCTACCTATTCTGGATCAGACAACCCTACAGACCTATTCGAATGGTTAGAAGAGATGGAAAAACTTTTGAAACTTAGCCACACACCTGCTGAGGAAATGGTGGAGGTAGCAACCTACTTTTTGAAAGAGGAAGCCAATAGTTGGTGGAGGATTGCTAAGGAAGGACATATAGCCACCCCCGGAGCTGATTGGAAAGACTTCAGGGGAAGAATTGAGGATAAGTTTTACCCTGCCGCAATGAGATGGCAGAAGGAGCAGAAGTTTAACCAGTTAGAGATGGGATATATGACCTTACATGACTATACTAAGAAGTATGAGGAATTGTCCAAATTTGCTAAGAGACTAGTACCAGATGAACCCCCTAGAATTGCCCAATATGTTTGGGGAATGGAAACCGAGTTGGGAAAAATTATGTCGGGACTTGACTTTGATACTTTCCAGAAAGCTTATGAGAAAGCCTTAATTGTGAACAATGTGATCCAAGCTGATAAGAAAAAGAAGAAACCCTTTATCCCAACTGTATCATCGTTCAGTTTCATTCAGAAACCATTTTTCAATAGAAACAATTCTAACCAGAACATTTTCAGGAAACCAGTGTATAAGAACAATTACCAGAAACCTAACTACCAGAATAGTAACCAAGCCAACAATACCTCTTTTGCAAAACAATCGCAAGCGAAGGATAATGCCACTTGTTTTCTGTGTAAACGTCCAGCTCACCCTAACAAACAATGTAATGGCCAACCTATCACATGTTTCTACTGTAAAGTGGAAGGGCACAAGTCATTTCAGTGTCCAAAGAAACCAGGAACTAACGCAAGTCAAGGACCGCCTTATGCAAGAATTCAGGGAAAGGTTTATGCCCTGACAGATATGGATGCAGAGGAGTTTGAGGATGTTGATGTTGTCTCTGGTATGTTTCCCATTAACTCATGTTTGGCACGCGTGTTGTTTGACACGGGGGCATCTTTATCCCTTGTATCACCCTCTTTTGCTACCCGAGCGAACTTATCCAACCCTGTGAATGTGGATGCATCAATATCTTTACCTAACGGTCAAGTTGTGAGTTGTAATGTATTATTTGAGGATGTGCCTATTATCATTTTGGAGTCTACCTTCTTAGTTAACCTGATAAGTTTTAACCTTCCTAATTTTGATGTTATTCTTGGGATGGATTGGTTAGGTAAGTATCATGCCCAATTTGAGTGTAGGGATCAGAAAATAACTTTGAGGAGCCCACTTGGAGATCGGGTATCCTATAGAGGCTTAAGATCAAATCAAAAGACTAAGCTAGTATCAGCGATGAAACTGATGAGTATGTATCGAAAAGGATGTCAAGTTTACCTTTGTAACATCACTAAGAACGAGGACAAGATGGAAATTAGTGACATACCTATTGTGAGAGAGTTCCCAGATGTGTTTCCTGAGGAATTGCCTGGAACACCACCCTTGAGAGACGTGGAATTTACTATTGATCTCACACCAGGAACAGCCTCTATCTCTAAATCACCTTATAGGATGGCTCCTATAGAACTTCAGGAATTGAAAAAGCAATTGGAAGAAATGTTGGAAAAAGAATTCATTAGACCAAGCACATCACCTTGGGGAGCACCTGTACTTTTTGTTAAGAAGAAAGATGGTAGTATGAGACTCTGGATTGACTACAGAGAATTAAATAAGGTAACCATTAAGAACCGTTATCCGCTTCCGAGGATAGATGATTTGTTTGACCAACTTAAAGGAGCTGGTATATTTTCCAAGATTGACTTAAGGTCAGGTTATCATCAGATTACGATCAGAGAGGAGGATGTTCAGAAAACCGCTTTTAGAACTCGTTATGGTCATTATGAATTTCGAGTTATGCCTTTTGGGTTAACCAATGCACCAGCAGTTTTTATGGATCAGATGAATAGAACATTCCACGAATATTTGGATACTTGCGTGGTAGTATTTATCGATGATATTTTGGT
This sequence comes from Agrostemma githago, assembly GCA_958450325.1. Taxonomy (NCBI): domain Eukaryota; kingdom Viridiplantae; phylum Streptophyta; class Magnoliopsida; order Caryophyllales; family Caryophyllaceae; genus Agrostemma; species Agrostemma githago. The sequence goes on along the minus strand of OY288242.1, from coordinate 70,145,908 downwards.
GTATTCTAAGGATTCGGTTGAGCATGAAAAACACCTACGTACTATTTTGAATATTTTGAGGAATCACAAATGGTACGCTAAATTGTCCAAATGTGAATTTTGGTTACATGAAGTTGCATTTTTGGGACATATTATCTGTAAGGAAGGAATTCAAGTAGACCCCGCTAAGATTGAGGCTGTCAAGGAGTGGCAGGCACCTAAGAGTGTGACTGAAGTAAGAAGTTTTCTAGGACTTGCGGGTTATTATAGGAGATTTGTACCCGAATTTTCAAACATATCAAGACCCATAACAAAATTACTTCAGAAAGAGTCAAAGTATATTTGGACCAAGGAGTGTGAGAAAGCATTTCAAGATCTTAAGGAAAGATTGATTTCGGCACCGATTTTAACGTTACCAACTGATGGAGAAGAGTATGAGGTTTACAGTGACGCATCACTTAACGGTTTAGGATGCGTGCTAATGCAAAAAAGGAAAGTTATAGCTTATGCCTCGAGACAATTGAAAATTCATGAAAGGAATTACCCAACTCATGATTTGGAATTAGCCGCCGTTGTCTTCGCTTTGAAGATTTGGAGACATTATTTGTATGGAGTTAGTTGTAAGTTTTACACCGATCATAAGAGTCTTAAGTATATATTCACTCAGAAGGAGTTGAACATGAGACAACGCAGATGGTTAGAACTGATTAAGGATTACAACATTGAACTGTTATACCATGAGGGGAAAGCCAATGTGGTGGCTGACGCCTTGAGCAGAAAGAAAAGTCATTCGATGAGTACGTAGATTCACGATTTGGAGAAACTTGACATAGAAATGGTAAAACATGGAGATACGACATTATTTAATATGGTAGTTGAACCTGATCTGTTTCATGAAATAAGAACCGTTCAATTGGAAGATCCTGAACTAATGAAATTGCGAGAAGAAGTTCAGACGAGTGCAAAACAGGATTTCACTATTCATCAAGATGGAAGCTTGAGACTTAAGGGTAGATGGTGTGTACCCGATCATGATATTTTGAGGAATAAGATTCTGAGCGAAGCTCATAGTTCTAAGTATTCTATACACCCAGGATCAAATAAGATGTATAAAGATTTGAAACAACGATTTTGGTGGTCGGGCATGAAACGAGATGTAGCCGAGTTTGTAGCCAAATGTATCATTTGTCAAAAGGTGAAGATTGAACACCAAAGACCAGGAGGCCTGTTACAACCTCTTGCTATACCTTGAGAAAAGTGGAGTTCGATTTCTATGGATTTTGTTATGGGATTACCTAGGACACAGGGCCAGAAAGATGCTATTTGGGTAATCGTGGATAGATTGACAAAAGTCGCACATTTTGTACCTATCAAAGAAACTTGGAGATTAGAACAATTAGCTGAGGCCTACACAGCCGAAATAGTCAGACTTCATGGAGTACCCGAGGAAATTATTTCAGATTGAAACCCGAGATTTGTGTCAAATTTTTGGGACAAATTGCAACAACTATTGGGTAGTAAGATTAGAATGAGCACAGCTTTTCACCCGGCAACTGATGGTCAAACGGAAAGGACTATCCAAACCCTTGAGGATATGCTACGAGCATGTACCCTAGAATTTCCCGAAAGTTGGGAGAAAAACCTTCCGTTAATAGAATTTTCATACAATAATAGTTACCATGCTAGTTTGGGATGTGCTCCTTTTGAAGCATTGTATGGAAAAAGGTGTAGAAGCCCAGTATGTTGGGACGACATTAGTGACAATGTTGGTTTGGGACCTCAGATTATCCAAGACCAGATTCAACAGATTAAGATAATTCGAGAGAAACTTCAAGCTGCACAAGATAGACAAAAAGCTTATTCAAATACGCATAGACGACCAATTGAATTTGAGGTTGGAGATAAAGTATTCCTAAAAGTTGCACCAATGAAAGGAGTGAGAAGATTTGGAGTTAAAGGAAAATTGAGTCCTAAGTATATCGGACCTTATGAGATTTTGGATCGAATAGGTCAAGTAGCATATCGATTGGATTTACCCATTGACCTAGAGAAAGTTCATAATGTATTCCATGTATCCCAATTAAGGAGATATAGAAGTGATCCATCACACATTACTACACCAGATGCGATATCCTTAGAACCAAACCTTGTTTATTCGGAGAGGCCGGTTCGAATCCTAGAAAGGGAAGTACGTACCTTAAGGAGGAAGGAAATACCACTTGTCAAAGTATTGTGGAGAGGTCAGAAATATGAACAAGCCACGTGGGAAACTGAGGCCTCAATGCGAGAGAAACACCCACAACTTTTTGATTCAGGTAGGAAATTAAACCTAAGTCGAACCCTTAAATTATACCAGAATTTCGAGGACGAAATTTTTTTTAGGGGGGAAGACTGTAACACTTCGTGTTTAATAAACATATTTAAACTTTCTATCTTTTGTTAAACAAAGTTTAACCCTGTAAAGTATTTTAACAGTAACCTGTCATTCTGACATTTTCTCGTCTCATAAAATTTGAAAACGACTTATCGAAATTTTTATATAACTTTTTAAAATCTAGTTACCCGAGGTCGTGAACACGACTACGGAACGTACTTATGTCTTAAAAAAAATTAAAAATTATTAGTTTTTAATAAATTTAAAAACTTCATTATTTTAATTCCGTAATCTTATATTTTAACTTTTTGAGAAAGAAAGAAAGACGTTTCTACGAGGAAGGTACTAAACAAACAGTCAAATTTTTTTGTTTTACCCTACACGACATGCATACATGCATGCCATGCAGGGAAGGGAGGGTTTATTTTTTATGAGTATTGATACCTATACCTAGGCCTATATGCACATTCCTACCCAAATTTTTACTATAAATACGGGTAGTACGTTAGAGTTTACTTACTATCATCACCATTCTACCAACCTTACTTATCTTACGTAAGTCCGTAAGTATTTACTACTCCCCAAACCTTTCATCTTATTAGTCTATTTTATTTACGGTACTTATTATTTTAATTTTTATTACTTTAGTAAGGTCAGAATCTAACTAATTCATTTTCTTTTGTATGGGTAAACGTATTATTCTAGAAGAAGGAGGAGGAGACGATATTCCAAGTTTAGACGACATTATCGACCCCGACAACCTTTAATTCTAATATAATTAATAAATAGTAGCTATCGAGGTAACCAAACTTTTTCTTTTAACGACATTTTATATATATAAGTATATCGTGTTACTAACTTTAAAAATTGCTTATTTAGATATTTAGGCTTATTTGTACGACTAAATTACTTACATAAAAATATTATGTAATATTTTATTCATGTTATGTATTTCAATTACGACTGAATTTAATTGACTAAATTATCACTTGTTAAATTTAATTCTTACATTTACATTTCTAATTATTTGAGAAACGGATTAAATAGTTAAACGAACCTAAAGAGAGTAAAATTTACATACGTTATTTTAAATTCATGTTATTTGTACTTTTATGTGTTATTTATGTTCCTATACTTATAAATTCCATCTCATATTATTGGTTACTCTTGTTAATTTTACTTGCTTATAGCTTGTTTAAGTTTAAAATAATTTTAATACTTTTATTGTTTAATTACGAATAAAATTTTACTCCACTTATATTTTATAAACTTAATCACGTTTTCTATAATAAACGAACTTAAATTATTAAAAAACTTTTATACGACGATCATAATTATTAAAAGAAATTTCACATCAAAATTTTATAAATCGACTAAGTATGATTTAAATTATATTTTCCAAAAACGTTAAAATTTTAAATATATATATATTTTTTTTTTATATATCTTAAATTTTAAAATTAATATAAAACCTTATTTAAAGGAGAGATTTTTATTTTAAAAATAAAGGATACTCCATATAGGATATTTGAAATATAGTGTTTCGGGTGACACTTGAGGATTAAAGTGTAACATTGTCACACTGAAAGTAAGTAATTGAGGATTTAACTATTTCAAATGAGTCCGACCAATTTATTTAAGGTCACCAAATAAAATACTACTTCTACACGGACAACTTTTATATAAAGTTTACGATACGAGTCTGGAACGAATAGCTTGTGTTGGATTCTACCACTCGTGGTGTTTCGACTGCACTTGTAATGAAAAGCAGACTCGGAGGCTGCGGTCCCAGAGTCGACCTAGTGTTTAAGGTAGTCGTCCTACGACAGTGAGAGCTGCGGTTCAAGAGTCTGCGTAGGGTATGTGCGCACGTATAGACAAGTACTTGATCAGTATTACTACCTAGGTTATGGGGGCAGAACAGGATTCTGAAAACTGCGGGTTTCCTCTTGGTGATGCAGAGAATGTAATCATCAGCTTTCATTTCGCCCAGAGCCCCGTCTGAATAAACATATAATCTAATTGAAGTTCGACCCAATTGAGCCTTATGGGTAAGATGTAAACCTCATAAGATTGGTTCGGTCTACGAGTTGGTAACACAGTTACTTCTATTGGTGAGATGCAAGCCAATAGAATGTAGCGGTGATACTCGGAGCCACGACTCGTGTGCTTATATGTTCACTTGAAAAATGATTTAAACTCAAATGGCTGCCAATGTCCCATCTTCTAAAAATTATCGTTTTCATCACCTCACATGTTGGTTAATTGGAATAAAGGAAATTATCTGTTATGTGAAATCCTTTAATATTTTTATAAGCATATCATTGGTTATTCACATGATTACTTTATGTATGAGGTGATGTTAGATGAACGGTTTGGTTGTTGTCCCGCTCAGCGGTCTCTGTTTTATATATATTTGTGCAGGTCTGAGGCGATGGGGAAAGGATCGAGTGAGAGACTTAATAAAATATCTGTATAAAATACGGTTTATATTTTGTACTAGTAAATCGAGACTATGTTGTTAATAGTCGTTTCTTTTAAGGATCCGTAGTGATCCGGATTTTATCACACTCTGATATTGTATAATTAAAAGACTTAGATAATTTTCCGCATCATCTATTAAATTAAGTCATCAAAAATCCGGGTTGTTACAGTCCTTAAGGGTACCTACTGCCCAATTTTATGGGTGCTACTCGATCGAGTAGCCTACGCACTCGGTCGAGTAGCCCCTGTACGAGTACCAACTCGTTTTGTTTTTTGTTCAAAATCGAAGATTGGCCAAATCAAACGCAAATATCGCACGATTTGAGTTTAATTCGGCTTCCGGTGCTATAATCGCGTATGCATGCGATTATAATACCGTTATCGGAGTTTTATGAAAATGTTTTCGCTATATTAGAAATTTTGTATTAGTGACGAAATTGCATCCCTCTACGTCACGACATCGAAACTAATCCTTTCGGATTATGTGATGTCGATTTTCGTGTCAACGGGTTCCGTACTAATAAAAATGGGATCAAATGCGTTCAACTATGACCGATTGCGATCACGTCACGCCCTTGAGTACATTGGGGTGGTGCTTCTCGAAAGGGCGCCACCTCCGTCGTTGCTCGTAAAGGGATTAGACGGACTTTAGGCGATCATCATAGTCAAACGTATTTGAAACCGAATTTTAGTACTAGTATATATGTATACGCGGTATGATAGTGTGTTAGTAACGAAGAAAATAAAAGTTAGTATGCAAGAAACAAAATGTTAGTGTTATGTTAAAGTTAGTGTTAGGATACTATATAGACAATGCAAAAATGTAAATGAAAGCGAAGTAGTAAGGATCGAAATGGGGTTTAGGACACCCTCAACATACACGCTTAGTAAAGGCCTCGGAAACGGACTCGTAAATAGCGACGGGACGCCGGAGTATTGAGGATGTACGCGAGTTATGGTGTGTGCGTATATGTGTGTGTGTTTGTCGGTTTTTTGAAGAACAAATGGCTCGGTTTTGGTATAGTTTTGCTTAGGGTTGTAGTGTAGAGAGTTTAGGTAGATTGGGGTAGAAATGTAGGGTAAAATGACATTAGGTAAAAGCCTCCAAATGCAAAGGGTTTGAGGGGGTATTTATAGATTTTACCCCACGACCTAGGGTCACTCGATCGAGTGGCCCTAGTGCACTCGATCGAGTGGCCCTAGTGCACTCGATCGAGTGCCCTAGAAAATGGGCCTGATCCGGTAAATGACGCTCCACTCGACCGAGTGGGTCAATCCACTCGATCGAGTGGATCAAGTGAATCGAGATAAATTAGGAAGGAGTTGACCTTGTTGATTTGTTTGTTTTATTTGAATTTTGATTTGGGCGCCAGTTTCGAGAAGTGAATTTGGCTGATTTGTGTGGCGGGTTCGTCTTTGACCGGGTTTTGACCCGGTCGCCAAAAGACGGTTTTAATTTTTGGTGTCGGTTTTGGCCCAAATTAGTCTTGTTTTGCTCGGAACGACCCACTGGGCCTGAATTTGAGGTTGGTTTTGAGACATGTGTACTCCGCTAAATGTCCATGTCGGATATTATTGATTCCGAGCCCATATTCTAGTATACTAAGTCATGTTTGCGTCCGATCATCATCGGGTATTTTGTCGGGAACTGCTATAGACACTAGCAGGCAAAATGCGGGTGTCTACAAATGTCATTTGCAAGAGTTTATAAAAATTTATCTTTTTATAAATTTTTCAAAATTATAAGCAAGTCAATGAGCTTGGATTACTTATCCTACTGTCACACATCTTGAACTAATAGTCTTGGTGTATTTCAAAAATTGCAAAAAAAAATCAATGTTTGAACTACGTTTGGTTTGATTCCGCTAAATAAGGATACGTAGGCAACCCCTCAAAAGGGTACAACCACTGCAATAACGGAAAAGACGGAAACGGTATTCATTAATATGTCTTTTATTAAAACCCGATAAACTCGGGAATTTCAAAAAGTACATCACAAAAAAAAACGGCAAACACACAAAAAAGCACACCACAAAAAATAATAGTAATACTTAAATAATAAAAACTAAGGAGACTAGTGTTTAGGGTATTTTGCCCTTTCCATTGTCTTTAGGGTCACGTGGAGCCCGATGTCGCCGGGGCGGGGGCGAGCGTTCCCGAATCGCGAGGGGAACCTCCTTTGCTCGAACCCGTTTCTTTGACAGCGGGTCTTCTGCCACTGTAACCGGTCCAAGTCAAGCCCGTACGTGCTCAGGTAGTCTGTCTCGAGGACCAAGTCACTCCTAAACTACCAATCTTGGGCCAAGTCTCCTTTCCAAGTCAGTCTGAGGGCTCACTTTCCCCCGCGCACCTCTAGCACTGGACCCTTCAGCTTGAGTCCTAGTTTTCCCTCTTTGACCGGACATTAGACGGACCAGAGTAGCCGAAGTGTCACCTTCATCGAAGAAGCCTCTATTGTCTTTAACTTGCTCCCTCCGTAGCAGATCAAAAGCTTCATCAACTTTTAAAGCAACTCGGGCCTTGGCAGAATATGCTTTCGTCCACTTCACATAAGAATCTGATACCCAAATTGAATGAAGATTTGGGAATGGGCCAAGTGGGCCGGGTGTACCATCGTTGCATCCAAGTGTCGCACATCACATCAGTGAGTTGGGTAGATTCACTCACAACTGCTTCAACCTCCGGGATTCTTTGGGACCATCCATACTGCCTTAGTATGCGGTCAGGATAAAGATGAATTGTGCGCCTGAAGGATAAGATTACCTGATAGTGAGCCTTATACCTCGGAGCCAAGCCCGTCCAAACATAAATGGGCCACCATGGCACTACCCATCGGATCAATGGACCGCTATGAAAAGACAACACTTCATCCCAGTATTTTTGAGTAATGTGGCGAGAAAATCAACAGCCCGTCTCCTTGTCATCACTTGGTTAGGACGGTATTGACTCGGGTCTAGGGGAGGATCTATGACTGATAGCCTCTCAAATAGCCAAAGCTGAAAAAGAAACAGAAAATATAAGTTCTCGAGACGAAATCAATGCCCGCTTAGGGGCACTCGATCGAGTGCCTAGGGGTCACTCGATCGAGTGACACCCCTGAAGTCGAAACATGAGGTTTTTACGAGGGCACTCGATCGATCGAGTTCAAGGGTGACTCGTTTGAGTGCCAGGGTGACTCGATCGAGTGCCCGCTATAGCAGAAAAATCGTGAAAAAATCAAAAAATCGAAAATTTGAGAAATCAGAAAAATCTGAAGTGATGTACCTGTAACAAACGGGTGCTCCCAGTCAGACGAACCGACGAATCCCTCTTACGATTATCCTGGATAATTTCTCCCGTAATCAGCCAAGCCAGACTGTGTTCCGTCTCCATCAGATCAACCACGGTAAAAAGACGAACGTCGCCCATGCACGACAACAAATCCATGTGACCTTCAACGGCATAAACGTGGAGCATACGAAAGGAGAAAACTCTACGGTTGTGAACCGGTCTAACTCGGACATCGTGCGGGTTCATGAATTTCTCGGCCAGGTCAATCAAAGAAATCGTATCATCTTCAGCCATTCGAGATACTTCATTATGGGAAAGCCCTAAAAATTCCCGTAATTTCCTCCTTGGATCATTAACAGAAAACGGGATGGCAGGACGAAGTATAGGGTTCCATCCTCCCACAGAAGCAATCTCCTCGGGTAAAGGACAAATTTCGCCCCGAGGAAAGGCAAAAACATGATATGTGTCGTCTCAATAGGACAAACAAGCATCAAGGAAGTGACGATCCACTTGCATCTGATGGAACGTGTACAGGTGAGTAATACCCGTCTGGTTCAAAGCTACCTGTGTCCCTAAAGCGTCAGGACCATTCCTGCAGCATTGCGGTCAAGCGCTCGATTCCCATGGCTAAATTTCTTGAGAAGTATAAGAGATTTCTTTTTGAGAAAAGAGAATTGTAAGGATTTTGTGAGGAAAATTAAAACTGGGGAGGGGCATTTATAACATTAAGGCCATGTTTGGTAAACAACGGAATATTATTAGCAAAAGCAGATTTAGAAAGCATATTTGACTAGCAGAATCAATGACAGGTTTGACTGACAGATTTATTTAGCAGAAAATTTTAATAGTGTTTGATTATTAGCTGTTTTAGATTAGCGGATTGTTTAACTGTTTTGTAAAATGACAAAAAAGGACATAAACAATTTTTTAATTAAATATACGTCAATTTCTTCTCACACCAGCAACAATTTCAATAATTAATATCATCGATTTCTTTTCATATTGATTAAAGTTGATATTTCTTGAGTTTATGAAGTCTCAGCCGAAGCTTGCGAGTCATGAATTAATTGCTGCAACAAATAATTGTTTATCAAATTTATGTACTTCTTCCATTTAATTTTTATCTTTCCATTTTAATATAATACTCCACCTATATAGTAAAAGAATGAGAAGATAAAAAAATAGGGGAAGTTAAGTATAAAAAAATCGAAGGGAGGAAAAAGTACTTAGAATGATGAATTCTATGAAAGAGTTTAGAATAATGAAAACATGAATAATGAAAACATGGTTTAAATTGTAAAAGGGTAAAGTGGTAAATAAAGAGGAAAAGTAATCCGCTAAGCTCAATATGCTGCTCTTAGCAGCATATTGCAAAACGACATATTCGACCCCAATATGCTATTATAATCCACCATTTACCAAACACTACCATTAGCATATTTTGTGGTCAAACCCTCCATTTGCTCTTAATATGCCGATTTTTGGCGGATCCGCCATTTACCAAACACCCGCTAAGCCCCACAACCCTCTTTCCATATCATCCTTCCATAAAAGTTTCCTAATTCTAGTAGGCTTAAGCATACAGGCCTAGCCTCAGATTCCCCAATCCTAGCACAGGAATTAGTCATCCCGAGTATTCCTAATTTTCAAAAGAGTCAAAATTTTCAAAAATAAAAAAACTTTCAAAAAATCCAAAAATTCAAAAAAAAATAAAATCAATTTTTATTCTCCAGCGCGAGTCATGTTTTACCTACGTGTTGCATGCAAAACTTTATGTAAGTTATACAGGTACGACTCAAAGACTTCAGAAACAAGCCTGCGCAGTTCACATATCTCCCCAGCGGAAAGCCCAAGGCAGCATTTTCCCGGAATAGCACGGGATGGGTCCTTATATAGGCACACCCGGGACTTATACGACAAGTCCGATTCCCCGCAGAGTGTTGTCAACTCAGGTATGATTTCTATCTTATGACTGGCGAGCCCTTCACGGAAGTCTAATGGACTATAAACGACCCGACCGGAAATCTGCCAGGTTTTAATCCTCGATTGGCCTGGTAGCTACTCTGACTTTCGCCTTATCCAATCCTCAGTCAGAGTGGCGGCTCTGTAGACACCCACATTTGGCTGCAAGGTGTCTATAGCAGTTTCCAAAAAACACCCGATGATGATCGGACACAAACATGCTTCTACGCGCTCGGATATGGGCTCAAAATCGTTAGTTCCTGGCTTGGGCTTTTGACGGAGTGAAGATCTCACAAAACCGACCTCAAATTCAGGCCCAGCGGGTCGTTTCCAATCAAATAAGACTAATTTGGGTCAAAACCGACACCGGAAATAAAACCGACTTTAAGCGACCGGGTCAAACCCCGGTCAAAGCCGTTTCCGAGAACACAAAACAGTCATGCAAATATCAAGAATCCAACCCAAACACAAAATCTTCAAAATATCTCGTCCGCGTCCTCCACTCGATCGAGTGTCAGCCCACTCGATCGAGTGTGCCTTCTACAGGCCCGCTGCTACCTCTTCATTGGGCCACTCGTTCGAGTCAGCAGGGGCACTCGATCGAGTAACCCTAGGTCGTCGGGTGATGGGAGAATTCCTATATATATACCTCCCCTTTGCAACCCTTTTACATCATCTTTTACAACCCTAATTTTCCCATTTCTACAACTTACATACACATACAACCCTAGCATCTAGTAAACCATCATAACTCGATCTACGTAACCTCGATACTCCCGTGCTCAAGTCACAATTAAACGAGTCCCGTCCGAGAATACGAAACATGTGGGTTGAGGGTGCAAAAAAACCATTTTCTTCTCTTTCTTCCTTCTCTTTTCTCGTCCGTCTTCTTCTCCGTCCTCTCGTCTTCCTTTTTTTTCTAATATCTATAATATTACTAGTATTAAGACATTAAAATACTCGCTAATTCGTGTCGAATACAGAGGATGACGGAATAAGAAAATCTGAATACAAGGGTGTTTCACCCGATGTGGCCGGTCGCTTATCCCGACACCCCGAGTATTTGATTGTTGAAGCGAGTCAACGTCAACAATAGCGTTTCTTTTGTGTCGCGTCGTTAGTCACGTTTTATTATTCGCATCATTGTCATCATCGTTAATATCGCATATTCGTCGATTTTAAAACTATTTCGAATCAAACACTTTATTTAAGTTAAGTCGAAACCCGTTGATGCGAATCCGACATCACATAATCCGCAAGGATTCGTTATGATGTCGAGATGCGGAGGGAATCAATTTTTAATTCAAGCAAATATAAAGCGTCGTTCTTTAGATCCGATACCAACTCAGTAGTCGGATATCGTATCTAAACGAATTAGTCAACAAATTTAACTAACTCGAATTCGTTGATGCTAAAATAGTTGTCACATATTCGAAAGAATTAATTACGACACTATTACGCGGAGATAGTTTATTTCGTTTTAGTTCAATTAGAAAACGACTCACAACATTTTTTTCTAGATTCCACTCTAAGTATTCGATATTGATTCCATAATCAAATATCGGATATGACGAGTATCACAATTCGAATCGAGCACAAATCATACAATATTTCTGCCCGATTCAACAAAATTAGCGATTTACCAAAATCGGAAAGCAATTTCGAAATCTATAACAAATCGCAAAAGGAACCCTAGTTCGTACAGGGGGCACTCGATCGAGTGGCACCTCAAAAAACCGAGGCAGAAGGTTCTTTGAGAACCACTCGGCCGAGTCTCGCAATGACTCGATCGAGTGGTTGCTCACTCAGTCGAGTCCCTCAATGACTCGATCGAGTGACACCTCAAATTCCGGGACATAAACTTTTCCGAGGTCCACTCGGTCGAGTCACTCAATGACTCAATCGAGTGGCCTCTGTCACGTCAAAACCGTGAGTCCCACGTCTTTCGAGTCTCGATAATATTTTTTATGACTTCGGTCAACACGTGTCGAGTCAATCACGTGTCCTATCACTTTTCCAAAATCGTACATCGTGTCGTTTACGTTATTCTATAGCATTCTATTTTATTCGCAAACCGTTATTATCATTATTACCGTTACTAACACGTTTGTTCCTATTTTGGCATTTTATTTCTGTTATTTTTTTTTTATTATTCTAAAACAAACCTCGCATGCTAAATACAACTTTGACGTTAATTTTAGATGCATTAAATCGACATATCAATTTATTCAAATATTCGCATGTTTAGTGAAAACAATGTTTGCATATCATCTCATCGAATTACTAACGCGCGTATTCAAAAGTCAAGCGATATCTTAGTAGAGGCCTCTAAGTGCGGGCGGGGTTGGGTGTTCTTTGTGAACTTCCCAACACGTATCCTCACCCCTTACTCAGAACCATGGTTTCCGGATATCCGAATCTATTGGCACACGAGAGTCATTCAATATACGGTATCCGATAATGTCGGTTCGGTATCAAAATGCAAAGGGACGAACCCAATAAACTCTGAGATCGGAATGGGCCGTACTTTGTGCACGGCCCACTAAGATATAGAGTGGGTTCGAACGGGTCTGACTCCCACAAAGTTCGGTGGCGACTCCACTTCAATTTAAACGACGTTATGACGGAAAATTGATCAGGGGTACCATGGGCACTAAACGCAAAATACAAGGTTACCATAGGAACAAACTTAAAATGAGGGGTACCATGTGTAATGTGTCAAAGTTCGAGGGTACCGTGGGAAATATCCCTTCTATCTTTAGTACTAGAAGATAGACAAATCAATGATTATTAACCGAAATTATTTTATTCGCGAAAATCACCGATATATTTCAAAATAACTGTCATAATTTTGTTTTTAAATTTAATTGTGACAAATAATTGTGACAATATGGACCATTCCTTTGAAAAAAGTGACATAAGTTGCCAACTGGGGATTGAATTGGGATTCGGTGGCCTCCTAATAACACAAATTTGTTATTAATCATCGCATTTCTCCGATCCCTATTTCTTGAGGGGTTAATTTTCCGCAACTAAATTTGCTTAGACAAATTTTAGAGAAACAGACCAATTTTAATTACTCCCTCCTAGTTTTTTTATCTTCCCTCTTTCTTTTTTGGCACTAGTTCGAGTATCTTCCCTCTTTCCATTTTTGGGTTGTATTTTAATCGTTTCTTTATTCTTCCTTCAATTCATTATTCTTTCCTTTCCTCACAAACCCCACCATATTTCTAATTTATACCCCACATTTTCTTACTTTAATCAATTCTTTATTCTCTTCTTATTTTTTGTGCCAAAAAAAGAGGGAGAATAAAATCAACTAGGAGGGAGTATTATAATCAAGAGTAATGTCGGAGTATAATGTATTTTTTTCGTTTTAAAAAGAACTCTTAAGACTATAAGCTTAAATAATTATCTCACATCAAAAAATTATTACGAGGCGATGAAAGACTATAAACTTAAATAAATTATCCCACATCGAAAAATTATGATAAATCAACGAATTCTATATTATAAATAAGACCAATCATTTGTTCTTAAATATCAATAAAAAAAACTTTTAAGTCTTAAAAAGTCTCTTAATAAGACTACAAATTAAGTAACAATAATCTTACTTCGAAAAATTATAATAAGATGATGAAATTTTATATTATAAATAAGATAATCACGTGCTCTTAGATATTAACCAAAAATCTTTTAAAGTATAGGAAACGGAGAAACTTGGAGAAGATTTTTGTATATTCCTTGATAATAAAACTAAGAATACATCATAGCATAAATACAAGTAGGTATCCTTCGTAAGTTTGGTAAGTAAATGATCTACACAATAATAACAAAGATATGATACAATCAAGATATTACGATATGGAAATATCCGACTTATGACAAGCTATCGTAATATATCGTCCTATATATACTCCCCCTTAAGTTGGAGCTCGGGGTAAACTGATTCCCAACTTGTACTGTAGAAACTCGAAAACACTTCGCTCAAGAGCTTTGGTGAAGAGGTTCGCAATTTGCTCCTTACTCCGTATATGTGACGTCGAGATTGTCGCGTTGAGTAAATGGTGACGAATAAAATGACAATCGATTTCTATATGCTTGGTACGATAATGAAAAACAGGGTTCTTGGCTATACGAAGTGCTGCTTGATTATCGCAATAAATTTGCATTGGCTTCTCGTGATGAAAACCGAGAGACTGTAAGAAGGATTTTAACCAAATTAACTCGCTTGTTACAGCTGCCATAGCTCGAAATTCGGCTTCTGCGGTAGACCGCGCTACCCTGGTCTGTTTTCGTGCCTTCGATGAAATGGGTGTGTCGCCCAAGGACACGAGATAACCAGTTAGGGATCGTCTATATAATGGACAACTTGCCCAATCAGAATCAGAGAAACCATATAAGTGCTAGACCGAGTCTTTACCCATTATAATACCTTTGCTCGGAGTGCCCTTGATGTAGCGTAGTACTCTCATAACAGCATCCATGTGTTCTTTTCTTGGTGCTTGAACAAACTGAGATAAAATGTGCACATCATACACCAAATCGGGCCGAGTAATTGTCAAATATATAAGGCGGCCAACCAATCTACGGTACTTCATAGGGTCTCTGAGTATGTACCCATTAGCTAATGCGAGCTTATGATTCGACTCGATGGGGGTGTGTATCGGTTTGGCACCTGCCATTCCATCTTCAGTGACGATCTCAATAGCATATTTACGTAGACTGAGAAATAATTCCTTGGGACCCGTGGCGACTTCAATGCCCAAGAAATACTTAAGACGTCCAAGATCCTTGATGCCAATTGTCAAGAAAAAATTTAAGATTCGAGCTCGCCTGGTCATTATTGCTCACAATAATCATGTCGTCGACATATATTAGCACACCAAGGAATACTTCGTTTTTATTAAACGTAAATAATGAATAATCTGCAAGAGATTGAACGAACCCGTACCGTTTCAATGATTCGGTCAATTTTGCGAACCAATTTCTCGAAGCTTGCTTTAACCCACATAACGATTTTAGTAACTTGCATACCTTATTTTGTCCTGTAACCTCAAAACCTTGTGGCGATTTCATATATACCTCTTCACTCAAATCGCCATGAAGGAAAGCATTGTTCACGTCGAGTTGAGTTATCGACCAACCTTT
The DNA here is from genome assembly GCA_958450325.1 of Agrostemma githago. NCBI lineage: Eukaryota > Viridiplantae > Streptophyta > Magnoliopsida > Caryophyllales > Caryophyllaceae > Agrostemma > Agrostemma githago. The sequence continues at coordinate 70,130,688 of OY288242.1, read as the reverse complement.
GATAACAGCTATGGCCAATATGCATCTCACGCTCTTCATCTTGGCAACAGGTGCAAAAGTCTCGTGATAATCGACTCCCTCGATTTGGGTAAATCCTTGTGCTACGAGTCTTGCCTTATACCGTTCTATTGTCCCGTCGGCTTTATATTTCACCTTATAAACCCATTTGCATCCAATAGGTCGTTTTCCGGACGGTAAGTCGACAATTTTCCTGGTGCCATTTTTCTCCAAGGCATTAATTTCTTGTGCCATAGCTTGTCTCCATTCTTCCTTCTTGACCACTTGGTTGTAATATCTTGGCTCCTTGATGACGTCAATGGTTGCCAAATAGCTCCTGTAAGATGTAGAAAAACAATTCATAGTGACATAGTTAGCTATTGGATAACGGGTACCTTTCTTTTTCGAAGTAGGTTGGGCCGGGTGAGCACGAGAGGATTTGCAAACGTAGTCCTTCTTCCAATGAGGTTCAAACTTGTCTCGAGCACCTCGTCCCATGGGTGCCTCTGTCGTGACTACACCTGGGCTAACTTTTTTAACATGTCTCAGTATTACTAACTTCCGATTATTCATAATTGATTCAGAATATTTTGAATTGATACAAAATATTATGAGAATCTCGGGTGTAACACATACAAGTATATGTAAAAAATTATACGATATTTGGAAATTACACGAGATTGCAATGAGTTTTCCGCAAATTATTTGTGTAATTACACCCAAATTTCCAAATGTAGTTACACAAGATTTTCCAAATTTGAATCGTAATATCTTTCAAATTTCAAAATCAACCATATATTATGGTTTACTCCATCTATATGTTCGTCCACTTTCAGTATAATATTTCACTCATATATTAAACAAAGTGGACGAACATATAGATACGGAGGAAATATTTGTTATAAATTTCCGAAATTACTTTTTCCTAACGACCGTTTACTCAATCCTAATGAATTTTTCTACATTTTTCACAAGATTCTATTTGTCTCTTCTTTTATACTCTTTTATAAGCTCTTAACCTTTTTACACAAGATTCTATTTGTCTCTTCTTTATTTTATTTACATAATTCGATTGAGGATTCGATTCAAGTATAGATGACGTAATACCGATTTCCTATTTACTTAATTATTTCGCTTATTATAAATTATAGATTAATTAGTACTAATTATTTAGACTTAATTGTTTAGGGTTAAGGTTTAGAAGTTTACATGTAAAATTATATTGTACTATCTACGGCGACCTCACTCTCACCTACCCCACCACCCTCACCCACCCACCCACCACCCAGACTGACCCGACCTGACCACCTTTACCTAGCCAGATCGACCCAATCACTTCCGCACCACCCTCAACCCAGATCCACCCATCACAACCGGCCTCCAACCACCCCGTTACATCGACCACTCTTGTCCTGACGAAGTTTGGTGCGTGTATCAGTGTATGATTCCTATGCTTGTGTTTTCGATGTTGGTTGTTCATGGGTGAGTTTATGGGAGGTTGGATTTGGGGATGTTTTCTTAGAGAGAACAAAAGAAATCAACCTATGAGGATAGTGGTGAAATGACAAGGGTAAATATGTAAAGTGTCGTTAAAATTGAGTAAAATCTCGTTATGAAAAAATACAACCCTAAAATTCTCTATTATAAGCAATAGTACATTCAGAAATTTTCAACGACACATTCTAAAATCTGACTTTATTTCTATTTTCAATTGCATATTTAGATATATGAGTTTAGTTCTTATGATTTTATTGATAGAATGTCAATTGAATTAAAAAAAAATATGACATTTTTTTCAGCTAGAAGAAATAAGGGAAGAGAGGGCAACAAAAATACCAAGCATCATCATCTGTACCTGATCTTAGCACTTCATCTAATTGGTATTTTTTTTAATTTTGTGTAGAATGATGAAAATCCTTCTCCCATTTCACTAAAGCGGTTCGGTTTAAATACCGAGAGTACACTACTAGGTACATTGAATCTATGCTACTAATTCACCATTATTAGTCTAACTAATTACACCATTATCGAGTAGTTTTGTAACCTACAATGACATAAGTATGAATGATAAATGGGGACATTAATATTTACATTCTATTTGCTAAGATACCCCCGCAGTCGAAACGGTAGAGGAATGGACGTTGAGATTGGACTTGAAACGCTCAAATAAGTATCGAGGGAGTCCCTTTGGAAAATTATCTGCATATTGATAGTCAGCGGGAATATGAAGGACACGAACCAACCCGAGATGCACTTTCTCTCGAACAAAGTGGATATCAATTTCAATATGTTTGGTGCGTTGGTGTTGGACGGGGTTCCCGGATAAATAAACGGCAGATATATTATCGCAATAGACAACTATGGCTTTTCGAATAGGGACATGTAGCTCGAGTAAAAGATTTCGTAGCCAACTAGTTTCTGCGCCGAAGTTTGCAACACCCCGGTACTCAGCTTCGGCAGAGGAGCGAAAGACGGTGGGTTGGCGTTTGGAGGACCAAGACACCAAATTATCACCCAAAAAAACACAGTAACCAGAGGTCGATCGACGGAGGTTGGGACATCCCGCCCAATCTGCATCTGAATAGGCCGTGATTGTCTGGGAGCGGGATTTGACAAAGCTGAGACCATGATCAAGAGTGCCTTTAAGGTAGCAGAGAATCCGCTTTAGAAATTGAAAATGTGGCTCACGTTGGGCGTGCATAAATAAACACACTTGTTGGACGACATAGGAAATATCTGGACGAGTTATCGTCAAATATTGGAGCGCACCGGCCAAACTGCGATATAAGTTGGGGTCCGGAAGAAGGGCACCGGCCGTAGAACTCAGTTTCGAATGGGGTCGAAACAGAATTAAAGGTGGACATTGAGGCACGGGCAAGAATATCGCGAGCATAGGCTTCCTGGGATAAGAATAAGCCGGATTTACGGAGCGTGGCATGAATTCCAAGGAAGTGATGAAGTGTGCCGAGATCGGTCATAGCAAATTCTTGTGAAAGATCAGTAATAATTCGTCGGAGTAACTGAGTACTTGACGCGGTTAGAACAATATCATCCACATAGAGAAGTAAATAAGTGATCAACATAATTTATATCGTATTTTATTATCCCCCGACAACCATTTTGGAGCTTTTCTTCTTCCATATTTATATATTTAACGTTGATTCCTATTAGAAAGTCGATACTGTCGGTTCTCGTGCTATTTTGCAGGTTAGGTACAATTTCGAGCATATTTAGGAGTAATAACCCAGATAGCCGAGACGAGGACGGAGGACGAGGAAAAAAATGAAAAGCTGAGAAGCAAATAAGAGCTCAAACACGAGTTCCAGCAGGCCCACTCGATCGAGTGGTGCTAAGCATTTGATCGAGTGCCTCATATTCAAGCCCAACTGGATTGCATCAGAATTTTGGGCCGATTCCTCTTTCCAGCCCAAAGACGGACAAGATTTGGAGCAACTACAGGTCCACTCGATCGAGTGGCACTACATGCACTCGATCGAGTGTGTCTTACCCTGGGCCACATATTAAATTTCGAGATACTTAGATTTTGGGCCTGTATTGGAAGTCCAACTGATTTGTCTTTAAATCAGTTTTCTTAGGAGATTGTCGGACATCTATCATCATACATTCATTACACTCTTTATGTTACTTTTGATTTTTGCTTAGCATAGAAGTCTACGCTCTTTCCTGCTTTCCTTCGCAAGATACATCGGCTTCCATTCTTCCCTTTCAGATCTCGAATTGTTCGGTATCGATACTTTTAATTTTTATTTCAATTTCAATTTCAGTTTTCTAGTTTTAATTCTTGTCTTAATTCATCTTTTGTTTTCGTAGTTATTTCGATTTCAGTTTTTGCTTATTATTTATAGTGTAGAATTATTATCGTTTGCGTAGGTTAATTCAATTCGTTTTCACTATGTTCATTTGCAATTCGTATTTTGTGAGTTTAATTACAATCATCATGTGTAGATAAATTTTATCTAGGGTTAAAGGGGATCCATGTTTATTAATTGGGTTATAGTAAATTGACCTGTCTCTGATCGTATGAACTGTCGCCTGAATATTGTTTTAATTCTGATTGATTGATTACTGGCCGGGATTAATTAATTAGTATCACAATTAGGACTTTTCACCGACCGGGTTAAGGACTAATTAGGTCACGATATTTTGGCTAGACTAGCTTAATTCTAGCGACCGCAGGTTAAGTTCAGTTCTAAAGTTTGTAGTAGTACCGACCGAACCTACACCTTAGAAAGTTTGTGTGGACATGACATAGGTCCACCCCGACGCGGCCACGCGCGGGTTTGGGGAGGCGAATGAATCTCATGTGAGATGGATCGAATTGAAATTTAAATTGAAGTGGAGTCGCCACCGAACTTTGTGGGAGTCGGACCCGTTCGAACCCACTCTATATCTTAGTGGGCCGTGCACAAAGTACGGCCCATTCCGATCTCAGAGTTTATTGGGTTCGTCCCTTTGCATTTTGATACCGAACCGACATTATCGGATACCGTATATTGAATGACTCTCGTGTGCCAATAGATTCGGATATCCGGAAACCATGGTTCTAAGTAAGGGGTGAGGATACGTGTTGGGAAGTTCACAAAGAACACCCAACCCCGCCCGCACTTAGAGGCCTCTACTAAGATATCGCTTCACTTTTGAATACGCGAGTTAGTAATTCGATGAAATGATATGCAAACATTGTTTTCACAAAACATGCGAATATTTGAATAAATTGATATGTCGATTTAATGCATCTAAAATTAACGTCAAAGTTGTATTTAGCATGCGAGGTTTGTTTTAGAACAATAAAAAAAATAACAGAAATAAAATGCCAAAATAGGAACAAACGTGTTAGTAACGGTAATAATGATAATAACGGTTTGCGAATAAAATAGAATGCTATAGAATAACGTAAACGACACGATGTACGATTTTGGAAAAGTGATAGGACACGTGATTGACTCGACACGTGTTGACCGAAGTCATAAAAAATATTATCGAGACTCGAAAGACGTGGGACTCACGGTTTTGACGTGACAGAGGCCACTCGATTGAGTCATTGAGTGACTCGACCGAGTGGACCTCGGAAAAGTTTATGTCCCGGAATTTGAGGTGTCACTCGATCGAGTCATTGAGGGACTCGACCGAGTGAGCAGCCACTCGATCGAGTCATTGCGAGACTCGGCCGAGTGGTTCTCAAAGAACCTTCTGCCTCGGTTTTTTGAGGTGCCACTCGATCGAGTGCCCCCTGTACGAACTAGGGTTCGTTTTGCGATTTGTTATAGATTTCGAAATTGCTTTCCGATTTTGGTAAATCGCTAATTTTGTTGAATCGGGCAGAAATATTGTATGATTTGTGCTCGATTCGAATTGTGATACTCGTCATATCCGATATTTGATTATGGAATCAATATCGAATACTTAGAGTGGAATCTAGAAAAAAATGTTGTGAGTCGTTTTCTAATTGAACTAAAACGAAATAAACTATCTCCGCGTTATAGTGTCGTAATTAATTCTTTCGAATATGTGACAACTATTTTAGCATCAACGAATTCGAGTTAGTTAAATTTGTTGACTAATTCGTTTTGATACGATATCCGACTACTGAGTTGGTATCGGATCTAAAGAACGACGCTTTATATTTGCTTGAATTAAAAATTGATTTCCTCCGCATCTCGACATCATAACGAATCCTTGCGGATTATGTGATGTCGGATTTGCATCAACGGGTTTCGACTTAACTTAAATAAAGTGTTTGATTCGAAATAGTTTTAAAATCGACGAATATGCGATATTAACGATGATGACAATGATGCGAATAATAAAACGTGACTAATGACGCGACACAAAAAAAACGCTATTGTTGACGTTGACTCGCTTCAACAATCAAATACTCGGGGTGTCGGGATAAGCGACCGGCCACATCGGGTGAAACACCCTTGTATTAGGATTTTCTTATTCCGTCATCCTTTGTATTCGACACGAATTAGCGAGTATTTTAATGTCTTAATACTAGTAATATTATAGATATTAGAAAAAAAAAGTAAGACGAGAGGACGGAGAAGAAGACGGACGAGAAAAGAGAAGGAAGAAAGAGAAGAAAATGGGTTTTTTGCACCCTCAACCTACATGTTTCGTATTCTCGGACGGGACTCGTTTAATTGTGACTTGAGCACGGGAGTATCGAGGTTACGTAGATCGAGTTATGGTGGTTTACTAGATGCTAGGGTTGTATGTGTATGTAAGTTGTAGAGATGGAAAATTTAGGGTTGTAAAAGATGATGTAAAAGGGTTGCAAAGGGGAGGTATATATAGGAATTCTCCCATCACCCGACGACCTAGGGTTACTCGATCGAGTGCCCTTGCTGACTCGAACGAGTGGCCCAATGAAGAGGTAGCAGCGGGCTTGTAGAAGGCCCACTCGATCGAGTGGGCTGACACTCCATCGAGTGGAGGAGGCGGACGAGGTATTTTGAAGATTTTGTGTTTGGGCTGGATTCTTGATATTTGCATGGCTGTTTTGTGTTCTCAGAAACGGCTTTGACCGGGGTTTGACCCGGTCGCTTAAAGTCGGTTTTATTTCCGGTGTCGGTTTTGACCCAAATTAGTCTTATTTGATTGAAAACGACCCGCTGAGCCTGAATTTGAGGTCGGTTTTGTGAGATCTGCACTCCGTAAAAAGCCCAAGCCAGGAGCTAACGATTTTGAGCCCATATCCGAGCGCGTAGAAGCATGTTTGTGTCCGATCATCATCGGGTGTTTTTTGGAAACTGCTATAGACACCTTGCAGCCAAATGTGGGTGTCTACAGAGCCCCCACTCTGACTGAGGATTGGATAAGGCGAAACTCAGAGTAGCTACCAGGCCAATCGAGGATTAAAACCTGACAGATTTTCGGTCGGGTCGTTTATAGCCCATTAGACTTGCGTGAAGGGCTCGCCAGCCATAAGATAGAAATCATACCTGAGTTGACAACACTCTGCGGGGAATCGGACTTGTCGTATAAGTCCCGGGTGTGCCTATATAAGGACCCATCCCGTGCTAATCTGGGAAAATGCTGCCTTGGGCTTTCCGCTGGGGAGATATGTGAACTGCGCGGGCTTGTTTCTGAAGTCTTTGAGTCGTACCTGTATAACTTACATAAAGTTTTGCATGCAACACTTAGGTAAAACATGACTCGCGCTGGAGAATAAAAATTGATTTTTTTTTTGAATTTTTGGATTTTTTGAAAGTTTTTTGAATTTTTAAAATTTTGACTCTTTTGAAAATTAGGAATACTCGGGATGACTAATTCCTGTGCTAGGATTGGGGAATCTGAGGCTAGGCCTGTATGCTTAAGCCTACTAGAATTAGGAAACTTTTATGGAAGGATGATATGGAAAGAGGGTTGTGGGGCTTAGGGGGTGTTTGGTAAATGGCGGATCCGCCAAAAATCGGCATATTAAGAGCAAATGGAGGGTTTGACCACAAAATATGCTAATGGTAGTGTTTGGTAAATGGTGGATTATAATAGCATATTGGGGTCGAATATGTCGTTTTGCAATATGCTGCTAAGAGCAGCATATTGAGCTTATCGGATTACTTTTCCTCTTTATTTACCACTTTACCCTTTTACAATTTAAACCATATTTTCATTATTCATGTTTTCATTATTCTAGACTCTTTCATAGAATTCATCATTCTAAGTACTTTTTCCTCCCTTCGATTTTTTTATACTTAACTTCCCCTATTTTTTTTATCTTCTCATTCTTTTAATATATAGGTGGAGTATTATATTAAAATGGAAAGATAAAAATTAAATGGAAGAAGTACATAAATTTGATAAACAATTATTTGTTGCAGCAATTAATTCATGACTCGCAAGCTTCGGCTGAGACTTCATACACTACTACAAAATTGGTCATAGACATGACCTAATAGACATAGGTTAAAAGAAAAACCCACATCTATTTTTAATAGACATAGGTTATTTAAAAAACCTATGTATATAAAAGAGAATATACATAGGTCAAAATTAAAATCCATGTCTATAAATTATAGACATAGGTCAAAGTAAAACCTATGTCTAGAATATATGAATAGATGTAGGGCATATGAAAAACCCATGTATCTTGAAATAAGACTAATAAGTCAGCGCCCCATGTCTATTCTATTGCTACTAATAAACAAATAATATTTTCTTTTCATTTTCTTTCATTTCCTAATAATATTGCTACTAATAAACAAATAATAAACTAGTAAATAATATCCTACGCAGCCTTCTTCATTTTCTTTCATTTCACCCGGCAGCCATATCCCCTTTTTTTTCATTTCGTTTCACCCGGCATCTATCATCCTAATCAACCATCATCTATCATCCTAATCACTCAAAAATCCTCCAATCCTAATCATCTTCTATCAAGATCGAAGCTCCGTCACTCTTTCAACTACACCGCGTACGCTCAGGCAGTCGCATCTTCATCCGTCAATCATCTGGCCGTTTCTTCTTCAATCACCGAAGCTTCGTGATTTCTTAGGTTGGTTTGATTTGTGAAATGGTTAGTTTAGGTTTATGATTTCAGGTTATTGTTCGTTTATATTCGATTTTGGGTTTTAGGGTTTTGATTTTTGAAAGAAGGCTAGCAGCGATTCTTTGAACGTTGGGGATCGGCAGTTTAGTTTCGACTCGGTTCTTGACTCAAATTCCAAGCAGGTCAGTGGTTTGGTTTCATCAGTTTGTAGTTGAATTTATTGCGTTCAATTGAAAATTGTACTTCGATTTAGGGAAGTCTGATGATTATAATGTAGATCGCTCGCGAATTCTCGTATCTCTCCCTCCCAATTTTGTCGCCCCGCTTTCTATTTTGGGAAGATTCAAGAAAGAAAACGATATGAATTAATTTGGGATAGAGGGAGTATTAATGAAAGCTCGTCTAGACACCGCCTTTTATGAATTGCTAACACTGCTTATCGAGACACTGTGGTAATGTTGTTGTTGTTGTTGTTGTTGAAGCCGATATTAACAAAATTTAGCATTTAATTGGAGTTATAATGGAATTAAATATACGAGTTTTTGGTTGGTACGACCACAGAAAGATGTTTTCAACTTAGTCGGGGTTTCGTTGGTGAAGGATGCATTGGCTGGCTACAATACTTCAGTATTGTCTTATGGACAGGTACTTGAACAACAATATCATCTCTTCACTTCATCATCCTTTGTGTTATAGTATCAAATTCTTTGGGTGTATGTATAGATTGGTTCTGCTTTGCGACTTCTCAAAATTGTGCATGATTCTTGCAGACTGAAAGTGGCAAGACCTACACGATGTGGGGTCCGCCTGGTGCAATGGTTGATGGTCAGTCTCCTTGTACTCAACAAGGAATCGTCCCACGAATGTTTCAAATGTTGTTCCGTGAGATTGAAAGAGTAAGCTCCATGACTCAATCGTGCTGTACGGGATAGAGTTGTATGAATGCATTCAAAAGTCAGTGACATGTATCGATGTTTATTTATAGGAAAAAGCAGAAGCGGGTGACAAACAGATAAACTACCAGTGTCGTTGCTCCTTTCTTGAGGTGATTTTTCCATTTATTTTTACTTCATGACATATGATTGTGGTTAACTCAAAGAAGTTAATCAAGGGGATCTGACTAATTCTTCAATTGATAAACAGATATATCATGGACAGATCGGGGATTTACTTGATCCCACGCAGCGAAACCTTCAGGTAATGTCTCCTTCTATTGCCTTCACATGTATGTTTTTTGTTGCGAGTTCTGTAACTATAGTAGCTAAGTAGCTTCTCATCTATTTCAGATTAAGGATGATGCCAAGAATGGGTTTTACATTGAGAATTTATCTGAGGAGTATGTAAGTTGCTATGATGATGTGACCCAAATTCTGATCAAGGTGTGTATCAACGGAAGGCCTGTAGGAAACATATGCTCTTATGCTCTTTGGCGAGCCAAAGTTTCTCATGTTCGATCTTTGCATTTGTTATGCAGGGTCTTTCTAGTCGAAAAGTCGGTGCCACAAGCATAAATTCTAAGAGTTCTAGATCTCATATTATATTTACTTGTGTGATTGAGTCCTGGTGCAAGGTACTTTTCTGAGACTAATCAGCCTTATCATATACTCCGTACAGACTATAGTTCAATGTTTTGTTTCATTTGGTAGTGCTAAATATATATCTCACTATGGAACAGGAAACTCCGGCCAATAACTTCAGCAGTTCAAAAACTAGCCGAATCAGCCTTATAGATCTTGCTGGACTTGGAAGAAATAAACAGGCTGATGCTGGAAGAGAATTTGAAAGAGAACGCAAAGAACTTAACAGCTCTTTATCACACCTTGGTATGACACTATGAAATCCTCCATGGCACTTTGATTCATGCTACTGCTGTAGAATAATCTCATCCGTGGCTTGGTTTTCTGGCCAAGTTTCATGACACTTAGCACTTAGCAGTACTGTCGTGACCCAGACTTGCGACCATGAACAAGGTTTGAAGGATTTAACTAGTTTACTGCCGCTCTCAGCTGTGTGGTAAAAGCATTACTTCTGCAGTTCTACTGCATTAACATTTGTTTGGCAGCAAGTCAAGTAGGCTTGTTGGAATGAATGACTCCTCTCAAGTCTAGCTTCCTCATCTCATCCTACCTACCTGTCTTTCTTTTTGTTTTAACTACATCAACATTTTAAAATTCGTTTTTGTTGATGAATGAAAAGAATTCCTAATTGATGATTAGGTTTGCGGAATTAATTGATTTTTGTAAATACTTAGTATGTCCAGAATATCTAGGGTTTGCTGTGTTGATGCGTAGAGTATTTAGTATGCTCATATATACTTTTCGGTGTTTTTTGATGCATAAAGCACATAATATGAATTGAAATACTAGTGTATATGTGTTGTTCTCTTACTGTGACAAGATTTTAATGCAGTTGATGTTGAAACTCGAAAATGGCATGGTTATTTGATGATCTTTGACAGTTCATAGCACCGTGTTGTGTTTGATTAAAACCGTCCAATTCATATATACTTTTCGTGTTTTTTTATGCATAAAGAACAGAATATGAATTGAAATACCAGTGTATATGATTTTGATCATGTTGTGATTGGAGGTACAAGACCTGCAGTTGAGCAGAAACGCATGCAGGCAAATCCTTGCCAGGTTGGTTCGTGATGCTTCACATGTAAATTGTACTCGACTCATCAATTTATATTTTTCTTAAATCAAAACATCTAAACAACTTGTACAAGCCTAATTATACCCATTTGTTTCTGAATTTGCTGCTTCTGAGATCTGACATTCCCAAATAGAGTTGAAACGAGTATTGAATCTACAAACTAAAATTTCAAATGTAGCACATATGTCCATTATCAGTAATTTTTTTGTCAGGTTATGACATTCTTAGATGAATAGTTGCCTTACTGCTAAAACCTCCCACACGGCCACACATTGTGGTATAAGAGGGGTTCGGCTGTTTGCAACCTTATCCATGTGTTACCAATGCATAAAGAATGTTGTTCACAAATGATCCATATTGAAAATTTGGTTAAGAATTGTATCGAAGGAGTCATATATGACGATAAAAAGAAGCAAAACCTGTTTAGTGTGCCATTTTGATGGTATTGACATATCGTCAAGTCATTTTTCAAAATTCTACTCGTATTTTGTAAAGTTAATGTTAGTGCAGGTAACTAATATTGTCTTATTCACAGATTCTTGTGGCTACACCTGGACGGCTCAGGGATCATCTTGAAAATACTGCAGGTTTCGCAACTCGACTAATGGGGGTTAAAGTACTCGTGCTGGATGAAGCTGATCATTTGTTAGATATGGGATTTCGCAAAGACATCGAGAAAATCGTTGCTGCAGTTCCCAAACAAAGACAAACACTACTCTTTTCCGCCACTATACCTGATGAGGTTAGTTTTTCTTCTCCAAGTATTGGCTTGTTGGAAACATATTGCTTAATGACATGAAAGTAATTAGTGGATTACATTCATGGTTGTAGGTCCGTCAAATTTGCCACATTGCTTTGAAAAAGGATTATGAATATATCAACACAGTTGTAGAAGGTTCTGGAGAAACACATTCACAGGTATTGTGCTCTGTGGTCACTTGTTCTACAAAAAATCCGACTTTTTACCAAATAGTTTGTGTTCGCTGACTTCTTAATGTGTACTGACTTTTCAGGTCAGGCAGATGCATTTGGTTACTCCTTTGGAGAACCAATTCCCATTGGTCTATGCCATTCTTAAAGATCATATTTCTGATGATGTGAACTATAAGGTATGATGCCGTGAACAAGAACTCTAGTTCCTACCTTTAAGTGCCTATGCACATACTGAACCTCAAATAGTTGACAAATAGCTCCGAAAGACATTAGTTTCTGCCAAAAGGAGACTGTAAATGGAAACCCTGCACAAATATCCTGTTAATTTAGACTTCTTTGTTTTTGACTCCACTCGGTACTACATGCTTGATTGATTACGAGTACATAACAAAAGCCGCAAAAGCTAATACTCAGGTCATTTTATTGCTCTGGTGATGAGAAAAAAGTGGAACTACACACATACAGATGAAAAGGGGAAAAATGATAGAGAGACACAAAAGAATTGGAGTATACCGAGAACATAAAAAAGGAACATTAGTAAATCAACTAAACACACATTGATGAAAAATTGGATTAATCCATGACAAATTGGTATTAGCACGCATCTTGGATATGAGAACGAGCTGATTGTTCTTTGACGTCGTCATTCCAACTCTTATGGTAGTGTGTACTTCCCTGGATTTTGATGTGGATTCATGACATGTTGCTTATTATATACAACTCCAAATCATCAACGTACAATTTGGTGCTTATTAGGACAAACAAACAAGGGAAGTGTCCCAACATTTGTAGGGTCATTTTTTCTCAACTTTCGGTTTTAAATAATGTCATGTTGCCATGCCCCCCCTGCCCTACTCATTCCTGTGCCCTCTTCCCTCTCACAAGAGCCAGATCCTATGCGCGCGGCTGGTCTCGCTTAAGATCGAGTATCTGTTTCAAATCTTAAAACGAGTTAAATATGATGAAAGATTCAACGTTTTCTAGGCAATTTGCTGTAAATTGATATGTATTTGATTCGTTTTATGATTTATGATGGATAGTGCTGTCACAAACAGGAGTTTGTAGATCATGTATTACCGGGTATGTATGTTAATAATATGAGAAGTGGAGATTGTGGTCATTATATACAAGGCATGGACCATATGATGAATTGAGACAAGTTACTTCATAAATTGACAAATGAGAAATAAAGCGATAAAGCGATACATATTCTTCTATTCATACCAAACTACTTGTATCCTCATAAGTTCTTCTCGCATACTTATGGGTATGTATGTACTATGTAATAATGTGTCGTGCATTAAGACTTTTGTTGGGTAAGTATGTACTATGTAATCACAATTTGTAATTATTTTTGAGTCACAAAGATGTATATGGTACATAGTAGTATTGATTTTTTTACATACTACAGGTACTTGCATAGTATTTGTGACAATCATCGATATGGGTTTCTATGTCCGGAATTTCTTTCGATGATTGGGCATAATGCGGATGAGATGACGACGTACATCCATGAGTTCATGAACACAGGGAGAAAACCCATATATTTGGCTCCATTTTACAACAAGTAAGTACTTTTTTATTCTAATACATGATTAAGTGAAGTTAATTTTTGTTATTGATTAAGTGAAGTTGTTTTTTTCGTTATCAGGGATCATTGGGTGCTTATAATATTGGATATTGTTGAGCATAATCATGTATATTGGTTTGACCCACAAGGAAAGTTTGAGCCTTCGGGATATAAAGCTCTAATTAATACGTGAGTTCGTCCCAACATGTTATTGCTAATTCTAACAAGCAATAATGTTCATAAAAGACAACTTAGGTTATTCTATTATATTGATTTGATCTTTCTTATCTCGTTGTAGGTCGATAAGGGCGTACGGATATAGTGGAGGTACAAGAAAGAGTACTAAAGCACCACAGTGGGTGAAAGTTGATGTAAGTATTGTTTGATTTGAAAGAGTACTAAGGCACATTTTGGTGCTTCGATCGCATTTATCTTGCTGCAATGACTAATTGAGATCGGCTCTCAAAACGAGATTTATATTCATAGATGATAGTTCAAGTGCTATCCTAGATACTTGTTAGTTTCTATATATGTGAATGTGTTGATGTCTTCATAGCCATTGATGTATGTGAATGCATGGCTACTTGCCTACTCCCTGTTCCCGAAACTCAATAATTAGCCGCGTTTATTACTCCGTATTATTATTTGCAGCAAATAAAGAAAAACAAAAGTGTAGCTAGCTGAGGGAGGGTGGATGGATGGATTGAAGTGGATCATAATTGCGGGTTGTTAATGGTATTCTACGAGTATGCTTGTGTATGCTTTTCAGATCAGTTTGTAAGGCTTGGTATTCTACGATTCGTGATCCTGATTTCATTGCTAAACATCTAGAGCACAGTAGAAGTCGTCCATTCTATCTACTAGCTACTGCATTTATTTGGCAGCAAGTCAAGTAGGCTTGTTGGAATGAATGACTCCTCTCAAGTCTACCTTCCTCATCTCATCCTACCTACCTGTCTTTCTTTTTGTTTTAACTACATCAACATGTATGGCTCCTGCTTAGTTTTTATGAACTACTTTGGCTAATTATTTTGGCTAATTATTGATTGGATTTGATGCATGTTGCCTTGTTGGTTCTTGTTTGTGATTGAATTGCTGATGTTGGTATATATGTTGCTATAGTGTGCTTGTCAGCCAGGGAATACAAAATGTGGCTACTACATAATGAAGTACATGACCGACTTAATCACTTCTTCTAGTTTGAAGGGAACTATTGATAAGGTAACAAGACTTCGAGCACATACACATTTTCTCTATGTTATAATCAAAGTATTTATGTTCTTGAAGTATTCGCTTTCAATTATATTGAAATTGTTGCAGCACTTCAAAGTACTTGCCATGTATTCACAAGAAGACATCGATGAGGTTCGCGATTTGTGGGCTAACTATTATCTTCAAAATTAGAAGTATGAGACATGCATGTAGTATTCAATGCATGAGCTAAAAAGATTGGTTGTAGTAGGAAGAGATTTTATTATTGGTACATCGCGTAATTGTGTAGTTTTTTTTATCTAAGCTACTTATTTGTTTGGGATGATGACTACTTTTATGAAATATGGAACGTTTGATCGTCCAATTCGACGTTGTATAATTTATGAGATTTATTTTGGTTTCGGTTGGATTGCAGTTTCTTATAAAAAATACGGAAAGCATTAATAATTGATATCATTTTCGGACTGATTACTATGACAATAAACATGGGGCAGGCGAAAAACCCATGTTTGTACTATGACAATAAACATGGGGCAAACAAATAACCCATGTCTGTACTATGACAATAAACATGGGGCGAACAAAAAACCCATGTCTATATTTATAATAGACATAGGGCGAACAAAAAACCCATGTCTATAGTTTTTATAGACATGGGGTTAATTGAAAAACCTATGTCTATGTTTTAGATAGACATAAGACATACGACCCATGTCTAAGTATTGGACAATAGATGTCACTCAACTTAACATGGGTCACGAAACCCATGTCTATTAGTTAAAATGACCCATGTCTATGTCATGTTTTGTAGTAGTGATAAACTCAAGAAATATCAACTTTAATCAATATGAGAAGAAATCGATGATATTAATTATTGAAATTGTTGCTGGTGTGAGAAGAAATTGACGTATATTTAATTAAAAAATTGTTTATGTCCTTTTTTGTCATTTTACAAAACAGTTAAACAATCCGCTAATCTAAAACAGCTAATAATCAAACACTATTAAAATTTTCTACTAAATAAATCTGTCAGTCAAACCTGTCAATTGATTCTGCTAGTCAAATCTGCTTTCTAAATCTGCTTCTGCTAATAATATTCCGTTGTTTACCAAACATGGCCTTAATGTTGTAAATGCCCCTCCCCTGTTTTAATTTTCCTCACAAAATCCTCGCAAGTCTCTTTTCTCAAAAAGAAATCTCTTATACTTCTCAAGAAATTTAGCCATGGGAATCGAGCGCTTGACCGCGATGCTGCAGGAATGGTCCTGACGCTTTAGGGACACAGATAGGGTAGCTTTGAACCAGACGGGTATTACTCACCTGTACACGTTCCATCAGATGCAAGTGGATCGTCACTTCCTTGATGCTTGTTTGTCCTATTGAGACGACACATATCATGTTTTTGCCTTTCCTCGGGGCGAAATTTGTCCTTTACCCGAGGAGATTGCTTCTGTGGGAGGATGGAACCCTATACTTCGTCCTGCCGTCCCGTTTTCTGTTAATGATCCAAGGAGGAAATTACGGGAATTTTTAGGGCTTTCCCATAATGAAGTATCTCGAATGGCTGAAGATGATACGATTTCTTTGATTGACCTGGCTGAGAAATTCATGAACCCGCACGATGTCCGGGTTAGACCGGTTCACAGCCGTAGGGCTTTCTCCTTTTGTATGCTCCACGTTTATGCCGTTGAAGGTCACATGGATTTGTTGTCGTGCATGGGTGACGTTCGTCTTTTTACCGTGGTTGATCTGGTGGAGACGGAGCACAGTCTGGCTTGGCTGATTACGGGAGAAATTATCCAGGATAATCGTAAGAGGGATTCGTCGGTTCGTCTGACTGGGAGAACCCGTTTGTTACAGGTACATCGCTTCAGATTTGTCTGATTTCTCAATTTTTCGATTTTTTGATTTTTTTTCACGATTTTTCTGCTACAGCGGGCACTCGATCGAGTCACCCTGGCACTTGATCGAGTGCCCTCGTAAAAACCTCATGTTTCGACTTCAGGGGTGTCACTCGGTCGAGTGACCCCTAGGCACTCGATTGAGTGCCCCTAGGCGGGCATTGATTTCGTCTCGAGAACTTATATTTTTTGTTTCTTTTTTAGCTTTGGCTATTTGAGAGGCTATCAGTCATAGATCCTTCCCTAGGCCCGAGTCAATACCGTCCTAACCAAGTGATGACAAGGAGACGGGCTATTGATTTTTCTCGCCACATTACTCAAAAATACTGGGATGAAATGCTGTCTTTTCATAGCGGTCCATTGATCCGATGGGTAGTGCCATGGTGGCCCATTTATGTTTGGACGGGCTTGGCTCCGAGGGATAAGGCTCGCTATTAGGTAATCTTATCCTTCAGGCGCACAATTCATCATTATCCTGACCGCATACTAAGGCAGTATGGTTGGTCCCAAAGAATCCCGGAGGTTGAAGCAGTTGTGAGTGAATCTACCCAACTGACTGATGTGATGTGCAACACTTGGATGCAACGATGGTACACCCGGCCCACTTGGCCCATTCCCAAATCTTCATTTAATTTGGGTATCAGATTCTTATGTGAAGTGGACGAAAGATTCAGCCAAGGCCCGAGTTGCTTTAAAAGTTGATGAAGCTTTTGATCTGCTACGGAGGGAGCAAGTTAAAGACAATAGAGACTTCTTCGATGAAGGTGACACTTCGGCTACTCTGGTCCGTCTAATGTCAGGTAAAAGAGGGAAAACTAGGACTCAAGCTGAAGGGTCCAGTGCTAGAGGTGCGCGGGGGAAAGTGAGCCCTCAGACTGACTTGGAAAGGAGACTTGGCCCAAGATTGGCAGTTTAGGAGTGACTTGGTCCTCGAGACAGACTACCTGAGCACGTACGGGCTTGACTTGGACCGGTTACAGTGGCAGAAGACCCGCTGTCAAAGAAACGGGTTCGAGCAAAGGAGGTTCCCCTCACGATTCGGGAACTCTCGCCCCCGCCCCGGCGACATCGGGCTCCACGTGACCCTAAAGACAATGGAAAGGGCAAAATACCCTAAACACTAGTCTCCTTAGTTTTTATTATTTAAGTATTACTATTATTTTTTGTTGTGTGCTTTTTTGTGTGTTTGCCTTTTTTTTTGTGATGTACTTTTTGAAATTCCCGAGTTTATCGGGTTTTAATAAAAGACATATTAATGAATACCGTTTCCGTCTTTTCCGTTATTGCAGTGGTTGTACCCTTTTGGGGGGTTGCCTACGTATCCACATTTAGCGGAATCAAACCAAACTTAGTTCAAACATAGATTTTTTTTGCAATTTTCGAAATACACCAAGACTATTAGTTCAAGATGTGCGACAGTAGGATAAGTAATCCAAGCTCATTGACTTGCTTATAATTTTAAAAAATTTATAAAAAGACAAATTTTTATAAACTTTTGCAAATGACATTGAGATAAGGTTTAGTGGTAGTAACGCTTCAGCTGGTCCAAGTTGATTGGGTTGACGAATTCGTTCCCGTCCAGGTCTGTTAGCATCACTGCTCCTCCTGATTGGACCTTCTTTACCAAGTACGACCCAACCCAATTGAGTTTGAATTTTCCTCTCGGGTCGACTGGTAGTAATGCACGAACCGATTTTAGAACCAGATTCTCTTCTTTGATATTTCTGGGCCTAACCCTTTTGTTGAAAGCCCGTTGTATTCCTTTTTGGTATATTTGGATATTATTGAGGGCCCGGAACCGCCGTTCGTCTAAAAGAACTAACGAATCGTATCGGGCTTGGACCCAATCTGCTTCAGGCACTTGGCTCTCAAGTAAAATCCTGAGGGATGGTACTTCTAGCTCGACTGGTTAGACCGCTTCCATTCCGTACGTCAAATAATATGGAGTGGCTCCGGTTGCGGTGCGAATTGACATCCGATATCCCCATAGAGCAAAAGGTATCGTATCGGGCCAGTCCCGGTAATTCTCAGCCATCTTTTTAAGTATGGTGACAATTGTTTTATTAGCTGCTTCTACCGCTCCATTTGTTTGGGGACGGTAAGGGGAAGATGTATGCCTTTGGATTTTGTATTTTGCTAGCAAAGCAGCGGTTTCAGCTTGGAAATGGGTCCCGTGATCACTGATGAACTCGTGTGGGATCCCATACCGACATGAAACTATGACTTCCTGTCCTGGAAGGGTTTACCTTTTCAATTATGTCAATATCCCATGTTGAAAACGGCCATAGTTATGTCATGCTGTATAGTAGGGATGACGGCATGTGTTGCACATTGGCGAAAATCTGACAGTTATGGCAGTGTTTAACATATAACTGACAGTCGGTTTCCATGCTGTTCCAATAATATCCGAGCCTCATGATTTTTTGGGCTAGCATATGGGCGTTCATATGCGGGTCATTTTTGCCATCGTGTACCTCGGCTATAATCTTTTCGGCCTGTACTTTGTCGACACATAGGAGGAGAACCCCATGTTCCGTCTTTTTGTATAATTGTCCGTCATCCGTGCGAATAAATTGGGTGGCCAACCTTCGCAGGGCTTTCTTGGCCCGATTTTCAGCTCCCGGAGGATATTCTCCCGTTGTTAAATAGGTTAGAACGGCCTGGTACCAAGGTTCCAGATCGGTTATTTCAATATCTTGAATGGCGTGAACGTAGGCTGGCTCGGACCGGCTTTCGACGCAAATTGGCATGCTGGTTAGATGCTCCGGGATATTCAATAAGGATGCTAATTTGGAAAGTGCGTCCGCGAACTGGTTTTCTTCCCGGAGTAGATAAATGTATTCTACCTTTTGGAACTGTTTTTCGAGAACCCTTACTCGCGCTTGGTAGGCCATGAGATTGGCGTTCCGAGTTTTCCATTTTTGGAGAGCCTGATTGATGACTAGAGATGAGTCACCGTGGACCCGGAGGTTTGTTACTCCAAAATCAACGGTGGCTTGCAGCGCGTGAATGCATGCTTCATACTCGGCTGCGTTATTAGTCACGTCAAAGTCCAGTTTAATGGATAACGGCGTATGCTCTCCTTTTGGTGAAATTAACAAAATGCCGACTCCGAATCCTTGGAAATTGGATGCCCTGTCAAAATACAGATCCCATGTCTCCGTGTCGGTATGGAATATGTCCTCATCTGGATAGGCCCAAATATCGGTGTGTCCTTCTTCAGATACGGGACTGTCGACAAGGAATTCGGCCACTATCCGGCCTTTGATGGCTTTTAATGGTACGAATTACTTGAGGTCGAACTCAGCTAGCATTAAAGTCCATCTGGACATCCTGCCGTTAAGGATGGATGAATAGGTAATTGATAGGATCCATTTTGGATAATACATGTACCTCGTGACTAAGCATATAGTGCCGGAGCATTTTAGTGGCCCAAACCAGAGCTAAACACGTCTTTTTGAGCATGATATATTTGCACTCATACTCCAAGAATTACTTGGTGATGTAGTAGATAGCCTGTTCTTCTGAATCGACTGTCTGGGCCAGCATAGCCTCCATGGCTGTCTCGGTCGTTGTTAGGTATAACGATAAAGGCCAACCGGGTTGAGGTGGCATCGATACTGGCGGAGCAGACAGAATCTCCTTGATTTTATCAAAATCCGTTTGACATTTATCGTCCCACAGTGTTCGTTCTCCTATATTCAGTTTCTTGAAAATGGGTTCACATACCATGGTTAACTTTGAAATGAACCGGCTGATATATTGGACTTTCCCGAGAAACCCCCTTATTTCTTTTTCGGTTTTGGGTGGTTGCATCTCGATGATGGCCTTGATTTTTGCTGGGTCGACCTCGATGCCGTGTTGGCTAACGATATGGCCCAGTAATTTGCCCGACGTTACTCCGAAACTGCATTTTTGAGGGTTTAGTCTCATGTTGTACTTGCGTAGTCAGGTAAAGAATTTTCTTAGGGCCGCAATGTGCCCGCTACGGTCTTTGGACTTGACGATCATATCGTCCACATAAACCTTCACTTCTTTATGCTTCATGTTGTGTAATAAGGTTGTGGCGGTTCGTTGATAAGTGGCCCCGGCGTTGATGAGACCAAATTGCATTATGGTGTAGCAGTAAGTACCCCAAGGTGTATTGAAGGTGGTCTTACTCATGTCTTCTTCCGCCATTTTGATTTGATTGTACCCGGCATACCCGTCCATAAATGATAGAAGGGCATGGTCGGCCGTGTTTTCCACCAGTATATCGATGTGTGGCAACGGAAAATCGTCTTTTGGGCTGGCCTTATTAAGGTCCCAGAAGTCTACACATACCCGCACCTTACCGTCTTACACCCGTCTTTGATGGGTATATGGTGTTCAGATATTTTCCGATCTATCCCCGGCATGTCCTTGTAGGACCACGCGAAGACGTCCTTGAATTCTTGGAGGAGGTCCGTGAAGTGTTTTCTCTCCTCGGGATCTAAGGATAGGCCAAACTTAAGCATCTGGGGCTCTAAAGTGGTTCCCACGTTAATGGATTCGGTTTCTTCAATTACCGGGTCTTGGGATTCCCTTTGTTCGAGGTGCTCGATCATATGCGGAGGTAGAGGTACCTGTTCGTCGGGTTTCTCAATGTCATTGCATATAAAATTTTTGAAAGCATTTTGAAAATAAGACAAGTCGTAAGCGGAACGGTTTTCGTTATTATTAGTAGTAAATTTGGAAAATAGCTCGAAGAGAGCGGCCATTTGATCGTTGGTCAGAGGCGGGATAGGGAGTGCCCTCGGGACAGGCGCCGAGACTCCAGTGGAAGAGATTATAGGAAGAGGGGTTACAGACTGAACTCTAGCACCAGACCCTCTAGACTCGGACTCAGACTCAGACTCTGACTCTGACTTTGACTCTGACTCTGACTCAAACTCGGTATCCGGCATGTCTCCTTCACCGGTGGTCAGCTTGTAGACTCGGCCCTGGCTGTCGGTCCACTAAATAGTCTTACTCCATACCCTTTTCTCGGTGTCTGCACCAACTTCGGAGATCAGTTTCGTTGGATCGAACCTGTTGCTGCGGAGGATTAGGTTCACCAGATCTTCTTTAAGAGTGGGGATGACCTTGTCCTCCCCAAACAGGAGCCCCAGCACAGGCTCGGCGTTGTCAATACTCTCCTTTGATTCTGTCTGGACGAGGGCAAATATGTCATATGGGATGAAATTGCATTCCCGAGCCAATTTGGTCTCGGGATATGTGATGGTGGGTTGGTAGAGACCCACTTGGACAGCTCCGAATACTGGTGTAACAAAGTAGTCGGTTAGTTTCGGGCTGTAAGGGCCCAAGTAGGTACCCTTGATGATGCTGGTGGCCTTCTGAATACCGGCCCGGACCACATTTCTTGGGGTCATAGCATATCCCAAACCGAACCGCAATTCTCCGTCGTTTAGGACCTCAATGATCTTCCCGGGTGGAAGATATGGCCTCGAAGTAGCCCCCGATAAATAGCCCAAGTTTTGTAGCATTATATCGATGCTAGTAGTGAAATAAGGCCTGAAAAGATAATCCTCTTCAATCATTCCCACGAAATCGAATCCTTGTGGGTCGGCCCGGCCCGTGGTGTTGCAGCTGGCCACGGGGATGGGGGTTGCCTCCAGTGTAATGACACCGTCTTGAAGAGGCATCTTGACCTTTCTATGGAGGGTAGAGGACACGACCTTGACCGCATGGATCCAAGGCCTTCCGAGTAGCAAGTTGAAAGACGAGGTGACATCAATCATCTGAAACCCCAGTTCTTTCTCAATTGGGCCCGTTATAATTGTCTGATTAACGGCCCTTGCAACCGGTTTTGGGCTTCCATCGAAAGCCTGGATAGTTTGCGCGGTTGGAAGGTAGTCGGCCTCGGTGATGCCGAGGGCTTTGGCGGTGCTTAAAAGAAGGACATTCACGGCGGATCCATCGTCGATCAGGGTCATCGGGAGGTATTTTCCTCAGCAAATGACCGTGATGTATAGGGCCAAGTTATGGGCGGCCCTGAATGGTGGAAGGTCAGACTCGGAGAAGGTGATAATTGGGCCTTCTTCTTTGGGCTTGCCCTTGAGATAGGGCATAATAGTGGCTACCATTTCAGCAGGGGTAACCTGTGAGTCAACCTTGATTTGATCGAGAGCCTTGGTCAGTGCTTCCCGATGTTCTTGCGAGCTAACCAGAAGTTGCCATATGGTTAGATCGGCTCGAGCCCTTTTCAATTGTTTGACTAGAACCGTGTCGGTGCTTGGTTCTTCAAGGGTAGTCTCCGTCCTGGCAGGTTCAGTGACGGTTGTTGAGGTAGGGCGTTCGGCGGCGGCGAGGTGGTTGGTGGCTAAGGCTTTAGACTTAGCTTTTCGAACCTCTTCAATGGTGATGGGGACGGCTTCCCCTTTGGCTAGGTAGAAATCTTCTTCGTCATCGAACCATATCCCGTTAATTTGCGGGATAAAAGGGGAAATGAGGTGAGAGCAGTCGATTACGTCCCTGGTAAATATGGTATGAACACTGAACGGGTTTTCTTTGTTGCTATGCTCGGCTTGTCTCCGGGCAATGGTATTTTCCCGCTTTCAATCAAATCTTGGATCAGATGCTTCAATTTCCAACATTTTTCAGTATCGTGCCCATTACCTCGGTGATACTGGCTGTAAGCTTGGACATTGTAGCTTTTGGATCATTTTTCTACCGGGACTTCTGGAGTTGGGCCTATCGGTTGGATTAGACCCTTTAAAGATAGCCTTTGTAAGGCGTATGTATAGGTGGTCCCTATATCGGTGAATACCCGAGTCGGAGTATTCTTTTTTTGATGAGGCATCTAGTAGATTAACCTCGTCGAAGATGCTGCGGGTTGCAGCTGCAGATATGGGCTTGCTGGTGGATGAGCTGGCCCCTTGATATCCCTTGGTAGAGGCCTTAGTAAGGCTGTCTAACCTCAAGTCATCCTCGATCCTTGTCCCCATTTCAGTTAGAGTGGCAAAGTTGGGTATGACAGAATACCGGAGATGGACCCGGTAAGAAGGGAGGAGGTTCTTGACAAAGGCCTCCACTAAAACTTTTTGTTGGGCTTATCGACCAACTTTACACTCTCGGCCCTCCACCTTTGAAGGTATTTGGTGAAACCTTCTTTGGGCTCTTGGGCCATAACCTTTAGAGTACGCATCGTAGTCTGGATCTCGGTATTATCAGCGTAGTTTCGAGCGAACTCCAATGCCACATCATCCCAAGTCTAGTACTTCTTGGAATCGAGCCTGTAGTACCAGGCTTTTGGGTGCTTCTCGAGGGAAGAAGCAAACAATTACTTGAACATGGTGGACTTCACCCCTTGACAACCATAAATTCCTTGAAAGCCCGAATGTGATGAACCGGGTCTTCGGTACCCTCAAACATCGGTATGCTCGTAAGGTTGAGGTTGGCGGGTAGCTCGTCATTCAGGGGCGAATAGGAGCGAGCATTTTCCGTATGGATTGAGTTGTTTGTAGACAAATGGACCTGTTCTTCAAGCTTGCGAACGGCGCTAACCAGTTCAGCTATGGGCCCAGTGGGTTCAGATCCAACATTAGGAGTCCCTTTCTCCACGGCACTCAAACGGGTGGCAAGGGTTGTTTGGTCAGTCCTGATAGCCGTCAATTGGGCTTCAAGCTTAGCTAGTGAGGCTACCAATTGGTCCAAAGTTTCTTGCATTTTCGGACGTCGGGTTACCGGTGGCCTGTCTGTAAGAATACCGCGTAATCAGAAACTAACTCAAATCCTGGAATAAAAAGTACATCCCGAGCAAAGGAAAGACTGAAAAGGAAATGACTCGGAAAAGACACCTAGACGGGCGACTTGTGAAAGGTGGGCCTCCTTCAGGATCCGGCTATGTGGGCCGGGTGACCGGGTCCTGTTCGAAGGAAGGCTCACGTGAGACATTCTCCAGACTTTGGACTTGAATGTGTAGACGGACCGTCCTTTGTAGGAGTATGTCCTACGTAGGTTGGCCATGCCTTAGTCAAATAAGGCGGACTGGGATAGGGGGGAAACCCGTGATGTAAGATCGACGGAGTTTCGACGCTAGAGACTTTCGACGACTTACGACAAGACCCGACACTGCTAAAGACGGGAAGTCCTAAGATGAGGAAAGTTTTGAAAAGGAATTTTGGAGAAAATCCCGAAAAAAAAAGGACGGCCCACTATTTTCGAGAAAAAATGGAAAAGTGCCATCGGGCTGCGATTTTGAAGGTTCGAAAATATTTTTTGAATTTTGAAATGGGTAGCATACCGGCTAAAAATAGGCTATTTTGAGTAACATCATAAGTCCTAAATTCGGTATACTTCCCGGGTTTTGAAATTGGATATTTTTGGAAAAGATGTAATTTTTTGAAAATGACGGTTTTTGAAAATGACATAGAAACCAAGTAGCACATAGTCATACAAGCATAATAACGACACCATGTATGCTCTAAACTAAGTCTCGGTCGGTCTATATAGGGTGCATACCAGTGCACATAGCCTATCCGAGAATCGGGACGGACTTCCTAAGTCGATTTAAGCTTAGAACATGCCGCGAAACCCATACGAATCGACTATGAACACCTTTGACATATCCATGTTGGAGTATATCACGGTATAGTGGGACGTCGGTCACCAGTACTGGCCCGGGAAAAGATAGGGTTAAGCATGAACCGTAAAACTAAAACGCGTATTGTATTAGTCAAACGATTTCTATTCGAGTCTCACTCTGAGGATGTCGATGGTAAGTCACGCATCAGTTAATCCCCAGCGGAGTCGCCAAATTGTGGACATTACATAGGTCCACTCCAACGCGGCCACGCGCGGGTTTGGGGAGGCGAATGAATCTCATGTGAGATGGATCGAATTGAAATTTAAATCCAATTGGAGTCGCCACCGAACTTTGTGGGAGTTCGGGCCCATTCGAACCCACTCTATATCTTAGTGGGCCGTGCACATAGTATGGCTCATTCCGATCTCAGAGTTTATTGGGTTCGTCCCTTTGCATTTTGATACCGATACCGACATTATCGGATACCGTATATTGAATGACTCTCGTGTGCCAATGGATTCGGATATCTAGAAACCATGGTTCTGAGTAAGGGGTGAGGGTACGTGTTGGGAAGTTCACAAAGAACACCCAACCCCGCCCGCACTTAGCGGTCTCTACTAAGATATCGTTTGACTTTTGAATACGCGCGTTAGTAATTCGATGAAATGATATGCAAACATTGTTTTGACTGAACATGCGAATATTTGAATAAGTTGCTATGTCGATTTCATGCATCTAAAATTAACGTCAAAGTTGTATTTAGCATGCGAGGTTCGTTTTAATACAATAAAACAAATAACGGAAATAAAATGCCAAGATAGGAACAAACGTGTTAGTAACGGTAATAATGATAATAACGGTTTGCGAATAAAATAGAATGCTATAGAATAACGTAAACGACACGATGTACGATTTTGGAAAAGTGATAGGACACGTGATTGACTCGAGACGTGTTGACCGAAGTCATAAAAAATATTATCGAGACTCGAAAGACTTGGGACTCACGGTTTTGACGTGACAAAGGCCACTCGATTGAGTCATTGAGGGACTCGACCGAGTGGACCTCGGAAAATTTTATGTCCCAGAATTTGAGGTGTCACTCGATCGAGTCAATGAGGGACTCGACCGAGTGAGCAACCACTCGATCGAGTCATTGCGAGACTCGGCCGAGTGGTTCTCAAAGAACCTTCTGCCTCGGTTTTTTGGGGTGCCACTCGATCGAGTGGGCTAGGCACTAGATCAAGTGTCCCCTGTACGAACTTGGTTCATTTCGCAATATGTTATAGATTTCGAAATTGCTTTCCGATTTTGGTAAATCGCTAATTTTGTTGAATCGGGCAGAAATATTGTATGATTTGTGCTCGATTCGAATTGTGATACACGTCATATCCGATATTTGATTATGGAATCAATATCGAATATTTAAAGTGGAATCTAGAAAAAAATGTTGTGAGTCATTTTGTAATTGAACTAAAACGAAGTAAATTATCTCCGCGTTATAATGTCGTAATTAATTCTTTCGAATTATGTGACAACTATTTTAACATCAACGAATTCAAGTTAGTTAAATTGGTTGACTAATTCGTTTAGATACGATATCCGACTACTGAGTTGCTATCGGATCTAAAGAACGACGCTTTATATTTGCTTGAATTAAAAATTGATTCTCTCCGCATCTCGACATCGTAACGAATCCTTGCGGATTATGTGATGTCGGATCCGCATCAACGGGTTTTAACTTAACTTAAATAAAGTGTTTGATATTAACGATGATGACGATGATGCGAATAATAAAACATGACTAACGACGCGACACAAAAAAAACGCTATGGTTGACGTTGACTCGCTTTAACAATCAAATACTCGGGGTGTCGGGATAAGCGACCGGCCACGTCGGGTGAAACACCATTGTATTCGGATTTTCTTATTCCATCATCCTTTTTATTCGACACGATTTAGCGAGTATTTTATTGTCTTAATACTAGTAATATTATAGATATTAGAAAAAAAAGGAAGACGAGAGGAAGGAGAAGAAGACGGACGAGAAAAGAGAAGGAAGAAAGAGAAGAAATCGGGTTTTTTGCACCCTCAACCTACATGTTTCGAATTCTCGGACGGGACTCGTTTAATTGTGATTTGAGCACGGGAGTATCGAGGTTACGTAGATCGAGTTATGGTGGTTTACTAGATGCTAGGGTTGTATGTGTATGTAAGTTGTAGAGATGGGAAAATTAGGGTTGTAGAAGATGATGTAAAAGGGTTGCAAAGGGGAGGTATATATAGGAATTCTCCCATCACCCGACGACCTAGGGTTACTCGATCGAGTGCCCCTGCTGACTCGATCGAGTGGCCCAATGAAGAGGTAGCAGCGGGCCTGTAGAAGGCCCACTCGATCGAGTGGGCTGACACTCGATCGAGTAGATGAGGCGGACGAGATATTTTGAATATTTTGTGTTTGGGTTGGATTCTTGATATTTGCATGGCTGTTTTGTATTCTCGGAAACGGCTTTGACCGGGGTTTGACCCGGTCCCTAAAAGTCGGTTTTATTTCTGGTGTCGGTTTTGACCCAAATTAGTCTTATTTGATTGGAAACGACCTGTTGGGCCTGAATTTGAGGTTGGTTTTGTGAGATTTGCACTCTGTAAAAAGCCCAAGCCAGGAACTAACGATTTTGAGCCCATATTCGAGCGCGTAGAAGCATGTTTGCGTCCGATCATCCGTCGGGTGTTTTTCGGAAACTGCTATAGACACCTAGCAGCCAAATGTGGGTGTCTACAGTTTGATTATTGACCTGTTAAGTTGACTCCCTGACCCGACTGATATTCATTGTGAACCTGAGACCCTAGACTCTTTTATTATTGATTTACCTTTTAGTAATTAGCTGTCAGCCTACTAAACAAACAAGAAAATCAGTGACTTGTAGTCTTAAGTCTAGACCTTAGAACAAGTATTTACGTCCCGTCTCCTTGTGGTTCGACCCCTACTTCACTATTTGCATTAGTTAGTGGACCTTAGGGTATCTTTGATTAGGGATACGACTACTCCTGTCAATAAGCAATACCCGGACCATCTCGAAAGATAAATAAGGATTGATCGCAGACGCTACTAACGAAACCTTGAGATATAATAAAATTAGCAAATCGTTGATACCATGCTCGAGGGGCCTGCTTGAAGCCGTAAAGGGACTTACGTAGGCAGAAAACGTGACCCAGAGCGGAGGGGTCGACGAATCCGGGGGGCTGATGCATGAAAACTGTTTCAACGAGATCCCCATGCAAAAAAGCATTCTTGATATCCATTTGATGGATGGGCCAAGACCGTGTGACAACAAAGCTGAGAACAGTGCGAATTGTGTTCGGTTTCACAACCGGGCTAAAAGTTTCATCACAATCTATACCCACTTGTTGACTTTTACCGTTAACAACAAGGCGAACCTTGTAACGTTCAAGTGAACTGTCAGATTTAAACTTATGATGGAAAAGCCACACGCATCTAATAACCGGGGCATTAGTGGGTTGGGGTACCAAATCCCACGTTCCATTTTTAATTAAAGCTCGATACTCGTCAGTCATAGCAGTATTCCAGTTTCGGTCACGAAGAGCAAGGTGAGGGGATTTGGGTAAGGGTGAGAGGTTGGGGGTAGTGGAAGTAATCAAGACACGAGGTTTTAAAATACCGTGCATAGCACGGGTTGTCATTCAATGGGTACAGGTAGTTGACAGTGGTGGTGGGGGAGGTGGCGGTGGAGGTATAGTGGTGGTATCCGAGTTTGAAGCTGACGAATGTGTTCGTCTTGGGCTAGGGGAATGGGATGAGGAATGGGCTGGAGGGATCAAGGGGGAGGTTTGAGCTGGAGGGGTCAAGGGGGAGGTTTGGGCTGGAGATGTGGAGGGTAATTGGGCTATTTTATGGGTAGGGGGAGTAGGAGGGTCTGGTTGGAGAGGAGAGTGAGGAGAGGTGGGCTGGTTAAGGGGTATGGAGTTGGGTTTTTGGTATGGGCCGAATAATATCAGGAAGGATGACAGGGGATAGGGAGATGTTGGGGCTTGGGTTGAGGAACGAATAGGCTTCGGGTGATGGTGGTTCGGATTTAGCAAACGGGAAAACGGATTCATCGAAAGTAACGTGACAAGAATGAATTAATTTTCCGGTGGACAGATCAAGACACTTATAGCCGCGAAACCCTTGTGGGTAGCCGAGGAAGACACAACGGGTGGAGCGGGAAGCGAGTTTGTGTGGACGGGTGCATGACAAATTTGGGTAGCATGCACAACCAAAGACGCGAAGGTGAGAATAGGACGGGTTTTTGAAGAAGAGAACGGAAGTGGGAGATCGAGAGTTTAGGACACGGGTAAGTAGGTGTGAAGTGCATCGACCCAATAAATTGTCGGGACGGAAACATGATATAGAAGGGCGAGGACGATTTCATTTAGGCGGCGTATCACACGCTCGGCTTTACCATTTTGACTCGAAGTATGGGGACATGAGAAACGAAACACGAGGCCGTGTTGAGCACCAAAATCGGAGAAAGAATTATTATCAAATTCGCGGACACGGTCACACTGAAAAGCTTTAATTTCACGATTAAATTGGGTTTTAACATGGGCTTAAATTTTCAAAAATTTAAAGAATAATAATAGAAAGAAGCGTCTGACTCCTTCATGCATGAACCACTTGGCTCAGGGGGATATAGCTCAGTTGGTAGAGCTCCGCTCTTGCAAATGGGTCGTTGCGATTATGGGTTGTCTTTGAATCGTTTATTTCTCTTGAAATTTTTTCAATGCTTTTTTTACACACATCTTTTTTTAGGAGGCCTACAACCATTATGTGGCATAGGGGTTACGTTCCGCACGAAACTTAATAGTATACTGCTTCGATGAATAACTCGTAATGCTGCATCTCTTCCGAGACCGGGACCCTTTATCATGACTTCTGCTCGTTGCATGCCCTGTTCCACCACAGTAAATGTTTTAGATTTGAACTTAAGTAGAAAAACCCAAACAAATTGTGAATAATTGTC
Organism: Agrostemma githago; assembly: GCA_958450325.1. Taxonomy (NCBI): domain Eukaryota; kingdom Viridiplantae; phylum Streptophyta; class Magnoliopsida; order Caryophyllales; family Caryophyllaceae; genus Agrostemma; species Agrostemma githago. Next base: position 70,100,342 of record OY288242.1, on the reverse strand, counting down.
AATGAGGATCATGTAATACTTATAGCCTGCTTTACTAGACACGGGTGAGGTCCATAAATCGCTGTGGATTATATCGAAGGGAGCGACCGTGTTGGAAGATGACTCGGAAAAAGGCAGTCATTTGTGCTTACTAATTTGACATGAATGACACAAAGACGAGGCATGCTCTTTTTTATTACAATTAAGGGAAGATTGAGAACGAAGAATATTTAAAACATTGGGGCTTGGATGCCCGAGTCTTGAATGCCAAATATTAGGAGAGAGAGCAACAAAATTATAAGAAGGGGATGCGGACACGGTGTTGGTAGCTGACACGGGGTAGAGCTCACCATCACTATTGCTCCTCAGAATCGTTTTCCCAGTCGTTAAATCCTTCACAGAAAAACCACACAAGTCAAATTCGACGGAAACGTTATTTTCTTTCGTAAATCGACGAACAGAAATAAGGTTTTTAATCATTTGAGGTGTGTAAAGAACATTATTAAGGTGAAGGTCTCGGGTATTAGTGGTTAGGTGAGAAGTTCCGGACCCGAGGACTGGAATACTTGATCCATTTTCGACATAGATAGATCGTACCAAACTCGAATTAAAAAGGGAACGGAGAGTACTTAGGTCGGCGCTAAGATGAGAGGACGCGCCCGTATCCATGAACCATTGTCCATTATCCAAATGTTGTTGAATAGTTAGTGCCTCCAACTATTGGCCTAGATCTGTGGGCTGCATAAATTCTTCCTGTGAGATGTAAGCCTGACCATACCCATGACTGGAAGGACGAGGCCCGGGACGGGAACCACTCCGGGAAGAGGCACCCGGGTTGGACCACGGTTGCCAGGGTTGGGTCCAACCGGAGTGGGTGGAGTAGGGACAGGGTGGTGCAGACCAGAGGCCGTACCAGAGTGGCCCTGGACCCCATGACGCCGGCGCAGGAAGAGTATGAGTAGAGGGGCGCAGATTCGGCAAATGGGCGGCGGCGCGACGGTTGCCGCCTCTGGCGTCGCGGCGGTCGTTGTTGTTGCGGGAATAAGGCCGATTCGTCTGGGAAGATATATTTGACCGGGATACATCCTCCCAAGGGTGTGGTTCCAGCGAGGCAGCAGTGGCCGGGACCACCAACGCAGAGGCAGGAGCCTCATCAAGGGCGGCAGTGCAGTGGTGCTCCAATTCAATCATGCTCCGAGCGGTCTCGAAGTTGGGCAATGTTTGATTAATGTAGGCCGCGACCGTATTATATTTCTTAGGAAGCCCATGGACTAATTGGAGGACCAAGCGTTGGTCGGTGACCGGAGCTCCAACATCCTTTAATTGACCGGAGATTGAACGGAGGCGCTGACAATATAGGTCGAAGGAGGGCATAGCCTCGAGTTTGAGGTTGATACACTCGGTTTTGAGGCTAGCGGCTCGAGCACATTTATTGTAGAGGAAGATGTTCTTGACGCTATCCCATGCCTCCTGTGCCGAAGAACCTTCTTCGAGAACACGTGGCAAATATTCTTCCGGCATCGTGCCATATATCCATTGAAGGACATGGGAATCAATCTCATACCATGACTCGTATTCGGGGTCATTTTTGTCAGGGGGTATGATAAGGCTAAAGTCGTTTCACCTATATGAAAATAACCTAACGAACGACTAACAAATAGCTAGTAGCAAGTAAGGGTCGAACCACAGAGAGATGGTTAAATATTGCAAATTATCTATAATTGATTCTAAATTATTCTAATTTCGGTTTGTTTGATTTTTAATTAAACTAATGCAATAATGTAAATTAATTGAGGTTCTAATAATATTAAAAGGATCTAGGGTTTTCCGGTTCACTATGTAATTAAATTGGGTAAAGTTAATTAATCATTCAATCCATCAAACATAGTTATTTATGGCAAAGACACGGCCTCTCGGATCTTATGTCAACCTTAGGATAGATTCTGACGGGTTCTCGCAACTTACCAGATTATCCTACCCACTTACTTGTAAGTCTACCCTTACCAGGCTTTCGATCTTAGGTTCGGGTTCCTAAACATTCAACTAGTTCAACGTCTCAAACTAATCGAACAACGATACAAAACAAGTAGTAAGGCAATAACACATGAATGATCAATCAAACAATTAACTAAACCAACATCCTCAATTCAATTAACATAGATCCCTTCAACCCTAGAAGAATTATTTAGCTACTCATATTAAAGGTTAAAGCAATAAGAGAATTAAACATAATAGACATCAACATAAAAATAAGGGAAAGGGAGAAATACCAATTGCGTAGAACTGAAAGATTGAATAACTGAAAGTATCACTACAAGCTTGAGTAATCTGATGCTAATAATAATAAGTCTAAACTAAAGGTTTGAATCTGAAAGTGTAATTAAAACCTAACCCCAAAGTAGGGTATTTATACTTATTACAAGAGTCTAAATAGGAAACAAGACATAGTTTAATGAAATAATCCCGTAGAGCTTTAATTAAGGTAAAATACGGACTTAGTTTATTCTCCATTTTTACTGATTTCACATGCCTTAGGAATAATACTCTAACAAGCCAATGACACCAAGGCAATGACTCCCAAATCTAATACTCTAACAAGCCAATGACACCAAGGCTAAAAAAACGAATTCTATAGCGGAAAGATGAAGAGTTAAAGAATTTCAAAAACCAAATCTCAATCAATATTCAAATGCCGAACTTTTAATCTTTCACAACCATCTATGTCGAGATTCCTTACGGTTTATACTCAGCACTCAATAAGGTCAATATTGTGAGTTTATGTAAAATCGGAAAGACAAAACACTCACCTAACTGCGACTTATAAGAACATGCATGCAATCTAACATGATATCAATCTCTACCAACCGTACATACACATTTAATCGGACCAAGACACACGCCGATGACTTACATATGGCAAAAAGTGAGGTTAATCGGGTAAGAAGGGACAAAACGATTTGGATATGTGAAGGTAAAAGTCAAGCTAGTACAACCGTAACCAAACTAAAGTCATTCCATTCTCAACCAACTTCAATCAAAGGAATTACAAGTAGTACCAAGCATCATTTTTTTTCAATCTTTTCATAACCGACTTCATACCAACAACTACAAAAATATAGAAATTAATTCCTTATCTTCTCATAGCAAAAACAAATTCCTCTTCCTGATCCATTTTTTTTCTTCTTTCCAATTATCACCCTTTTTTTTCTTTCTTTCATTGATGATTTTTTTTCCAATTCATCATTTTTTTTCTTTTTTTTTTTCAATTCTCGTCCTCAATCAACATGGTACCAAATTTCACCCGCAAAAATAATTCTGTCTAATTAACCAACTAGCTTGACTAGAGTAGGCAATTTATGGCATGTAGTTAATAAACGAGCCAAAACAGGTCAAATTATGACTATGTGAAGTTCATGGGAATTAGATAAAAGAAAAGGAATCCCCTCTTCTACATGTGTCACAAATCACAAACCGAATGCATACAGGTATTTAAGAGACGAATGTCATGCTTATGCAATTTGATGTTACATGTTTCATAAGGAGTACTACTCTCAACCTATAAGAAACTGATAATGAATGTCATCAGTTTAGGCTCTAAGTCTCACAATATAAGTAGTTTACTCGGCAACGGGTCAATTGACTCATTTGACATTCAAAACATAATCGGCGACAAGATCAAAGAAATATTAAACTCATAACGGGAAATAAGTGTAATTCACAAGAAAGAGCAAAGAACTAGGGAAAAGCATGTGACAAACGCAATGTCATCATCGCCGACACGACTCTATACTAAGACACACAAAAGCACACAAAATAAATGGAAAAATAAATAAACAAACACTACTACAAATAAGATTAAAGCGGATGGTTGGATAAGGAACCGTCCTTTAGGTCGACGTCCTATTGAATCAAATAGCGCGGTTTCAAGAAGGTCAAACCGTCCTATTTAATTGATAACAAAGGACGGTTCAGTAGAATAACCGTTCTATTTGTAAACAAAGTAATAGGACGGTTTTGCCTTCAATTGTCCTATTTGTAAACAATTTAATAGGACGGTTCTGCAATTAAATAGGATGGTTTGACCTTCTTGGAACCGCGCTATTTGATTTAATAGGACGTCAACCTAAAGGACGGTTCCTTATCCAACCATCCTCTTTAATCTTATTTGTAGTAGTGAAATGTTTTTTTTTACTTTTTTTTTAAAATAAATGCATACAGCAACGCCCAAAACATTCCCCCAAAGCAAATCACACAATGTCCTCATTGTGATCCAAGATAAAAGAATTAGGACAAAAAGTAGAACAGGGAAGGGAGAAAAGACAAAAAGAATAAGAGAAGGTACCGACAATATATGCTGCAGATAAGTCCCCCCAAACCAGCAACCAACCGGGACTAAGAATCAGACTCATACCCATCAACATCATAATCATCCTCAGCTGCCTCCGAACTAGACACAAGGTCCACAAACTCTCGAACACCATGCCGAGTCGCATCAGCGAAAGTAATACCTCCATGTAGGGAAGCATCATGGCAGGCGTAGGCATCATCGTGTCCATAGTAGCTGACACCGTGATCAAAGTCATACTGCACTCCGAAGTTGGACTGACCAAGAAGAGGTGGATCGGTAGGTCCTCGAAATGAACCGTCGGGACCGAACTAGGAGGTAAGTGATTAGTCGACCGTAACTGACCCTGTTGCTGAAGCTGTCGGGGATGTGGATAATAGGCTCGTTATTGGTCGACATACATCGACCGCATCAAATGGAGCATCTTCGTATAACCCAGATGAGGCTGATAAAAAAGTACCTGTAGGTGGGACAAATGGCCTCTGATAGGGTGGAGATGGAGCCTGCTGACGAGGTGCCTGAAACTGAGGAGCCTGTGACTGAGATTGCTGACGAGAACCTGAACCTTCACCATATTCAAAGGTTGTACGACCTCGGTTACCCTGTGGAGCGGCTCCGGGGGTAACGATAAGTAAGTAGCTCGGTGCGACAGGAGATGGGATATCGTCATCGAGTGGTGGATTCTGCCACAGCTTCGGTAAAGAAGGATCGGGAAGAATGCGAGACTGACCCGGAGCAAAGTGCCATATATATTTATTATCACCATTGACGGAAAACCAACCTGCAGGAAAATCACTCGCAGTATACACAGTTTCCGTTGAAATAGGCACCCGGTTCATCTCATCAAAAGTACCTCGTAGTAGAGTCCGAGCAAGATGAGTTATTAATCCTCCACCATTGACGGACTTCAACCGACCCACTTTTGTAACAATCAACCCAAAATGCTTCATAATAGGAGCGAAAATATCTAGATCAAATAAGGGTTGGGATTGGACATTAAGAGCCATCCCAATCAACTCAATTTCAGCTTTGGTCACGGTGCCCTGTTCGTGACGACTAAAAATTGACCCAGAAACAAATCGTTGCCAAATCCGGATTATAGGATGTTGAATGGCCCGACAAGGGCACGCTTAAATCGAGCTGGCAAAGCTTGACCCGTAATAGAATACCAAAGCTGCTGGTGACTAAAACAATCGGGGGCACTCAAAACATCACCTGAGTCTAGGCCAAAGGTGTCCCGAAATAATTGGAGGGGGATGGTATGAGTCTCATTCAATAACCTAAATGTCAGCATAGCAGTAGACTCATTATACTGAAAACTGCTAAAGAATTCAAGGGTTAAGTCTTTGTAGGTGGGTAAATTCATATTAAACAGACCACCTATACCAGTACCATAAAAAAACTGCTCCATCAATTCGTTAATACCATAGCAACGTAGTAAAACATGGTTACGAAATCGGGTATATGTTACCGGTTTGGAAGCCATAATAAGGAAGAGTTCTCGTTGCCTTGGCGACCCAAAAATAATGTGCTCATACCCGGATAACGGTGGGAATTCTGGTGGTGGTGATGACAGAGCCTCCGATGATTCTGTAAAATGCGATGATTCTGGTGGAGAGTCTAATCGACGGTTGATGTTTTGCCTTTTTCTTCCGAGCACCATGGTGGTAGGTTTGAGAGGGAGGGGATGAGTGGTTAAGGTGATGGGTAAAGGTAGGGTGGGAGGAGGGTGATGATTAATGTGATGGAAGGGAGGGATTTTATGGGGGTTTTGTGGTAGAGAGGGATGGGAAGGGTTTAGTGAGAGAGTGAAATGAGAGAATAGGGGGAGTAGGGAGGGGTGAAATTGTATAGAAAGGCTCGAAACTCTCATCCGCCTGGTGAACCGACTGGTTTACTTGCGAACCGCTCGGTTTGCGTTCATACCGACTAGTTTGCAAGTAAACCGGTCGATTCACTATCGTACCGCTCGGTTTGCCTGGGTACCGAGCGGTTCACCTGTCGCACCTGCATATATATTTTTTTCTTTCAACGAATGTCAGTACCCTCCCTTACGTTCACCCAAAAAATAAAATAGAAAATAACACACGACAAAAGGGAAATTATAGAAGTTATACACACGGGTTGCCTCCCAATAAGCGCTGGTTTTTACGGTCCCGCTCGATCGGTATTACCTCAAGAGAAGAAGGGATGTCGTAGGTAAATCACATCGACACTACCTACGATGGTATCTTCATGATATAGCTTTAATCGGTGCACATTGGCTATAAAAACCTCTCCCAAGTCATTATGTACTTCAATTGCCCCAGATTTCTTGACATTTGTGACGGTGTAAGGACCGGACCAACTAGATCGTAACTTACCCGGGAATATGCGAAGACGAGAATTGTGTAGCAAAACTTTGTCACCCTCCTTAAATTGCTTCGGGAGAATACGTTTATCATGCCACTTCTTCGTGCGCTCTTTATAGACCCGGGAACTCTTATAAGCATTTAGACAAAATTCGTCCAATTCATTCAATTGGAGTAACCGCTTCTCCCCACTCAGAGTCAAGTAAAACTTAAGCTATTTGACTGCCCATAATGCTTACCATATACCATATTCTAACTCGAAGGGAAGGTGACATGCCTTACCATATACCAATCGATAGGGAGATGTACCGATGGGTGTCTTGAATGCGGTGCAATAGGCCCATAATGCATCGTCTAGCTTGGCACTCCAATCCTTTCTAGATTTAGAAACTACCTTTTCGAGAATTGATTTAATTTCTCGATTAGATACTTCCACTTGTCCACTTGTTTGAGGATGATAAGCCAATCCGGTACGTTGCATAACACCATATTTGCGCAGTAAAGTCTCCAATCTCTTTTCGTGAAAGTGTGAACCTCCATCACTAATAATGGCTCGAGGAACCCCGAACCTAGGAAAAATTATTTTCTTAAAGAGGATTATGATTACCTTGGCATCGTTTGTAGGACAAGCTACTGCCTCGACCCATTTGGACACATAATCCACTACAACTAGAATATACCGATTACCGAAAGAAGAAGGAAATGGACATTGATAGTCGATTCCCCATACGTCGAAAATTTCGACCTCTAGTATACCGGTTTGTGGCATCTCATGTCACCTAGAAATATTACCGGATCGTTGGCAAGCATCACAAGCAAGGATAAATCCTTGAGCGTCTTTAAATAAAGTCGGCCAATAAAATCCGGATTGTAATACCTTAGTAACGGTGCGAGACGGACCATCATGACCACCATAGGGAGAAGAATGACAACCCTCCAAGACACCTCTTACTTCCCAATCGGGTACGCACTTCCGAAAAATTCCATCCGCGCATTCTCGAAATAGGTAGGGATCATCCCAATAATACTTCCTCACATCAGATAAGAATTTCTTCTTTTGTTGATAGGTACAATCGGGAGGAAAATAACCACCAACCAAAAAGTTAGCAAAATTGGCATACCATGGTTTGTTGGTAGTTAACTCGGCAAGGGTGATCGCTAGTAAGGAATCGTCGGAAAAAGAATCATCAATCGGTAGGATTATTCCTTCATCATTTAATCGGAGCCGTGATAGATGGTCAGCTACAACGTTCTCGACTCCCTTCTTATCCCGAATCTCTAGATCAAATTCTTGAAGTAGTCAGATCCAACGAATTAATCTAGGTTTTGTTACCTTCTTTGCTAAGAGATACTTCAATGCGGCATGATCAGTATAAATAATCACCTTAGAACCAATGACATAGATTCGAAATTTATCGAGGTCATATATGATGGCTAATAACTCCTTTTCCATCGTTGCGTAATTGATCTGAGCTTCGTCTAAAGTCTTACTAGCATAGTAGATAGCATGTAAAACTTTATCTATTCTCTGACCCAAAACTGCTCCTACGGCGTATCGCTTGCATCACACATAATCTCGAAAGGCAAATTCCAATCTGGCGATCGAATGATAGGTGCTGAGATTAATGCCTCCTTAATCCTGTCAAAAGATTCACGACATGCATCAGTAAAGCAAAAATGAGCATCCTTTAGAAGGAGCTGGGTAAGTGGTTTAGCAATTTTAGAGAAGTCCTTGATAAAGCGGTGATAAAATCCCGCATGACCAAGGAAGCTCCTAACCCCCTTAACATTAGTGGGAGGGGTCAGTTGCTCGATCACTTGTATTTTAGCTCAATCTACTTGAATGCCCTTATCGGAAACTAAATGACCAAGCACTACTCCCTCGTTGACCATAAAGTGACACTTTTCCCAATTAAGCACCAAGTCAACTTCCTCACAGCGACCTAAAACCGTAGACAAATTCAGCAAACAAGAATCAAAGTCAGAACCATATACACTGAAATCATCCATAAATACTTCCATAATCGATTCAATGAATTTTGAAAAAATAATAATCATGCATCTCTGAAAAGTGGCTGGAGCGTTACATAGTCCGAAGGGCATCCTACGATAAGTGTAGGTACCACAAGGACAAGTAAAGGTGGTTTTTTCTTGGTCCTCGGGATGAATGAGGATCTGAAAGAAACCGGAGTAGCCATCTAGATAACAAAAATACTTATGACGAGCTAATCTTTCCAACATCTGATCAATAAATGGAAGTGGGTAATGGTCTTTTTTAGTGGCGACATTCAATTTTCTATAATCAATACACATGCGCCACCCTGTAACAATTCTTGTAGGAATTAGTTCATTCCTATCATTCTTCACAACCGTGGTGCCTCCTTTCTTAGGCACCACTTGAACCGGACTGACCCATTTAGAGTCGTATATAGCATATATAATACCGGCATCTAGAAGTTTCATAATTTCTTTCTTAAAAACTTCCTGCATATTCGGGTTCAGCCGACGCTGACCCTAAATAGACGGTTTATGACCGTCTTTGAAATGAATAAGGTGCATGCAAAAGTCAGGAGAAATACCTTTTAAGTCACTTAAACTATACCCCAAAGCCTTCTTATGTTTTCCCAATACAGTCAATAAATCAGCCAACTGAGACTCAGTCAAAGAATTACTTACTATAACCGGGTTTATCTCACCCTCATCAAGAAAAGCATACCTGAGATTCGTGGGTAACGGTTTAAGTTCGGGTTTCTGTACCTCGACCGAATAAGACATATCAAGGTTGACGCTTTCGACCATCTCAACTTCTTTCGGTTCTCCTGCATATAAAAGTGCTTCCAACTCATCTACTTCAGCTTTCCAAATTCCTCCATCACCTATATAACTCGATTCACACATTAGTAACTCCAAGGGATCCTTTGTTAAGGATCCGAGTAAAGTAGAATCAATAGTGTCATCGATAGAATCAAAAGTGTCTAAATAATAGCATGACTCATCAGTTATAGAGGCTTTTAAAGCTTTATTAAGATTAAATGTGACTTTATCTTCCCCTACCTCAAGTGTCAAACTACCATTTTTGACATCAATAATTGCGCCTGCGGTGTGAAGGAATGGACGACCAAGTATAATAGGGATATGCGTATCCTCAGCAATGTCTAAGACAACAAAGTCGACAGGAAAAAAGAACTTTCCTACCTTAACCGGGACGTCTTCTAAGACACCTAAAGGTCTACAGACTGATCGATCAGCCATTTGAAGCGTGATACTAGTACACTTCAAACCTCCATATCTAACTTCTCATAGATGGAGTAGGGCATAACACTAACACTTGCCCCAAGATCACACAATGCATTATTTACAACATGAGTACCTATAGTGCATGGAATAGAAAAACTACCAGGATCCTTAAGTTTTAGAGGCGGTTTGTTTTGAAGGAGTGCACTGCACTCTCCCGCAAAAGCAATCGTCTCAACTTCATTAAAAGAGCGCTTCCTAGTAAGTATGTCTTTCATAAATTTAGCATATGCAGGTACTTGAGTGATTAACTCAGTAAATGGAACGGTTCGCTTTTGTCGCGAGCGGTTTGATTTTAAACCGGCCAGTTCGAATCTGTACCGGTCGGTTCGACTGTGTCCCGACCGGTTTGCGGGTCGTCTTCTGCTTCCTTTACACCCTCGTCTTCTGCCTCTGGCATCTTTGGACCATCTTAAATTGTCTCACTCCTTAAGGTAATAGCATTGATGTATTCATTCCCTTGTGGTGGATTACCTTGGGGTGGATTTCCCTAAGGCGGCAAGGTTCCTGGCTGACGAGTAGCCTGAGAATTAGCTAACTGGGTAACCTGTCTTTCGAGTACCTTGTGACTTGTCTGGAATTGAGTCATCATGTTCATCATCATGTTCCCCAGTTCAGCTATTTCAACGGATTGTTGATGAGCCTGGGCTTCCAAGGAAGGAAGTGGGGGAAACTGCTGATGATTATTCTTAATTATGTTTTGCCCTTGAGGTCTTTGAGAATTTTGCTGATTTCCTTGCATTCGAACGTGAGGAGGCACATATGATGGATTGCGAGGTGGGGGTGTTGTAGGATTCAACACATTGTGACTTGCATAAGATAATAGAGCACGATTATAGCCAGGCTGATTCATATATGGCAAGTTCTGATTCCGTTGGAATGACTGATAAACATTAACTTGTTCTTGCATTCCCATGCATTCGTGAGCATGATGTCCCGATACGCCACAGTCGTCGTATACTACTTCTTGAGTCATAGCGTGCACTCGATGCATTCCTTTATCCGAGTTAGATGCTTCATAGGAATCGAATCGCTTAGTCAAAACAGCTAATTGACTAGCGATTGCAGAATCAGTCTCGTTACTACTACCTCGGGTATTGTCGCGTAGATTTCCCCATCGTGCATGATGAGATGCCATATCCTCAATAGTTTGCCATGCCTTATCATCATCGACATTGGATTGGAAGCTCTCGTTACAAGCTGAATCAAGAGTGTTACGACAATCGTCGTATAAACCATTGTAGAACTGATTACAAAGGAACCATTCTTCAAACCCGTGGTGAGGGCATTCTTTGACAACTTTTTGAATCTCTCCCATGCCTCATGAATATTCTCATGAGGTGTTTGATGAAAATTAGTAATATGACTTCGTAGCATATTCGTCTTCTGGGGCGGATAATAATGCTTGTAGAAAGCCAATGCAAGGGAATTCCAATCATTAATTCAAGCTGTGACCTTGTCGAGATCAGTGATCCATTCTCTAGCGGCATCACGTAGGGAGAACATAAAAAGCATCTCCATGACTTGCTCCTGAGAGACTTCTGCAGGAAGCGGAATGGTAGAGCAATAGTCAGTAAAGATTCTCATGTTTTTATCGGGGTCCTCCTTGGCATCGCCTCCAAACTGATTTTTCTCGACTAAGGTAATGAAAGCGGGACAGATTTCAAAGACGTCATTAGTAGCAGTTGAACGTTTAACCAACTTTGGAAAGGCAGTCTGTTCCGGCTCGGAGTGACTAGCAAGCTTAGGCATCTTGACTAGAGGGGGCGGTAGTAGATAAAGGGGTGGTGAAGTTTCGGAAGCGGGAGTGTCCTCTTCTAAGGACTGTAGTTTCTTGGTATAGATCTTCCAAAGCTGAAAGATTTGTAGTTTCTGCGATCTCCTTGAAGAAGTTTCGTCGCCTACGGAGGGTCTTTTCTGGTTCAGAATCAAATGGATATAATTCTGACCAGGAGCACCTGGGCATAAGCAAGAAACTACAATAAAGGAGTGAGAAACTGTCTCAAGGAATTTGAGAATTCCCTGAGACGAGGAGAAATAATCTAGAATTTAAAACAAATAAAAAGCAATAAAACAAAACCGTCTCCCCGGCAACGGCGCCAAAATTGATAAGGCTAAAGTCGTATCACTTATATCAAAATAACCAAACAAATGACTAACAAATAGCTAGTAGCAAGTAAGGGTCGAACCACAGAGAGATGGATGAATGCAAATTATATATAATTGATTCTAAATTATTCTAATTCAGGTTTGTTTGATTTTTAATTAAACTAATGCAATAATGTAAATTAATCGGGGTTCTAATAATATTAAAAGGATCTAGGATTTTTCGGTTCACTATGTAATTAAATTGGGTAAAGTTAATTAATCATTCAATCAATCAAACATAGTTATTTAGGGCAAAGACACGGCCTCTCGGATCTTATGTCAAACTTAGGATAGATTCTAACGGGTTCTCGCAACTTACCAGATTATCCTATCCACTTACTTGTAAGTCTACCCTTACCAGGCTTTCGATCTTAGGTTCGGGTTCCTAAACATTCAACTAGTTCAACGTCTCAAACTAATCGAACAACGATACAAAACAAGTAGTAAGGCAATAACATATGAATGATCAATCAAACAATTAACTAAACCAACATCCCCAATTCAATTAACATAGATCCCCTTCAACCCTAGAAGAATTATTTAGCTACTCATATTAAATGTTAGAGCAATAAGAGAATTAAACATAATAGACATCAACATAAAAATAAGGGAAAGGGAGAAATACCAATTGCGTAGGACTAAAAGATTGAATAACTGAAAGTATCACTACAAACATGAGTAATCTGATGCTAATAATAACAAGTCTAAACTAAAGTTTTGAATCTGAAAGGGTAATTAAAACCTAACCCCAAAGGAGGGTATTTATACTTATTACAAGAGTCTAAATAAGAAATAAGACATAGTTTAATGAAATAATCCCATAGAGCTTTAATTAAGGTAAACTACGGATTCTTCAGCAGTATTAGGAAAGTCCAATTAATATGCAGCGAACCGCCCGGTTTAGAATCAACCCGACCAGTTCACGAACGAACCGACCGGTTCAACTTCAAACTGACCGGTTCGGCCTTCGTTACCCACCTTATCGCCTTGTTTCTCTAATATTCTTCATTTGTAGCTCTTAATTCCGACTTTTAATATGTTTCCTGCCAAAATATGAACGAAATACCTGGCATAACAAACTATGGATAAAAGCTACCAAAATTATTCCTAAGGCATGTGAAATCGGTAAAAATAGAGGATAAAATGAGACTAAATATGTATATGAACCGAGTTCATCAGGGTGCGGTTACGTCAATGTGACAGAGTACTTTGTATCCCCGAGCATGAAGTGTAACACCCCATATTTTTCAAATAGTGTTAAAATTTTAAACATTTATTTAAACCAAGTTTAACGTTTGAAAAATTATGTTTGTGAATAAAATATTTTATTTTCGTTAAATTGAAAATTATTCCGTATTAAAAACATGGGAATTTATTTATTGAATTATTAAAAATTTTATCTTTCGTTAAATAAAGTTTAAAACTCGAAAATATATTTTTATAATGAACCGTCGTTTTAACGTTTTCTCGTCTCGTGAAAATTTAGAAATAATTTATCGAATTCTTAAAATAATAATTTCTTATAACTTTTATCCCATAATACTATTTATCGTCTGTCTTACTTACCGTCTAACAAATTTCTTTTTAAAAATAAATTTTACGATTTTCATTATTTTAATTCCGTAATCTTATATTTCAACTTTTTAATAAAGAAAGAAAGACGTTTGCACGAGAAACGGACCGAAATTCGAGAAACGTGAACCTCCTAATTGACTCCCGCGAGTACATGCATGCAGTACATATACCCTAGGTTGCACAGACACGTCTCGAAATAACATGAAACGTGTCCGACACGTCTCTAAATAAATTAAAAAAATCGGACACGATTTTTCAGGTGTCCGAGACATATTGTCGTGTGTCCAACGTGTGTCGGTGTTCGACATAGGTGTCCGACACGACACGACGGTTTGGAGAAGTGTCTGTGCAACCTAGCATATACCACACTCTTACAACCTACTCTAACCTACTCACTATTCTACTCCGTACTACTATAAACTACTTACACCTGTACAATCCTACTACTATACACTACCTCTCTAGTATCTACTCCCTCCTAACATACACACATACTAAGTACTATAAATATGGAGTACTCCATGCAGTACTACGACTAACTACATACTCCTACGTATATACTAACACACTATACATATACTAGCAATATATATATATATACTAACAACATATACTACGTACATATTCCTACGTACTACTACTCCGTACTTACTATACTATACTATATACTTCGTATTATGTACTATATTTACTCCCTCGTTCTTTTCTATAGTTGGAGCATCGGGAATGAGGAGCTGCCCGGTATTTGACGAAATCACTTTTCTAGAACCGTATTTAGGTCAAATCATTTCGACCCGAAAATTTCTTTGTAAGGGGAGGAGACAACTTTTCTAACGTAGACCATATTATTGACCCCGTCGACCTTAATTCTTAATAACGTTAATAAATATCCGTAATAACTATTAAGGTAACCAAACTTTTCTTTTAACAACATTTCTTATATATAAGTATATTATGTTAGTAACTTAATAAATTGCTTACTTAAATATTTAGGCTTGTTTGTATGACTAAATTACTTATACATAAAAATGTTACGTGATATTTTATTTGTGTTATATATTTATTTACGATTAAATTCAACTTGACTAAACTATCACTTATTTATCACCTTTACATTTCTGTTTATATGAAAAATGAGAAAATGAATAAAAGAACTTAAAATGATAAAATTTACTTATATCATTTTCATTGTATTTTATATGTATGTTTAATTCTATTTGTTATGTATGTTTATTCTATTTTCTATATATTTTGTATGTATTTTATATAATTGTAATTTTGGTCATATTTAATTTTCTTTAGTATTTTTACATTCGTTTATATATTATAATAATAGAGTAAATTAGTAACTTGCAAAATGTTTTATTCTAATAAAACTTCACTTATTATTTTTATATAGGTAGAAATTTATAAATTTCATTTTCTATAATAAATGAATTTATTTTAACCCAAAATTTTTACACGACATATATAAATATTTTAAAAAATGATTTTACGTCAAATTTTATAAATCGACTAAGTATGATTTAAACTATATTTTTCAGAAATTATAAGTTTTAAAATAATATTTTATTATACTGTAATTTTATTTTTATAAAACTTCTTTTAAAAGAATTTACTATTTTAAAAATATTATACAATATTTGGGATATAATGTTTCGGGTGATACTTGAGGATTAAAGTAACATGTTGTCACACTGAAGTAAGAATTTGAGGATTTGACTGTTTCAAATGAGTCCGACCAATTATTGAAGGTCATCAAATAATTTACTGCTTGTTCACGGGCGACTTTTATATAAAGTTTACGAAGCGAGTCTGGGACGAATAGCTTGTGTTGGATTCTACCATGCGTGGTGTTTCGACTGCACTTGTAATGAAAAGCAGACTCGGAGGCTGCGGTCCGAGAGTCGACCTAGTGTTTAAGGTAATCGTCCTATGGCAGTGAGAGCTGCGGTTCAAGAGTCTGCGTAGGGTATGTGGCGCACATATAGACAAATACTTGATCAGTATTACCACCTAGGTAGCGGGGGCAGAACAGGATTCTGAAAACTGCGGGTTCCCTCTTGGTGATGCAGAGAATGTAATCATCAGCTTTCATTTCAGCCCAGAGTCCCGTTTGAATAAACGTATAATATAATAGAAGTTCGGGCCCAATTGAGCCTTATGGGTGAGATGTAAACCTCATAAGATCAGTTCGGTCTACGAGTCGGTACTACGGTTACTTCCATTGGTGAGATGCAAGCCAATAGGGTGTAGCGGTGAAACTAGGAGCCACGACTCGTGTGTTTATTCTCTGTTTACGTGAAAAATGATTTTAAAATCAAATGGCTGCCAATGTCCCATCTTTTAAACTTTACCGTCTTCATCACCTCACATGTTGATTAATTGAATTAAAGAAAACTATCTGTTACGTGATAACCTTTAATATTTTTATAATCATATTATTTGTTATTCACATGATTGTCTTATGTGTTCGAGGTGATGTTAGATGAACGGCTTGTTTGCTGTCCTGCTCAGCGTCCACTGTATTGTTTTTTTTTGCAGGTCTAAGACGTTGGGGAATCGAGCGAGAGAGATTTAATAAAATGTTTGTATAAAATACAATCTATATTCTGTACTAAGTGAATTAAGACTGTGTAATTAATAGTCGTTTGTTGTAAGGATCCGTAGCGATCCAGATTTATTTACACTCTGATATAATTTTAAATTAAATGACTTAGATAACTTTCCGCATTATCTATTATTTTAAGTCATCGAAAATTCGGGTTGTTACATGAAGTGTGAAAAGACTAACCCACGTAGCGTAGGTCACTTTGGTACCGTCTAAGACGCAAACCTTGCATTGAATATCGGTGACCGTGTACACGGGGTGTAAAGAGGGTCGAGTTGGGGATTTTTCTGATTTGTCAAGCATTATAGCAATGTGCTATTGTGCCAAGTTTGGTTGCCAGGGGCGTACAACAGGAAAGGAAAATAATATAATTTCCAACCTAGTCTGATACCATGTAGAATGATGAAAATCCTTCCCCCATTTCACTAAAGTGGTTTTGTTTAAATACCGAGAGTACACTACTAGGTACATTGAATCTATGCTACTAATTCACCATTAGTAGCCTAACTAATTACACCATTATTGAGTAGTTTTGTAACCTACAATGACATAAGTATGAATGATAAATGGGGACATTAATATTTACATTCTATTTGCTAAGATTTTGTTTTAAAAAACCATGTAAAAATTCAAGTGTTTTTTTAAGATTGTTTAACAAATCATGGGTTTATGATGATATTAATTAATGCATGTAATTGTAATTTTTTTTGTTTTGGTTTAAAATAACTGTGGGATTAAAAATCTGAGAGGGTTTCCAAATTTTCTAAGGTAATTTATAAATGTCTGATTTTAGGGATTTTCATATTTTGATGAATTGATGATATTGAATGTAAAAAAAAACAGATTTATTTATAAGTTTTGATCTTTGTTTGAGATTTTTTGGTTTTTTATACAGAATTGGATATAAACTCCTCCACAAGATTCGAGCCTTAAGGTAGAGAATTTAACTTATTGTTACAAGTTCCAATTTATAATCTTACTAACCATGTTGCATTTACCGAAACAGTTGTCACATTTGATCTCAAAAATTCCCTTTGAACAATTTTTAAAATTTATTTTTGATATAAAAATTAGTATTGTGTACAAGTTTATGTTAACTAATAATAATAATAATAATAATAATAATAATAATAATAATAATAATAATAATACGAAGTAACAAGTTTACGATTTGCAATTTTTTTATTTTACGGTTTGACCATTGAGAATATACAAACATATTGTGAGTAATAAGGTAACATTAGCTGCGAAATTTGCTTAAATATTATTTCTCATTTTAATTTAAAATTTTAATATATTTTTGGTGATTAAATAATTAGCTTGATTCATCTGTTTTTCCATGTTTCCCATGTTTTAATCTTCAATTTCAAAGTCTCCATCTTTACCTCTATCTTTATTTCATCTTTCAAACTTCCATTCATTTTGAACATGAAACTTACATTTTATGAGTTGAATGAGAAATATGTTATTCTTTTGGCAATATGTTAAATAATACGAGTATAATCATTTTGTTTATTAATGGATTCTTTTAATGTGATTATTTTGGCTAATTTGAAGCAGGTATGCCAATTAAGAGAGGGAGGGGTGGCGACAACGGACCAGTGGTCGAAAATAGTGGTGGATCCAACATGAAGATGAAGAATTGAAGAAGAAAAGTAGGAGACATGAGTTATCAGAAGATTCTTAGTGTTTCTTAAATGTTACGAGTACTATTTTATTTAAGTTCTGAGTAAACTCAAATCTTTTTGAGCTTTAAAATTTTACTGTCGATGATAGATTCGAGCTCAACTCGAGCCCGGTAAAATTATTCATTTTCTTTTACTTTCACATAATAATATAAGTAATAGTTAAAGTAAATTCGTGTAAAATTGTCTCAATGTAATTTTTTTTATTTAATTAGTAGTTACTAATTCGTAATCTTAATTAATAGTTTTTGTCAACTTCATATAGTATTTGATTATACAGCCCTGTGATTTTATCACGAGTGTTATACTAGTAAATCAAAATTGTTGTAACGGAGGCGTCCCGTTACCAATAATTTGTTGACTACACGAGAAGAACATAACAGAGAACAAACAATATTTAACCTGACACACGGAATTATGTGGTTCGTTCACCAACAAAATCATTGGCTATGTCCACACCAACAAGGAGAACAATATTCACTACTAAGAAGATAATAGTACAACTCCGAGGAACTCTCTCAAGACGATGCTTAAGAGACTCCAATTTTTGGGTTGATTACTAAGGTGGAAGGGTGATCTTTATTTATACAAAAAGAATTTCCTTCACTTAGCTAATCTTTCCATATGGGACAACATTTCAATTTTTGCATAGAAAAAACTACCACATTTCACTACTCTTTAGTTGTAGGACAAACCACATGCTAACAAAATACATCATCTTATTTCCGCACCTAGTTCGACATTCAACCCGAGTCTCGAATATGGACAATTGCTAGTCATTATTCCTAACAAAAATAATGTGTATCTTTACTTGTAAGGTTCATTTAAAATAAATAAAAAATTTATAATCATGAGACACTAACAAATTAGAGAATATATATATACATAGAGAGAGAGAGAGAGAGAGAGAGAGAGTAAGGCTCTTATGAGTCATTTACTCTATATGAGTCCATGAGTCCTCATCCCATCCGTTGGATGGGATGAGGATGGATGGACAAGATTCATTGCATTAAAAAAAAAGAATTTACGTTCCTAAAATAGCTCCCAAGAATTTAGGAAACAATAACCCACTACATCACGTTCATTCATCATTCATCACATTCATTCATTAATTCAACCGTGAGAAAAAAAATCCTTTCTTCATCACGTTCATCCTTTCATTCAATCAATATTGTGCACGAAAACGCGTTACAATGGATTCAATGGCAGCATCATCTTCTTCAACAATTGATAAGCAATCGATAGAGTCTAACAATGGTGAGTTTCAATAATAATTTGACGTCAATTTTCATTGTTGCTATTACTTTCATTGTTGCGCTATTTTTTAACGTCGATTTGGATAATGATATTGCTTTCGTTGCTATTTCATTGTTGGGTTATTTTTTACTTTCATTGTTGTGTTATTTCATTGTTGCTATGGTGAGATTTACTTTCATTGTTGCGTTATTTTTTGACGTCAATAATAATTTGACGTCAATTTTCATTGTTGCTATTACTTTCATTGTTGCGTTATTTTTTAACGTCCATTTGGATGTTAAGGCAGAAACGTCATTGAAGTAACGTACCGTCTGAGTTACAGTAACACTTATTTGCAATTATAGTAACACTTTGAACGTTTAGAAAAAGGATTTAGATGATGATGTTAAAGTAACATACTGTACTAGTTAGAGTAACACAACTTATTAATTGAAGTAACTCAATAGTTGCATGAGTGTAACGTTGATTAATTTTGTATTAAGGCAGAAACGTCATTGAAGTAACATACCGTCTGAGTTACAGTAACACTTAATTGCAATCACAGTAACACACTTAATGTTTAGAAAAAGGGTTTTGATGATGATGTTAAAGTAACATTCTGTACTAATAAGAGTGACAGAACTTGTTAATTGTAGTAACCCATTGGTTTCATTGGTGTAACGTTGTTTAATTGGGTGCAGGTGGCATTGGCAAAGAAGCAAACGCACAGGACAACAGTGCAAAAGGTGAGATTTTATTCATTTTATTAATCGTGGGTTAATAACAGTGGTTCATCGCTCTCGTTTTAACTCAGATTCCAGATTTAACGTATCCTTCATTGATACTACCATTTTGTTTTGTATTAACGCAGAAACGTCGTTGAAGTAACACACCTTCTGAGTTACAGTAACACTTAATTGCAATTACAGTAACACACCGGTCGTTTTAGAAAAAAGGTTTTGATAATGATGTTAAAGTAACGTACTGTGTTAGCTAGAGTAACGCAACTTATGAATTAAAGTAACACATATGTCTCAATTGTGTAACGTTGTTTAATCATGTGCAGGTAGCGCTTGCCAAGAACCAAATGCACAAGAATGGTGCAGAGATGTGGGTGAGGCTTTCACTCCGTACATGAAGCAAGTATTCGGAACAATTGAAGAGGCAGTGAAATTTTACAAAATCTACACACTGGCTTGCGGATTTGATGTAAGAAGGTATACAACAAAGCGATGACACGGTGGTGAGATAAAGTCAAAGCTCCTAGTCTGCAACAGATAGGGTTTCACGAAATCCGTTAAAGCTGTTAACAATACACCTGCGGCTGTGAAAGTTGTTAACGATGTAGCTGGGGGAGGAGTTGTTAAAGCTGTTAACAATACACCTGAGGCTGTGAAAGCTGTTAACAATGCAGCTGCGCCTAAAAAGAAGACGAAAGTCCGTCGTTGCGAGTGCAAGGCAAGGATCAGGCTGTTCAATAAAGGAGGCATTCTTAGGATTGATAGGTTCCAAATCGGCCACAACCACGAACCGATCTCACCAAAAGACAGAGAATTCCAAAAGCTGTCGAGTAACCTGACAAAGTACCACAAGCAACTGATCTTGAACAATTCGCGGGTATGGAGTAACACAATTTCTTTTATAGAAAAACATTTGAGTAAGATAGGTGTAACACCGTTTTTTTGCTAGAGTAACACAGCTGGATTAGTCCAGTGTGTGCATAATCTAATTACTTTTGCTAGAGTAACACCAGTGAACCTATAGAGTAACAATACTTAAGAATAAGAGTAACACAACTGGTGTATTAATGTTAAATTGTCACAACGCTTGATTCTTATTTTCAGCTGAATATCGGCGCAACACGGACGTACAACATGTGCAAGGAGCAGGTGGAGGGGTTCGCAAACGTGGGTGCAAGCTTGGTTGACTTAAAAAACTGGGGAAGAGATATAAAGTGCTTCCTACATGAGAGGGACGGTCAGCTATGCATCGATCGTTTCAAAGACATGGCTAAGAATAGGAGAGGTTTTTATTTCGACTACGACTTGGATGAAGATGGGAGTGTGAGCAAGGTTTTCTGGGCTGACGGTGAGGCGCGGCGAAACTACCAGTTATTCGGGGATGCAGTTTCGTTCGACCCGACATACGGGACGAACAAATATAAGATGATATTCACGCCGTTCACCGGCATTGATCATCACAAATGATCGGTAACTTTTGCTGGGGCTCTGATAGCGCACGAGGATTATCGTTCGTCTGGGTGTTTGAGAGATTTCTGACAGCAATGGGAGGTAAGGAGCCGGTGTATATTATTACCGACCAAGATCCGGGTATTATACCAGCCGTGAGGGAGATATTTAAGACAACGCTACACCGTTTCTGTATGTGGCATATCTTGAACAAGGTTCCTACAAAATACGGTGCATCGCGGAGTGACTACCAGGATTTTTTGAAGAGATTGAACGCTATAGTATGGGATGTGGATATTGATGGAGATGAGTTCGACGCGGAGTGGCGTGACATAGTGGAGGAGTACCATGGGAGTGATGTCGAGTGGTTTTCAACTACATTCTCCATTAGGGAGTAGTGGGTGATGGCACATTGCAGAGATTTAAAGATGGGCGGCTTAATGCGACAACGCAAAGGTCGGAGAGTGAGAACAGTTTCTTCAAAAGATTCGAACAAAAATCGGGGACGTTGGTCGAATTTTGGATGCGATTCGAGAGCGCCATGGACCAGCAACGGTATACACAAAAAAAACTCGACAACGACAATGTTCAAGCCTCTCCAAAAACAACAACCCACCTGCCAATTGAACATCACGCTGCTAAAATTTACACCCACGCCGCATTTGAAGAATTCCAGGAGGAGGTGAAATTTTCTGTGGGCACTTGCAGCGTGAGGGGCTTCCTTGTGAAGGACGGGATAGAGGAGACACTGGTGAGGGATGCTACACGAGATAAAGAGTTTACGGTCCAGTATATATCAGGTACTGCTTAAACTCACTCATGCGCTGACATTTGGTTCATGTGATAGCAGAGTTGTTATAAAAGTAACACCAATCAGTCCTTACAGTAACATATATATTGAGTTACAGTAACGGATGATAGCATTTGGACATCTGCGTTGTGAATGCTTAAAGTAACACTGAACATGCATTAAAGTAACACCTCACATTCTTAAAAATAACTCATTCTGCCCTCCATTACATTTTGCACGCCATTACCTCCATTATAATTTTTGTCTCTGCTTATTGAAAAGATGGATAATATATTGTTATTGACGCATTGTTTTGCGGGTGCAATGTCACATTAATATTTCGTCATCTTTCCAGGTACGTGTAAATCAAGCTACACATGTCAGCTGTTTAATTTACGAGGGATACTGTGTCGACACGTAATCTGGATATATTCATCAAAAGGGCTGACCACTATACCCAAAAACATGGTAACCAAAAGGTGGACAAAGGAGACTGTTCGCACTGCTCGAATCAGTGATGAAGGATTAGACGGCGAAGACATTGACATCATCGACGGAAAACAGATAGAGATGTCGAAATTGTGGTCGGAAATCCATGAGACCATGGGACTTCTAAAGGCAGAGACAAGGCAGATGTAGAAAGCTTGTGCGGATTAATTCGGGAGTTCAGGTTGCAGAGGCAGCCAGTTTCTGGTGGGGGAAATGTTGGCAAGACACAGGAAATTGAAAATATGCTCGGGTGTACGACCTCTGGCAATATCACGATACTCCCCCCAAAGATTTTGTAGACACCCACATTTTGACCGCCAGGTGTCTATATTAGTTCCCGCCAAACACCCAATGATGATAGGACGCAAACGTGCTTTGACAGACTCGGATATGGGCTTGTAATCATGGACATTTGGTTTAGACATTTTAAGGAGTACAAATCTCACAAAACTGACCTCAAATCCAGGCCCAGTGGGTCGTTTCGAGTCAAATAACACTAATTTGGGCCGAAACCGTCACCAGGGGTAAAACCGTCTTTTAGCGACCGAGTCAAACCTGGTCAAAGATATTTTTTCCCGAGTCACACGAGCTGGCCGTGACACTACACGGTTGATTCGGACTCAAACACCAAAAAATCAGCCTTCACAAATATTAAACAAATCTGTTTAAGGATAGAATTCGATCTCAAGTAGGAATTCTATCCGGAAACCGAATCAGACATCAACCGAGCATCAAAATACTCGGCCAAGATACCCCAGGACAGCCGAAATACCTCCCCACCAGCTGAGATTTTTGGCTTCTTCACTAAGAAACGAGAAGTTTATTCCCTTACGAACTCTCGTATTTCCTATCCAAACCGGTGTTTCTTGTCACACAAGCAAGACCACCTCGGTTCCTATAAATAGGACCCTCCCTTCAACATCCAAAGAACCGAACATCACAACGGAATTAACACCGAAAAAATACCATCAACAACACATCAAAAATACCGAAAAGCTAGCCAAAAGCGACATCCAAAATCCCGACGTGATCCGAAATCCCGAAGTCTAGTCCGTCCCACCACCCGGTCGAACCCACGTCACACACACATACAAAAACACTCCAAAAATCGACACCTTAACTCACCCACATTATCTCGACGCTCCCGTGCCTAAGCCACCGTCCGACGAGCCCTATACCGAGATCACAAAGCATGTAGGTTGAGGGTGTAAATCAAACCCGTCTCTTCCCTTTTCTCTCTCCTTCATCTCGTTTTTTTATTATGGGTCTTACGTCGGTCCTTTTATTTTCTAATATCGATACTACTAAAACTATTTTCCTATAATATTCTTAAAATATGATATCGATTCCATATAATCGAATATCATGTCGAAAAGAATTATATTAAGTTTTCGACGAAATCGTTACATCTTTTTACAACTTTTCGTTCAAAATCTTTTTTACATCTTTTCGTTCAAAAACAAACTTTTTCAAAACCTTTTCTAAAGTCATTCCGAATATTCGATATCGATTTCATAATCGAATATCGAATACGACGAATATCGAAAATATAAACCGAGTACAAATTAATTCATGTTTGTACGCAATTAACGATTTTCGAACAAAAAATAATAAAAAATCAGACCCGTACGCGAGTCGCGCCCGGTCCAGGCGACTCGCGCACGAGTCTGATCCGGTTCTACTTTTTTAGTTTTTCGTTCGTTTATTTTTATTATTTTACGAAACGATTCCTAAATTTATATCTTTTCCAAAACTATTCTAAATATTTGATAATCAACTATCGAATATAACGAATATCGAGAATATTAAGCCGAGTACGAGTTATGCAATATTCGTACGCGATTTAATCAAAATTTTCCGAAAACCGTTTTCGAAATCAGGCCGCCACGCGACCCGCATGAGTCTCGGGCGAGTCGCGCGGCTCTCGGCCTAGACGTGTCTTTTTTTGTTCTTTTTTATTTTTCTCGAACATCGTTTTTTATACAAAACAACGTTTTAACGATATTTTTCAGATTTCGATTAATTCTTATTTTCTCGATTTCAATTTCATATATTATTATTTCAATTGTTACTAACCCGTTTTCTCGTGTTTGTAACAATTCTTTTTCTCATTTTCTTTTTATCGTTTTATTAGACTAAAACGAACTCACATGCTAAAATAACTTTGACGTTATTAGTTTAAACATGCATTAAACGACTTAGCAACCCATTTATTTATTTTCCTCACATGTCTTAGGAAAATAATCTCTGCATATCATTTCATCGTCGAACTAACGCATGTACACAAAACCGAACGATATCTTAGTAAAGGCCGCCAAGTGCGGGCGGGGTTGGGTGTTCTCGCTGAACTTCCCAACACGTACCCTCACCCCTTACTCAGAACCGTGGTTTCCGGATGTCCGAAACCATTGGCAACGAGAGTCATTCAATATACGATTAACCGCCCAGTCGGCATCGGTATCGATATGCTAAGGGACGAATCCAATAAACTCTGACATCGGAAATGGGCCAGGCTTTAAGTATGGCCCACTACGACATAGAGTGGGTTCGAATGGTTCCGAATAACCATAAAATTCGGTGGCGACTCCTACTTCGATTTAAAATTCTATTCGATCCATCTCATATGGAAATTCTACGCCTCCCCAAAACCCGCGCTTCGCCGCGTCGGGGTGGACCTATGTCATGTCCACAATTTGGCGACTCCGCTGGGGATCAACTGATGTGTCACTTACCATCGGCATCCTCAGGGTGAGACTCGAAAAGAAATCGTTCGATTAGTAATGTACACGTTTTAGTTCAATGGTTCATGCATAACCCCGTTCTATCCCGGGCCGGTTACTTGTGACCGACGTCCCACTATACCACGGTGCATTTCTACTTGGATGCACTAAAGACTTCGATGGCGGAACTCGTTTAGACTTTGCGGCATGTCCTAAGACCAACTCGGCTTAGGGAGTCCGTCCTCAGTACGAGAAAGCGATCGTTGTTGGTATAGACCCTATTAGACCGACCGAGACTTAGACTAAGAGCATACATGGCGTCGTTATACTGATTCTATGACTACATGCTACCTGATCTCCTTTGGTCTTTTCAAAAACCGTCATTTTTTCAAAAAACTTACATCTTTTCAAACCATTCTTTTTCAAAAAACCCGGAAAGCTGCCAAATTTAGGACTTATGATTTTGACTCAAAATAGCCTATTTTTAGCCAGTATGCTGTCCAAACCTTTTCAAAAAAAAAGCCCGAAATCTCGGCCCGATAACCCTTTCTCTCGGTTTTCAAAAAAAAATCGGGCCTTCCAATCCGACTTTGCTCGGTTTTCAAATTCAAATTCACTTTTCAAAATCCTCTTCTTCTTAGGACTTCCCGTATTTAGCAGTGTCGGGTTTCGTCATAGATTGTAAGAGTCTATAGCGTCGAAACTCCGTCGATCTTAAATCACGAGTTTCCACCCCATCCCAGTCCGCCTTACTTGTCATGGCACGGCCCACCTTCGTAGGACCAACTCCTACAAAGGAAAGCCCGTTTACACACTAGTGTCTAAAGTCTGGGGAATTCTCACATTGACCTTCCTTCGAACAGGACTAGGCCCACTTTGCCGAATCCTAAGGAAGGCCCATCATCCACGCGTCATCCATTTAGAAGTCGGTTTTCGGTCTGTTTCTAGTCTAGTCTTTTCCTTGCTCGGGATGTACTTTTGATTCTAAGATCTGGGTCAGTTACTGATTACGCGGTGCCCTTACAGACAGGTCACCCCACACTCGAGCCATGACGCAAAAAGCCATAGATGAATTGACCGCCTCGTTGGCCCAAATCCAAGACCAACTGAGGAAAATGCGGGAAGACCAGATCGCCATCATTACTCGGGTTAGTGCCGTAGAACAGGGAACCCCCAACACTTCGATCGACGATGACGGGCCTTTAGCCGCATTAGCCAGTGCAGTCCTCAAACTGCAAGAACAGGTCCACCTCACAACCCAAAGCTCCATCCATACGGAGAATGCTAGGATTTACACCCCACTTACCGATGAACTACCCACCAACCTCAATCTGACGGGTTTGCCAATGTTCGAGGGTACTGAAGACCCGGTCCACCATATCCGGGCTTTCAAAGAGTTCATGGCCCTTAAAGGGGTTAAGTCCAACATGTTCAAGCACCTGTTCGCTTCTTCTCTCGAGAAGCACCCAAGAGCCTGGTACTACCGGCTTGATCCCAAGAAATACAAAACTTGGGATGACGTGGCAACGGAATTCGCTCGGAACTACGCCGACAATACAGAAATCCAGACCACTATGCGCACCCTGGAAGTAATGGCCCAGGAACCTAAGGAGGGATTCACAAAATACCTTCAACGCTGGAGGGCTGAAAGCGTCAAAATGGTCGATAAGCCCAGTGAAAAGGTGCTGGTTGAAGCCTTTGTCAAGAATCTACTTCCAGCTTACCGGGTCCATCTCCGGTACGCCATCATACTTAGCTTCGCGGTCCTAACTGAAATGGGAACAAGAATCGAGGATGATCTAAGGTTGGAAAGCCTCACCAAGGCCTCCACTAAGGGATACCAAGGGGCTAGCTCATCAACAAGCAAGCCCACTACCACCGCTGCCACTCGTAGCATTTTCGATGAGGTAAATGCACTCGATACCTCATCCCAGAAGACTACCACCCCCCGGGTATTCACTGACATAGGCACTACCTATGAAAACGCCCTTCAGAGGTTATCATCGAAAGGCCTGATCACCCCGATAGGCCCAACACCTGATATCCCGGTCGAACGTCGCTCTAAGGCCTACAACCTTCAGGCCTACTGTCACTATCATCGTGGTAAGGGGCACGATACCGAGAAATGTTGGAAACTGAAGCACCTTATCCAAGATCTCATTGAAAGCGGGAAAATCCCTTTACCCGGGGGTAAGCCCAATAACAAAGACAACCCGTTGGCTACTCACGCCATCTTTTCCGGAGAAGTAATGGATTGTTCACACCTCACTTCTCCATTTATCCCACAAATAAACGGGATCTGGTGCGATGACGAAGATGATGTCTACCTCACCAAAGGGGAAGTTGTCCCCATCACTCCTGAGGAGATTCAGAAGGTTAAGTCCAAAGCCTTAGCCACTAGTCAAGCCCTCATCATCGCCGAACCACTTAAAATAGAGCCCGCTCCGGAAGAACCAACTCCCGAAAAGGCTCTTGTGAAGCAGCTAAGCAAAACTCGAGTTGACCTCTCTATATGGCAACTCCTAGTTAGCTCCCAAGAACATCGAGAGGCACTCACTAAGGCCCTCGATCAAGTCAAAATCGACTCTATGACTACTCCAGCCGAAATGGTAGCCACAGTACTACCCCACCTAAAAAGCAGATCTGTAGAAGAAGGCCCACTGATCACCTTCTCCAATGCTGATCTACCACCATTTGGGCCAGCCCACAACATGGCCCTCTACATCACAGTTATCTGCCGTGGAAAGTACCTACCCATGACCCTAATTGACGACGGGTCAGCAGTCAACGTCCTTCCCTTAAGGACCGCCAAAGCCCTCGGCATCACCGAGGCCGACTATATTCCAACAGCTCAAACCATTCAGGCTTTTGACGGAAGTCCAAAGTCAGTAGCCGGGGCCACAAAACTCACTATCGTAACAGGCCCGATAGAGAAAGAGCTGGAATTTCAAGTGATCGACGTGACTTCTTCCTTCAATCTTCTTCTAGGAAGACCTTGGATCCATGCAACCAGGGCCGTGTCTTCCACTTTGCATCGGAAAATCAAGCTACCTTTGCGTGACACCGTCATCACTATAGAAGCCACACCTATGACTGTGGCTAATTGCAACACCTCGGGCCGCACCGATCTCTGGGGATTCGACTTCGTGGGAGCCATCGAAGAAGATTATCTCTTCCGCCCCGATTTCACGGTCCACCTTGACCGAATGCTGCAAAATTTGGGCTTTCTACCAGGAGTTACATCAAGGCCCGATCTCCCGGCAGGAAAAATTCTTGAAGTTCTGGACAATGGGAGGACTCAAACAGGCTTAGGCTTCACCCTAACTCCGGAAAACACGGGTCTTACTGAAACCGGAAAGGTTACCTTCGTCACTCCAGTATTCGAGACTGCTCAGACCGGCCTATATCGGCCCACACGCCCTGGGACCCACTTGGCCCAGGACTGCAACTATATACCGGACGACATCTTCGCTCTCATCCAATCCGAAGATGATAAGAATGCTGAGCCCGCACTAGGGCTACTTTTTGGGGAAGAACTCGCGATTCCAACACCGAAAGAAGAGCTAGTCAGCCTCATTCTCCGTAGTCGCACCTTTGACCCGTCTAAGCTAATATCGGAAGTCGGGTCCGGAACCAGAGCTTGGAGGAAAACTGTCAAATGGACTGACAGTCAAGGAAAAACTTACAAGCTGATCACAGGAGAAGGAGAGATGCCAGAATCTGAGTCTGAGTCCGAGTCGGAGTCCGAGTCAGAGTCTAAGTTTGAGTCTAGTGAGTCTGGTGCTAGGGTCGGTCCTGTAACTCCCCCTCTCCCTTTAGCCATTCCTGGTGCCTCGGGGTCTGTCCCGGGCACCCTACCTATCCCGCCACTGACTAGTGATCAGATGGCAGCTCTTTTCGAGCTCTTTTCTCAATTCATGATCAATAATAACAACCGTTCTGCTTACGACTTGTCTCATTTTCAAAATTTCAAAAACTTTATGTGCAATGACATTGAGAAACCCGACGAACAGGTATCCTTGCCTCCACACCTGATCGAGCAGCTAGAGCAAAGGGAATCCCGCAATCCGGTAATCGAAGAAACCGAATCCATCAACGTGGGAACAACCTTAGAGCCTCAGATGCTTAAGATAGGGCTATCCTTGGATCCCGAGGAGAAACAACAATTCATAGTTCTCCTCCAAGAATTCAAAGACGTTTTCGCATGGTCCTACAAGGACATGCCGGGAATCGACCGCGAAATAGCCGAGCACCACATACCGATCACGGAAGGGTTCAAGCCGGTTAAACAAAAACTCCGACGCATGAGACCCGAATGGTCCCTCAAAGTCAAGGAGAAGTCGACAAACAATTCAAAGCTGGGTTCATACGAGTCTCCGAGTATCCAGATTGGGTTGCAAACATCGTACCAGTCCCTAAAAAGGATGGTAAGGTTCGTGTCTGTGTAGACTTTCGGGATCTTAACAAAGCAAGCCCGAAAGACGATTTTCCATTGCCACACATCGATATACTGGTGGACAACACAGCAGATCATGCCCTTCTATCATTTATGGACGGGTATGCAGGATATAATCAGATAAAAATGGCAGAAGAAGATATGGATAAGACCACCTTCATCACACCTTGGGGTACTTATTGTTATACAGTTATGCCATTTGGTCTCATCAATGCCGGGGCCACCTACCAACGAACCGCCACGTCTTTATTGCATGACATGATGCATAAGGAAGTGGAAGTCTATGTGGACGACATGATCGTCAAATCTAAAGACAGGGACGGTCACATCACCGCCCTGAGAAAGTTCTTCACCCGACTTCGCAAATACAACATGAGGTTAAACCCTCAGAAGTGCAGTTTCGGGGTAACATCCGGTAAATTACTGGGTCATATCGTTAGCCAACGAGGTATAGAAGTCGATCCAGCCAAAATCAAGGCCATCACCGAGATGCAGCCCCCTAGAACTGAAAAAAAGATAAGAGGGTTTCTCGGAAAAGTCCAATACATTAGCAGGTTCATTTCAAAGCTAACCATGGTGTGTGAACCGATCTTCAAGAAACTGAAAATAGGGGAACGACTACTATGGGATGACAAATGTCAAGCAGCTTTTGATAGAATCAAGGAAATTTTGGCCTCACCACCGGTCCTAATGCCACCTCAGCACGGTTTACCTTTGTCACTATACCTAACCACGACAGAGACAGCCATGGGGGCTATGCTAGCTCAAACGGTCAATTCCGAAGAACGGGCCATTTACTACATCAGCAAGAAGTTTCTAGAGTACGAGTGTAAATACACCACGCTCGAAAAGACATGTTTAGCTTTAGTCTGGGCCACTAAGAAGCTCCGACATTACATGCTCAGTTACGAGGTACAAGTATTATCCAGAATGGATCCCATCAAGTACCTCTTCGAAAAGCCCATCCTCAACGGCAGGATATCAAGATGGACCCTGATGTTGGCAGAATTTGACCTAAAATTCGTACCACTAAAAGCCATTAAAGGACGAGTAGTAGCCGAGTTTCTCGCCGACAGTCCCGTAACCGAAGAAGGACACACCGATACTTGGTCCTTCCCAGACAAAGACATTTTCCACACTGACACCGAAGCATGGGATTTGTACTTTGACGGGGCATATAATTTCCGAGGGTTTGGGGTCGGAATCCTTCCAATCTCACCAAAAGGAGAACATACCCCAGTATCAATCAAACTAGACTTTGACGTCACTAACAACGCCGCTGAGTATGAAGCATGTATCCACGGGCTACAAGCCGCCGCCGACTTAGGGGTCACAAACCTCCGAGTACATGGTGATTCATCTCTGGTCATTAATCAAGCGCTTCAAAAATGGAAGACTCGAAATGCTAATCTCGTGGCCTACCAGGCGCGAGTACGGGATCTCGAGAAACAATTCCACAAAGTAGAATATATATACCTACCCCGGGAAGAGAACCAGTTCGCAGATGCACTTTCAAAACTGGCATCTTTACTAAATATTCCCGACCATATGACCAGTATGCCGATCTGTGTCGAAAGACGATCCGAGCCAGCGTATATCCACGACATCGAAGAAGTCGAGATACCCGATCCCGAGCCGTGGTATCAAGCTGTATTGACATATCTAGCAACCGGGGAATATCCACCCGGAGCGGACAACCGAGCCAAAAAGGCCCTGCGAAGACTGGCAACCCAGTTCATCCGTACCGACGATGGGCAACTCTACAAGAAGACAGCACAGGGGGCTCTCCTTCGATGTGTCGACAAAACCAACGCCGATAAAGTTATGGCTGAAGTACATGATGGGGAATGCGGTCCACACATGAATGCTCAAATGCTAGTCCGGAAAATCATGAGGCTCGGTTACTACTGGAATAGCATGGAAACTGACTGTCAACAATATGTCAGACATTGCCATAATTGTCAAATTTTTGCCAATGTACAGCATATGCCGCCATCCTTGCTATACACCATGACATCACCATGGCCATTTTCAACATGGGGAATCGATATAATTGGAAAGATAAACCCCTCAGGAACCGGAGGACACTGCTTCATTTTGGTAGCAATCGATTATTTCACCAAATGGGTCGAAGCTGAATCTTACCGTATCCTCAACGCTAGCCACGTTGCCAAGTTCATTCAAAATAAGATAATATGCCGGTATGGGATCCCTCATGAGTTCATCAGTGACCACGGGACCCATTTTCAAGCCGAAACAGCAGCCTTGCTGACCAAATACAAAATTCAAAGGCATACATCTTCACCATACCGACCCCAAACCAATGGAGCGGTAGAAGCGGCAAATAAAACAATTGTCACCATACTCAAAAAGATGGCTGATAATTATCGAGACTGGCCCGACAAAATACCATTTGCACTTTGGGGATATCGAACCTCGATTCGTACCGCGACCGGGGCAACACCTTATTACCTTACATACGGCATGGAAGCAGTCCAGCCCGTTGAGTTAGAAGTGCCATCACTCAGAATCCTACTTGAAAGCCAAGTGCCTGAAGCCGATTGGGTTCGAGCACGATACGACTCGCTAGTCCTTTTAGATGAACGACGATCTCGTGCCCTCAATAATATTCAAATCTATCAGAAGAGAATCCAGCGGGCTTTCAACAAAAGGGTGAGGCCCAGAAACATCAAAGAAGGAGATCTGGTCCTCAAATCAGTTCGAGCCTTATTACCGGTGGACCCAAGAGGAAAATTCAAACCTAACTGGGCTGTGCCATATCTGGTAAAGAAGATTTTATCAGGTGGAGCGGTAATGCTAACGGATCTGGACGGGAATGAGTTCGTCAACCCAACTAACCTGGACCAGCTGAAGCGCTATTACCCTTAACCCACTTTTCTCAATGTCATTTGCAAAAAACACTTTCAAACTTTTAAAGACAAGTCAAAAGCTAGAATTATTCATTCTACTGTTTCAAACATCTCGAACCAATAGTCTTGATGTATTTCGAAATTGCAAATTAATTCAGTCTGAACTACGTTTGGTTTGATTCCATTCATTATGGATACGTAGGCAGCCCCTCGAAAGGGCACAACCACTGCAATCGAAAAAACAGGAACGGTTCTTTAATAAACCTTTCTTTATTTCAAAAAATAAATTACAAAAAAAATCCAAAAAAAAAAAAACACAAAACATCACAAAAAATAATACTAATACTTAAATAAAAAAAACTAAGGCATTTTTCCCTTTCCTTTGCCTTTAGCCTCCTTTTCGGTCCATCGGCGTCGAGGTGGGGGTGAACGCTCCCTAATCACCAAGGGAACCTCCTTAGCCCGGGCTCGTTTCTTCAAACTCGACTCCCCGGTCACCTCGTTATCACGCGGGCCTAGCCTGTCTCGGACCGCCGTCCTCGGTCCAAGTCTTCCCTCCAGACCATTAGCACCAGTCTCATTAGCCTGAGTCTTAGATTTTGACTTGGAATTCGACCCTGATTCAACAAAGGTAATGGGAGTCTCCTCGAAGAACCGCCTATTATTTTTGGCCGATTCTCGGCGGGCCAAATCAAGAGCTTCTTCGGTCTTCAAAGCTTTACGGGCCTCCTCGGATTCTTCGGAAGTCCATTTACGATATGATTCAGAAACCCAAGTGGTTTGACAAGGGCGAGGTATAGTCCATATGACACGGGTAAACCAGCGCTGTAGCCACGTGTCACACATAGCGTCCGTCAATTGGATCGAAACGCTAATTATTGCCTCAGTCTCAGGGATCTCCTGAAACGAACCGAACTGTCTTAAGATACGGTCCGGATAAATATGGACAGTCCAGTCCAAAGACAAAATCACCAGGTAACGGGCTTTGTCTCTCCTAGTTAATCCCGTCAGCCTTGAAAGGAACCACCAAATGACGTTCCATCTGATTAAAGGCCCACCATGAAATATTAACTCTTCATCCCAAAATTTTTGAGTTACGGGATGACTTGGTCTTATTCGGCGAGATCTTGAACCAATCTGACTGCTGCGATATTTGGATATGTTCACCGGGGGCTCTATGATTGACAGGCGCTCGAATAACCAGGTCTGCAAAATTTTCGAAAAGTCAAAAACTTTCGAAAAATCAAAAAAAAAGAAAGTCGAAAAATTGGAAATTTCGAAAAATTCGGAAAATTCGAGAAATTCAAAAATTAAGAGTTTTCGTAAAAATTCAAAAAAAAAATTTTTGGCAAAATCGAAAAATTCGAAAAAACCAAAAAATTGGAAAAGTCCGGAAAAATCCGGAAAATCCGGGATTACCGAAAAAAGAAAGAAAAAAAATCGGAAATCGAGTATTTTATCGAAAAAGGATTAAAATACCTGCAAAAGACGAATGCCTCCTGTCAATTGTTGATTTGGTTCAAGCCTCCTAGCGTCAAGGCCCATAATAATCTCCCCGGTTATCAGCCAAGCTGGGCTATGACCTGTCTCCATTTGATCAACTATGCTGATTAGCCTGATCTCACCTAAGCATGAGTCAGCATCCATTCGGCCTTCGAAGGCGTACCTATGTAGCATACAAAAGGCAAAGGCCCTACGTCTATGGGTAGAAGTAATTCTTTCACCCACTGGGTTCATAAATTTATCAGCCAAGTCGAATAAGGAAACTGAATTTCCCTTCACCATACGGGCTGTCTCAGCATGTGACAACCCTAGAAAATCCCTCAGCCTCCTCCTTGGATCGGGATAAAATGGGGGAATAGCAGGACGAGCATTAGGGCACCACCCTCCAATAGCTGCTATCTCTTCAGGAAGAGGACATATTTCTCCTCGAGGAAATGCAAAAATATGAAAGGTAGTATCCCAAAAGGATAAACAAGCATCAAGAAAGTGCGAATCTACCCTAAGTCGCTGAAGTGGGAATAAAGCCACAATCCCCATTTGAGTTAACTGAACTCTATCTTCATCTCGAAAATCCTGGGGCCACGCATGAAGCATTGCGGTCAAATGGTCAATACCCATCGCGATAATAGTTTCTTTTATTTTATCCTAAAGAGTCTAAGGGATTTTGAGATAAAAGAAAGGATTTGGGTGGGAATATGAAAAATAAAAGCCAAAGCTCTCTATTTATAATAGAGAATATCCCTCTTCCTAGTCATCGCAGGAATAGGATTTTACCAATTTCCCTCCTTCGCCTAGGCATACAAGGAAATTCCAAATATCTGTGTCAGAATCCGATTAGGAATCAAAGTCATCCTAAGCATCCTTATTTCCAAAACTTCCAAAAATTTCAGCTTTCCTTTTTTCAAATTTTTTTCGAAAAATCATCCCCAGCATGAGTCGGTGTTTCGCCTAAATGTTACATGCAATATGTTATGTGTCGGCATACAGGTACACCCAAGACTCCCAAAAAATTCTAAGTTCCCCAGTGGAAAAGCTCATGCAAGCTCCCGCGCAATTCTAAGACAGGATATATCTGCAAACAGGTATACCCATAGCTTCCTAGGCAAGCTCCCGCGACATTATCAGCATCAACCCAGGTATGATTTCTATTCTATGGCTGGCGAGCCCTTCACGCAGGTCTAATGGACCCTAAACGACCCGATCGGAAGTCTGCCAGGTTTTAATCCTTGATTGACCTGGTAGCTACTCTGACTTTTGCCTTGTCCAAGCCTCAGTCAGAGTGGGGGCTCTGTAGACACCCACATTTTGACCGCCAGGTGTCTATAGTAGTTCCCGCCAAACACCCAATGATGATAGGACGCAAACGTGCTTTGACAGACTCGGATATGGGCTTGTAATCATGGACATTTGGTTTAGACATTTTAAGGAGTACAAATCTCACAAAACTGACCTCAAATCCAGGCCCAGTGGGTCGTTTCGAGTCAAATAACACTAATTTGGGCCGAAACCGTCACCAGGGGTAAAACCGTCTTTTAGCGACCGAGTCAAACCTGGTCAAAGATATTTTTTCCCGAGTCACACGAGCTGGCCGTGACACTACACGGTTGATTCGGACTCAAACACCAAAAAATCAGCCTTCACAAATATTAAACAAATCTGTTTAAGGATAGAATTCGATCTCAAGTAGGAATTCTATCCGGAAACCGAATCAGACATCGACCGAGCATCAAAATACTCGGCCAAGATACCCCAGGACAGCCGAAATACCTCCCCACCAGCTGAGATTTTTGGCTTCTTCACTAAGAAACGAGAAGTTTATTCCCTTACGAACTCTCGTATTTCCTATCCAAACCGGTGTTTCTTGTCACACAAGCAAGACCACCTCGGTTCCTATAAATAGGACCCTCCCTTCAGCATCCAAAGAACCGAACATCACAACGGAATTAACACCGAAAAAATACCATCAACAACACATCAAAAATACCGAAAAGCTAGCCAAAAGCGACATCCAAAATCCCGACGTGATCCGAAATCCCGAAGTCTAGTCCGTCCCACCACCCGGTCGAACCCACGTCACACACACATACAAAAACACTCCAAAAATCGACACCTTAACTCACCCACATTATCTCGACGCTCCCGTGCCTAAGCCACCGTCCGACGAGCCCTATACCGAGATCACAAAGCATGTAGGTTGAGGGTGTAAATCAAACCCGTCTCTTCCCTTTTCTCTCTCCTTCATCTCGTTTTTTTATTATGGGTCTTACGTCGGTCCTTCTTTTATTTTCTAATATCGATACTACTAAAACTATTTTCCTATAATATTCTTAAAATATGATATCGATTCCATATAATCGAATATCATGTCGAAAAAAATTATATTAAGTTTTCGACGAAATCGTTACATCTTTTTACAACTTTTCGTTCAAAATCTTTTTTACATCTTTTCGTTCAAAAACAAACTTTTTCAAAACCTTTTCTAAAGTCATTCCGAATATTCGATATCGATTTCATAATCGAATATCGAATACGACGAATATCGAAAATATAAACCGAGTACAAATTAATTCATGTTTGTACGCAATTAACGATTTTCGAACAAAAAATAATAAAAAATCAGACCCGTACGCGAGTCGCGCCCGGTCCAGGCGACTCGCGCACGAGTCTGATCCGGTTCTACTTTTTTAGTTTTTCGTTCGTTTATTTTTATTATTTTACGAAACGATTCCTAAATTTATATCTTTTCCAAAACTATTCTAAATATTTGATAATCAACTATCGAATATAACGAATATCGAGAATATTAAGCCGAGTACGAGTTATGCAATATTCGTACGCGATTTAATCAAAATTTTCCGAAAACCGTTTTCGAAATCAGGCCGCCACGCGACCCGCATGAGTCTCGGGCGAGTCGCGCGGCTCTCGGCCTAGACGTGTCTTTTTTTGTTCTTTTTTATTTTTCTCGAACATCGTTTTTTATACAAAACAACGTTTTAACGATATTTTTCAGATTTCGATTAATTCTTATTTTCTCGATTTCAATTTCATATATTATTATTTCAATTGTTACTAACCCGTTTTCTCGTGTTTGTAGCAATTCTTTTTCTCATTTTCTTTTTATCGTTTTATTAGACTAAAACGAACTCACATGCTAAAATAACTTTGACGTTATTAGTTTAAACATGCATTAAACGACTTAGCAACCCATTTATTTATTTTCCTCACATGTCTTAGGAAAATAATCTCTGCATATCATTTCATCGTCGAACTAACGCATGTACACAAAACCGAACGATATCTTAGTAAAGGCCGCCAAGTGCGGGCGGGGTTGGGTGTTCTCGCTGAACTTCCCAACACGTACCCTCACCCCTTACTCAGAACCGTGGTTTCCGGATGTCCGAAACCATTGGCAACGAGAGTCATTCAATATACGATTAACCGCCCAGTCGGCATCGGTATCGATATGCTAAGGGACGAATCCAATAAACTCTGACATCGGAAATGGGCCAGGCTTTAAGTATGGCCCACTACGACATAGAGTGGGTTCGAATGGTTCCGAATAACCATAAAATTCGGTGGCGACTCCTACTTCGATTTAAAATTCTATTCGATCCATCTCATATGGAAATTCTACGCCTCCCCAAAACCCGCGCTTCGCCGCGTCGGGGTGGACCTATGTCATGTCCACAGATTTCTAAGACAAAGGGCAGCGAAAAGCGGATGTTATCAAGCAAGGAAAAGAAGGTCGCACTTTCAAGAAAGCCGAAACGCATGTGCAATAACTGCAAACAGATGGCGCACCATGACAAACGAAACTGTCCAAATCCGTATGCAGCACGACCCCCTAAACAGCCTACTAAACCACACAATGATGAGGATGAGGAGGACAAAGTAGATGAAGACATCGAAGGAGAGGAAACTGAAGAAGACACCGAGGAGGACGAAGAGGAGGAACAAGTGTTTTGAGAATACTCGATTTTTTTGTCATTCTAAGATTTTTTTTCTTTTTTCCTGGTCTACACGAAAAACTAATGCCGTACGGATTTTTTGACACATAGTGTTGTGCTACATTGCAATTAACACTACATTTTATTTAATACATGTGTTTTTTGGAAAATTAACTGATCTCATGACTGTAATATCATTATAATAACACCATTGATCTCTTAGAGTAACACAATTTGTTCATTAGAGTAACATTTACAGTAGAGTAATACCAGTAGAGTTTAGCTAAAGTAATCCCCATAGTAATACAAGCAGAGTTTAACAGCTTCTTTCCATTGCTGATAGTCAACATACCAATGCAATCAGACAAGTATCTAAACAATACAAAAGTACCAACATTTGTACCTTAAAAAACAATTTATAAGGCTTCTGGAATTGACTGTAATATCATCATAATAACACCATTGATCTCCTAGAGTGACATAATTTGTTCATTAGAGTAACATTTACAGCAGAGTAATACCAGCAGAGTTTAACTAAAGTAATCCCCATAGTAATACAAGCAGAGTTTAACAGCTTCTTTCCATTGCTTATAGTCAAAATACCAATGCAATTGGACAAGTATCTAAACAATACAAAACCATTAATTCGTAGTTAGAAAAGAGGTGGCATGATTCAGTAAAAAAATTATTTTTTTTTGCCCTTTGTTGTCTTGCTCTTGACCTTGACACCGTCAATGATCTTTTGTCTCGCGTCCGTATACTTGTCCACGTTTTCCAACAATCGCGACCGCACCTTGTTCCTGTCTACCAATAGAAGTGTGGTTGCAAGTTGGACCACCAAATATCGTCTGTTGACCTTCCTCTCGAGGTCTATGTGGTGGAATGTATAGCCCTCGTACATCAACATGTGCATCATAAGGAAGATTCCCGACTCGTCCCAAGTTGCGTCTGCTTTCTGCCACTTAAACTTGACCTCTCTAAACTCGTAAGTAATGATATCAGATACATCAGGGACTTTGAGCTTGTCGAGATAATCGCTAATTGTTGACACCTGTGAGCATCACAACGACGTTATTTGGAGAAAAACTGATGGCCGTGTGCAATAACAATTACTAGCATACATATACTGATCGGAAGAAGAGCACTAACCATTAACTTTGCGGCCTTGTACAATTTTGTTTCTTGGAAGTTTGTGTAACGTTGGCGGTCAAGAAGATCTATTGTCCTATCCTTACGGTTAATGCACACGCATAAGTAGTACTCATTGATGTTGATCGGAACAAAGGTAAGATCAGCTTCCAAGTTAAGAGAACGACCACACTTCCTTTTAAAAAGATCGAGATGGGACATCAAGATGTCCACTGCCTGCGTGGATGGGCCGTCTTCATAATCATCAATCATCCCATAAAGGCAGTCCTACAAACATATTCAATGTGTCTCAGACTATGTCCAAATGTATAGAAGTCTTCCAATCAGAGCATGTTGAAGTAACACATTCACTACGTATCAGACTACTAGAATAAATATACAAAAAAGGATACAGATTAAAGTAACACGTTTTCTGTATTACAGTAACACCAACAATGCTTTAAAGTAACACAATATTTAAGTAACAACAAAGAATTAATGTACCACAAAGAATGTACTAGAGTAACAAAAAGTGTGAATTAGAGTAACACATATAAACAATTGAACGTACCAAATGTGTATTAAAAAGTAACACGTCTTATGCATTACAGTAACGCACTTCCATCATTAAAATAACATCATACATGTGTTGATACATTATGAACTTGGCTCTCAAGCAAAACTTTATGTGAGGAACATGTGTTCTCCTAGAACAATG
Source organism: Agrostemma githago (assembly GCA_958450325.1). NCBI lineage: Eukaryota > Viridiplantae > Streptophyta > Magnoliopsida > Caryophyllales > Caryophyllaceae > Agrostemma > Agrostemma githago. The sequence goes on along the minus strand of OY288242.1, from coordinate 70,060,308 downwards.
ATGATAATTATATATGCAAGCAGATGCAACAGTAATGCGTACCTTCTGCCGTATACCAAAGTATGCCGTCGTGGGTGTCTTGACCGAGTTAGTGACGGGAGATGAAAGCCTGTTCAACAGCATCGACTAGCATTCGACGATGCACGACGCCATTTTCTGACCCGGTAACATTGAACGTATGTCACTCCGCTCAATTGAAGCCAAGATTGAATAGTTTGCAACTTCCTCGCTGAACGAAAAAAAAAATACCCAATCAAAAAATCTGTTTTAATATTCACCGATTATTAATGTTACAGTAACTGCATACCAATTATCTAGTGTTGCAAGCTCCACAAGGCAGTAGTCCACGACGTTTTTGCGACGGATGGCGATATGGCTTAACAACGTCTTGTTGTTCGCAAGAAATGGTGACAACATAGGGAAGTCAGCATCTTCGTCGCCGCAATCAATTGAGCATCCAAGTCCGTCACCCTCACCACGGTTCCGGCTCTTCAGGACAGATCTAGTCCGCGTTGACAACTCAAATTCAGGCATCGTTTCTGCGACCGGGGTTGTAGGATCAGGAGTCAACAGTCGGCTCTTCTTCGGCGGTCGTTCCTCATAATCTGCCTCGTCTGCCCTCTTGACGGTTTCCCCGGTAGACCCCGCAACACCATATATTGTTCTCTCGATGGCGATGTTCGCTTTATCGTTTAAGAACTCCCTCACCCTCGCTATAACCTCGTCTCTGTCCTTATTGATATCGCACAGGACCAGGGTTGCTGCAATCTCCGCTCTGAACAGGTTGTTCGCCTCTATTGTGCCTAGGCAACAGTCGAACACTTTCCCCCGGTACAGCATCATGTGTATCATGAGATACACACCGCAGTCGTTCGCCGAGAACCCTCCACCCTGCCATGCGAATGGGACGTTGACAACAGGGAACCCCGCGACAGCCGATCCCTTTGCGATACCTTTTTTGACCATGTACTTTCCAAATTCCACAGCCTTGATTATACAAAAAAGACATATAAGGACTGACAACTGACAATGCGTGTCCTGGTGTATAGAATGATGTCCGAATATATTTAACATAAGTACATTTACTTCGATTTTTGCCATACCGACGTATGGTAGGCTTTCGAAATCCTGCCCTTCGTAACTCCTGTTGTCGAGGTACTCAATCTGCTTTGACAGGAAGTTGATACACGCACAACTGTAGTAGTCGTTGTCGTTGGAAAGCACCGAGATGAAGACCTTTTATTTGGTAATAAAGTGATAAACGATTATTGTTAAAGAGCTGTAGTAAAGGGTCACCCGTGTGAGTGTTTCATATAGACGTACCAAGTCAGAGTCTAGCTGTAAGATGTCTTTATTTACTTTGGTCCAAATATCCCAAAAGTTGAACAAGTCATCGCCGATGTCGACCTTTGCACCACTCTTTATGGCCTTCCATAGTTTCATTACTGTCTTCTGCATGACACATGTTGAAGTAAAAATTCATGGTCAAGACAATAAGACAGAGTAACATGTTACTTATTTAAAGTAACAATGTGAAAGCCTTGCAGTAACACTTGTTTTGTGTTAGAGTAACAGTATTAATGTCTAAGAGTAACACTAGTTATGGATATCATGACTTATTAAAGTAACAGTATACACCCCTTACAGTAACACTCGTTTGTGTATTGAAGTAACATTGACAGTAATGAAGGACAATAATGAAAAAGGACAATTATTAAGAATGTTTTTAGAGATATGTTAGCAACACTAGCTGTTGGTTGTATTATTATGATCAAAATAATAGAGACAAGCTTACGCTGTGGCTAACGCCAAAGAAGCACCGTGATGTTGGACACGGTGCAGTCTGATTATAGTCCACTTGGTTAATCAATATGCACCAGCTATCGATGACAGCGTTTGACAGCTGCTGCCCCGGCTGGAGTGTCGACAACTCGTCACGAGGTATGTTGAAGAAATCATCGACCCTTACCAGCATCTCACTGATAGAATACGAATGAATTATGTGACAATCGATGAAAAATAACGTAGAGAAAAAGAATAAGGTAAAGGACGTTGATAACTGTAGAAAACTTACTCTGCACTGTACTTTTCATTGTTATAAAAGACGTAATCCATTACATCTTTTCGAACACACAAAACGGACCTGAACACCCTACTGTTTCTGACCAGAAATTCCGATACAATTAGTTGGTCTGGTTCAGGGGTCCCACACTCATACGAGGCCTGTGACGGAACGGGGTCATCGTTCAGTGGTTTGCCCAATGTTATTCTTCTCAGTTTGGAAGCGGCTGAGATCCACCAATCATGGAATGCAACTGCATTCCTTGCCATCATGAGGTACAATTCATGTACCTCCTGCATCAAGAGTAAACAAAAAGTGTTAATCTGGAGGGGAGGCTGTAACTTATGGTTCGAGTTAAAACAAACACATCTGTGGCATTAGAGTAACATGTGGTCAGCATTAAAGTAACACATATTCATGCTCAGATTAGCACATCTTCAAGCTTAAAAAAGTAACTGGATACCTTAAAGTAACACATGATACGCACTAGAGTAATAGGAGTTGAAAGTTAAAGTAACATACTTAGGCAACTACAGTAACTACAGTAACAACAGATTCATTGAACACAGACATATAATAGGCAATTTATTGATAAAGATTATTATTACTTACGTCAACTGCCTTAGCTTTTAGATCAGCGTCATCCTCGACGCCATCTGCTAGCTCAATGGTTATGGACTTCGCATCCTTGTGCGCGGCTGATTTTGGGGCATCGGTTTGCCGGAAATTCGTTATCCTCAGCGGCACCACGTCATCCACCAACTCCTCGTCCACCACCTCCTCAAGTACACAACGGGGGTATTTCACCTTTGACTTGGTAAGCCGGCCAAGCCCACCCCTAACAAATTCCCCCAACAACCTCTCTAGCATCCGCTCGCGGTCCCAGTGCTTGATCAGCCCGTAGATCGTACGGGCAACGACGATCACGGTATTGGAAACGCTGAAAGTATGTTATCATCAGGAACGGCAGACAACCGAGCAGGTATGTCGATTTCCGAAGAACATAATATTGACAGGCTGCAGCAAGCCCATCCAATACAAGCGTGCACCAATCATAATTTCTGATCTGCTCTACGTTCTCCACGCACCTCAGCAGACTTAGGTCAACAGAATAATTCGACGTTGGTTTAAGAAAAATAGACATGCTGTACAGAACAAACAGCCTGCAAAAGTCGTCCCCACCTTCAACGTCCTTCTGCAGTTCCTCCAACAATAGAGACAGAGAGATCGTGTCGCTTCCAGTAGGAACATGGAACCGGTCCCTCCATGCTTGTTTTAGACTGACGACATCCTCCGCCAGTGCTTCCTTCGACCGACCCATTGGGAGCAGGTCAACGGGGTTCGGACCGTATGGTAGGAGGAAGCAGTCGTAAACATCATGCTTCGTTACCAAGAATTGATCGCTTTTCCTTGGCAGTCTGAAAATCAGAGTGTCATCCGCAAAAAGCTTCATGAAATCGGGTGCAAACTTACCGGGGAAACTTTTGAGACGCATTTGTAGTAGGCCACCAAACCCGATGTTGATGACAGCCTCCCGCTGCCTATCATTAAATTTGGCCATTAACTCAACGAGGCTCTGAGGTCTGCACTGGAAGTGGATCTTCTTATCAACGATGACTGCTTTTTGTTCCTTCTCTTCATCCTGCCCCTTGCTTTGTCTTCTCCTTTTGCCATCTCTGGCACTAGTGTTTCCGGATTTGTCTCCTCCTTTTGCCATCTGAAAAGTACAATAATTAAGTGGTTGATATGCATAATAACCTTGTATGTAAAGTAAACATACAAATGATACGAGTTAAAGTGACATAAATATAGAACAGAGAGTAACAAATTAAAATAACACGACTTCTGGATTACAGTAACACAATTCATTCTTCAAAGTAACACCATAAGTTTTACATTAACACCATAAAATGCAACACAGCTGGTGAGTATTAAAGTAACACAAAATAAACTGTTATAGTAACATAAGAAACGAATTAGAGTAACAGTTCTTCAGTTAGAGTGTACCAGTTTACAAGGATTCAAAGTATCACGAATATGAGAGTTAGAGTAACATGTCTTCTGCATTACAGTAACACACTTCATTCCTCAAAGTAACACCATAAGTGTTACATTAACACCATAAAATGCAACACAGCTGATGAGTATTAAAGTAACACAAAATAAACTGTTATAATAACATAAGAAACGAATTAGAGTAACAGTTCTTCAGTTAAAGTGTACCAGTTTACAAGGATTCAAAGTAACACGAATATGAGAGTTAGAGTAACACGTCTTTTGCATTGCAATAACACATGGTCGTCTTTGAAATAACACCATACATGTGACACAGTAACGAAGCGACCTCTTACAGTAACACATCAAGTGCATTACAGTAACAGCGAATGGGCATTAAAGTAACATTCAAAATATGTTGGTCTGCAGTTGAATTCAATTAGACAAAACAGATGAAAAACCCAGATACCACAACAGTCTTTAGTGCAAACAAATAAATTATAGGGCACAACACAGCAAAATTAATCAATCAATAATTAGCGAAAAAATTAATGAAATAGTCAAAGAAATTAATAGCGAGTAAACTAAATTGATAGATGTAAACTAAACCTAGTTCTTCAGAAAAACAAACGATTATTAGCGAGTTACCTTGATGATTATGTTTGCTGGATTTAGAAAGTTGCTTCAATGTAACCTTGCTCGAGTCAAAGGTGAGAGATTGAGTTTGAATGAAATCGGAGCAGGGTTGAGGAATGAAGTCAGAGTTCAGAGTGGGGTGTGCTTGAGTTGAGCGAGAAAATTGAATGAGATGAGAGATGATGAAGGTGAAGGGTTTTGTTAGGCGGGTGTTTAATTTGAATGAAACAATTGAGAGAGATGAGAGAGAAGGTGAGTGTAGTTGGCGGTAATCAAGGAATGAGAGAGGATTTTCTTTTTTTTCCAAAATATGGTTGTTACTACCTTAATTACCACACTCAATCACAACCATTCATCTCCTTTAGATCAATGGCTCAAAAGAGGACTCGTGGACTCAAAATAAAAAAAAGGACTCAAAATAAGTGTAGTTTGTAGTGCTTATTTTACTGTGTTTTGGTCCCATTTTCCTTGTGGAATCGCTTCCTGGGAGCGATTTATGGGCTACTTATGCTTCCTTTAGCTCGTTTCAGGTTCCCGGGACCAATCACGAAGAGTTGGAGCGATTCCGACTCAATACATACACTTTTTGGAGCCAACGAGGTAAAGGAACGATGACTCGATGCCTTGGAATCGACCCCGAGACCCTGGGACCCAATCCCGAGCCTCCGAGACCCGATCCCGAGTCCCGAGAATCGACGAGAAACCCATGAGAGGCAAGGAGGGACCAAAAAGCTCTTAAGGGAGGCCTACAAGACCCATCCCGATCGGGAAGGCCTCAAACCCGATCGGGATGAGGTGCACAAAGGACGCACACATTGTGGAGCATTCCCGATCGGGTTGGCATATTCCCGATCGGGAAAGTGGAAGTTTCCCGATCGGGATTTCCCATTCCCGATCGGGAAAGTCCCAGTCCCTGTTCCGCATCTTTTCTTTCATCTTCCTTCCACTTGTAACCCTATATATACCCATCCCTTGTTTTGTAAAGCACACACACCACATTAGACATTAAACCCTAGACTACTTTAGGTTAGATTAGATTAGATTAGAGTAGATTAGTCGGTAATTAGTCTTTAATCTTAGTTTAATCTTGTATTATTGGATCTCTTGAAGAATCCATCCAAGATTGACAACCTTGGTGGATGAATTTGGGTTATCTTCTATGCAAGTGTTCTCCTTTTCATTCTCTTGTTAGTATGGTATAATCTTCTCTTACATTTTACTCTTTATCTTGTTCATTCATCCAAGTTTTAATCTTTGTTCATCTTATTGTTCTTAGTTCATCTTTTTCACTAGTTTCATTATGGATGTTTTGATTCTCGTTTTGATTCTTCTTGTTCTTGTTAGTTGTAGTTTGATTATGTTAGAGTAGTGTTCTTGCTAGGGTTAGTAGGGTGATTAGGGTGTTAATTGGGTGATTAAGGGTTTGTTGGAGATGTTGGTGGAAGATTTGGGTTTCCTCTTGGTTTGATGCATATCACATATTTGTTGGAATGCTTGAATGACTAAGTACGTTAGAATGCTTGTTTTTCTTGCCTTTCTTTTATGGGTGTTAGTTTGTTGTGGGTTCGGTTCCCTCATTAAGTTGCAAGAGCCCGGTGAGGATGACCCCTAGGTCGGTCTAAGTAGCGAGAGCCCGGATCCGACCTAGGCCACCATAGCGCGCTAGAACCCCGTTTGTCATGTGTGTCGTCGAGATGGGTTCCATGTGGAACCTCTAGGTCGGTCTAAGTTGCGAGAGCCCGGACCAACCTAGATCACCCTACTACCTCCTTCGCTCTAGCTCTTCCTTGACCATTCCGTTACCCCTTTGACCCCGACCTAATCCTAGCCCGTTTTCCTTGTTTGTTTCTCCGGTACTTTAGTCTTAGTCTAGCCTTCTCTCCCTCTTATCATTCTCTAGCTTAGCTCGTTGACTTAGTCTCGTTTTTAGGTGACCTTGGTCTATACGCCTCTACCGTCCCCGTGGATTCGACCCGACTTACCCTAGCTACCCTAGTTAGGTTTTGCCGGTTATTTATTTGATCGGTGGGATTCACGACAAATCCCCACCATCAATATATATATATATATATATATATATATATATATATATATATATATGAGATCAAGGGAGTTGGTGGTGGATTGGGAAGTAGAGAAGTTGTGTTGTTGGCTCTTGTTCTTGGGTTGGATGGATGGCTTAGATGGATGATGTGTTAAAAAAAAGGAGAAAATGAGATGTGTCAGCAAACTGACACAGCAGCAGTGGAGAGAGGGAAGCAACCTTCCCCTCAACAAACTCTCACTTCTTACAACTACTCTCACTCCTTGTCACTTTATGCTCTCTCATCTTCATCTTCATCTATCAAACAAAAAAGCATCATCATCTTCAAGATCCATTCATTCATTCAACAAAAAAAACATCCTCATCTTCAAAATTCATTCATTCAACAAAAAAAAGTTTCTTCATCTTCAAGCTTCATTCATCCAACAAGAAATAAAAACATCTTCATCTTCAAGCTTGATGAATGACAAAAGTTTGATGAACATCTTCATCTTCATCTTCATCATATCATCATCTTCATCATGCGTAATGTTCTTGCAGAATTGCAAGGTCACACACTTTCAGTTGTATAGTCACACACATTATGTTGTATAGTCACACTCATTATGTTGTAAAATCACGCAGTTGTACACTCATTGTAGTCACATATTCAGTTGTATAGTCACAATCATTATGATGTATAGTCACACTCGCTATGTTGTAGAATCACGCAGCTGTAGAATACCTTGGGATTAAGGTATCATTTGTTTAATCATCTTCATCTTCATGCTTGTTTATTTTTCGTACTTTCTTTTTTTTGGTATTTATAAAATTATTCATCTTCATTATCTAAAAAAAATGAAAATTGAATATGGATGAATGCTGTGACTTTCCTCAGTAACGACATTCTAAAAAAAAGAAAATATTAATCACATACAAAAGTATTTAAACATTCATTAAATATTCAATCTTCATTCATGTTGGTTTCTTTTATAGTTGATTTCATGTTTGTAAGACGCATTTAAAAATTCAGAAAATTACTTAAACGTTCTACTCTCCCATCACAAATATTACAACAGGTGATTGTTAGACGTAAAATGAGCGACTTCGATTCATCCAACAAAAAAAGAAGAATTTCTTCATCTTCAAGATTCGTTCATCCAAAAAAAGACCAACTTCATCTTCCAAATTCATTCATCCAACATAAAAAACATTCTAATTAATATATGTTCTAGTTAGAAATATTATTTTGATTGACTGTAAAAACATTTTAATTAAAAAAAAAAAAAAGAACAACTCATTGTGTGTGTAATGTTCTTGCAGAATTGCAAGGTCACACACTTTCAGTTGTATAGTCACACTCATTATGCTGTATAGTCACACTCATTATGTTGACGTTCGACATTACGCACAAAATGAGTGTGATTCTACAACTTAATGAGTGTGATTTTACCGCATGGCGAGTGTGACTATACAAAATGAAAAATCAAAAGTTGTCCCGGTTATACAATATTAGGAGTGTGACTATACAACATAGCGAGTGTGACTATACAACAAGGCGAATGTGACTATACAAATACGACCACTTTTGGCTACAGACCAATTGGTGCACAGCTTCGTGGTTTTAAAGGTGAAATGATAAGTGATTTAGCTATAGACCTCGCGTGATTAATTATGAAACCAGAAAATAGCGATGGAAATATATTTACATTAGAAAAAGTCCATCCTTTACCAATAGTACGTCAAACATAAAGACATTCTAACCCACCAAACATCCTTTACATATAGTACGTTCATCCTAAAGCAAACATTTTATCCCATATAAACACTCAAGAGCTTAACGATGGTCTCCGGTACGTGCGCAACAATACGTTGTCCAATTACGTGGTCGGCCGCTGTATCTTACATGACCTTCTTCTTCCCACCGCCTCTTTTACCAACATTCCTCTTTCCACCAACCATTTCGCTGCGACAAAACACACAATCAATATAAATCACACAATGAATATGACTACACAACTGAATATGTGACTCCAATGACTGTACAACTGCATGATTGCATAGCATAATGAGTGTGACTATACAACTTTAACTGTGTGACTATACAACATAAACGGTGTGATCCTACAACATAATGACTGTGATCCTACAACATAACGAGTATGACTATTGTGGACATGACATAGGTCCACCCCGACGCGGCCACGCGCGGGTTTGGGGAGGCGAAAGAATCTCCAAATGAGATGGGTCAAATTGAAATTTAAATCGAAGTTGGAGTTGCCACCGAACTTTGTGGGAGTTCGGGCCCGTTCGAACCCACTCTATATCTCAGTGGGTCATGCACAAAGTACGGCCCATTTGAATGTCAGAGTTTAGTGGGTTCGTCCCTTAGCATTTGATACCGATACCGATATTATCAAATACCGTGTATTGAATGACTCTCGTGCGCCAACGGTTTTGGGCATCCGGAAACCGAGGTTCTGAGTAAGGGGTGAGGGTTCGTGTTGGGAAGTTCACAAAGAACACCCAACCCCGCCCGCACATTAGCGGCCTCTACTACGATATCGTTTGATTTTAAAATACGCGCGTTAGTAATACGATGAATGATATGCAAACATTGTTTTCCCTAAACATGCGAGAATTTGAACGAGTTGCTAAGTCGATGTAATGCATCTAAATTTAACGTCAAAGTTGTTTTAGCATGCGGAGTTCGTTTTAGTATAATAAAACAAACAATAAAATAACTTGCTGAAAACATGAACAAACGGGTTAGTAACGATTTGAGAATTGAATAAAAGATGTAAATATAATGAAATACATGATTTTGAAAAGATTTGTCGAGACCTAAAATATACCGAAAAGCTAGCTGTTTTATTAAGAAAAGAAAAGATGTTTTGAAAATAAGACGGGATCGTTTTTTATGTTTCAGATTTCAGGGGGCTACGCGACTCGCGCGGGTGGGGCGCGACTCGCGTGACCATGCGACTCGCACGGGACTCGTACGACTCGCATGGTTGCCTGTTTCTCGGGGCCCTTTTTCGAAAATTGATAATTTCGTTAAATCGCGTATAAATATAATATAATTTATACTCGACTTAAGTTTTCGATATTCGTTATATTCGATGTTCGATTATGAAATCGATATCAAATATTCGGAATGATTTTTTAATAAAGGAAAAGAAAAGGTTTTGTAAATCGTTTCGAAAATCCAATTAAGAAAAATAATGTTAATTCTCTCCGCGTTAAAATCGTCGTGCTTAGTTTTAAGACCATGTGACGATTTTTTTAGCATCAATGAGATTAATTTGGTTCTTTTAGATACGATATTCGACTAGAGAGTCGATATCGCATTTTAACAACGTTTGTTTTGTATACGAAAATTGTAGTATTGATATTTAGAAAAGGACGTGACGATGACCCATAAAAGAATGACGAACCGACGACGACGGACGAGAGAAGACAAAAAAACGTGAGAAAGGAAAGAGAAGAAGAGAGAAATCGGGATTTGGGACACCCTAAACCTACATGCTTGATTATCTCGAAAACAGACTCGTAGTAGCGGCCTAGGCGTGGGAGCGTTAAGATGTATATAGGTGAGTTATGGTGTGTATGGTTAGTGATTTGGCGAGTTTTGCTCTCGGGTTTGTATACGGTTTGCCTAAAATTGCCTAAAATTTTGGGTTGTAAATGGTCGGGAATCCTATAGGATTTCTAGAGGAAAGATTGGAATATAATATGCCTAGTATTGCTGGAATTCCGGGTTGTAATTTGTGTGTCGGGATCGGAATTGTTGTGTTGATGTTGTAATTGATGTCGGGAATTGTGTGTGCAAGGGTGGGGTATTTATAGGATGAAATACCGACTAGGGATAAGAGATTGATATCTTGCAAAGGAAGAAAAAAACCGGTTGAGATAGAGTGGGATTCCGTCTTTGGATAGGAAAAGGTTACTTGCATGGGAAGAAACACCCGGTTTAGATGGAGTAGGATTCCGACTTTGGATAGGAAAGGATTCCTACTTTGTAGCTGATATTTGTGTAGTATTTGACTTCGAGTCAGATTTTTGAAGTGGCGTGACAAATTTTTATGTCTCGGAAATGTCTTTGACCGGGGTTTGACCCGATTGCTAAAAGATTGGTTTTGCCCTTGGTGTCGGTTTTCACCCAAATTAGTCTCATTTGACTGGAAACGACCCACTGGGCCTGGATTTGAGGTCTGTTTTGTGAGATTTTTACTCCGCTAAAAGCTCGTGCCAATTACTATTGATTCCGAGTCCGAAAATCGAGTGTATTAAGTCATGTTTGCGTCCAATCATCATCGGGTGTTTTTGTGAAACTGTTATAGACACCTGGCGGTCAAAAAGTGGGTGTCTATAGAGCCCCCACTCTGACTGAGGCTTGGACAAGGCGAAAGTCAGAGTAGCTACCAGGCCAATCAAAGATTAAGACCTGGCAGACTTCCGATCGGGTCGTTTATAGTCCATTAGACTTGCGTAAAAGGGCTCGCCAGCCATAAGACAGAAATCATACCTGGGTTGATGCTAATAGCTCTGTGGGGACTTGCCTAAGAAGCCTTGGGTGTGCCCGTTTGCAGACACATCCCATATTGGAGCTGCGCGGGAGCTTGCATAGGAGGCTATGGGTGTGTCCGTTTGCAGACACATCTCGATTTAGAATTACACGGGAGCTTGCATAGGAAGCTATGGGTGTGTCCGTTTGCAGACATATCCCGATTCAGAATTACGCGGGAGCTTGCATAGGAAGCTATGGGCGTGTCCGTTTGCAGACATATCCCGATTCTTTAGTGGAAATGTTGCCTGGGGTATTCTTGCGAGGAGACTTCCTTCTCGAGTATGGGTGTACCTGTACGATGCCGACACATACCAATTTGTACGTAACATTTAGGCGAAACACCGACTCACGCTAGGGAAGTAAAAACTTGATGTTCCTTTGGGAAGCACAAGCTGGTACCTGAAATGTTAGATATATAGGCAGAAATAGCAAATATAGCAGATAACAAAATAGCATACAGGAAATGCAGTTAGCATCTATAGACCGACTTGCGCTGGGGAAAATGATTTTTGCTTCATTTTGAAATCGAAGTCCTGAAAGCAACTCACGTGCTAGGAGATAGGTTTTCAAAATGGAAAGAGGTAGAAAAGAAATTTACAGTTTAAATAGACTGAAATTTGACCTTGTCGAAAAGGATTTTCTCAAATGGCTAAGTTTTGCAAATTTTCAAAGCAAGAATTTGAAGAGTGAGGCCTACCGACAGACTTGACTATTGACGCGACAAGACGAGTTGACAGACAAGACTTGGACTCTCGAAAGGTTGGATCGCGACTCATTAAGGGGATGGGCCACCTAAGAAAGACAAGACTCTTAGGTTGCGCTATTCCGTATCCTAGGCGAGCGGTGACACGGTCGAATACTCGGAATGGGAAAGATATGTACTCTGTAATGAGAGGACTCAATAGTAGCAATGCTGGAAACTGCTGTTCTTTTGAATCTTTTTTGGTTTTGGGGTATGTTCTCAAGGTGGGTGTCACTTCGAGTCCCGGACAGATTCTTGTCTTCAACTGAGCCGAGTACCAGGACACAGTGTAGAAAGGTGGCTAGATTTTGAAAGTATTTGGATTATGTGAGTGGATGGAGAACTTCTGCCTAGGAGAAGCCCCCAGAACGACAAAGCGAACTGTTGAGAACATGACAGTGTCGTGACCAGAATGATGGTGCTTTTTGAATTTGTGTCAATGTGGGTGGTTGTGCCTCTGTTTAAAGGCTGCCTACGTATTCACGTGTAGTGAAATCAAACCGAGCCGTAGTTTAGTGATTGAAAAAAATATATTATGGTGCCTAGTTTATTAGGGCTTTGTGTGTAACTAGCCATAGCGATAGTGTAGGCTAGGTGCATTCCCAATGATGTCTTGATCAAAGGGCTAGAATAGTTAGGATGTTGATCCTGTGTCTGTGAGTATTCCCGGGGTAGCCCCCAGAGGTGGTGTGAACTATTTGGGAATGTTCTATGCCGACCGCAGGTGGAGTTCCCGTGTTTGGGGCTGGTAACTGGTTTGGATGTTTTTGGAAATGTGGTGCTAGGTCGTAAGTGGCTTTGATGTTTTGAAATCTAGAGCTCGATTTTGTGGAGCTAAGGCTTCGAGGGTAAGGTATTGTAATGTGGTAGGAAAGGGGGAAGTCGAGTAAAAATGACTCGAACTTCGATCGGGCAGGTTTGATAATGCGGGATCTGGTTTCCATGTCTGGCCCTAAAGTTTAGGGTATCCTATGGAGCTTGAATCCTCAAAATTCTGGGCTGTCTCTAGCCTAGGTCTCGAGAAGATCTTGAGGGTTGTAATGTGGGAAGGCTAGATGTGGTGTTTGACCAACTTGATTGTTTTTCCCCTTTTTTGATGGTATGAGTATTGATAATTGACCGTTTTCACTACGGTCATGGGTTTTTGAATATTTTTTGGCTGACCTCTTTGCCCCGGTTTTGGGATTCTTCACTCGGATTGACCGTTTAACCTTGGTCATGGATGCCTTTTTTTTATGATGGCCTGCTTTTTTGTTTTGACCTTTTGCTTTTTTTTTCTTGGACTTTTGATTTTTGTCCAGCCTTTTTTTTCTTTTTTTCATGTTGGTCAGACTAACACCTAAGGTAGGGATTGGTCGATCTTATTGGGGGGTGTTTATTGTGGGAAATGGGCTTGCCTCCCGTCTTGAACCCAAACTAGAAAACTACCTAGATTTGTCATAGGATTCGATACCGCTCCTGCTAGGGGTAGTTATGTGGCTTTCTATGTCAGACATGGAACAAGTAAAGGAAAACACGGGTCTCGATTTCTTGCAGTCATTATAGATGTGCCTATAATAGTCACGTGCATGTGCTCACAGTGTATGATGGTGTTCATCATGTTCTCGGAAACACATAAGAAAAGCATATATGAGAGATTGAAAAGAGCTGATTTTATTGAATTTTGAAAAGAGAACAAAATGCAAATGACTCTGACTCTGATTTGGAAATGAGGATGTA